>CM021739.1:10145591-10514236 GCA_011075105.1 Heteronetta atricapilla | reverse complement strand
AGAAAAGAAAAGAAAAGAAAAGAAAAGAAAAGAAAAGAAAAGAAAAGGGAGGAGCAGGGATGGATTGTGAATGTGCAAGAGGTATTTTTTCAGGATTTTCTTCCTGTGACCTGGGTCCCTTAGGAAATACCTTGCCATTTCATTTCCATGTTTTCATTGCTCTGCCTTTCAAAAATAGCATTTCTTTGTTTAAAAACTGACCCAGCTAGGAATGCAAACACAAAGTCGTTCTTGGTGCTGTGTGCGGCTCGGTCGACATCACCTCCCATTAGAGTGATGCCTGTGCCCTCAGCTCGTGCTGCATCAGTGGAAAAGCAGAGAAGTTTGGGATTCCCTGACTAAGAGGGCATATGAAAAACAAAAAATCTGAAACCCAAGCAGAAAAGAAATTATTTTTCTTGGCTTCTGAGTAGAGCCCAGTACGACCTGAGAACATTCCTCAGGTGCAATGTCCCCTCAGAACCGGCACCGGAGCGGCGCATAAAGCCACGTCTCGGCACCTCTTGGGAGAAATATCACATGAAACAGCGTTTGCAAAGGAAAGGAGCAGACATCCCATGCAAGACATTCCACAGGACTTTATACATCCCTAAGGAGAGATAATTAAGAGCTTTCCTACCAGCGCTGTGAACTGGTGCGTTGCCAGACAGCGAAACCGAAGGACGGCTTCCATGTCCAACACCACGTTTCCTCCTCGATGGCAGTCTCTGGTGGCCAATTCCAGCAACCAGCCAGCTTCAAATGAGGACCACGGGTTTGTTAGCATTGATAAGGCACACAGGGCTGAAGCCTGTAAAATTCTTGTGGCTCTCTGTCGGCCGCAGGATGCTGGTGAAAAGCTGCTAGGCTGTTTATAAAGGCTCTGCTCCTGCTTCTGCTGCGGGGAATGGTATTTAGGCAGCACCGGTATGGCTAAAGAGGGGGAGACATGACAGGAGCCCCTGGAGCCCCTCTGAGTGCTACAGAGGATGCAGTAATGAGAGGTCTCAGTTTTAAGAGCTTGAACAGAGGAGCGCATGAGGGATGTTTCCTGAATTGCTCCTTGCCAGTGACAAGTCGGTGCCGAGGAGGTTACAAGGCAGGCTGGGCTGAACCCAGCTTTTCAAGGGTTGCCACATCCTTCTCTCTCCCCAGATGGCTGGGGCCAGGTAAAGAGGATGCCACTGGCTTCCCATTAGTGCAGACATAAAGCATCCTAACGAGAATGGACCGATCACCTCCGAGCTTTGTGCCCCAGGAGGAAGCAACTCCGACTCTCTTCCATCTCCAGCCCGCAGCATTTCCACCATTATTTCCCCTGTCATTACATTGCATTTTAAACATGAAAAAGGCTAAATCGTGCTGCTCAAGCCTCTCCATTTGGCTAACAGAGGTGTCACTACCCAGCCCCAAAGAAGAGGGATGACTCCACCATAGAGCTTCTCCCAGAATGGGGCAGCACAAAGCCAGGCACCCTGGGGAGCCGCGAGGTGACCAGGCTGACCCCCCTCCTCCTGGTGGCCACCTGAGTGACCTTCATGGCAGGGCAGTCAGAGGAAGAGCATAAACCATTTCAGGAGCTGCTTTAGGAAAGGAAGCTTCATTTCCTCCCGCAGCAACAGCTGCCTGGCGCTCGTTTGTATGCTGTGCGTTTGCGAAGCCATCCATGGCCATTTATTTAGAAACCTGCCTGGGAACAGATGCTCCGAAAAGAAACGTGGCAAATCCTCTGCAGGGCCCTCTGTGCGGGGGATTTTTGGCAACCAGAAGGAAGAAGAGGTGAAGGTGACAGGCGCTGTGCACGCCCTGGTGTTTCTGTGCAAAGAATAGCCATAACGAGCCCAACGTGGGGCTTCTGCCGGAGCTGGAGTTTTGCTCAGGGGTTGCGGTTGGAGATTAGGTTCAGCCAAGTGTAACTCCCTTGGGGCACATCCTGCAGTGAATTTAATAAGTTTTCTGCTGCCTGTCTGTGCGGGAATGCGTCCTTCCCGCTCAGGTGGCACCACCTCGTGCTCTGCTGTGTGGCCGGAGCAGGCTGAGCGGTCTGGCGGAGATCGAGGTCTGGCACCAAGGGTCTGCCCAGTAACAGCGGCTTCCCAGAGGGGCCCCTCGGGAATCAAAAAACTTTCTGTGAACGGAACGAGAAGACAGCAGCTATGAGCAGTGTGTGGGAGGGGGACCAGGCACCCCAGGTAGGGCTGAGAGCACTGGTTAGACGTCTGGGCTGGAAGAGTAAGTCCCACTGATGTTCACAAGAGGGGACAACCCCACTGCTTAACTGTGAAGGTGCTCGTGTGCCTTCAGCCCCGCTGGCTGAGGTTTGGCTTGGAGGCACCCAGCCCCAGAGGCTGCTCTTCACCAGCAATGAGCATCCTCAAAAACAACATGGAAACACATATTCCTATTCGATAGGAAACAGTGATAAAGAGAAAAGTAAAAGCCCTGGCCGGGTGGATGGGGATGAGATCTGCACAGGACCAAACATTTCAAATGACGTTGCTCATGTAATCAGCAATGAGCCTTGACTGGGCTGGGAGCTGCTAGCTCCTAGCCTGAGCCCTGGCCATGGATGGAGTTGGGCCAGCACTGGATGTAGTGACCTGCACGGCGCTGGGAAGCAGCTCTGTGGCCTGCTGCATCCCCCTGTGTAGGAGAAAGGTGCAGGGAACAGGGTCCCCACTATCTCCAGCAACCTCTCATGTGGGTCGGCACGATGTTCGCCAGCCCTCCTCCCAGCAGGCAACCCAGGAGCCCGCTCCTCGATGCCTCTCCAAACCCGTCTGCGGGACCGGTGTGCCTGCAGCCCGAGGCACGCTCCCAGAGGCACTGCCGGAAGGGGCTGCAGCGCCGGCTGCAACAGCAGCCCAAAATTTGGGACGCAACACTGTGGGGAGCGGAGGGGGAAGCAGTGAGGCAGAGCAGATGAAGATTTGCAGTAACAAAGGAGTTATTTTTTCTGTTCTGATTTTTTGTTCCCCGAAACAAAGGAGAGACTGAAGAGCGCCTGTTTAATTTGCGAATTTCACAGATTCGGCTCGCACAAGAGAGGGGGGAAGAAACAACAAAAAGCCCAACAACAGGCATGGAAAGAGCCCCAAGTATTAATGGCAGCTGATCAATAACTAATCCGCAGTGTTCCAGTTACCAACTTGATGGAGAAAATTCACGGTGCTTAAGTAATTCCAACTAATCTTAATGAATGCCTCCATGCCTACATGCCTGCAGAGCTGTGTGAAATTTATAGAAAAATGTCATTTCGGCTCTCTGAATATTTTTTTTCCTCACAGTCATCAAAGGAGCATAAAAAATGCTCTTAGAAATCTGCTATCTCTCTCTGCCAGATGAGGGCTTCAAAAGGCAAGCACTCATTTTTTTTGTCGTAAGCAGGGAAGATTATGAATACATTATCTAGTTAACATTAAAAAAAAATCAAAACACCCAATTTTACATTCTTACTTATTTATCCCATGCCTCTGTCCCCTTTGTGTGCCTCACCCTCTTCCCTGCTGAAGAAAATAATGCCAAAGTAGACAAATCAGCTACAAGTAGGAAACGTTGATACATATTTTTGTTCTATTTTTATTTGGCGCTACTTAGAAAAAAAAATTTCAAAGAGAGAAGATCAATATGGTGGTTTCGAGCCTCCTCTGTCTTTGCCGGGGAAAAGCCGATGAGTTCTCGCTAAGTTTCGTGGCAGCCTGCAGGAGAGGAGCGCCTGCGAGCTTGTCACCGAGCCCGCCAGGAGCGCGGGGGGCAGCGGAAGCACTGACAGCCGCAGGAACGAGCTTTTGTCGAAGGGAAGGATGCAGAAGCAGAGCGGGCTGGCAGATTTCCAGTGGAAGTTTATGTTCCCCTGGAAAGGGTAAGGTGGGGATTTATGGGAATGAAAGGGGCGGTTACAACCAGGATGGGATTTGGGGGGGGAAAGGATGAAAACCCTGCTCTGGAACGGCCAAGAGCAAGGGGTGAGGACACACTGAGGTCCCTGCCGTTGCGATTTGGGTCCCCCTGATCAAGGTGAATCCTAGGTCCACCGATGTTGTGGGATGAAGGCGTTCACAGCCCTGCCAGCTGAGGGACTGGTACTGCAGATGTGGCTGTGGGGCTAGGATAAGGGAGACATCGCTTCTCCATCTCATCCAAAGGTCCACGTCACTCCAGCTCCTCAGGTCATCCACCCACAGCCTGAGACAGGCAGCAAGAAATATTCAGCATAATTAATATTAGCATCTCCATCCTCCCAGTCGAGAAACCAGTTTCACCTTACCAGTAAGGCTGCCTGGCCTCAGTGGGCAGTCGTGTCCATCCAACTCATTACCCACTGAAAATGTCTCACATCAAAAGGGTCCCTTTTTCTCCTCCATTTCCCCCAGGGTCCAGCTATGACTCTGTCATAAATTGATGTACAAAGTATGAACAGGATGATTTTTTTCCAACAACTTCAGCAATCATTGTAGTTCATAACTAGGCATGCAGGGTTTTTATTAATTTAACAGTGTTATTCCCCTTATGAAATATTCATCCCATAGGATTTCTCTGCACATGAAGGTTTTGAAGAAATTGATCTGCAATGCAGTTACTCCTTTAAAAGAATGATTTCTTTATTATCTCTCCCTTTCAATGGCACCCTATATACGAACGGCGACTGATTAAATGCGCAATCAATCTCGTGAAAGCAAACAGATATGTTATTAATTGCGGGTGAATTTACTCTATGGAAGCAGTGTTTGCAGAGCCCGGCACGCGGGATGCATTGCCCTGCAAGCGAGCTGCTTTGCCGCTCCGTCCTCTGGGCATCCCTGCCAGCTCTCAGCCACCCCGCCATGGGGAGAGGAGCTCACCCCACCAGCAGAGCCCTGTGGAGCTCGTTGGCTTCTCCCCACGTTCCCGTGCTGGTTTACAAGCAGTGAAATCAGCTGTGTGTGCTGTCACGTCCTGTCTGGGCTGGCTCAGGCGGGCAAACGTAGCCGGTTTCCAGCCCGCCAGGAAGGTGGCACTAGGAGACTAAGTGCTTCCTGCGGTGCCCAGCTCTGAGTAGAGCTCCCGTAGGGTGAATGATGCTCGTGTGATTAAAGGCCAGAGCTTAAAGGCCCTATAGCAGGGAGAGAGAGGAGCTATTTCGATACTTGGCACACGGGGATCTTTAGCAGGGCTGACACAGCAAGGTGCTGGATGAAAAAGCCATCCGATATGTCTCCCAGGGAAAGCACTCATCCGACCACTGCAGTCGGTTTTAGCCCATGCTTGATCCTTACAGGATGTCTGGAGATAAAATACGTGGCTGTGCCCACGGTGAGGTGATGATGAGATGCTTTTGTTACGAGGAGTGAAGCCCAGCCCACGCGCCCGCTGGTCCCCTCATGGTGTGCTGCTGATGTCCTGCTGCTGACGCCTCCAGCCTCACCCTGGTGCTCCCAGCTCCTCTCCCCACTGCACCAGTGCTTGTTTTGGCAGCTCCCACACCCTCCTGCCCGGGGGAGCACCAAGCAGCCCTCCTCGGACAGGGTGCACGAGGGCTGAGACTTTCGTTCAAGACACGTGGGGTTCCCCCCTAGATACATCACCCAGCCGTCATCCTTGTTTCCTCTGCAGGATGCCACCCTCTGAGATAGCAAAATGTCTCTTTTTGTCCCGTTCTTCTGGTTCCCCACCCCTTCTCTTTGAAGGACACTTTGAACTGACATTGCCAAGCCCGAGAGAGCGCAGAGACCGTGACTGGGGGCATGGTAGGTGTTTATGGAGGGATGCTCTTGGTCACCGCTCAATCCTCTAGTGTCTCTTGGTGTTTGAAGACACCAGCTCAAAGCAGCTGAAGCTGAAGCACTCACCAGGGGGTTTAGCAGCCCAGGAACAGACCACACTGCATTCGTGTGAGCTGGACCAGCAGCACAGAAGCCCTCCTACCATCTCCCCCAGCATCCCCAGAAATCCCTGGCAACGCTGTCCTCCCCAAAATGGCAGTGAATGTATCATTTTCAGCACAACCCTTCTCAGAATTGATGTAAAACCTCATTTCAATATGCAGGAATGCCCACTAGGGGAGAAATGGAGGAATTCGTCTTTCAGCTGAGATTCTTGTGGACATAAGGTATTGTGACCTTGGTCGTGACCATGCTGTGCCCCAGTGCCTGCTCTGGTTTTCCTCCCCAGGTTAATTCTGAAGGCATTGGCTGATTTCATCCAAATATGAAGGGGGAAAGATGCAGCTCCTGCAGTCCTTGCAAGAATAGGGAGCCCTGGAGAAAATATTAACAGCTCTTCAAACATTCAACAGTTTTGGAACTGGGCATGAAATCTGAAGTGAGGAGTGAGAAACAGAGAGAAATGCTGGGGAATCAGTGGTGAGCAAAAGTATAGCTGGATTAAAAGGTTTAGCAAGTAAGGGCCCAGATCTACAGAAACAAACAAACAAACAAACAAACAAAACCCAGGCTTTGTTAGACCCCTCTTCATTTTTCTAGATGCCCACTGCTCTGTAGGAGCAACCCAAACTGTATGGCATGGACTAGGAAGCTGATTCTGAAAAAAACAATTACTATCTAGACAGGAAAAAAAAAACTATAAGGTATTCAAAGGAACTGCTTAAAGATAGGGCAATCCTAACCGACAGAAGCATTTAATAGAGAAATGCCATCCTTGAAATCAATGAAACGTAAAAACCCTTGCACTACAAAAGAAATTGAAGACATTTGTTACCTGCTAACACAGTTTTTGGGGTATTGATGGAAGAGGCTGCAGAGGCGAGGGAGCCGGAGGCAGTGCGCTGCTGGGCAGACCCCAGCTCAGGGGGTGAAGCAGTGTTATCTGCTGAATGGCCCCGCCTGCTGAGCCCCCCCCGACATCCTCCTTGGGACTCCCGAGCTGCACCCTCGTTCCTCTCTGCTTGCTTGGTTGGCCAACCTCCTAGTTCAAGCAGTACATACATGTATATACATGTATATGTGTATACGGGTACTATTCTGGTGGGTAAATCAGCCCCTTTGTACAAATACCGAAAACCTCAGAGGATCAGATTCTTCAGATTTGCTGTGTGATTTGGATTTCCTTACCTCCATGGAGCAATGACTTGTGATAAATACATTAGAGATTCTGCAGAGCTTTGACAAAATAATTATAGTAAAAATCCAGATGAATTGTGTGGTTATCTAGCATAACTCCCTGACCTCAGCACTTCCTATGTCTATAACCTACAAAGCAGTATTGTATTTAGAGAGCATGCCGTAGGATTTTGCTGTCTGAAGCTGGTAAATAAAACTGGCTGGAGAGATATGGGAGTCTTGGTGTGCTAAAATGATGCTCATGGACTAAGTAAGCATCTGAGACTGAGGGGATTATGCCAAGTAAAACTGCAGCTGAAACAAAGTTGATGTTAAATGTAGTTATCTCGAACAAAAGAGGTTAACCCGCTGAAATTGCATTCCAATGTTTATCTGATTGGCAAGACTGGCTTGTTGCTTTTTAACTTCAAAATTTATTGGCACTTCAACAAATGTGTGCCATTTATTTTCATTCTTATTTTAACCTGTTTAGAGCCAGAGGTAATTATTTAGTATGTTTGTGTAACACCTAATACAAACTTCGGTTAGATTGCTAAGCATTACTTCTGTAACATGAATGATACACATCCAAACTCCGCATTGTTGACTGCACACATACACAAAGCCAGCTGTGTGTGTCTCTTATTCAGGTCCACTAATTTCCAATCCTTTAGCTGAATTCTCTTATTGTCTGTTCCTTGAGGAGAAAACAACGACCAGGGAAAGGCACTACGTGTAGCACTGTCCGTGGCACTGCCAAAACCATGTGCTGTATCTCTATAAAGCAAGACAGAGATGGAGAGAGACCAGCTGTGGTGAGAAGACACAGCCCCAGTGTCTGATGTGTGCGATGTAGGGGCTGGAAATCCACCCAGATCCAGGACAGGATTTGTGCAAGTTCCCAGGTGGGCCCGGACCTGGAGAGCTTTCAGCGGGCTCGTGGGGCTCCAAGTATTCCCCTTTTACAGGCAGAGATTACACTGCAGCAATTGCAGATTCTTCCAGGAGGTGGCATGAGGTTTTTTTATTTGCAGAGAAGAAGAGAGGAAGGTAGGCAGAGATAAAGATTTAAAGGAGGAAAGCAGCAGTCTGGAAACCTTCTCACTCTTCCCATCTGGAGGGTGGTGCAGCTCTTTGCACATGCTGGCCTCTGGGAGACTGAAACCTAGTCTGAATGCTGCAATTTCTGAAAGAAAATTCTTTCAGAACTTGCACCCCATTTGGCAACGAGCAGACTAGACAAGAGGGCTAAGAGAGGGGACCTTCCTACCTGCAGATGTTTAGTTAAGTGTTAGCAATAACAGCCATGTGCAAAAGCCTTGAATATTCCATGGTGTCTGGGTAGTTCATCATCACATACTGCTTAATGGTGATGCTTAGCTATGCTGTAAATAATACTCACGAAAACCTTGTGTTTAAGCAGAAAGGGAACCTGTCCTGAGGCTATCACCCTGTTCACAGGAGACCTGGGTGCCCTAAATGTCTCTGCTCTTCCCTCCTCCACTGCACACCTTGCATCTCCCGGACAGCCAAAGCAGGGCAGGTGCATGAAAATCATGCCCTGCAAACCAGGCATCTTAAAGGAACAAATAAACATTTTATATTGAACATTGTTAGTGCTGTAAGAGCACCAGGAGTTGCTGTAAAGGATCAAGGCTCTTGTGCACATGCTGCAAGAGCAGAGCTTTGCTCAGGGGCTCCTTCCCACCTCCCAGGCACACAGCTTGAATGCTCCTGATGCCCCAGGCTTTGTAAAGTGTCCTCTAAACTCGCTCTGCTGAGACAGCCTGGCATTACAACAGCAGGGATATTTTCTCAGGAAAGAGTTCTCTGCTCAGAAATTGATTTTTGGCATACTTTTGTGGGACATTATTGAAACCATTTGTAAAATTGCTGTGCTCTGTTCCTATAGTATCATGCAGGAATTGGAGCAGCAGTGTGGAAATGAAACATTTCAATCTCAGTTAATATGGATTGTTTCAGTCATTAAAACATTTCAAGAAGGTCAAAGGAAAATACTGCCTGAATATTTTTCTTGGTAAAGAAAAATGGAGATTTGCCTTTGAAACCCTGATTTGGATGACCCCAATTTCAAATCTAGATTTATGTGGATAAAGTAGTTCCAAATCTGGATACATTTTAATCACACTTCATAGCCAGAGGCAAGGGACATAAACTGGCTATGTCAGTAAACCAGAAGAATCTGCTCTTGGACCTGAGCATAGCTGGGATTGTGGTCTGCGGTCACAGCTTTCAAACCGGAGGTGGATGGCCGAGAGGACACCAGAAGGAAGATCTTGTAAATAGGCTCGGAGCTCCATTATACTTAACGGAAGATTAGAATGATATTCATCTTGCTTAATTTTAGCCCATCTAGCAGCTGGTGTCTGGTCAAAGGTGTCTCGGCTCCTGCTATAACACAGGTACCTCTGGAGAGCAACCTCTCGTGTCCTAAGATAAGTGAACAAGCTGCCGATGGCAGAAGATGTGTGGAAGAGCATGAGTGATTGGCTTGGACGAAACGACTTTCATCCGGTCAAATATAAGCGTGATCATTCCCCCAGCACGGGACAAATTGTACATGCTCCAAAAGCTGCCATCTCACAGCATACGGTCAATAGTCCTGACTTTAAGTTATTTCACCTAAAAATTACCTGCACATGCAGCATATTAGAAATCTCAGTAAACCAACAGGAGGTATTTTTGGCTGGCATGTGTGAGATCCTTCAAGTGGTATCCCATGGCACTGAAACCTTTCTAGGTGGCTTTTCACTGGGTGAAAGCTGCTGACCGCTGAATAAGTTATTTAGACTAAGGGTGGATCTTTGGTGTGCACTGACACACCAAGTCCCATATTTCATTTACACCTGTGCATGCACATGCACTTGTGCAAAGCCTGACATTTGTCAGCAGACCAAAGCACTTATAGGCTGATTTCAGAGTATGTGGGCAGCTTAAGGCGACTAATGTGAGCAGCAGATCTGACCAGGGTTGCATGCTGGGACCCTGCAGTAGGCACCTTTCAAGGCTGATGTGTTGTGCACATTGGGTATGCTCTGTAGAGACTCCAGAGAGCAAAGTTTCTGCTTTAAGTGTTGACAAAACAAAAGGCTTTAAAACCTGGAGGTTTTCCTGGAGATTCCACTTTTGTTGATACTTTCAAGGGAAACAGCGTGAATTAAATCACAGACAGGTAGAAAACCTCTTGTAAGTATTTTCTTGAGATAACGTAACTACATTTTGCACCCATCTCTCAGGGTAGATATATACCTTAATTCCTGCATTTCCTTCACACTTGCTTTTCAGAGGTATCAAGCTCCTGAAAAGGTACCAGCCGCTGAGATGATTCTTACACCTGTCTATAGAAATTTAGAGGCAACATATCTACCTTTGGGACCAGGAAAGAGACCAAGGAAATTGAGGGATGAAGGAAGACAAGGTATCTTTTTCTCCAAAAGACCCATGTCTCTTGGACTTGCTGCACCTATGTGCTGTCACCCCGCGTTCCAAGCACAGTCCCCATACCTCAGACCCTGAGATAAAAGACACGTGTGAATAGTCTCCACCTGAAGTGTGGGCCTCCACTGCTATTCTGTGCTGCTGATGTGCAAACTTCCCATCACAGATAGCTTTAGCTTGTGTCTTCTGTCTCCCGGTTTAAAACTAACTGGTGGGGCCAATTGCTGACCTTTCTTTTTATCTTTCCTTCTTTATTTTCTAACCTACTTGTGGTAAACTCATCATTTATACTGGAAAGCTGAGCATTTCTTCTCCACTTATCTTCCTTCCTTTGTTAATCCCCTTGTCTCCCACCCTTATCTGTAATACAAAGGAAGAAGAAAACATCTCTTTTAATTATTTAACATATTAATACCATTAGGTTTCTATGTTTTCTTTTGCGTAAGCCACCAGAACCTCCTTCAAAAGAACAGCATGTATCTGTAGCCAGGCTTTGCATTTATAGATGATTAACAAACATGGTTATATGAAATTCTGGCAGTTTGTTGTCTCTTTATCACCAAGTAGAGAGCAAGAAACAGAAAACCCTTCTGCTCTCATTTGAAGGCATTTAATACCTTCTCCTCTTAGTTTCTCTGCAGCTCATGCCAAGAAAATATTCTTGCAAGGTCAAATCGGCTGGGGAGGCTAAATGAAATGTTGGACCTTGGCGGAATTATGGGATCATCCAGGCAGACAATTTTGGCCTTAGGAAACAGCTTTCCTCCATGAATTCGTAGTATTGGCTCTAGCCAGCTTGTTTTTAAAGAAATAAAAGTCTTTGAAGGGCCTTATCTATAAGTAACACTCAGTGGCTTAAGCCTAAGAGACTATGGGCTACTATATGTGGTTTCTTTTCTGTCTCCTGCCCCATTTCTGATGCTACCTGACCTTGTTGTATTGGCTTTCCTTTCTTGGGAAGAGGGAGAAATGAGGAGCTTTGACTCTGTAGTGGCAGAAAACCTTTCTGCCTGAGCAGAACCACAGTGTCCCACCCAAGGATGTCCCAGGGGCTATCAGCAGGTGCTGGCAGCGGCAGATAACCACATTTATTAGCTCTGGGAAGAGCTGGGCCTGCCTGAGCTATGCTTGGAAGCTGTGGCCAGCCGGCCAGTGCCCCAATGGAAATACCTGCTCAGGGCTTGATGGTGAAGTAACAAATAAGTGAGCCAGTATTTGGCTACAGTCCTTGGCCACGTACTAATTCCATCAAATTAATGCTGGCCACAGGTTCTTGTGACAACCTTAGACCAAACAACAACCCAGAGGATATGTGAATGGGCAAAAAACTTCCTGGAAACCTTCTTCTTTTACCTAAAGTGTTGGGGAGCAAAAGGAGAGCAACAGGTACTGTGCTTGGAGGGCGATGCCAGGCACTTGTGGCAGGGTCACCAACACCAGCAGGTCCATTTTGGCACCCCCCATCTCTGCTGTTGTGGCAAGGCTGCAGGGGTGGCCTCTGTGAGAAGAGCCCAGAAACTGCTTTAATCTGTTATACAGGCAATAAATTATATTAATCTCCCTATGCTAGGGCTGTTTTGCCTATGATGGCAATTGGTGAGCGATGTCCCTGTCCTTATCTCCACCCACCAGCCTTTTTTCACTCTTACTTTCTCCCCCTGCCCTCCTGAGGAGGAAAGAAAGAGAGAGCAGCATGGGTGCCTGAGCTGGGCTGCCTAGTGGTGTGAGGTCACCTCATGTCAGCAAAACGCCACTATTGCAGGGAATTAGGGAAAAATTCACCACCTCGGTGAATTATTCGCTACCTCGCAGGGCTTCTGGGTGCCGTGAGCTCTGGGCCTTCAATTACACGCGAGGTAAAAGCACGCTTCTGGGGTCTCTCTCTCAATACCCCTGCAGCGCAGCCGGGCCTCCACAGCCGCCCGCCAGGCCCCAGGCTGGGGCTCGCAGGGCCGGAGGCAGCAGGGGAGCTCTGGGACCGCGCGGGGAAGCCGGGCTCGGGGTGCAGGGAGCCCCCAGGCCTCCTCTGGGTGGGGTTTTCGGTGCTTTTTGGTGATCAGCACTGTTACCCGCCCAGCACCAAGCTGGTAGGGGTAGGCTGCTGGGTTAGGAGCAAAAGGTGCATCATGGTGTTTTCCAAAGGGAGACTCAGTTAGCACTCAGCTGGGGGGAATGGGGCGGTTTGCAGCTCTTTAAGTGTTTCTGTTGTGCCCCACAGGTGAAGGCAATTGGCAATGCCGGCCTCTGCCGGTCCTCTGTGCTGAACCTGCGGGGCCAACAAAGGAACACGTGGAGTTGCTGAGGTGGCCTTGCAGGGCCAGCAGTATAAAAGAGCCGTGGATTTTGCTGTGCTGGTCCCTTAGAGCCAGCAGTGAAGGAGCTGTGGGGTTTTGCCACCGGCATGACAGCTGCAGCAGAGGGGGTGAAGAAGAGCACCCTGAGAGGAGGCACAGCCTTGAGCAGGTACCGCACGCTAACCACGGCGTTTCACACTGTTCGGTTTGGTTTGTGTTTTGAAAGGAAAAAATAGGTGCTGGAAGGGTCCCTGTGGCCTCTCTGTGCTGCTTGAGCCTTCTGGTGCTGCCCCAGCAGACCCCAAAATGTTGTCTGTGCCTGGAGCGGGTAGTAAGGGAGCCAGGGGAAGGGTCTCCCCTGCGTTCCCTGAACAGCAGGGCTAGGGGCAGCCATCCTTCTGGGGTGGCTGGTGGTGCGGGTTGGTCTTGGCAAACACGGGCTTAAAACTTGCTGTGATTTAAGAAAGTTGCATTTATTTAGCAAGAGTATTTCTCTAACTGATTAATGTGTGGGTGTCTATATGTGCTGGGAAAGGCAATACTGTTTACTGGCATCGTACTATAAATGGTTGCTAACTTCTAATTCACTGCTTGATAAATATCATAATTGATACCACAACATGTTAACATGCAAAGCATGAGCTTCTCTTTCCTATGGATTTATTTTCTTGCACAAGTAGCTTGAAGAAACCTCCTTTCAAAGACCAGGAGATCTTTGCGTATTTCCTCTGCATTACTAAGAGAATGAGACATCTTTTTAAAAGAAACAGATAACACGGGGCTTTTGTTTGCAGGAATAAATTATTAAAATTAAGTGTATCTTTTGCAGAGCTGGGCTGAATAACTTGTAGATGTATTAAATTTGCCCAGCTGATCATTGTGGGAACTGGTCAACAAACCTGAGTGCTGCTTTTTGTCTGAGGAGATAACAGAAGACTTGTGTTAAATGGTGGAAATGTTGTCATCGAGGCAGAATATGGAGGAGAATCCTTCCTGTTAACCTGTGGTAAAACTTAGAGGAAAAAATATGCTTTTAGTCATACGTGAGGTTAGAGGACAAGATGGAATAGTGCAGGAAGGTGAGGTGACTGCAGTATTATACTTCCCTTTATCAAACAACTAGTTTTAGACATGAATTTTAAATGTTCCTTTGCAATATATTTTTATGCTTGGACTCTCAGGTTCAGACCCTCAAATTTTATTTAGGTGATGGATTTCTGTTGAAATCAGTAGACATTTGGCACTAAAGTAGCACTGAAATACGAATCCGGTGCTTTAGGTTTCATTTTATTTTGTGTGTAGAGCCCCCTTATTAACCCTTGTGCAGGTTTTCTGATTCATGAATATCTTGGAGTAATAATTTGGTATAGGTTTTGTTCCCTCTTAAATGGGATATTGATTTAAGCAGAAAATCCAGCATGGGGATTTTACAGACATTTAAACTTATTGTTAGTCATATTCGTTAGTAAATGCTTTTTGTTCTTTTCATTTCTTTTTGACACAGTAGCCCTGGTTTCAGGGCTAGTGAGGTCTCTTGCAGTCTTATTTCCTCAGGTTACAACAGGCTTTGAGGAACAGTTTGCCTGCAGATGGCTGTTTCTTTTCTTTTCCACTTTTCCTGGTATTTTGTTTTCAGCTTTTGGAGGTCTGAGGTTTATGGCTCTGTGTGTGTGTGTCTGCAGGCGCTTAATAGTGGGGTGTCTGTATTTGTTTTGGTGTGTGTGTATTTTTTTTGTTCTTAAGGCAGAACTGTTTTGTTATGTCTGGGCTCAATTTCCTATTGAGGGGACTGTTGGTTTTAGTAGCAAAATGGGATTAGGCAAGGTTTCACAAAGAAAGTAACTATTTTCTATGTTCTGGCATTGTGCCTTGAGAGAATGTGAACATCCACAGTCCTTTGAGATAAAGTTTGCTTTTAGAGAGAAGTAGATGCCTAACGTTAGGTTGGGAGGATTGCCATGTATCCAATCTGGGCTTGAGTATTAATTACACATTTTAGATTCAAATCACCCATTTTGCACAAAACCTTGATGTTATCCTGATGTTCCCTACTGAAAAAATTCCCCTGCACTTAGGCAGCTGTATCTGTTGGATTCACATACCGAGGTTCTGGATTTTGTGTGTGGTAACAAAGGCAATTTCCCCTCCTAGACATAGGAACTTTGCTATCTTGTCATTCTCTTCAATGACTTTTGTTACCCGTTTATAAATAACATATTTGCTTGAGTTGGTGGCTCATGCAGAGTTGCCAAAGCGTTTTATTTAGCATCAAAAGATGGCAAATGCCACGGGACCAGCAGGATCCTGGCTACCTGGAAACCTTTACAAGCCCCTCTTGCAGAGATGACGCCTCGTTAGCCCTGTACATCCCACCCGCTTGACCCAGGTGTTTTAAGAAGAAAGCCTGTCTCCAGAGGTTAGTCTGCAGGTGGCAGCAACAATCTTTCCCTGCAGCAGCTGGAAATGCTGCAGCAGCCTTCATTGATTCCTGCGCATAATTTAGCTCCTTAGAAAACCAGCTCGGTGGTAAAACAGACAACTGTAAGTGGAGAGTGCAAAGATTGTCGTCTGACAACTGAGATGTGGGGACACTCTTCGTTTTCTCCTCCCTTTTCTTCTCCTTAAGAGAAATTCAGATGGCTGGAAGGAAAAAAAAAGACTGCATTGCACAGTACCAGACATACGCAAGAAATCACATTTATGTGCGGTGATTGGTTAGTCTGGCTGGGTTTGTCTGACTCCTCTATTGAGCAGCTTTAGGCTTTTTGTGCTTCTGGGTGTGTATTTTTTTTTTTCCTCCTGTTCATTCTGTGCTGTACTCTGATAGCGAGGAGCTGTTATTTCACGATACCAGTAACCAAAGACAGCAAGTCATTTTTGTGCATTGTTATTCCAGGCAGAGACACAGACCTCTGGGCTCTGGAGATTTGAGTGCTTCGTACATGAACTTCCTGGCTGAGAGAGGCATCGCTTTCTGAAACTCCTGGCGCTGGCTGTTGTACCTGTCCACGCGCTGCGTGGTGTGACCCCAGGAGCCTACCTGCGAGTGCTGCTTTGATCATTTCTGTTCAGGCTCTGTGTGCTGCTTGCTGCAGTTCTCAGATTGTTCAGTGCTGTCGCTCAGGGGACCGCTCCCACTCTGAAATGTGTTTCCTGGGGGAGTTAGGCCTGAAGAGGGGAAGCGTGGTCTGTAGGTGGATGGCAAGGTTTTAGGAGCTGGTTGGAGCTGCAGCCATTGTCCAGTGGCTGGGCTCCTACCAGTAGGCATGTTTCTCCTGTCTCTGTTGAAGACCTGAGAGAACTTCCTTAGTGTAGAAGATTGTGTAGTTTTTTAAAAAATATTTATATTTTTTGGTTGGCCTTCAGGTGAGCTGAGCATATAACTGCCCCGTGTGCTCCGGCTAGTGTCAGCCAGCCCAGGGAGCAATGTCGTCTGACCTGTCCCTTTGGCAGAAGGCTGCCACCACCAAATGAGAGGGTAGGGTGCCTTCTGCTGCCTTCTGCAGGAGGCCCTCCTACCCTGAGGTGGCTGGACTGGTAGATATGTGCTAATGAGATAGCAGCCCCAAAGACTCTGGGGTTATTCCTCCTGCAGTTCTGTGTCACCCTGCTGTCAGATGACCCCTTCAAAGTCTAGAACAGGCACAAATCTGAGGTCAAGTAGGGGCTAATGCACTGGGTAATGCTGATTGTGCCCCAGGTGGGACACATCAGAGATAACATTCTGTTGCTCACTCATGTGCAGCCAGTTACAGGATTAGCTCCTTAGCACAAGCTGGAGAAATACCGTCTGTGGTACAACATGTTGTTGCAGCAACAGTTTACACCGTGTATGAACAGCAGTGGTACATGCAGATCAGGTGCTCGAGAGTTAGAAAAAAATGCATGGGCTGGTTTGACACCTTCCCGTTAGGAAGGATGCGGTGAACATAAATCCAGGCTGGGGGGAGGCTGGGGGAGCCCTGTGGCATCCCACAAGCTGACAGTCCTGCACAAGGTGAGTGCCTGTTCTCCTATGCCAGTGCACGAAATCATGTGGAACTCCAAATATTTGAAACTCTAGCACCTCAGATCTTCAGAGGCTGATGCAGTCCCCTTGTGAGTGAAGGCAGTGCTGCTGTGCTCCCTGGGTCTGTGCTGCCCAACAGGAGAGAAATGTGTGAACCCCATTGCTCCTCTTCCTCCTTCCCCATGATCTGCCTGGGGTCACCCGAGGGAGGAGTTGCTCTTTCCAAATGCCATAGGATTGCATTTGAGATGTTTAAAGGAAACTGGGTTCCTGCTGGTTCAGAACTGGGCCCTCTTCTTCCCCTATGATCTGCCCTTGGAGATGTTTTAATGCATTTTACTTATTTTTGCACAAATGATTTGCTAACACTGACATAATGATGACACCAGACTGATTTGAGTGGATTGTTGCAGAACACAAAAACATGGGGAGAAAAATTGGAGTACTTTCTGCTGATGTTTTCCCAACTCTTTTTTGCTTCTTTTTCACTGAGCTGACTTTTCATTTCAGACCTTTCTTTAACTTTATTTTTGAGAAGTTTAGAAATGTTCCAAACAGACCTTTTCAATTTTGTTGAAGCAGATATTGTAGTCAAGTCAGAATAGGTTTCCCTTTGCTCTCTTCTTCTCACCCCCAACTTTCACAATGTGCAAATCAATCAAAGGGAAAAAAATGTATTGTTTGCCTGGACTTCTCATCTAGTGGCTCTTGGGTAGGGCAAAGTGATTGGATTTGTGACCCCTTGGTTGAAAATGCCTGGTTGACAACACTCACTTTTTTTCTTTCTCCTGCTGAGGGGAATGACAGGATCCTCTAGCTGCCCTTGGTGTGGGTATGAGTTGGTGCAGAAAGCTGTGTCTGTCTGTCCCTGTCAGAGATGTTTGGCATCTCTAATTCCAGCAGAAAGGAGCGAGTGGTCAGTGCAGGTGAAACCGCTGGAGCAGAGCGATCAATAGGTGTTAGCTCCTGAAGGAGAGTGATTGGTGATGCATTAAGGTGTGCTGTCATGCGTCTGAGCAGTCTGCTAGTACAATGCTTTAATTTTTGTGCATCCTGAGACGCTTCTGTTTCTTCTGCTGCCCTTTGCAGGAGCATTGAATGCTCCCAGCTGAAGCAATACCACCACGGACTTCGGGAGGTCTCCGTCTTTTCCCAGTACAGCATCTCCTCAGGCTTGGGTCAGATTTGGGTTTGCTAGGGTCCTGCGCTGGAGAGGGATGAGTTAAACTGGAGCATCGTAATGCTCCTCCAGCCAACCCTTTTTGCAGTGCAAGTCTTTCAGCAGCTCCCAGGGACAGCCCATTTCTTTACCATCTTCCCCTGGCAGTCATTCGATGAGTGACCCCAGGCTGCTACTGGCAGCGTGATGGACTTGGGCTGCTCATGGCCAAATGGGCCCGATCCTCTGCTGTAGCTGGCGGTTGTTGAGCTCAGGCAGGTACACAGAGCTTTGGTGATGCGGAATGGACAGCAGCCAACTGTAGAAAACAGATAAATACGTAAATAATAGATGCATTCATCCTCTTCTGCCAGATTATCCGACTGGATAATGCAGTCAATGAAATTGATAAGAAATAATTGAGTAAAGACATGGGATTCCTTTTTCTTCTTTAATCCTAAGCAAAAGAATCTGTTCAAAGGTTTCTCTTGGTCTTTTTAGTTTAGGGTTGGCATTTGGATTATTATTACTCTTCTGTGTCTGGTGAAATGTGGATCACAGGATAGGAGCTGGAAAAGTCCTGAGCCTCCCTATTGGGGCATACAGGCAGACACTTGCCGACCGAGTGCCAAAGAGATTGTGAGTAAATAGACAAATTGCTAGTGGCACAATTTCTTGGAAATAAACCTCGCAAATTAGACTTGTTAAAGCAACTGCTGAAATGTCTAATGCCATTGAATTGTCAAAATAGAGAACTGCAAAGATCCTCGGTTAATTTACATATCACCAAAGCAAAAATAATGGGGAAATAATGAGCAATTATTGTCCCTGGCTCTCCTTATTCATTAGCTGAAGTTAAGACATTTATCAATATGAAATTAAGGCGGTGAGGTGTGCGCGTGGCACAATTATATAGGTCAGCCAGAACTAGAGGAGGTGATGAGGAATTGTAGAGGCACCCATTAGAGGGTGGCAAATGGGAGCACCAGTAACAGCCGTTGTTGCAAGAAGTTGCGCATCAGAAGGAGCTGTCAGGGCTACTGCAGCACTTCAGCAGGGTCCAGGACACTTGGAAGGGTGAGTGGCGTGTGGCTGGGAGGGGAGCAATGGGATCTGGTTTGTGTACAGGATGAGTCTTGTCCAAGTATTGAGGAGCAGGGTAGAACATCGCACCTGGGTCTGGGTTTGGTGTGTGTCAGTGGTGCCTGCCAGCTCTGGGTGGATGCTGGGCGTCCTGCTGACAATGGGAGCCTTCTGCAAGCTGCTGTAGCTGGAAGGGAGACCCTGCCAACACGCACCAAGTGCATATGACCCAGGCTGTGGGATACGTTGGGTTAGAGGATGTATTTTCTTGTGGAAGCCAGAGAAATAATTTACTCTGGGGTGAAAATTTGGAGACTGCTCTCCATCCCCTCCTATCTTTGAGTTTGACCCCAGCAGAAAATAATTGGTACTGGAATAAACACTGCTAAAAGCCAGGCTGTCTGTGGCCACAGGCTGTCACTGAACTGCAGGTGTAACGGCCCTGCAGGCAGAAGAGGCTTCTGCTGTGCCTTGGCTTCCACCAGGAATGGTTCATCTGACCTTTACACCCACCCACCACTGCCACGGTAGTGATTACTGCTGGAGCCAGTGAGGCAATTCGCAGGGCTGAGCACGGTTTGACTAGCACAATTCCAGGCTCTGCAATGAGGTTTGACAGATGCTATCAGTGTATCTCCCCATAAATAAATATGTAATCGGGCTGCGTGCTACACTTTCACATCCTGAGGAAGAAATTCTGACACTCCTGTCCTTTTATCTCTCGCATCCCTCGGCAGCTGTGAAAAACCCTCTGACCTCGGATGCTCATTTTTATCATTTCATTTCAGCAGGAGTTGGTGCCTGTGGAGTTCTGTTACTCCATGTTATGAAGGAGGAGGAAAGCAGCAGGCGTTTTGTTTAAATTCTTAATTGCAGGCACAGCAGGATTATGGAAATGTCAAGAGGGAAGTGACAGGGAAGACCTGGCAAACACGTGGGGGCTGGCTGATTCACCGCTTTCGCTTTTCCTCCGGGGTGGTGGGTGGGTTACGAGTCAGACGGATCCTACGGGCTCCTCGATCAGGACGCCCATATGTCAGACCAGGCCATGTGCTGGGTGTCTGCTGTGCTCAGAGCCCTCGAGACAGACCCAGGAGTAGCAAAAGGTACCAGAGCTGGCATCAACAGGCAGGGCCGGAGCAGAGCAGCAGGGTTTTGCACCCGTTGTATGGACATGCTGTGATGGAGCTGGTGTGAGATGCTGGCGTAGCACCTGCCTGGGCTGTGTAAATGCTGTGCAGTTTGCTCCTACTGCTTTGTAACACTCAGGCTGGCTCCAAGTGGCTTGTCGATAGTTGATGTGTGTCTGTCTCGCTGTCTCGCTGATTCGGAGGATATTGCTCTTCCTGCTTGCCTCCGGTCAGACCTTTGCACAAGGTTTCATTCCTCACCTCAGGGACCTGGAGCTTGGTGGCTTTGTTCTCGTGTGGGAGCATGCACGGAGGTCATGTGTGAGTCGCTGGCCTCCCTGGCCCTTGGAGGAGCGGTGCCTGCACCCCGCAGCTGGCTGTGCTGAGGGAGAGGCCGACAGATCCTGCTGCTGCTGCCGTGGTCTCCCAGGTACCGGGCTAAGAAGTGCACAAGTGAGATTCAGGCTCGGAGCTGCTGCAGTAATGGGAGTTTCCACAGCTCCTCAAGGGGCTATTGTGCTGTCTGCTCCTGTTCAAAGCTCACTGTGTTCAAAGAGCTTGTTCCAAAGCAGACCCTGTGGCTTCATTTATCCTGCCTGCTCTGAGCAATCCTCTCCAAAGCATATCCACTTTCTGTGCTTGATGTTGTAGTTTTCTTCACAGTTGCCTGTTAGGTATTGTAAAGGCAGGGGCGTGAAGTTCAAGTCGGCACACAAAGGTTTCTCATCCTCTCCCGAAGGGGGGAGCTGCCGCCAGCAGGTCTGTTAGGCTGGCTGGTAGAGCTGCGTGGAGAAGCACAAGTGCTGGGGGAGGCCGCTGCCAGCTCGTGGTCAGGGTTTGGGGGACCAGGAGGGAGAAAAGGGGGAGCCAGAAACATTTACTGCCCTGAAAGCTCCCAGAGAGACGGGAAGACAGGGTGAGGGTCAAAATGGGTGGCTGGTACCAGGGGAGAAAAGGGGGATGGCAGAAGTAGATGGGATGCCATGTGAGATGTGGTCAGCCCTCCCAGAGGGTGGGGGGCATGAAAGCAGGGCTGTGCCTGGCTCCCCATCACGTTGCTGGCTCTGGTGGGGACGAGGCCCGTGCCAAGTGGCTGCTGTAGCTCAGTGCCTGCCTGGAAGGCTCCAGTGCAAGGGGTAGGTCAAAAGGAGACACCACCCTGAGTGGTTCTTGCAGCAACAGACTCAAAAATGGGTCCTTTTGGCATCGAGGGGATGCTCCCCCTGCAGAAACAGCCCGGTTCTGCTGTCAGCTCTGAACTTGGCCGTGAGCACTGGGTCACACTGGAGGATATTGAACATTTTCCCACCAGCAGCAGTGGAGTTAGGCTCAGGACCTGGTGCTTTTGCTCTCTGTCCTTATTTTCACAGCTGTTGGTGGAGGGAAGTTGTTCCTGCCTTTTGGGGTTATTTTGCTGCCTTATTGCTTGCTAAAAAGGTGTTTTTCTTCAGTAGGGGATTAGAAGAGATGTTTGTGACATTTTGAGCTAAACTTTGCTGTTTCAGCAACTAACGATGAAGGTGATACCAGGCAATTGTTCCATGAGCAGCAGAACTAATGAGCCACTGGGTTTGTATACTACTTTCCTGACCTCTGCCTCTTCCTCCATAATCAGAGCAGTGCCCGAGCAGCCCCGTGCTCCTCTCCCCTTGCTCCGTACCATTTAACTCAGTGCTGCCAGGAGCCGGGGCTTGCAGGGGCTGGGTGCCCGGTGGCCCTGATGTGGAGAGCAGAGGCCTGCTTACCATGCAGGGCAGGCGTTTTCTCAGTTCACGTGACAGCTGAGGTGCTAATTTGGCACACTTTTCCCCATTCCCAGCATATTTATTTTCCCTAGGATTTCTAGTTATTTAATTATCTCTGAGCCTGCTGTCAGTCTGTGGGAAACTGCAGTTCCCAGAAGCAGGGACCCGCTGGTCCTATGGACGTCAGTTGCGCAGACAGTGGTAAAGGGAATTTCTGCAGAACAGGTTATTTTCCTTGGATGCCTGTATGGTGTCCTTGGTCCATCTGTAACCCGTGTGGAAAGCCAGCCGCTGCCACACGGAGGTGGCTTCGGAGGGGATAGCCACGGTATGGACAAAAACAGGGCGGAGAGCTGAGCAGTGCGAGTGGGCACCTGAGGACAGCAGGCACCCTTGAGAGGAGACCTGAGATGTTTGGGGTATTTCTGAGCGGTTTGTAGGGTCTGAGGACTCCATAACTTTCCCAGAGAGACCAGGCTGGAGGTTAGGGGACAGGTCTTGCGCTTGGCTCAGCAGCGAGGACAACCGCTGAGGTCTGGCCCCGCAGTATTAGTGTCAGAATTGACCTCGGGGGTTTGATGGGATGTGGGAGGGGGTGAGTGTCTTTGTGGCCATGCTGTGCCCAGAGGTCTGGCACAGGTAGAGGCCTTGGGACAGACTCTGACACAATTTCTGAAATGAGCCCTGGTCCAAAGGTGGCTTAAGCCACTTCAGCCTGCCGTGGAGTCTCTCCGTTAGCCCCACAGCCAAAGGTCAGGTCTGCAGAGCATGACCAAACTCCTTGCGCTGCACTCGGGGTTGGGACGCCCTGTGCCAGGGCTGTGCATTGTGCAGCTGAACGTGACCAAAGCAGACTGCTGAGGGAGAAATGGAGAGGAGACGGGGGCCTGCATTGTGCCCGTGATTGTGCATTCAAAGTCAGCATCTTGAAAGGGCCCAAATTTATCGCGCTGCTGTTGTCATTTCCCATTCACCGGCCTGACTGAATAAAGGAGTGCTGCACAGAGCTCTGCATAACTTGTTTGACTTTAAGAGTCAGTAAATGATAGATGCCTGTATCCTTGGATGAGGATAATCCAATTGTACAGTCTGGCTGGATTTCAGCTGTTCTCTGAAAAAGGAGGAGAGGAGTGAAATATTTACTTATGGTGCTTTTCACAAGGGGAGATGACAGAGCGTGGGAAAATAAAAGCAAGTCCTGGTGGACGAGGCTTGCAGAGGAAGGGAAGTGGGGGAAAATCTAATCTGCTTGCTGGTAGGACAGGGCATAAAGGGGCTTGGCAAGAAAAGAGCCATTCTTTTGATTTCTGAGGCGAAAAATGAAGGCAGCATATTCAATGAACATAACTCCCTGGTTGTCAATGCAGTCAGGTCTGTTTATGCCAGCCAGTCAATTTGACCCAGAGCTTTGATTAAAAAAACTCAGCATCTCCAAATGTTCCAGTAAAAAAGAGGTTATGAAAAAACCTGTGCTTTGGTTAAAGAGCACCCAGCTCCGGAGTCATTTATAACAGCTGAAAGGATTAAATGTCATCAGGAAACCAAAAAGAAAATGAATCTGTAATTAAATGTTTAGCCCGGCCAAGACAGTATGGCATTGCCAGCCTGAATAATGTATGGAGGAGACAACCCAAGATCTATGCTTACTTTCCATTTTTTCATTAACTGGATCTATATTAATGCAAAATAAGCTACCCGGGTGATTTTTAACACACTCTGGATTTGTTAGCCTTTTGATGATACCGGAACTCAAAAGCTTCAGTTGATATCAGCGCCAGCTTGTGCTCGGAGTTATGCAAACATGTAGAAGATCTGACACCTGCCAGAAAGAGCAAACAGTAAAGGAAGGGAAAACAAAGAGTGAAATGTCTACCAGCCCATGACTGTGGCTGGAAATCCCTGGCCAGGGCATTCCTGTGGGTGCAAATCAGCACAAATCGCTTGAGAGTATGGAGCGGGCTTGAGATTTCTTTTCTAATTAATGCTATGAACAAAATAAGATGTAAAGATGGCGGTTGGCTGGGTAACAAAGAACTGAATCTGTGATGTTCCTTTACCTTGGGCACATTGGAGGATATGAGAAATGAATGATCAAATTCAGCTTATAATGCATAGCAATCAAACTGCTGCAAAAAGGTCATTTAACTTGATTGTATGTTATGATTCTGGGAAGACACTTTTTGTCCAAATATGGAGGCTTAGTGCCAATGATTTTAAGTCTAATCAAGCTTACCAATTAGTAGAGACATTCTCAGTGACAATTGCCAATTAACCTCAAGGTTAGAAATTCAGGATAACCTGAACCATTGCTTGAGCTCGTGTCAAAATAATACTCCTTACTATTAACGTAAACCTTCATCAAGTGTTACATGTATGCAGATGGCCACGTGACACGCTGCAAACCCCTCATGTATCTGCCACATCATTTTGAAAACTATTTTCCAGTTCTTTTGAAACTTCAACTTTTTGCAGCTAAATAGTATTATTAACCTTCAGAGCTTGCTGCCCTACTTACTAATCAAGCCAGCAATAACTGATTTTGTCAGATCATTGGTTCTCCTGTCTCCAAATCACTTATTGCTTCTGCCTCCCCCCCAGCTGTGGTCACATTGACTGGGGTGTCAGACCCTGCTCATATTTAAGAGTTTCACCTGCTCTTTCATTTTGCTTCTGCTCTAGTTAGAAAGCACGTGCTAGGCTTTTGCAGTCAGACAGCGCGGTGAGTGCTGCGTGGTCTGAAGGGTTTCGGCTGGCCTCCCTTCCCCTCCTTCCAGCCATCGTCTCGCTTCCCACGTGGACAGCTGAGGTGCAGGATGGATAAATGGACAATTATCACAGAAATTCACTGGAGAGATAAGACTCAGTTCCCTGCTTTCCTGGCAAGCCAGAAGCTCTTTCTGCAGGTATTTCCTTCCTCCCCGTGCGAGGAATGCAGCCACAGCATGCTTTCACTTGGAATCAAAGGGCTGGGGAGGCACCACGCCTGCTCTGGGCTGTCCTTGCTCGTCGAGCTGGGTGTGCTCCCCACCTGCCCTTACCACCGAGTTCCTTGAACAAGCCTTTATCAAAGAGCATGGCAAATGCAGAACAGCGAGAGCCGATGTCAGACACCGATGTGGTGTTGTGCTGTGGTTTGGTAAACCTGCAGCTCTTGCTGTTACTTGCTCTTTGATGGGCAAGAGGAGTTCTCTTGTTCTGGTGAGTCTATCGTTAATTTTAGTAAAATCTGCTAATGAAATTGCACACAAGACTGAGCATGAAACTCAAACTATCATTACACTAAAGTAATATTTTATGAAAACTTGCCTGCATGGGAATGTAGAGTAATCAGAAAATCTTGTCCTGATTCTGTGAACGGCGAAAGGACTCAAGCACTGTGCAGGCCCAGCTTCTGAGATGCCTGTAAGGTATTTCGCTTGTGCCTTAGCAGAAGAGCCTGAAGCCAAAGAGCACGGGAGGTGATGCATCCTGAAGAGACGCTGTTGTTTTATCCTGAAGGACTATAGTACCCTCCTGAGCCCAGTCCTGCTAGCCCAGCCCTGACTCGCAGGTAGGGGTCTGTCCTAGGAAACATGCTGAAGGCCAGGCCATGTTAAAGGAGAGCCAGGTAAATGCGGATTTACCTCTGAGATGGCCCCCGTGTTCCCAGGAAGGGCCAATCCTCAATGTAGGAAGAAATACCTCCCTTCAGATGCATGCAACACTGCCTTAGAGAAAGCACGGCCTTTGCTTCCAGCGCATTAAAGGAACCATTTAGACGTGATCTGTGTGAAATCCTCTGCCAGAGAGCTCGCTGACTGCCGAGGGTCGGGCGCAGGGACGAGTGGTCCCGCGATGGAGGCGGGCATCGTTTGTTTGAAGGCTGGCATCGAGACCTCGTGCACCTGGCTGGAGGCAGGCAGGCAGTGTGGCCAGAAGGAAGGGTGTCTGTACCCCCCGCAGCAAAGGTGAGCAGAATCATTAAGATCTTGCACTTTATTTTAGTGACCCCGTGGGTTACAAGGAGAATTTTAATGGGCTTTGGGTTACCTCTCAAGAGTTCTGCAACATTTTCAGGTTAATAACTCTGACATGTCTTATCGCTCCTTTGCCATCAGAGCTGTGATGGGGAAAACCTGGCATATTGTTAGGAGTTTTAAAACTACCTTGAAAATCTGTCAAGGGAGATAAACTATCTTTCTATCAGAAAATAGCTTCCCTCTTGTTATCATACGGAAGAACACAGCTCCAAAGAAGATGCTCCTGCGTATCAGCTTATTAGGAGGAGGCAGGCTCGCGGGGTGAAAGGTCTGAGAAGTGAGAGGATTTCTGTGCCCTGCTTGGAGAGGGGAGACTCCGGGATTTCAAGGAGATGAGGTTTCAGGCCTGCAAAAAGACTTCTGGAAAAGGACAATAACATATCTTGATGCTATGTATGGTTGATACATCCTGTAATAGCCTCCTGCCTTGTGCTTGGTGAAGCATCTATGAGTGGAGCTGAGGTGATGGGAGCTGGGATGCTGAATAAGTAGTTAAGGGAAGTTAAGGTAATAAATTTCCTGTATTGGGGGATGCACAGTTCTGCTCACACCCCTTGTGACAAGAGGGTGGAACCGGACAGTCTGCTTCACTGTGACCCAAAGTACTGTACAAAAATCTGTACATATTTTGCTATGGATTAGACTGAGGCATGGTATTTTGGTGGGTTGGAGCTGCTTTTTGGCTGCTTAATGCTTTTTTTATGCAAGTAAAGCATTTTCTTCCAAAAAGCCAGTTTGAGATGAGAAGCCAAAGCACTGCATCTGCAAAATAACTGAATTAAATGTTACCAAAAATCAACATCTAAATTCCTTCTGTGTGGCTTTATTGAACGCAGACAAAGGAAGCAGTAACAAAAATATTTAGAGAAAGGCATTCTGAGGATGGGAGCGCTTCTGACAGTGGTGACAAATAACCAGATGGCCAAAATTACTGTTGGAGAGCTCGAGGTTCCAGCTGGAAGTCCTGTCAGGCACCACAGGTGCCAGCTCAGATAGAGCAATTTGAAAAATCACCTCTTCTTCCTCCTCAAACTGCATCTCCCACATGGCTCTGGATCCCTGTGTCAGCGGCTGCTCGCGGGCATCCTGGAAGGCAAAGCTCGATGTCTGGGGAGCGCAGGTGAGCAAAACAACTGAGCTGCTCCTGGCAGGAGGCGCCTTGGCAAGAGACAGTGACCAGAAGATTTTGGAGCTCAGGTGTTTCAGTGAGAGCTCATCCCTCAGGGTGACAGAAAGAGGAGGCTGTGGGGAGGTTGTGGGGTGCTGGAGGCTGCTCCCCATGGATCTGATCCTGCTGTGGGCTGGGACCTGTGGCTGGGAGTGCTCAGGGATTGCAGGTGCTGTCCCATGCTCACCTGCTGTGCATGGACACAGTTAGGATTCCAGCTGGGGCCCCTGGGGCAAGCCATGACCACACACCAAGTGCAATATGAAGATGGTTGATATCCTTCAGCTGATAGCCTCATTTCTGCTGCAGGCCAGCTGCTGACCTGCCCTGGTCCTGAGGCTGCAGAGATGTCCTGAGTCAGACCAGCAGGACTGTCTGATGAGGCTTCCTTCCCTCTCCTTGTTTCAGAGCCTGTCAAACACATCAGGTGTCCCTGCACGTCCGGGCTTACAGAGAGCTGGCAGCATGTGCCTCAGACTCGTGCGTGACGTCTGTGGGAGACCAGTGTGCAGTCCTTGTTCCGCGGGGCAGCATGATTGTGGTTCAGGTTTGTGGCACAGGCTGGAGAATAAGGCACAGGATCGTCTCGTGCTGGTCCTGATGAAGAAGGTCCCTGTGTGTCACTGTGCCGGGTCACAGACAAGGCAGGCAGAGGCTTCAGGGGTTCCTGAGCCTAAGGTAGTTCTGTGGACAAGAAATCTGAGGTTGTTTGCGTTTCACACTGCCAGAAGTAACATCAATAGTGGTGATTGTGCTTCAGGAGGTGGGCTTTCTGTTTTTCTGGTGTGTGTAGAGACCTTTCCAACGCCAGTTTTTTTGTTCTGAATCTGCATTCCGTGTGTCAGGTTTTTGGGAGTGGGAGGTTGGCTGCCCTTTCCTCCAGATGGCTCATCAGAAGACTTTCTTGGGATACTCACTTCCACAGGGAGGAAGCATACAAAAGCAGATGAGATAACAGCGAAGCTGAAGGTCAGTTTCTGAACTAGGGTGGTTTTTAGTGCCATGAGCCAGTCCCGAGCCAGGAGCTGCCACCGTGTTTGTGCTCATAAATTGGCTGGTGTAGGAGGGTAGGCAGTAGGAAGGATGGGGGAAGCAATGTTTTTAAATAGATATTTATGGAGGATATCAACATTTGGCATTTCCCGATTTCAGAACAGTGGAGGAGGAACTAAGAACTCCATCCCGCCGCCTCCTTCCCTCCCTGCCAATTAGCACTGCAGCGGCTACCCTCGGTCACAGGGAGCAGCCGCTTGCCAGCTCGTGCCAAGCAGCACCTTCCTTCTCCACGCCTGGTTTCCTTCCGCCCGGTAGTGAGGAGGAACAAAACTCATCCTTGGGAGGCTTCCTGTACGCTCCCCATGCGCAAACTGGCTGTTTTGGTGAAGGGACCTTGAGTTTCATGAGATTTCGGCTGCCTTTAGTGCCGTTATCTCTTGCCCCTTGCTTTTGAAGAGATCGGGGAGGTGGTAATGTATTTGACCTTTTGGCTTTTGTTTACACCCGTGGAAGTGGATGATCCTTTCTGATCTAGGGTGATTAGAGCATCTGATTAGAGCATTAATTCCCTGTACGGTCAGGCGTGGGGACGCTTCGCTTCCCACGCGGCTCAAGAGCCACCTCTGTGTTTAGGTGGAGTTTCACGGCCTGCCTCCCGTCCTCCTCCCAGGCAGCTGCTGAAAGCCCCCTGCTCATCTGCATTTCTGTGAGCTGCCTCGCCTAGCCTCGAAGTTCCAAGTCTCCGACAGCCTTTGCCTCTCCGGTTTGGGCTTGCCTCCCAAATATTTGCATTTCCTTTCTCCGTATCCTGCCATCACCTGCTGCCGCCTGCACTTTGCGTCTTGGCGGCTGGCTTTTGTCAGAGGGATTGATCCAAAAACATTGCAAGGTGTTGGAAAATCTTAACTGCGGTTAAATGAGAAGCTGTTGTTTTAGTAGCATCTGGAGTTTCCAGCTCCTCTTTTTGTTGCTGATGACTTCAGTCGCTGCTGCTTGGCTGGCGTGCAGCAGATCCTTGGGTCTGCAGATCACGCATTTCTCTTGGCCCAGAAGCATTTGTCTGTTCTCCACCACGTGTCACGCTGCAGGGAAAGGAGCAGTCCTTTTCCACAGAGCACAGACTTCCCCAGAAGGCCGTTGACTGATGCGTGCAGGGATCGCAGCGATCTGTGCTCTTGCATTTTGGAGCTTCTGCATCCAGAACCATCCGTGCTCCCTGCCCAGAAGGTGGTGGGACCACACTTCAAGCTTTTCAGCCACTCCTGGTTCCCAGGAGCTCTCAGTGCTTGCTGTGCAGAGGCTCTGGGGTGGAGGACAGAGCCTGGCCACCACCTCGGAGGGTTGTGCAGTCTGCTGTAACCTGCTGGGGGCTTCCAGCATGGGGTTTCCAGCAGCTCCCCCACAGAAACTGGGGGAAGCCCTCAGCAGGTTGATGGGTGAGACCTAGAAATTACTTTCCAGAGCTGAGCTGCTCCAAACTAGTAAAAAGGAGAGGTGCGGAGCAATGTCTAGTTGTCGTTGTTAGGTTTAGCTCAGGTGGGAGAATGGGGGCTGTGGGGAGGAGAAAGGACACAAGGCAGCCATGAAAATGAGGTGCTCCATAGAACAGCCTCTGCTGACTCTATTCCCACGAGGAATATGTCAGTGATATCCTTGAACCTTTCCTTGTTCCTCCCAGAGCTCAGGCCTGGACAGTTTGTCATTTCCCATTTCACGGGCTTCAGCCCGTGGCACTCAGCTATGAGAATGGAAATCCCGGTGTGACGTGCCTAGGTGAGCTCCCTTCCCAAAACCCAGGGCACGCAGAGTGTGTTCCCAGTAAGACGTGGCTACTGGGAGAGAGGGGGTGGTTTGGTGCAGGGAGATCCACATCGCCCTGCCCCTGGTGCGTTACCAGTGCACGAGGGATCGCAGGGAACCCTCACCGTGTCTCCTGTCCCTGGCACAAGGGCTTCCCAGCAAGCTCTGGGTTTCTTTTTCTCCCTAGAAAACCAAACAAAACAAAGCTGCAAGGCTATTAGGTGTTTTGTTCTTGTTTTAAGGAAAGCAGAAATACAAAGGGTTTTGACATCGTTGCTCTGCCAAACCTTGTTCTGCTTTGGGGGGTTTCACTTGCTGAACGCTTCTTTTTTTCAGGTGGATAGCTTGCAAATTTAGTGCAGAGTCTGGAGTTCTATTTCAAGTAGACTCATGTTATTGAGAAACAATGTCTACATTATCCAAATGAATCCTATCTGCCTTTTTTTGGGGGGTGAGTCTAACAGCAGGGAGTTTTTGAAGAATGGCATGCTCTCTGTTTGGGTTGCGTTTGAGTCTGTTATAAATATCTAAGCCCCAAGGACTCCAGGATCAAACACTGCTTTTGAAATCAGGAATAAAAGCTACAATTAGAGGGGGAAGAAAAAAAAAGCCTTCCCTGTTAATGCCTACCTACTAGTTCTGTATGCATTGACAGAGCTGCTCGGGAAGAACTGGAAGCAGGATTTTATCCCTCAAGTTTTCTGTGCTGATTAAAGTCAGCGTAAGAGCCCTGCTGCCAGAGCTGCGCTGTCAGCTGGGAGCTGTCTCTCTCACCAGCACAGATGCGCAGGACAGCCCGGCTAGCGCAGCGTGGAGGGGTTTGATTTTGTGATGATTAAAGAATTTGGTTGTGTTTATGTTTGCACAGGTTAGGACTAAACCCATGCTGTCCTGAATCAGCAGTGAGGGATCATCTGCATTTCTAATTGAAGTGCCTTTGATTGCCTTCAGACCCCTTCAGTGATTACTTTCTGGGAGCTGCTGTGCTTGCAGAAGCTGCCTGGGAAAAGTCAGCGTGCTGCAGGGCCGGGGTTTTGGGTGTTTGCTGTACCGAGCAGGTAGCCCGGAGCTCAGGGAGGCGGCCTGCAGCTCAGGAAGCCTGGCCTTGCTGCGTGACCCTGCATGGTGCTTTGTTTGCTGTTTTGCTTTTGCTTGCGGTTTCCAGGTATGCTTTCACTCGGGCTGCAGGCAGCACCAGCACGGAGGAGTCTTGGCCTCCGGGCTGCCCCGCGTCCATGTGCGAACGTGCCCTGGGTCCAGTCCCTGCGCTTCTCCCAGCAGCTGGAGCAAGGGCTCCTTGTGTCTTCTGGGGAGTATTCCTGTCCCTGCTGACTGCTCAGGGTTCACAGATGGGCTATTTTGGGCACTGAGCCCTGGCTTCCAGGCCCTGCTGGTAAAAACCTGGCCTTGATTTTTCCACGACTGCTCTCTGGCGGAGTGACAGCGCTTTGGGGCATCTCACGGGGCTGCCGAGAGGTGCCGGGAGAAGGAGAGCAAGAAGGGAGCGCTGAGGTTGCATCAGGTCCTTTACTCCAGCAGCCAGGTGGCCTCCACATCAGCCTCAGAGGGGCAGAACAGAGGGAAACAAGCCATAGGAAATGGAAAAAGCAGTGGATATCCCAAAATACAGTCTGCTGCTCCCCTTTATTGGTAAGGTGTGGGGCGTGCTTCGTAGAATAGCTCTTTCTGGGAGGGCTCAGAAGCTGTGACTCCTCTGGAGGCCACAGCTGTGGTTCTGCCTCAGCCTGCGGATGGTTTTTGCAGTGGCTGGAGGCGCTGCCACACGCGGTGGCGGACGGCCTGGGTAATGGTGGCTTCTTGCTGTGCTGCAGCTAGGGATGGCCCCGCTGAACCGCCCCACGGCCAGTCGGATCGCTGCTCCCTCAAAGGAACCTGTGAAGGGCACTGTAAGCCCCCTGCTCATTTTGTTTGCTAATCATTAATTAATTTCAAGAATTAAAGGAAGCGGCCAAGTCCCTGCCCTCCTGGGATGTGGAGTGGGTTTCACTGGTCCCCAGAAATGAATGCTCTGAGCTGTGATGGCCAGAGCTCGGTGTGCACAGAGCCTCCGATGCTGCCAGCGTGGCTCAGTGCTGGGCCAGACAGACCCCTGGTAAGTGAGTGCCTGGAGGAGATCACCGTCTGCCTGGAGAGAACGTGATCTGCCTGGAGGAGATCACCGTCTGCCTGGGGGAGATCACCGTCCACCCGCGGGCAGCCGAGGGCTGGGGTGGATCCAGCCGTCATTTGCTCTCCGTAGCCCTGGTGCGGGGGGGGCTGCATCATGCCCAGCACGAGGGGTGCGGGGCAGGACGTGGGAGGAGAAGCCGAGGGCCTGTCTGATGTTTGTGGGCCTCAGAAGTGGATCCGGAAGGGATCAAAGACGGAGCCCGGAGTGAGTGGCAGGCAGCGTTCGATCCAGGCGCCTGCTGCTGGTTGTCTTTATGTGGCATTTGAGGCAGTGTGGGCAGTTTGCTCAATTTTTCTCTGTAGACGCTGCTTTGTTTGGAAGGTTGTAGACACATGTCAGCGGTGATGGATAGATTTGTTTGACTTCCTGTCAAATCAATGATTACTCATAGAAATCTCTTTTATTAGTTTATCATAGGAAGTTCTCTGTCATTTATCCCAGCGGAGGCTTGGCTAGCTGGTGCCAGCGAGCAGGCTGCCGAGTTATTGCGGGGTTTTATTGTGCTGCTGCTGTTTAATTTTTGACACAGTATTTATTTTTGTCTTGGTTTCGCACCAGGAAAGGTTTCTTCCTCTTCTTGCCTGGATTGCAAGCAGGGTGTTGTCTTTCCTTTCCGATCCCAGTCTTGTCCCTTGGAAACCTGCAGGGATATACCCCAGCACCCAGGGTTATCCTCCCCCTCTGCTGAAGTCTGGCTGGAGGTTGTCTGGTCGTGCCTTGGCATGCCTGAGCTAACAAAGGGCTTAATTTCCTCAGCGTCGTAGGAGTTGGAACTAATGGCTATGAATCAGAGGAAGAGGGGGAAGTCATGGTTAGGTATTTCCACATTGTCTCCACATGGTGCTGCTTCGCTTCCTGCTTGGAGAGGAGTCGGTGCTCCCTGCCCGTAACGTTTCCATGCCCCGTCCCGAGGGCTGGGCAGTGCTGCTCGGGCAGGTGGGGGGCTTTGATCCCCCCAGGCTCTGCCGTGGCTGCGGGAGCCTTGGCAGTGCTCCTGGCCCAGCATGGAGCTGGCAGCACGGTCTCCCTGCAGCCGGCCGGGGTCCGTGTCCTGCACCCACACGGCTGTGGGGAGGGGGCAAGAAGGAAGCCCCTCCTCGTGGGCCTGCAGGGCGAGAGGCTGGAGCACAGCTCTCGGGGCGGTTCTGGGCGTAGCGGCTTCGCTGATGGATGTTTCCTAATGCTCCTTCAGAACCATAGCCGTGGGTAGGGAGACTTATTCTTCAGGTGCAGCTCGTGCGGACCAGAGCCATACAAATAACCGAGGCTTTGATTCTCTGTCCCCACTGAAGAATTCAGGGAATAATTTCAAGTCAGTCCAGATTACATTTTTGCTATTGAATTTTAGAAAATGTGGGGAAAAATGCCTTAGGATCATTGTGGAAAGGGAGATGCTTTCAAATAAGTTTCAAAACTAACATTTAAAAGACTTTTGCCTAAAATGTTAGTATGATTAAAAGAATTCAGAGAAACACCTGTGCCGTTCTGTTGTCGAGTTTTCTTGCCTGTAACAGAAATCCAGGAGAGCGTGTTTTCAGCCTGCGTTGTCCAGAAGGAGTTGTCCCAGTGCAGGGGTGCTGCAGCCTTCCCAACCTCTCGCTGAGCACATCCAGAGCTTCGGAGACCGCTGCTCCTGCCAAACTAACAATGCTGACCTCTGAGTTCAAGTAGGATAGACTTCTATGTTTTCAGGTCAAGAGATCCTTGGCTCAATCCCTGCAGATAAACCAAGCAGGGAGACGACGCACAAGAGCAGAGTTTCGCTCTCTGAACATACAGAAATCATTTTGACCACCAATGAAGCGAAACAGCTGGGGGAATTGAGGTGGGTATGAAGCTGCTACGCAGAAACGCATTGACTTTGTGCACAGGTTGTTGATCCTGGTGTAGCCGCATCCTTCTGTCTGGGGGTTGAAGAGTTCAGCAAGCTCAAGAGAGAGGTGTTCTTTCCCTGTTGCTCCAGGAACTCTGAAGTTAGGCTGGGTCATGCTTTAATTTGCTGGCCTTTGTCCTTCTTGAAGAAATACCTGGATTTTCTTCCATGAGAAAAGATGCCGTTGGGTGGTAGGGGAAGGCATTTCTGCGCTGAGCTAGAGGGGGGGGGACTGTGAGCCCTACTTCGGGTTTGTGCGCTCATCTTTTCAGACAGGCATCTGCTCAAGGAAGCTGGAGCACCAGAGGCACGTGCATACTCCACCAAATGCTTCTTGTGTGCTCCTCAGCAGGAACTGATGTGGTCCCAGGTCCCGTCCTGGTCCTGTTAGTCTGTTGATACTGAGCTCTGCACAGCTGGTTTTCTGGAATTTGTACCTGGCAAAGCAAACCCAGAGGGAGAACAGCGTCCAGCTGCTAGGCTGCATCCTGGTGGTGGCCAGGCTCGGAGGAAAACAAGCTGTGGGGAGTTGGGAGTTTTCAGTGCAAAGATGATCTCTTTAGATCAAAGATAGCGGGGGAGAGGTGCACGCTTCCTGAAAGCAAATAACGAACCGAACAACCAGCCTTCAAACCCTAGGCTTGGATTTATCTCTCTCGCTGAGCCGAGGGCATATCGTATCCCTTCATCAGCAGCTAATCACTGGCTCAGAAATAGCATCCTGGCAAGGGGCAGCGATTGCCTCCCTTCTGATGGGTTACTAGAGCGCTGCCTGGTAAGAAAGCAATAGCCTGCCGCCCTTCCCAGTGAAGGAATCCATTCCTTCTCTGGTGGGAAGCGCTACCGGAGAGAAATCAATTTGTACTGTTATCAGGCTTTCCTACCCAGTAGTTAATGGGACCCAACGTCTGATTTGATTCTCAGACTGTTCACAAATGAGTGAGAAGCGCAGGGTGTGGGGAGGAACTGAGGTGTGGAGAAATCCTCGGGAGAGGTGCGCGGTGTTTCCCAGCCCAGGGGGCCCATTAGTTTTGCCAGCATGTAGTGCAGAATGCGATGATTGTTCCAAACAGAAATGATTTAACCTTGAATGAGAGAAACATAACCAAACAGCAGCAGTGGAACAATAAAGAAATTCCATCTCTGATCTCTCGTGACCCACGTTCTGCTCAAACGGCTCGGATGTCACCAATACATTATTTTCATGAGTGACTGTAAGTGCATTATGCATGAGCGTGTGGCCACTGGTGAATAAACGGAGAATTCTTCAAGGGAGCGTATATAATCTATTTGATTTCATGGAGCTGGACTGTGCTCCATTTATTTATTTATTTTGAAGGATTGCGGCTGCTCAGCAGAAGAGTGTGATTGTGCCTATATGGGCTTGGCTCAGAGAGGGATTTGTCATGCGGTCCCCTGTGGGTATGAATTGTTGCAGCCCCCAGCAAGAGGCTTTGCGTTTTAACTCGAGTGGTGGCAGCGCCTTCGGCTCCCTGTGTGCCGGGTTTGGTCTTGCAGCCTCAGTTCTGAGGGAAGCTGAAGCCTGCGTGTCTCTAGCTCTTACGTTTTTGGCATGCCCGCCCTGCTCCTGGAGGGGAAGTGGGAGGGTGGATCAGCCTTTGTTGTGCCACGGTAATCCAGTCTGTCTGGCTTACCTGGAGAAGGCTGCGTGCTGTTCTGCCGCGCTGGGTGGGGAAAGGAAGCTCTGGGCTGGAGGTCAGGAGGGCTCAGGCACATGTGAAGCACGGAGTTTGGTGTCGTTTGCGCTGCTCCATTTTCTGAGCACGTCGTAGGGCATCTCTGCCTCCTGCCCTGCAAGCCTGTACCACGCTTTCTGCAAGTACATGCAGCAGGATGCGTGAGCCTGGTTTGGGCAGAGCAGGGACTGCTGGCGGTCCTGGCTCCTACCTGTCCATCCAGACCCCTTTGCAGACACCCACTGTCCCCTGTCCTTACAGAGCGGTCCTGTTCCACTCCACGGCGAGTGCCCACCCTTCCTGCCCTCTGCCTCTGTAAATACATCACTGCCTCTGTCGGCAGAGAGTAAAATACCCATCCCTAGTGGGGGCATCGCTCCCGGTGGCCAGGTGGTGTCCGAGGAACTGTGGCCGTGCCCTGAGCACGAGCAGGCGCCCTGCTCGTGGGGGGGAGGGACCTTGAATGGATGGTGCATGCAGAAACCTGCTGCTGGATTCCCCCCATCTCCTCCAGGGAGCAAGCAGCCTAGCCTGGCCAACTCTAAATAAACAGAGATTTTGTCAAAAGAGACTATTTTAGAAATAAAATAAAAAGAAAAGAGCAGCCCACTGTTGTAGCAACTTGGCCAGGCTGATTCGTGGAGCTGAGCCCATCCTGCCAGGCTGGTCTCTCTATCGGTCCTCCTTAACATCAGCTTGTTGCTCTGTGTAAAATCAGTGGCTCCTTACCCCCTGTTCTGGATGCTGAGCACTTCCCTCCTGCCCAGGGCCCCCGGCCGTGCCCATAGGGGCCAGCACCCGCTGCGCAGCTTCCCCTGTCCCTGGGGGCCGACTGCGGCACCGCCGCCCGCGGGACGTGGTGGCAGGTAACAGCCTCCTCGAAATGAAAGCCTGTTTGTTCATTAGGTGAAACAATGCATCAGAGGGAAAGGGATTTTAAAACAGCAAAAGGCCCACAGCATATTTTACCTCATCTAATCTTACAAGCTGTGTTTGATAGGCTTTTCTTTTCCCTTACAGCTTACGCTCTGCTGGCAGAGCTCAAATTCCCCTCCTGGGCTTTCCTCTGCTCTCCCCGATCCCTGCCGTGCTCCGTCCGAGAGCTCTCTGGGAGCACCCAGACAAGTGCTGGGGGGGCCAAAGGCTGAGTCGTGGGGGTCAGCGCGGGGCTGGGACCTCAGGGACCTCGCAGCACGTCAGCGCCCTGCTGCACGTACCTCCGGGGGACTGGTTATCCCCCAGGAATTTAATTAGCTTGTCTGCAGTCAGGAGGGCACGGCACAGCACCAGCTAATGGAAATCAGCTCTGCTGCAGCCATTTCAAGGAGCTTTGTCTCTGGGGCTTTTGAACTGGTTTACACTGTGCAGGCAACTCATTTCCAGGGTGTTATTGTGAGAGATTCGTGCTGAAAGTTCAGCTCTGCAGTCGTAGGGAGCGCGAGGGGTGCGTTTTCTTCATTATTGCAAACATTTGTTCGATGCCTTTGGTGTACAAACAGCCCAGGATCAACTCAAGTCACAGCTGCAGTGAGCTGGAGGTGGCAGCCCGGGGACAGATGGAGAGGAAGGCTGGAGCTGTGGTAAAAAGGAGAGAAAGCAGAGGGACACACATGGCTGGTCCAGAGGAAGGCCAGGACGCTGAGGAGCATCCAGCCTTGATCCTGTTCCCTCTAGGAGCAGAGGTGAGGGACATAGGTTTCTCAGCATTCAACCCCCTCCGCTTCAGGTTGCACTGAATTGGTGCCTGCTCGTGAAGCTGGAAGGGAAGGAGCTGTACCATTTTCTCACCTGAAAAAAATGCTGCTTTGACTTCCCCAGACTTGGTAACCTGTCTGTGTTGATGTTGCTTCTGAAAAGAAATGTAAGGAATCAGGGGAATTATTCTGCAGACATGTAGAATATTTGCAAAACCAAAATGTCACACATCATCCTGATGCCTGAAAGTGTGAAGTTTTGGTGCCAGACATTATCAGCTCGTGTCTGCTGTCCCCCCAGCGATTGTGCGCCTGAACAAAGCACGGGGATTTGCAGCAGTTTGTGCCAGGCAGGGCTCTGAAACAAAAGCTGGGTGACAGATCCACTTTCTTTCACTTTATAACCCCAAGCCAGGCCGTTGCTCTCCAGTAGGTGCCAGAATTACAAAGGGAGTAAGCAGAGTGCCATTCTCCAGCAGTTTCTGCCATTTCGCAGCAATCCCTTACATTTCGGGGCACTTTATGTTCACTTTGTGGGATGGAAACTCAGCGCTAATTAAGTCAGGATCCTGGGCAATTTTGCATCTGTATGTGGGAGCCTGCTGGCCGGGAAGGATGCTCTTGCACTCCCGAGACTGCCGAATGCAGATCTGGAGCAGCGTGCTGCGGCTCCCTTAGCACCCCCGAAACAAAGCCATCCTGCACCCAGCGCTCAGAGCGCCAGGCTGGCCTGGAACAGCTCACTTCGTCTCTTTTCTTTTTCAGCTTTTGTCATATCCATTCTCTCGTACGTGCTCTGGGGCAGGAATTTTCTCTTATTATGTATGTGCATGCGGAACGACGAGGCTTTGATCTCAGCGGCTACATCCCGTATTACAGCAGAAAGAGTATTTAATAATAATAGCAAGGATCCGATTAATAATTTTAAACTTCTGTGCGTGTGTGCTTCGCTGAGACACGGCCAGCCCCGGCTGGGTCCTGAGACAGTATGTCTGTGCCGGGTACTATGCTCTTCCTCACCTCTCCCACGGCACCGAAGGCCAAGAGCACCGCGTTTCTCCCCGGTTCCAGCAGCTGTTTGTGGGCTCGGCAGCGTTACCTGCTCCGCCTGAACGCCTGCTGAGGTGCTTGTGCAGCCCAGGGGACGCGGGGCTTGTTTGCTTTGTGGAGGGAATTATCTCTGCTGTGTACCGCCGCTGTTAGAAGTGAGCCTGACACAGCTCATTTTCCCTGCGTGCCTTTGTCTTTTAATTTTGGAGGATGTACTTTTCCTGACAGAATTTCCAATTCAGTTCATTTTCTGCCTCTGTAGTGGGAGGGGAGAAAAAGAGGAGGTTCGACGGGCTTGCTGCATGTATTATTAATTGTCCTCAATTCAAGGCGGTGTAGTCTTTTCCTGCCTGATATTCCCATTTTCTCATAACTAATATTGGCTGCAGATTTGAAAGAGGTTTGGCGCATGAAATTATACGGATCTCTCTGTGACTGTAGTGTTTCTAAAGCCAGAAAACGAGGTTCTTCCATTTATCTGGCGCTAAACCGACCCAGCGTTAGTCATCAGTCAACTGAACTGCTTGTTGCAGAGCAGCTGATTAATGAAGTTACATGCGTTTCCTGGGCTGGTTTAAACATCGCTCAGAAGATGCTGTGTCAGAACCTGTCCACCAGACATCATTAAATCTGCAGAAGCAGGAAGATGCTCTTGCACGTAGATGAACAGGGGTGGGTCACTTCCCAGCCCCGTTGATCCTGTTACAAGGCAAGTGTGGTCTTGGATAATAAGCAGTATTTCACGTTGGGGCCGTGTGGTGCTGCATGTTGATTTTCAAGGCTGTCAGCTCTCCTTCCCGCAGAGCTTAAGGTCCCAGGTGGAACGAGTGTTGTGATTTCAGCCTGGTTCCTGATGAATGCTGTCTCAGAGCAGGATAAAAACACATTTTCGACTCAGTGGAACACGATTCAAGTTTCATGTTGTTAAAGCCGTTTAGATAAATGAAGCCCTTCAGCCCGAAGGAGGTGACATGCTCTCTTGACACTCTCCTAGGGTCAGGTAGAGCATCCTGTTTCCATCCGAGCCACAGCTAAACGAGGGAAACAACACATTTCCCCGAAGAAATAACTAACCTGTTAATGAATCTCAGAGAAGGAGCAGTGGGAGGCTGCTCTGTGTTCGAAGTCTTGTTCCTGCTTTTCCCTTTTATTTTCCCCCCGCAGCGATTCTCATCTCTTCTTGTAGCCCTTCTCGAGGCATTTGCACTTGCAGCGAGTCTTGGGGTGGTGAGCACAGCTCCAGCAGGGCCAGGCTGATGCTCACGCTCCCCTCGTCCCTGCTTCATCTTGCTTCACTCGGGCTTCCCTGCCAGATTCTCGCCCTCCACCACCCAGAGCCCTGTGTCCAAATCCCACCCTCGTGCTGCTTAGCCCTGACACCAGCCTGACCCTGTTGTGCTGCAGCCACCCCGTGGGGAGCAGCTCTGCCCAGGCCTTGCTTGCACCATTTCTTCTGACCCTTATTTCCGTGCCTTTCCTGCAGCCATCAAAAGGGGACCGTCCTTTGTGTTCTCGCCTTCCCCCAATTAGCCCCTTTCAGCTCGTTCCCCTCCGGTGCTCCCAGGCAGCCCAGGAGGATCCAGCCATGCTCTTGCTACAAAGGCAAACATCTAAAGGCAATCAGAGCACATCCGAGAGGATTTGTGCTGCTTCCAGCCTCCCCTGTTACTGACTCCCCCTTTCAAGTGTGGCCAGGGCTTTATCTGTTGCTAATAGGGAGAATTAATAATTTCCTTTAAAAAAAAATAATCAGCTTAAAACAACTCTATCTTTTTATTTATTTTTTTACATAAAAAGGCAAGTAAAAGACATAACAAAGTTGTTAAAAGTTCAAAGGGAATGCTAATCCCTGTAATGTGGACTAATCAACTTTTATCCAGACAATCCCCTCGTATCTCCCGGGCCCTCGTGCAGTTAAGGATTCCCACAGGCGAGTGCCGGGCTTCTGCTCCTTCGGAGCCGCGTTGAAGCCTGCAGCAGCTCCTCCTGCAGCGATGCTGCTGTGCCCTCCCTCTGAAGCAGCCTGCCCTGTTCTTGGACTCGGAATTCAAAGGTGCTTGAACTCCTCCGGCTGATCTGTGGGATACAAGTCGTGTTTTCTTCGAGGGTTGAGCCAGCCCGATGCGAAGATCCTCGGCGGAGCTGCTGTGCTTGCATTAACCAGGGATGTGGTGTGGACAGTGCGGGGTCTTCAAACAGCCCAAGGTGTCAGTCGTGCCCTAGTTAAAGCTGAGGTTTTGTTGGTCTCAAGGCTATAACAAGAAGTTGGCTCCACTGCTTTAACATCAAAAAACCCCATGCCTTTCCCTCCCTTATTGTGTTCTTTTTTTTTTTTTTTTTAAACCAATCTTGTGTCTCAGAGTAGCAGGTATTCACTGGGCTTTGCAAGCGATTCTTTGGTGCTTTCAATACCGTACTGATATCCCTGGATGATTTGTGTGTTGAACTGAGACTTCTGCAGCTGCAGAGCTAAAAACGGGAGCTGGTGATGGTCTTTTTTGGAAGGCAGAGGCAATGTAGCATGGCTCAGCTGCAGAGACAGATGTATTTGTGCTCACAAAATCATTGCCAGAGGTAGACAAATAGCCACACTCTTTCAGGCCTATTAACAGTTGTTAGAGCACAGTGTTCTGCTTCGTTTTCATTTTGGGGAGTAGGACGTAATTTAATTATTCTCTACTGACGTGCATTTCAGCTGTCCGGTTTTCACTGGCAATAACAGCCCCTCTTCTTCTTGTGCTTTGCTTGTTCACCGGGCTTTGGTGGCCTTGTGTGGTCCGGGCAGAAGTACCCGAGGTGTGTCTCCTCCTTAGCCCCTAACAGTAGAATAATTTCTGATCTTCTGCCCCCAGCCCAGAAATCTGCAGCTGCTCAAGAAGGAGAAGCTTGGTGTTAAGGAGTGTGGGCAGGGGGAAGCTGTGTCCCCGGAGCTGTGAGCACCTGGAGGTGGTGCAGCTCTTACTGCTGCGAGCTGCAGCCAGCTGGCACCCTGTGCACGAGGTGAGTACAGGGTGCTGCCACCCCGGGGTGCTGCCACCCCATCTCAAACCCGGCACCTGCGTCCCAGCGGGCACAGGAACTATCTGGGTTTGCCCCTAGCGTCGCATCAAAATGGTCAAAAGAAGAAAATCCAGGCAGGGGGGAAGGAGAAGGGGCGGGCTGCCGCAGAGCAGGGTGGGCAAGTTGTCCTTCCCCACTTCGCAGCCGTCCAGGCATCGAACCTCTTTAAGATTTTGTGGTTGCTTCTCCAAACTCTGTGATAAAAATCCAATCAGCAGCTAAGCGGCTTCCCGTGCAAGGTGGTGACACTGGGGAGAAAGCAGCCTTCTCAGTGAAAAGTTTAGATTTAAAAAAATCAAGATTTTCTGATTTAATCTTTACTTAAATATTTTGGAAACGGCTTCAAAAAACACTCAATATTAATAATAATTTTTTATAATGGGTAGATTGAATTCCCAAAGTAACTCCAGGGTTTTTGAAAATCCCCTCTTTGAAGATGCCTGGGCATTTTCTGAAATGACTTCCGCTGCCTGAAGTGCTTTAGGGGTTAGCAGGTTAATTAAACGTCGGAGGCCAGACGTGAGCTGGTTTTTGCATCCTTACCCGGGCTGGGTGGTGGTGCAGGAACATCCCCAGCCCTCTCCTCCTGCATCGCCCCGGGGAAGTGGAGGGGAAGGGATCAGGCAGGGTTACCACACTGGGCACCTGTCTGTGCGGTCTCTGAGCTCTGGAAGCGATCTCATAGATCCCCAGATACCATTGATCACCTCTCCTGCCCCACACAGCCCCCTCGTGGGTCAAGCCGTGGCGCTGATGCTTGCAGACTGAGCCCATGCTGATCTGTGCACAGTGTGCCGAGCATTTCCCTCGTGGGACAGGAATTATGTCTTCGGTGACGTGGCTTCTGCCTTCATCCCAAAGGCTGTCTCACTGGTGGGCACCACGCGGGCACGAGACCCTCCGGGTGCCGTACAGCCACAGAGCATCAGATGCTTCCCTTCGCCCCTGCGAGAGCTGTGACAGCTGAGCAAGGTGCTGAGCACCGCTCAGGGGCTGGCCCGCATCCCACAGGAGGGCTGCAGAGCCAGCTGTAGCTTTCGCGCAAGGAGCCCGTGTCCTGGGATGGGGGGAAATTGGTGCTCGGGGGTGGTCCGGGCCATGTGCAGCAGCACCGTCCCCCGCCCCCCACGCGTGCCCGCCGCGCTCCAAGTCACCGCGGAGCAGAATCTTTTAATTGAAGCCTGGATGCGAGTGACTCAACCCTGCCACATCTATCATTGTATCTCCTTAACTAAATGGATTAATTTTTTTGTCCTCTTCACAGGCTTAATTAGCAATCTGCAACACAAATTAAATCACTATCAACTAATTCCAACTATCCCTTCAGAGATGGCCATTAGCTAGCTAAATAATCTGGTTAGCATTGAAATGAGCCTGCATCCTACCCTGGAAACAATCGCGATTTCACAAAGCTGCTTTTTTAATTTATTTTTTTTATTTCCTCCCCCCGATGCCGATAACACTGTGTCCTTCCTAATGAGGGCAGCAGGCTCTTGTGCTTGCAGTGTGCTCGGTTGCGGGCATTTGAGCAGGGCTTGGGAGTTTTGTCTTTGTTGTGGTGTTTTAGGGGGGAGCTGGCCCATGGCAAGGATCCCTGTCCTGCCTGGAGGGAAGCCCCGAATCAATGGATTAAAAAATTAAAAAAATAACTTGCTCCTTTCTGAAAGGACGTGGTGGGACTTTGCTGTCTGTTGTCTGTGCAGTTGGCTTTTGAAGCATTGCAGGATATCAAAACTGGGGCTCGTTGATGCCCTGGCATCAGAGCCCAGCGGCCATCTGCCAGTGTAAGCTGTCCCCGTGAGGCAGCCCAGTCGGACAAGTGGTCGCGTCCCCATCATGGGCTGATCCAAGCGCGCGGTTCCCTTCACCCATCCGTAGGTAAACACAGGGATGTCGTGTGTGTCTACCACAGACAGCCTCATGCACACGTTGTTGGCCTGGTTTGCTCCCACGACTGAGCCCTCGGAGCCTCCCGGGGCACAGAGAGCTGGGCAGGCCTGCGCTGCTCCGGGCTGCCGGCCGGGCCTCACGGGCACCGCCCCACCGTTCCTCCTGGGCCTCGTCTCTTCTGCCCTGCGCCCTCAGCAAAAGCTGGACGGGAGCACGCAGTTCTGCTCTGCCATCGTCTTACAGCGCTTCGATGAGAACAGGAAGGTCTGAGAAAAGCTCGGGATCAGTTCTGTCTGAAGACCTGGCCAGACCTCTAAAAACTGGAAAACTGGAGGGTGCTGAGGTGCCCGCTGAGGTATTTTCCTGCATCTCCGCTTCGTTGGCTTTCCAACAACTTCTGTCTTGTTGTGTGAAATACAAGGACGTGGTGATTTTCTTTCTTTCTTTCTTTCTCCTGCCTCCTCCAGATCCCCCTGGGCACATGCCTGCCTCCCCTCCTGCCGCAGCCAGCGTGCAGGCTGTTTGGGTGCGGATACCAAGCGTCTGCAGGTCATCATCTCCAGGGTACTTGTGCTTGCAATAATGGTAATAGCCAACAATAAATTTCCACCGTGCTCCTCCTCCCCATTTCTGCTGGCTACTGCAGAAGGAATAGGAAGAGGAGAGTGATGCTGAGGAGTAGAAGTGGTCTTGATTAATCCACGTATAATAAACGTATTTATGGGTGCTCGTGCTTTTGTGTGAGCAGCCAGAGGATTCAGATCTGTAGGGTTCTGCAGAGACAAAGCAAAAGCGCCGCTTTTGACAACACAAGAATCAATGGGCAAACATCTGCCCATAGACTCAGGAAGACAGTTTTACACCAGCCAAGCATTAAGCTTCTGAACTACTTCCATGCTGGTGACTTGACAGACCGCCTCAGATTTTGGAAGTGGTTTGGTTGGAGCAGCATTTTCTTCTGGGCTGAGGAAGTGCAAATCCCCAGTCTGCTATTAGTAATTCTTGACAAGGCTCGCGGTTCCTAGTGGACGTCGTTGCTTCTTGCCTTGTGCAGTTTGCATTTGATTGTTAAGGAGAAATAAAAGGAGAAGATGCCTGCTTGTGTTCCACTGCTGTGTCCGGGAGGTGCCAACAGGTCAAAGTCAAGGTGTCAGGTTTCCCTGGTGGGTTATATGAAGTTCTGGATTTGGGTTTCCTTTTTTCTCCCAGAATTTAACTATGGAAATGTGATTCAGGTAGACATGTGCAGTAAATCCTTAAATGTTTGTCTCTTTGAATTACGTGGTGTGAGGGAGAGCCGGTGGGACTGGATGGCTGACTCCCCGGCCTGGCTCACCCTTCTTTCTCATAAAGGCTTCTCCCTGCCTCCCCTTCTTTCCCTCTCAGAGCTAAATTGCATGTGAATTTTCAGTTGCTATCTTTATGTCCCTGACTGCTGCTGTGTACGTTATTAAGAGGTGGCAAAGCTGGACGTGAAGTGACCTACACTCGGAAGCGAGCGTGGGGATGGAGGCGGCGACGTGCTCTGCTTTAGGGGCAGCCGCAGAGCGCTCCGCAGGCTCCAGGCAGACCGGGGAGTGCGGCTGGCTGGGGAGCAAAGCCCAGCGCCTCCTTTCCTTGCAGGGAGCCCACTGTCAAGCCTTATTCCTAAATCTAAGTGTGGATTGTCTCCACTTCAAGTCCTCTTTATTTTTTCCTGAGCAGGGGAGAAAAGCACCTCCCAGGCGGTTGTGTGAAGGACTGGAAGCAGGAACTGGTGGTGCAATTTAAACTGGGAGCATGGAATCACATAGGGGCGGCAGAGTGCTCGGCTAGTTGTCTCTTCACACATTACGGAAATGATACATGTTATCTTCGTCACGCAGTACTGGAATTATGTATATAGTCTCTTCGCACAGTATTGAAAACACTGTGAAATTGAAAACACCTCTGAAATTTCTCCCCATGCATAATGAGGACAAGGCGCTGGTAGAGAAGGAGGGAAGAAACCAAGAGGACATCCATAAATAAGTAACTGAATTACTGGCACAGGTTGGGAAGCAGCCGTGGGTTAAACACCAAAAATGAACGATCTACTTGTGGTGTGGCAGGAGGTGAAGAGCAACATGTAAGGGAGACCTAGCTTGGATCAGGCTTTTAAAAATATCTGGAATTGGAGGGGAGGAGAAGATGGAAGAAGTGACAGTCACCCACAGTTATTTAGTGAAAGCTAGCATGGGCTCTGAAAGGCTGAAAATAGCTCTATCCAGGCAGGTGAACAGGCAAAGCAATGGCAGATGAAATTAAATGTTGACAAATGCAAGTTAATGTGCATTGGAAGGCATAATATGACCTACTCATACACATTGCTGCATTTTAAATTAACTGTAACCACTCAGGGAAAAGACCTAGGGGTTATTGTGAACAGCTCAATGAAAACATCTGTTAAATGAACAGAAGCAGTCAGAAAAACAAACAAAACATTGGGCTGTACATGGGAGATTTTGTATTATCATTTGTATGACAGTAATGCATCAGGACGCGGAGAGGTGCCCAACTGCTTTCTGCTGTGCCACCCGGGAGCCTCAGAGAGCGATTCAGTCCGGGTAGGAAACCCGTGAGCTTGAGACACCCTGAGCAAGGTGGAGCAAGGAGAGTCCCGGACTGCAGCGGCATGTGGGGTGAGGGCAGCACGCCGTGCAAGTCCCCCGGCACACCACGCAGCTCCGAGCCGTGTGCCAGGTGGAGAGATCCCGAGGGCTCAGGCAGAGCTCACGTGCGCCAAGTCCCGAGTTCAAGGTTCTGCAGGTGATGTGCTCATGGGTAGGGACACTGAGCTGTGGCATTGGATCCCATGGTGCTGGACCTCTTGGCGCTTCCCTTCTCTTCTGCCAGCAATGCCCCGACCTGTTCAGACACCGTTTCTTATTTCCTTCACACCGAAGGCTCAGCACCTTCAGGCCTCCAGCTTCTTGCTTTTTTAAATTCATACCCGGCACACGTGAAGCTCACTGCGGTCCCAGGCACGAGGAATGCTGGTGGCGGTCAGTGTCGCCTCCCTGTTAGAAGCACCGCTGTGGCGGTTACCTGCTCTGAGCAGCCATTGGTATGCAAACGGTGCCATGAGCTCAGCATTTATCCTTAACAGGTAGCAAATTCAGAGTTATACCTGTTGTGCTCTGCGTATGGCTTTATTATAAAACATGGCTCTTGATTTGATGACTTTGTTTAAATTTGCCCCAAGCCATGTGGTGAACTTAGCTTCTGTTTTAAAATTGGCATATATTTTTATATACATTATAAATATTTAACCCCCTGACTGACACTAACATCAGCCCTCTAGCCTTTGCAATATAAAGGAAACCTTATGGGGTATGCAAGGATGTCTACATCAGTATTCCTCTGTTCAAAGCAGTCTCTCAGACTCGAGACTGAAGGGATGAATAAAATCAAACTTACTGATTATCATTTAGGCTGAATTTACTTTCAGCATTTGGAGGAAGAAGCTCTATTAATCAGCTTCATTTCCTGGCTTACATGAAGAGTGCTCCTGTGTACCTCTCAGAAGCTCAGCAATAAATACGTTTAAATATATATATATGCATAAGTATAAATATATAGATGTTAAAATAGCATTGGAATTTTTCTGTCGTCTGCTCCATTACTTCTGTGGTAGGTGGAGAGATTAAAAAACCCTCAAGGTTAAATTTTTCAAATTTAATTTTCTCATTCCTTGCTAATTTCCAAATACCTGGACCCACAGAGAAACTGGGTTATTAAGATGTGGAATTAAATTAGAATTTCAAGCTTGCTCGGCAACAACAACCAATTGAAATTTACCAAAAGGTTAAAGGAGAGGACAAGAGGCAAACTGGGAAAAATCCTTTTAAAATCTAAGTATAGTATATGTTGCCTCTTGCACTTTAATGCACATAAATTAAGACAATAATTCTGGGAGCCGAAGGCTCTAGTTTAACACTCGTGGTTTATGGTGGCCCTTGAGTCTCTCTGTGGAACTGCAACTTCATTATGTACAGCTGAGGAGACATTATTCCTTACATTATCTACTGTGCTAACACAGTTACCACTGATGCTCTAGTGCTATTTGGATTCTCAAATGTAATGGGCAGATATGTACTGCAACCATTTATGTGGCTTTTCTGCCAATTTGCGGCTGAAATGACTTTCTCTTTGTTGAGAGCTGTGTATTCACGGAGCCTAATTCCTGCATTTCTCCGGGTTAACTCGGCATTCCTGGCGAGGGGATGCTGGGGGCCTGTCAGCTTGCTCCCGGGAGAAAAGGAGAGGGCATGGCTTTTTGTGTAGCAGGCACAGGGACGCTCCATCTATTTCTATACGCGTACATATTTATTTATATGTATGTATGTATTTTTCCCAGTTTGTGCTCTTTGGTTTTGGGGAATTCTTTCCCATTTTTCCTCCCCCTTTTGTTCACGGGATAAAAGTCTGAGTAGGAAGGAGCCTGCGTTTATGTCTCTTCTGAGAAGGCTTAAATGCTCAGGTTAAACAAATAGGTTCCTCTACTTTCATTTAGGGGAATTTTTAGGTCAGAAGGAGGCCAGCGAGCTCCTGTTAATTGAAAACAGTATCTCATGTCCTCTGCAGCAACAAATGCCTTCGGTTGGTCCTGAATGCCAGAGTGCTGAGCAGAGCGGATGGTGATGGTTTTCAGAGAGATTTGGTGGTGTGGGACTGGCCTTCTTCCTCTTCGTTTTCAGAAACTCATTTACGTTAAGGAGATAGTTAATAATACACATCCCTAAAACCGTGTTAAGGCTTGTGCTATGGATTAGCATCGGTGGGCGAGCTGGTTTGGTCAGAGAACCCCTGGGACGGCTGCTCCCAGCCAGGGGAGCTCTGGGAGCCCCTGGGAGACAAGGGGCTGGGGCAAGGTGAGGTAGGGGAGCTCGGGCTCAGACCTCCCCTGATCCCAGTTCTGCCGTTTGGGGATCCGACAGCTGGCTCTGGCTGAATTCTATGTCGAGGGGCTTGAAATTTCTGCAAGACCTCAAGTCTGCAGGGTTTTGGAGACCTCGGAAGAAGAACTAGAAAAAAAGAGTCCCATAAAAAGTTATTTGAGCAGGCAGAGCTTCAGAGTGACTGATCCCCAAGCTTTTTTCCCATATCTTGAAATGTTTGTTTGCTTTTCAAGCCCCAGCTGTTGGAGTCATGGGATCATAGAAGAACATCAGGTCTCTTCTCTTAAACAAACAAACACAGCAGATTTTACCAGAGAAAAACATGAAAGTGCAAATCCCAGGGGCTAAAAACCCTCTGGAAGACAAAAGCTGCAACACTTAGTAATTTGTTGAATAACCTGTTGGGTCCTGACTTGATTTTCAAATAACTGGAATTAGAATATCAATAGCAGGGTGCCGGGTTCCTAAAATATTAAAAAAGCGGCTTCCTTTTATGTCGTGCCTTTCATGAAAACTGCATCATAAGGTGATTTGCAGCGCTAAATAATAAATAATAACAAGACTTACACACACACAGAAATTAACAGCTGTGGCCAAGGGAGAAAAAGATATATTTTCAGATGAGAAGTAGAAAGAAATGGGGAGTCAATGAGGCAGAGAGATACAAGAGAGGTTGGATCTGGGTCAGCTGTTTAATTTTGACCTCGGTTATTATTAGTCATTGGAGATAAAATATAGCCGGTGCCTCTGGAGCGTTCTCCGTGTAGTTTGAATTACAAGAACTGGGAAGTATGGGGGGAAATGAGAATCCAGCCCGAGGCTGAGCAGGCAGAAGGCAGCCTGCAGGGGGGCAGCTCCTGCTCGCCTTCCAGCGTGAGCACCCGCGGCAAGATACACGGCCACTTCCACCAATTTAGCACCGAGGCCAGAAAACTTTCCAAAAGCCTCAGAAGAGCAGAGCAGTGCGAAGGCATTTACAAGGCATGCGTGTGCGGCTTCACCTCGAGGGAAAGGAGCAGGAAATGTGTTTCCCCATTGCTTCCAATGTAGCCACAGCTGCTTTCCTGGCTTCTTAATGCATTTGCCTCACTGCTTCTGGTGCCAAATGCCATTTCCCTGGCATTTGATGCATGCTTGGATGGAGATAAGTCCTTTCCTGCTTCTTGCTGAGACATTCCTAATACAAAACTGGGAATTCAGGCTTTGAAACCCTGCTCAGCCTGAGCCCTTTTGGGCTAATGTGGGGTGGAAGAGTGGTCATCCCCATGCCAGCCCTGGAGCAGGACACAGCTTGAATTTTCCTGGTGCTTGGTGTGATACGTACAGTCAGCTGCTGCAGCTTTATGGCACTATACGAGCAGCAGTTTCATGGAAGGTTAAGATAAATTATGAACTGAAGCAGGAGTCGTGTACATGGTGAGCTCCAAGACCTTCACAAGGCAGCAGTTTCATCCTTTATTACCCCATCTATACCTTGGGAACGTAAGCCATTCCCTACTCCCAGAGGGATATTGGGGCTGTATATTAAGAGAGAGTGAGGTCTGTACCCAGCTAAAAGTCACTAATTAGAGAAGGGCAGATCTCCCTGCTGTTAATTTTGGCCGGAGCTTTTGCTCTTCAGCCTGAGCTTGGGAGATAGGGCGATCGGTGTGCGGCCGCCAGGAGCTTCTGCAGAGCTCAGCCTCCGAGCACGAGGATGCCTGCAGAAGTCTGTACCCACACATCATGGATAGGGTCCATCTTCCTTCACCTGAGACTTTCCTAAAGGTGAGGCACGAACCCTGAGCTGCTGGGATCCACGCTGTGCGTTGTGCAGCAATCGGGGCGATCAGTCCCATTGGAAGAGCAGTCCAATGGGGGAAGCTGAAGTCAAGCAGCTGGTGCTAGAAGGTAGGAAGCGTGCCCTGTAGTGTGAGTGGCAGGTTGCAGGTGCGTGTGTTATTTTATACAATTCTCCTGTAAGGCTCCTCGTTGTTTCCCCACACAGGACCCGGAGAAACCCTTAACGTTCCCTGTGACTTCTGGGTTCCTTGGGATGCAAAGCCCCGGGTAAGGATGCAAGTGAAACAGCTGCTGGAAGTGCCGTGGGTTACAGCCGTCTTCCAGGAGCGGTCACCTTAAAGCAGAGGTGGTGTTGTACTTCCAGTAAGTGCTATAAACTTCAGATTTGTTTCCTTTCTCATCCTTTAAACCTGGCAGAACTCAGACCCACCTCTGGTTACATCCTCACAAAGTCCAGCTCAAACATCTCTCTTTGCCCTTTTCAGGTGGGCTGGCATAAGCACAGCAGGTTTCCCATCCCCAGGACGGGCTGGCTCTGGGAGCATCATCCCAGCTGCCTGCAGCCCCTGTCTGGGCTAGTCTGGGGTTGTTAGCCTCGCACCTTCAAAGTCCCTGGGATCTGCTTCACAAAGAGAATTGCCGCTTGTAAGCGCAGAGGATACTTGGAAATGGAGCAAAATACCAAACCAAAATATTACCCATAAATCTTCATCATGCGTTATCCTATTTTTGGAAGTTTATCCTGTTACCTACTTAGTGAGAGTATTATTCCATGTAAATGTGCTTCTTAGTAATTGCTTGCAGCGTTTAAGCCTTTAGATGCTTTCTGTACTTGAAGAATTGCTGTTTCTGCTCTAACACCATGCTAATTCTCCACAGAAATTGTCCCTGTGGTTTATGTATAGGCCCATTCATTATGCCCCGTGGAAGGATAGGATCAGCATGGGGAGCAGTGCTGCAGCCCTGGGTTTATCTGTCACATCGTGCTCACGGCAGGCAGAGCCTGCTCGGTGGATCTGCTGCTCCTTGGGGGTGAGACGGCCCCCAGCATCACTGCCTGATGTTAGAAGAGAGTTGCAAGCCTTTTCTCATCCTTCCTCTGTTAATTAGTAAGAAAGCAGCAAGTGAGCAGGGATTTCTCTTTCCCGTTGCCCATAATGGCAAGGGACAGGCAAAGCTGGCCCCAGCCCCGAGTCTTTGCCGGCCTGAGGCTGGTGCTGGCCGACACCTGTGCTCCAGCTCCTGCTGGACAAACCACGGCCTGAAACCCTCCCACGTGCAAAGTGATTCTCAGAGAGTCAGAAGGATTGCCACGTGAGTAAAGGCGGCTGGTGGGCAGGAAGGCTGTAGGGTCAGGTCCACCATGGGCGATTTTGTTCTGAACAAATTCTTTATTTTTACTTTATACCTCCTTGAGCACATGAGCACCCCTATGACAGCACTCCCAAGCTAACAGTAACGTGCTGCCCAAACTGCTGCGCAGGGAGTAGGGCGGAGGGAAAGGCTCCAGCAGGAGAGCAGTTTCACTATCAAGCATCCGAAGCCCCTTTGTAGTTCTAAGCCAGCCTTGTTCTTTCTTTTGGGGGAAACAATTACTGGGAAGCGGTCTGTCGCTGGGCTGGCTTTGGGTTGTTCTGCCCGGCTGAGCGCCCTGGTTTGATGCGGGGCTGGGAGTTCTCGATCTTTATTTCCCTGCTCTGTCTCCTTTCTCATCTCCGGGAGCTTTGGATTTTCGGGTAATTCCCCGCGAGGGGATTATGCTTGCGGCGTGCTCACAACTGTGTGTTTGCTCAGAGCAAGTGCCTCCTGCTATCGCCCAATTGTGGAGTTTCGCTCGAGCGGAACAGGTAATAGGGGAAACACGCAGCTCTCACTGCCTTCCGTTGGCTTCCTAGGTGGCGGGGAGCGAGCTGCGTGCCTTCCTCCTGCAAAGCAGTTAACAGGGACATGGGGCCCTGGGAAGGGAGTGGGTGAGGATTTCATACGGCATCAAGAGCAGGTAAATAATCCTCTTCAGCCCTTTGAGCTTGGCATTGCTCCTGTGGCTGCTGGGGAGCGCTGGGAGGGGGGAAGCTGAGGGTGGTGTCAAGGTGCCAGGCTGAGGAAAGGCACGCAGTGGCCAGGCACAGAGTACGTGGAGGCACTCCAAATCTCGGCTCTGTTTGCACCCACGAGGAGCACCTCTGCACGGATCTGACACTGGCCTTGTCCCCCAGCCCTGGGCTGTCCTCCCCTGCTCGATCTCCTGCTCCGTGCTGGTGGTGCCCGGTTCCACCGCTGCTCAGGGACAGCGAGCATCACAACAGGCACAAAGAGCAGGAGCGTGGCTGATGTACCCACCCGTTCCTGAAGGAAAAAGACCCCTTTGGGGCACTGGAGCCCAGTTTTTCCTGGGATGAGGAGGTGGGAGGGAAGAAATCCTCCTGGGGAAGGCGAAAAGCCGCAAACGTGCAGCCCTGGTGAGTGGTGGTGCTGGGGGACACGTGCTGGCAGCAAGCAGGACCCCAGCCCAGCTTGGGCCCTCCGACGAGAACCTGACCCCCTGAGGGAGGCCAGGAGCAGCTCCAGCAACTGGATCCTTTTCAAAGGAAAACACAAATAACACAATCAGGACGGCGTGTTGTTCTCTGAATTGCTGCTTGATGCCCTTGGGCTCTTTCAGGCTCGCTGGGTTGGGAGGGGAGAGGGCAGGCAGCGCAAGCTGCATTCCAGTGATAGTGTTTTAATTTCTTCCTCTTCCGTGCCTGGTTTACACTTTAACATAGTTTAATTTTAAAGTCTCCTCTTTTTTCCCTTTTTTTTTTTTTTTTTGCAAGGTGAATGTTGAGCAGTAATGTAATGAAAAGTTGACAGGCGCAGATCTTTTTTAATAACTCTTATGTTGTGTAGCTTAAATTGGTTTAACTATAGCTGAGCTGAATAATAAGCAGAAGGGATTCATCCCCTGAACCATGAATTTTTAAGTCTCCTTTCGAAGGGTTCAGCAGCTCTTTGCCTCTCCTTCCAAACGATGGGGACCGTGGCTTGCCTGGGGAGGCCGTGTGGGCTGGATCCCGGGGTTGGCGTGGGATGAGGATGGAAAGCCCTCCTCGTCCGGCCAGCGAACGTCCCCCCTCGTGCCGCAGGGTGCAAAGCTGTGCCTGCCCGCCTTGTCCCCTGGAGGGCACCCGGTGCTGGGAGAGGGCTGTACGGTGACACCGGGTGACCTCGGGGTCCTTTCCAACCTAAATAACTCTGTGAAGGAGGCTGAAGGCTGCGGGACGAAAGCTGTCAGTCCATGGCTGGGAGCTGAGGAATGGCTTCCCCCTGCATGGCGGAGCACACACAGATCCCCCACTGCATTAAACATTTCAGGCTCCAGTGAAAAGCCAGTCTTACAAGGCGAAAGCTCTTCCCATCTTCTGTCTCTAGGTGTTTCCTCTATTCGTTTTCCATCTTCTCAGTGATAATACCATTCATCTTTCTTTCAGTCTTGGGTTTTCGGGGATGCTTTTGTTGTTTTTCTCAATTTTCGCCCTTTCTTCCGAATGTTGTGTTTGCATTTACTTCGTTCTCTCTCTCTCTGTCATCGTGACAGCCGCAACACCATGAATCATCCTTCTGACCCTCTGCTACCAACAGAAAATAGATTGGAAACTTCGTTCCTCTGGGGGCCGGGGAAAGAAAATGCGGAGCGGGGAGGAGCGGGGTCGCTGCACCGAGGCGCCCGAGCACTGCCCCGTGCTGTGACCGCCACCAGTGCCACCCTGCTCCCACCGAGGGGCTTCCCTGGCTGGCAGGCTGACGTGCAGAAAGGCTCCACCGGGCTCCAGGGAAAAGCAGCTCCTGCGATAAAAGGCGTGGTAAGGATGTCCTTACCAAGCACGGTAAACGTGTCGGGTTAGGGACGGCTGGGAGGCTTTATTCCATCTCCCCTGGGCAGATGTTTTCCGCACAGCCTTCAATAGCACGGTCACGCGTTTCTCACTCTGCCTGCTGCCTTCCTCTGCTTGCCGTGGGAGCTGGTTGGAAATGTTCATCTCACTGATCGCCATTGTGAAACACGGCTTTGATTAAAGAGGTTTTTTTTTCCTTGTGAAATTGTATTGATGTCAAAAAAGCCATTAATAGAAGGCATTTAGAATGGAAGTTCATGCTTTTTAACACGAACATTTTGCATTTGCTCCCTAGCTGTAGAGTTGATTTTCCTTTGAATTGGGAAGAGTTTTACATTAACAAGTTTGACACAGAGGGTTGATCTAAGAACGAGACCTTCCGTTTGACCCGGAGGAGTGTTCTCACCCTGAGCTCATTGGGAACACAACTTGCATTGTGCTTTTTCTCATGCCGTTTGGACTGAGGAGATGAAATGGTGACCTTTTTTTCCCCAATCCTTCTCAAACGCCATCCTCAGCACCGTGCTGTGCCGTTCGGCCAGCGCTGGGCACCGCCTGAAGAGGGCTTCCCGTGGGAGCCGAGTGTTGGTGAGCGCACACAGAGCCTGCGGGGACCAAAAACAGCCTGGAAAAACAAAGCCTGGCTGCAAGGTGGGGATCTCTCGCCCTGCATCTTCCGTGAGGCAGAGCAGGAAGCTGGGGAGATCAGCCACCGTGCCCCTTGCTTTCTGTACGTGGGTTGTAGGGCTGATGTGGGGAAAGGCAGGGAACTTCAGACAAAAGTTGCCAGGAGGTTGAACTCGGCACGTTAAACTCAGTGAGATGCTAAATGCATGGGGATAATCGGGCCAGGGGTGTTTGAAGCAGTGCAGAAGCAGTGGTTACGGTTGGCAGCTTTAGCTTTAATCTCCCTGCGCCTCAGTTTCTCGCTTCTGTACACGGCAGTGGTAACGCACGGTGGTGTTATGCTGAGAAATCCATCATTTCTGAAGCCCTCAGCTACCTTGGTTAGAAAACTTGAGCCAGGTTCAAGAGGAAATGAGCACTTTTCTGTTTGACACAGGATTTGGATGTTGTGTACTAAATAATAATTAGGGTCATAAAAGTCTGCAGTGAACAATTATCCATTCAGCGAACAAGGCAGGTGTCTGGGGGAAAAAATAGGAGGCAATTGGGTAATTAGACTGTACCATAACGTGTGAGCACAAGTGGGCCTAATAAAATTTGCACAGGCAATTTTAAACCTGGCAAGTTGTTCCCTCTGAGCACCTGACTTGGAAACCCGCATTACTTTTCAACATCAGTTTTGGTGCAACACCACGTTACTGATTACAAACATTCCTGTGCAGAATTACTCGCTGCACTTTCGGGCTGAAGCTCGGGCCCTGGAGCGCTCCGAGGTGTGGAAGACACCGAAGGGAAGAGATGGGAGTTGGGGTGGGATGGGAAATGGCCGGCTGGAGCAAAGGGCGAGCTGCCTGTGCTGCACCCCCTCCTCCTCCCCTTCCGAGCCGCTTCACCGAACATCCAGCCCCTGGGGAAGGCAGCAGCCGGAGGGGGTGTGAGTGGATCCCCAGGATCAGAAGGGCTTTGGGGGAGAGCCCCGATGAGGTGCAGTGGTGAGGGGGCCGTGCTGGCAGCGCTGCGTTGCCGTCCCTGCCGCAGTGCTCGCCGAGGGGAGGGAGGGCGGCGCGGCCACCGGGGCTGGGTGCAGGCTGTGCCGCTCCCACGCTGGGGGAAAACGTTTCATCTCCAATAACCACTTGTCTCATTATCTGGCTGTGCTAGCTCTGCGCTATCTGGTTACCGCCTGGCTTGGAGACACCTGTTCTGTGTCCAAGCATTTTAGAGAAAAACCATCCAAAGCTGTCAACAGACGGAGGAAGGCTGCCTGTTTCCATGGGAACGTGCTCTGCCGAGCCCTGAGCATCACAAGCTGCTCCCCACACTGCACAAGTGCTGGACGTTGCTGGAAGAGCTGGGGGGAGACCATCCCTGCTGTTATTTTTGGGGTACAGCACCCTTGGGCAGCTGGCGTGGCTGAGCGGGGTGCAGGAGGCTGGCTGTGGAGGGGACTGGATGGGACGGGGCAGGACAGCCGTGCCCAGAGCCCGCAGAAGCACTCGGCGTCAGGGATGGAAAAGTTGGGGGTAGCTCGTCACTGAGGGATGCTGAAGTAGTATTCTGGGGAGGGATTTTTCAGCAGTGTGCTCTGCATCTCTTCTGAGTGAGGAAGAAAGGTCTTGTGCTGCGGCCTCAGGTGTGCGTCATGTGCCCTCTGCTCCCTCGCACGGCTGTGGGCTGTGTGAGGACGGATCCGGCTGAGGGCAGGCGGCACTGTGCCTCTCCAAGGTCACTTCAATGCACGGTCGCCATCCACGCTTTTCGGCTCTTGAAGACTCCAGATCAATTCATGATGTTTCAGCAAAGAGACCTTATGCTAATGCATCTACAGCCTTCTTCAGATGTCCTCAGAGAGACGATGTGCAAACTCTATTCCACGTGCAGAAATGGCTAGGAGTCCCTTCCAAACCCTTAATTAGTGGGCTGCGGGTCCCAGCTCGAGCATGGAAGAGCTGAACTTGTGACTGCAATGGGCAACCTCTCAGTTAGAGCTGCCCTGGCATCATAAATGGTTTTATGGAAAGCAGCTCACGTGATGTCGGTTCTCGGAAGAGCTCTGTGGAGGTCCAGGGAATTAGAGACTGGAACTGGGATCACTGGAGAAAGAGAGAATAGGATCAGCAGATGCATGGATAAGTAGGACAGCAGGTTCTTTGGAAGGGGCGAGCATCACGCTTTGCAAATCTCCTTAGAAATCTTTGAAGGCATCGGGGAGCGTGTAGACAAGGTAAATCCAGCTGATAAAATCCCCTTGGATTTCTGCAAGGCTTTTGATCAGCTTCCCCAGTGAAGGTTTTTAAGGAAACTAAGCCACTGTGGGCTGGGAGGAAAGGTCACTTGGTGGAGAACCTCCTAAAGGAACCTACCGGGAGGAAGGATGCTTGCCTCGGCGGGGGAGGGAGCCAGCGGTGGCGCTGGGCTGGGATCTGTGCCGGCAGCTGCCCTGCTCGGAGCGTGCCTGAATGATGGGGTAGGGGAGCCGGGAGCGAGCGTAAAGACTGATGGTGATGGGAAGGGTCATAAGAGAGAAAGCCAGCTCATGAGGCTGAGCGACTAGGCAATAAGCAGCGGGTGGAATTCAGCGCAGATAAATGCGGAGTGATGCACACGGGGAAGGACAGTTGTCACTTTACATACAAAATGATGAGTTCGGAGCTGGGATCTCATTCCTCAGTGAGGCTGGGGAGCTGCCATAATTTATTCTGCAGAAATGGCATCGCAGAGCCCAGCAACTGTCAAAAAGAAGGAGGATTGGTGGGAAAGGATCAGAGACCATAACAGAACGGTGCTGAGGCGCTGCGTCCTGTCTGCTGAGGGCAGCCCTGTACCGCCGGCTCGGAAATGGTTTGTGGAGCTGGGAAAGGCGCAGGGAGGAGCAGCGAGTGTTACCTACGTGTGAAGCACTTGAACGGGAGGAATGGTTAAATGGTTAAACAGACTGGAAATGAACCTGTGGAGCAGGTCGTGAGGCCCACGGCGCTCATCGGAGTGGCGGGAGGTTTGGAACAAGGAGATGCTCTTAGGTGCTGCTCTCTTTTTCTTCCAGCACAAGAACTGTGGAGCATCACACAAAACTAGAAGCTGGTGGATTCGGATGAAAGGAGAGACTGCTCTGTGCAACACGTAGTTAGGGTGCTTGTAGCTACCTCGAATACTGTAAGTTCAACAGCATTTGTAAAAATTCATGGGGAGAAATCCATCACGGGGTACTCACAGAACACCTCTGGTCCCCAATTGCAGGAGGCTGGAGGAGGATATTGGAGAAGCATCGGCACATTACCCTTTGCAGGGTATCTTCAGGCTGGATGCCCAGGTTGATAGATCTCTCATCTGATGTAATACGGCCATCTTTCTGTAAATGGAGGGAAAAAATTGAGAGTCACTTTCACGTTACTTTCAAGTTACTTGGTTTCCATTTCATACTTCAGCGTCTGGTTGTTAACTTAAAAATTGCACAAGCTTCAGGTACCACTTTGTGCTTATCACCAGTTTTTTATCTTGGAGTTCATGGCCCTTTAAAGGCTTAAGAAAACAAGTTCCCCTCTCCCTGAGCCTTCTGGCTTTAAGTGAGATGAGACAACGTGCAAAGGCACCAGCCTTTTCTGCAGCGATGAGAACAGTGCACTGTCAAGCAGGGAAAGAAGGAAAACCACTCTTGGGAGCACTTGTCACTTCTGTCTGTTATTTCAGGTGTCTCAAGCTCCTGTCACAGAGTTTCAGAGCAGTTTGTTCTGTTTATCTGAAGTTCTAGACCGAAGGAAAAGGCCAGGTGAAGAGGAGATCATTTACGTTGGATGGCCGTGTTCCCAGAGGAGGAGAAAAAGTTCTGCTTGCTGCTAGTGAGCGCAGCTCCTACGACCCATTCCCAACACACACTGTAGTTATCAAAGATGCATCTAGCCCAAAATAAAGCCAGCAGGAGCTGAACGCAGGTGTCGTGGTTAAGCCTGAAGTGCTGTAGGGATGATTCTGCAGCTTCTCAGTGATTTTCATTAGGAGTATTTCTGTCTTAATGCCCAGGAGCTAGCATTGTGCACCGCCACTCTCTTGCATTAGACGCCGGAGGAGAATGATAGCAAATAAGTCTAACTGAGGAATAAGTCATCGTAATGTCAGGGATATTAGGTGCAAGCATCCTGCTGGTGAGATAGACACGGTTGGCCCCGGGTCAGTAAGGTGTATGATCACACTGCTGTGTGCTTCGTGCCGAGAAGGTGCTTGGGCACGCTGCAAATTAGGGCCTAATAACTCATCCCTCCTCAAGGCACAGCAGCTCCCCGGCAGCGCCGGTGCTGGATCCTCTCTGAAGCTGGGTGCCTTGTCCCCGGGAGCCCCAGGGGCTGGCCGTGGTGGTGGAAATCGGCCGGACCCTGGCCCAAAGGAGGAGCCAGATGGGGAGATGTGTTCTCCTGGGCTCCTGTTTTAGGGGAAAAAAAAAAGGCAAGCAAGAAAATTTAAATATAATAATGAAAAAATATGTAATAAAAAGTTAGTTTTGCAGGAGGCTGACAGGGTTGGCGGAGTGTTCATTATATGCTGTATCAGTAAGTATATGAAATGTCAGTGTGAAGGGAATTCATTTCCCAGTAACAAGCGTGACAGACTATTGAATTGAACTGAGAGGGTGTCTGCAGGCGGCAGGGTGATGAAGCCCTCATCAGAATTTCACTTCGCCAGAGTTTACTTGAAGAGTGTTTTCATTTTAGCTTTTAAAAGTCCAATTTTCTGCCTAAAGCAGAGACTCCTCGGTCAAGGCGTTCGGCGTTTGTGGATCACGGTGGCCCTGGGAACATCCTGGCCTCCCTGCCTGGCTGCAGGGCGATCGTCCCCTTCTTTTGTCCTCTCTCACTTTTCGGTAGTGTTTTACCTCTGCCATGCTCAGCTGATCCCCCGAATAGCCACTGCACTGTGCTCAGGTTTTGAGGACCTTGTGTGCCGTGGAAAACCTCGTATGGAGCAGCCCTTTCCCTCCACGGAGGCTGGGTGCAGGGGAGAGGTTCATAACCTCGAGGGGTGGGGACAGGGGACAGCAGAGACGGGGAGCAGAAAAGGGAACGAGCCTGGCACAGGAATGCAGGTTTATAGGGAACTGGCAGGCAAGGAGTAAGTCTGGACTACGTACGGAGGCGTGGGTCTTGTCCAAACCCTCCTCAGCAGGGTCAGGCTGAGGGTGAGGATTATGCCGGCTGGGGACATCAGTCAGCACAAAAGCAAATCCATGCACGCATGTCACAGCCCTGCCGAAGTGGAGCTGCACGCGGAGAAGGAGGCGATAGGGCTGGCAATTAGGGGCTGCTCCACCTCCAAGCACTGGCAGGCTGGCGGCAAGGACGGCGTGCCTCGGGGGCCTGGATCGCTCAGCCGAGCACGAAGCTTGCACCCAACCACGGTGCTTTGAAACCCAGCCCCAAACCTGCTTCTGCTCTGCCTTAAAGCCAGGCTGCAGTTAGCGGCAGCTCAGCAGGCATCCCTTGGGTGAGCCTCAGGAGAGAGATGGTGGAGGGAATTACCCCTGCAGGCATTGCCTGCAGGTTGCAGCGCTCGTATTGCTGCCGGAAAGCTTTGGTTCGGCTGGAAATCCTGCTGAGTCCTCCCCTGTAATAGTCACTCTCCTCCTGGGCCCCTGCCCTCTCAAGCCTCCTACTGCCATTAAGTGCCACCGACCCTGCGGTGGCATTAGTGCTGGATCCTTTTCTCTCCTCCCACTGTCTTTTGGGGGAGGACGGGTGCCCTGCTGGGGAGGCTGCTTTATCCGGGCACGAGCTGAGCTCAGGATGCAGCCGGGTGGCTGGAACTCGCTGCTGCGTTACACAAGGCAGGTCGAGGGACCACTGGGTCTGGTGCTGAATATACAGTTCTATCTCAGCGACTGAGATTTGTATTAGGTTAAAAAAAAAACAAAACAAAGCAAAACAAAAAAAAAAACCCCACACACCGTAAAATAATGAGGATCTGAGAGGTAGGAATAGAAAGATGGAAGTCCTCCAAAAGAGAGACGTTTATTGCACAGTGACTTAGAAAGTAAGACTTAGTATATTATTTTTTTATTGCTACAAGAGTCTGCCCTATTATTGCAACGGAATTAATTGCACAGTGGCTGTTACTGAGCACCGGGGATCTGCAGCAGGAGCGATGGACGCAGGAGCCGAGCATCCGTAACCTTCAGATCTGGGCTGGCGTGGGAGTTCTTGGCCATGAGGCTCTGTCCTTGTGATTGAACAAGAAAATGGAAGACCTGAGAATTAAAGGCTGAACAGATGACAGTATTCAAACCTTACAATGCAATTTTTAACTTAATAACAGCATCCCCTCTGGGCTACCTGCACAGCCGGCGCTGGCTGTCTCACTCAGCGTTCATGCCAAGGGCTGGAGCACCTTCACTTGGCTTTTAAGTACTTTGATATATCGCGTGAGGCACACTGATTAAAAATACGGAGAAAAAACTGGAAGAGAGTGCAGCGGGACCCAGGACCACGGAGGGTCAGTGGGATTTCTGCCAACGATGTCGTCACGTCATCACTGCAGATGTTTTGCTGCTGCCGTGGCCTTAACCCATGGCTGACATCAGCCTGGGTCTCGGCTGCACAAGGTCCCCTGAGGAAGCAGTGCTCAGGTAGCTGGAAACATTTGAGCTGGATTCAATGTGGAATTTGGACAAAATGAAGCACGTTTTGCTGGTTGGACGGCATAGTTGCACAGTTAGATGCTGCAGCAGGTTTTCCTGAGCACAGAGTTGCCTTTCTAGAAGCAACCCTTGAACACAGGTGTGAAGTCAGTTTGGCAGAATTTCTGTATCTGAAATGTAGGAAAACAACCCGGCAAGCCAAGGGGGGCTAGCAACGTGACGTGCCTTGCAGGGCCAGAGCTGTGATGATGTTCGCTTTGGGTGTCTCCCTTGTGTCAGGCAGGGTCTGGCAGCAGTGCCGCGCTGAGCCATGGGTGCGGAGCAGCCCCACGTCTTGCACTTGCTAGGCAAAGGAGAGCACCTTCATTTATTTATTTATTTATTCACCTGCACCTTTGTTTTCCTCTTCCTAGGTGCACTGTACAGCACTTCCTCATCCTTCCTTTTCCTGAAGGGCCCTGCTGTGCAGAGCCGGCGGTGCTTTTGGCCAGCATGTTTTTGCACAGCGGCCGGCCGGGAGCGCAGCCCTGCCCAGGGCTCACACCTGTGTTAATATGCACGCCATGTAAGCGACTGCTGCAGAGCCTGCCCTCACTCCACAGGGCTGCTTTGGGCACAGGAGCTGCCTGCACCCTTGTTACTGTCTTGGGTGGCTTTTGACTAACTGCCAGTGAGGTTTTTGTTCAGTGTTTCAGCCTAGGTAACAGCAGGAGTCTCTCTCCAGACCGTTCTCCCCAGCCCCGCAGCCGTCAGGAGCATTTTGGACATTTCTCAGAGCCCAGGCTGATTCCCTCAAGCTCTCGCTGGACCAGCTGCTTGTGGAGGTGGAGGAGATGGTGCTCCGAGGAGGCCACCCAACTCTTCCCAAGGCAGGAGGAGCACCTGCGATGTGCTGGGGGAGCTCGGCCAGAGGAGGATGGTGGTGGTGCCTGCCTGCTGCTGCTGCTTGCACTCTCCACACCAGCTTTGCTCCAGGCAGGCACAGAAATCTGCTTCGGCTGGCTTTGGCCACGGGCAAAATGCACCCTGTGTCAGGGTACCCGGGGCCAGAAATGCTGTGCTTGCGCACTTCTGGCAGGATGAAGCAGATCCTTGCAGGCAAGTCCGTACACAAGCACAGTAGCTATTCCAACAGTATCTGTGCTGTTTTCAAAGACACGAAATAATTTGGGACTAATTAGGTCATTGAAGCTACTGGCGATGGGTGATTCACACATTTATCTTGTGGGCTGCTGGAGCTGCCTGAGGGATGGCCGGGAGCTGCTCCTGTGGTCTGCCAGCCACGATCAAAGGGTCATCTCAACCTCCAAAGCCACAGCAGGGATGTTTTAAGGAGCTTCTTCCATCACGGAGAGCTGCTGTATCATCCTTGTTTCGTGCTGCTGAAATCTGGAGGTCGTGCTATCAGCTCTGGTGTGCTGTGTGGGTTTGGGGATGTGTTTAGATGGAGGGTCTGGTTGTTAAAGGGGGGAAGGGACCAGGGCACCACAGTGTCTGCAACATCTGGCTCGCAGCAGGCTGCAAAGGCTCTGCACTAGGGCAGAATAGAGCTGAAACACACAGAGACCATGAGGGTGTCCTGGTCTACCAGGGGAATAATCAAAGGGAAGCTGGTGGCCCACTCTTCTAGTGCCTTAGACAGTCTTGCAGCCTTCTTAATATGATATATTTTAGGTATATTTAGGAATATGTGATGAATTCTGATTGCTCTTTGAACATATGCAATGTATAGCAAGTTCATACACATGACACGGGTTAGACGTGTTGCCTTGGGATCTGTCAGAGAGCTGGTTGCTTTGTCACGGAGCAGCACTGTTAGGACTTCACCGTACCGAAGCAGGTGTACCGAGGGAAAGCGTCGCTGGGGCCCAGGGATCCGTTTCTGCTGAGGGCTGCTGCCACCAAAGCCCCCAATGTTTCCATGTTTCTGTGAAAAACTGGGATCCTTTGGAATAAAAGTTCCTCAAATTTAATCAAAATATGCAGGGAAAAATAGGATTTCACCACAGTTCTCACACCGCAGTGTCAGGAGGGACGAGGAGGGAGATTTTCCATATCCAGCTCCATGTTACGTGTCGCTTTTTGGAGCCGGAACAAGGTTTACTGACAGCTGCAGAGGCAGCTGCTCTGCACACACTGCAGTCACCGTGCACACATGTTGGTTTGCAAACGGAGGACTGATCACCCCGGTTCAGCAGCCTGTCTCTTGGGAATACGCAGTGCAATAACGGGGGAAAAGTTACCACTGGACAGAGCAACTCTGTCCGGGCTGCTCCTCGGGTGCTCCTCACGGTGCTTGACAGGCCTCACCCGGCAGCTGGTGACAGTGTGGTCATCAACTCGCATCGCCAGCGAGTGCTAGCCGTTTTTCCAGCACGTGGTATGTAAAACGGATTAGTTTGGGATATCAGTTATTTATTTATTACCAGCCAGAGCACCCTCCTGGAAGCGCCGTCAAGGAGAAATGGGGCTTCACGGACGAGGCACTGGAGACAGGGATGTGCCATGCCAGTGCTGAGCTGTCCCCGTGTCCCCGTGGTGTGGGATGGCCCAGGTGGGATATGGGCTTCCTGACAGAGCCACCCCTTAATTTTCCTTGTCCCCCTGCTCCTCCATGCAGCACTGACCCTCACTGGAGCTCACAACCCAGCCTCGCCTCTTGCTGGATCACAACACCTGAAATTAAGTCAGTCCCTGGTTAATTTGCTCTTTCTCCTTCAGTGTGCCCATGGCTTAGCATTCTCTAATCTTTCTACACAGAAAAGCTCTCTGTCACAGCGTTGCCTCAGTGGTAGATGCCCACGTTGCAGAGGGGAAGAGCCCTACATGGGGACAGATGGGTTTGGGTTATGGTTGTGGCACTGATACTCAGAGTTTTTTGGGTTGATTTTCAGGGAGACCTAAAGTTGTGAAACACCCCAGTTTATCCCAGTTGAGGTTCTGCCCTACACTGGCAGTCAGGATGCTGCTAATGCCTCTGGGTTTCTTACATGTGGAAAGCTAAACCCGTGATGCCCGTCAGGCTCCTCTCTTTTCCTCTTGGGTGACATCCGTGTTCCTTCTCTGGAGTGAGCAGTGCAGAACAGCTCAAGCTGCTGTCTCTGGGGGGCAGGAGCATCCTTCCTCCTGGTTTCCCCAAGCCTCTGCATTTTGGAGAATGATTTTCTGCTCCGTGCCTCTTCTCACGTTCCTTGCTGCTGCAGCGTATCTTAGAGGAGGAGGAGAGAGCTTGCTGCTGGGAAATGTCCTGCTCCATCTCCTCCCTGCCAAGCCGGGGGCTGCCGGTAAGGTGGATGTACATCTTCTCCTCCCCTCCCAGTCAGCCCCGGCACGCAGAAAGCTTCTCGCCGAGCGGTTCAGCAGCAGCCTGTATGCATGGCCTTGTTCCCAGTCCATAATGGATTCTGCCTAATATATATTCTCCTTCTCTCTAATTAAGTGGTAACACCTTGGTGGCAGAGTGAGCCTGTAAAATAATGAAGGGTTTTGCACTTGGAGGCACGGGAAGGCAGGCCCTGGGGAGTGATCCTCCCCAAGATACAGAAATTATTGCAATTACAGAGCGATTGTATGGAAAGGGGAACGGAACAGCAGACTTTTCAGACACACTTTTCCAGCATTAATATTTTTAATTAAGGTTATTGGCAGTGAGTTATGACTTTGGCATAACAGACGGCACAACCTCTGCTGGTGAAGCACATGTGCTGTACTATCTTGTCCCGTGGTGGGTGAGAAAGTGCAAATGTGCTCCTGCAAACGTTACCTTGGTCCTGAGCGAGCCCTCCTTGCCCACCGGGATGGGGACACTGGGGGGGCAATGCGGGTCCTCACAATTCGGGGACAGTTTTATTAATGTCAGGCAATTCTGAGAGGTCATCCTGGCCCCTGGTCACCTCCTTGGTTCCTGCTCTGTCCCAGCTGGGAAAGCTGGGATCCAGGGATGTGGTGGGGTTTCAGACGATCAGAAGCATTTCATTTTTTTGAAAGTGTCACTCAGCACTCAGGAGAATTTTAAAATTAACGTCTTCTGGGACTCTTCCCCCTTGTTTAAGGTAACACTTTAAAGAGTTTACATCTCTGTAAACTAAATGTGGAGGGAAGGGATGCCCGACAGGGGGACCCGGACAGGCCTCAGAGGCGGGCCCATGGGGACCTCCCGCAGCTCGACAAGGCCGCGGCGTTGGGCCTGGAGAGGAGAAGGCCAGGCTGGATGGGCCTTGGGCAGGCTGGGCTGCGGGGAGGTGTCGCTGCCCACGGCAGGGGTAGGAACCAGGTGGGCTTTAAGGTGTCTTCCAGCCCACAGCATCCTCTGATTCCGTGATCGTTGAGTTATTTGGCAGCAAGTGGTTTTCCCAAGGTCACATAGAAAGAAAACGTCAGATCAAGGAACAAAGGCTGGATCAATAAAACCATTTATCATCCCAAACCCTCAGGGCAAAAAGTTCTGCTGTGAGGGCTTTCTTCTTGCTGTGTTTTGGGGGTATTCAGCAGCCACAAAGGGATAACCCCCCAACCTACTGCTCTTCGCACTCCCCAAGCTTCTTCAGCGTGAAAATGCCCCGGTTTGGTTACAAATGCCAAAGAGCTCAGCCAAGACCAAGCAGACGATCATTGAAAGGAGACTGTCGACCTGTGCATGGGTTGTTCACGCCCTGGGAGACACGGTCTGTGTGTGGCCCCATGTGTGACCCTGCAGGTCCTATGGGAAGGATGCACGGCTATGTGGTGGCTGGACTCGGAAGGCAGGAAGGCACAAGTACCCCAGAAAACAAATATTCATGTTATATTCATCAGTTTTTGGAGAGTCTGTTGTTGCATATCCACGTAATCAGGAGTAGAGCCATTGGGTACTTAGAGGATATCACACACAAGGTTTGCAGCTCGGGTCCGCGGTCACTGGATTCAGTTACCCTTTGGCATTAACCGCATGGAGTGACCTCAGTTTTCTCGGCTGTGAAATGGGGCTAGCACTGTGTGTGCTTACAGGCTGGCCAGGTGTCCGTTGTCCTCGTTACAGCAGCAGTGCTGTCGGGCAGATGGAGGAGCAGGCTGCTTTGCCGCTGTGAGCAGGCCGGAGGTGAACCAGGCGCGGTGCGATTTCTGCCGCAGCCCTTCGGTGTTTTAGTAGCTGGATGCAGCTCTCGGCATAGCCAGAACGGGAACCTCCTCTTCTAGGCCATCTCTATTCCGTGGGCTCAAGGCCGATAAGCTGAATCTGTCAGAGTCGCTCTGACCCCGAGCAAGACGTTTAGGCCCTGTGTGTCTCTGTCTGTACCATGGCAGTTGAGGAACGAGGACCTCAACAGGAGAGGTGACGCGGGGCAGAAGTCACAGAAGAGCTGAGAGGTCAGGGAGGTGCAGAGGGGTCCAAAGGGATCGTGAGCTGAGCAGGAGCCCCAGATCATCCCTATTGTGTGCTCTGGGAAGAGTAGAAAGGGAGGGGGAGGTTTCCTTGAGATATCCAAAATGGCATCTAAGGAGTGGCCGTGCTTGTGTCTGGTAGCTATTTTGGAGCATTTTGGGGAATTTCCAGCAGTCAGTTAAGGTGCTGTCAGCACAAATGTGTGCAGCGTTCCCGGAGTGATTGGGGGTTTCAAACCTCACTGCATTTATGACTGCCTTTTCTGGAGCTTAAATAAAGGTCAGCTTCACACAATGATGCCATATTTCAAAGTTAATGCCTTTTCTTCCACTTTGGAAAAACTTGACCTCCATCGTTGTCGGAGCCGACAGGCAAAGTTTTGTGCAGACTGCCCGGCACTGCTTGCCGTGGAGCAGAGTGATGTGGGGGAGAGGTGAGATGGGAGAGGCAACCTCATGCTCTGGGCTTGTAATGGAGACTGTTCTGATTCATCCTGGTGGCACTGGTAGCTGAAACCCAGCATTTCGCAGGCCATCCGCAGTGCCTGCGTTGGAGCCGTTGGGTGTTGATATCATACAGTGGTGCTCGCTTTAATTATGTAGACACCAGGCAACTCCACACATCTCTACTACTTCTCTGTCCCCTCGGACACAGATGCAGTCTATCAACAAATGGTAGTTGTTTATTACAGTAATTCTCAAACTGTTTCTCAGGAACACACTCAGAGGATTTTATTAGCAGTATAAATTCCCTAGGATTTCTTCTTTTACTATGCCTATTAGTGTAGATGCTAATTTGATCGTTTAGATTTCCCATACGACCTATCCTCAAACTTTGAAAGTGAAGTTCAGACCAGGACTCTGTGCTCTGAGGGATGCTTTTTTCTTTAAGCACTGTAACATCATCCTCCCTAAAGTTTTGTAGGAAGGCTCCGCGTGCGGGCTAATTCTGTGTACTGCTCTTTGCAGGGCCACAGGACCCGGATCGCTTGCACCTCTGGTCAGATCCCGGCAGCCTTGGCACCCAGAGCCTTGTCCCCAGGCTGCCAGAACGGTGTCCCCACCTCGCATGGAGCAGCAGCAGGTGTCAGGTCAGCCCTTGGGGCACCTCCCTGGGGAGGGAGGAGGAGCGCAGCGGGGCCGGGCGCTGCCTGCAGCCCAGGGCGCGTCTCACCACAAGTCATTTCCAGGCGAAATTGCTGTAAAGAAAAAAATTGACTTTTGACATAGGCTGATAAGCACTGATGTTTGGTTCCAAGAGTTTGTATTTTATGCAATTTAATGCTTAACAATGACTGACAACAGTAGTGGTGGTGAAGAACATTAAAAATGAGGAAACTGCAGTCGTTTCAATCGGCTGCAAGCTTCTCTCCTGGTGGGTTTTCCACTGCCTGAATCCTGTGATTTTCAGCAGAAAGCCTGGTCTTTCATATGCCGTTGGTTTTGGAGGCTGAGGCTTGTATCCCCAGATACCAAATTTCCAGCCGAACACAAAGCCAGCGGTCTGCGTGAGGTTAAAAACTGCTCAGTGTTGTCCAGTCTTCAAGGGGGAAGCATCTTTCCCCTCCATGATTATCTTCATGAATAAGAAAAGCGAAACGAGTGTTAACATAGGTTTTGTCCTTCTGAGGAATGTCCCTTAATTGGGGTTCTTGCTGAAAGGTCTCTTTTGAAGGAAAGAAAGAGTCAGTTAAGCTCAGCGTTTTAGCTCATCAATCATTTCTGGTCAGATCGATACTTCCGTTAGGACAAATATAACAAGGGTTTGGAGGCAGAGGGCCGGAGGCAGGCTGGGAAGGAATAAACAGCATCAGCCTCTGATTCTTTTTTACTGGTGGGTAACGTGGTACGGCCCCAAATCAATCGCTCTGGGAGTCTCGGGAGCTCTTTTCAGTGTCCTCAGCCCATTTACTGCTGCACATCTTTCTTGGGGTGGACGATGGGGGCTCGTGGCCTGAGCTGCCGCCTTCACTTTGTGTCAGTACATTCCTGGGTCGCCACCGTAGCAGGTACTGACCCAGGTGCCTGGTTCCTACAGCCTGTCGATGCAAGGATCCTCAGTCATAGTCTTCTCTCGTGTCGTGGCTGAGAAATTTCCACCTAAATCCTGCCTGACACCCGTGTGTAGTGCTAGAGCCGCAGGGTGGTTAGGAAGTGATGGAGCCCGGCGCTGCGAGGGGGGTTCGGTCTGCTGGGAGCCTGCAGCATCCATCGGTGCTTCCTGCCGAGCGGAGAGACCCTTTGTTTATTCCCATCTTTATTCATCATCATCATCGTTATTTATTAATTAGCTTTGTTTGCAGAGCCAACAGTGTGAGCTCATGTCTGGACTCGGGTGCATCTATAATTAATTGCTAGCTGTTGCTTGATGCTGTTGTGCGCAGAGGAGTGGTGAGTCACAGCAAAACGCTCCCGGGAATTCGGGGCTGGTGTGCCGCGGTCTGAGTCCTCCTGGAGCTGGGAGATCTGGAGTGAAACGCGTTGGCCTTGTGCCTCTAAATATATACATGCGGGCTGCCCCTTCAGAAGTGAATGATCTGATTTCACCCTGTCAGAAATCTTCCTTAACAGCCCGGAGTCTACTCCAAATCAAATAAAGCTTTTCCTTTTAATAACAACTTACTTCCTCCGCTCTGCTGACCTTAAAATGAGAATCAAAGGGAAAGAGATATCATACATAAAACAAAAAGAAAGAAAAACACAAAGAAGTGAATTGAATTCCACCTAAATGTCACCTTGCGAGGTGGGTTTTATTATTTTGATAGCAAGGCAATTTCGCTGACAAATCTGTTAGCGGCTGCGTGTTGTACAAAAGCAGAGGCAGGCATGTTATAGGTCATTGAAAAGTCGTTTTTAAATAACACCGGTCTAAGTAGTGCGTCGGAGCACTTGTTAGGGAGTATGTATATAGCCGCACTCAGAGCACACAGACGCGCTGGAGAACTCCGTGCAGGGGGCATAAATCAATCCTGTTTAAGCCGAACCGTTCCCAAAGTCTCAGCATTTGGATGCACCGCAGGAGAGGCAGCGCGAGCTCCTCCGAGTGAGGGACGGGAGGCAGCAGCCTGGTAAGAGGATTTTGTGCCGCCCTGCAGCGGGGAGCCCTTCCCTCCCTCCGAGACAGAACAGCACGGGGAGAAATCTCCATCCTTACCGGGAGATCAGGGGAAGGAGACAAAGCCCCAGCCGCCCCCTGCCCTCCCTGATTTCATTGCCCTCCTGTGCCTTAGGTGCTGCTGTTGCTGATTTACACATAGAGGTGCTTTTCTCCCCCTGCGACTCCGAAGTCGTGTGAGTAACTGCGGTACCAGCAGAGCCTGTGCTCCGTCCTAGGTCTGCCTCCTGCACTGAGGGCGGCACCAGCGATGCCCCCGGGTCTCACTTCGTGCAGCCTCACCAGCTCGCTGCTTGCACCGCTGCGCCCAGAAGGCCGGCACGGAGCCAGGAAGGCTTTCAGCAGCCGGGAGCACAAGTAGGCACAGCCCATGGGGGTGTGAACCCGAGCGAGCCCACGCGCACCAACTCGGCTTGGTTTTTCAGTTCACTTGCTGTCTTACCGACCGCCACGACTGGGATTTATGTGGTGATCCTCCCCCTTTCACAGCCTTTGTAAGCTCTCTTCCGTGCCTCTAGTTTCTAATGCTGCTACAGGTAGACTTACTTATAGTTCAGTTGCTGACTCTTTGACAGAAAGAATTTAAAGATTTGCAGAGTTGAGCAAAAATCCACGCTCAAAAACGAGAGCAAACCTTGTATTTCAGCAGTTTTATGTGTTTGTCTTTTCCTCTCATTAAAAGAGACAGTTTTTAAAAAGCCACCATGAAATTCTAAGTGCACGGGGGCAGTTTCGTGCTGCAATTACACACTGCACAAATTACTGACTTTAATTCTGTCCGTGCAGTCGTGGGACCGCACGGGACGCAGCCTGTTGGCACGGGTGAAGCTCCAAGGAACACAGTGATTTTTTGCAGGTACCTCCATAAGCTGCCTCGCTGCCGTTTTTGGTAATGAAACACTCATGAGATTGATAGGCGAACCTGAAGCTGAAGCCAAATGAGCTATTTAGGAGTCAGGCCCATTAGCACATGCTCCCAGGCTTAATTTAGTGCCTGTGCAATCCCGTAACTCCACGCTGTTGCGTGTGAGGCTTTCTTGCAAGGGCAGCACTGCAGCGCAGCGTGCGCTCCGTGCCAGAAGCAGAAGCAGTTGCCCAGGCTTCGCGGTGCCCTCCTCGAGGGGCTCCCTTCCTCGGCAGCTTCGGGGCTGTAAATCAGACGGGAGCAGGTGAGAACTGCACCCGTGTCGTCGGAGGCGGCAGCAGAGCAGCAGCGCTGAGGGTTTGCGTTGAGCATCCAGGATGGTCTTGCATGCGTAGCCGTGAATTTATTCGTTTTTTAGCTTCAACAAGGTCATTCACACTGCTAAGCATAATCCCGACACGTTAGCGGGAGTGCTGTCCGATTCATTCTCACTCCATTAAGCAACACGCTAGTCAGGTTTTCCTCCTCTCCCGGTTCTTTTCCCCCCGTCACATGCCGTGGATCATCTCTCAGAAGCCCAGGTACCCCTGCGCAGAGCAGAGCGCATCCTGCAGTGCTTGCAGCATGCTTTCAGAGATGATTGCAAGCCTCAAGGCTCCCAGAGAGGCGTTCTAGTGGTACAAGCTGGAGATACCCTTCCAGGAGGTACAGTGCCATGCCCTGGCCTGGGTGCTGCTTGCTGGCTCAGGGACCTGCATCTACCCTGAAAAGTCCTGGACATCCCAAATGTCTTCAATGTCAACGTCTTCCTCTCTGACAAAGGTGTCAAGATAATTCGTCTTCTGCTTCAGCCTGAGATTTGCAGCCACCATCCTCCTGGCCTACGCTAACATTTCAGATCTGCTTCCTGGTAGAAATGCCGTGCTGGGTGTTTGACAGCAACCCCTCCGCCGGGTCTGAGAGATTCTCTTTGCCTTTGTTTCGCTGCCCTGATTTTGTGACAAAGCTCGAGGAGCCTCGTGCTCCCTCATCCTGCTAGGATAGATGTCAGTTCTGCATGAGTTGGGCCAGCTCGAGAGGTTTGCAGAAGGAAATGTGCCCTGTCGATCAGACTCTAGGAAGTGTCAGGAGGAGAGGAGCGAGCCCGTCTTCTTTGAGAGGTCTCCTCCTGGGAGCCGAGGCCCTTCGCCAGTATAAGCCGTCAGCCTGTGTGCTGCTTGTCCATGCAGACGTGGGGTTCACCAGGACACAAACTCCCAGCTTCTAAAGCCTCCTGCGGTTCCCTCTGCCTCCCCAGCAGGGCTGTCCCCAGCTCGGACCTCTCAGAGGTGCTCCCTGCTTTCAGCACAGCTTGTAGGCCAACCATCAGCTACTTCCCGGGCACGGCAGCGCACTGGGAGCGCAGGGAGTTGTGCGTTAGCTCTGGTTATCCATACAAACGCCTGGAGGCTGCAGCGTGTGTGTCCCTTCCCTTTCACCCTTGGCCATGTCTGGGTAGACCGCAGATTGTTCAGGGATGAGGTTTCTGTGTCCTGGCATGCGGCTCTGCTCCCCGAGCTGCCCCCAAAGCCGTGGCCATGGCTACACGGGGTAATGAAGGCGGTCTGGAGGAGACCCCGGAGCTGAAGCTGGCATCTCTGCTCTGCTGGGACCCCTCGGGGATCGCCCCTCGTGCCCCGTCCGGGTGGCGGCCCCGCAGACGCCTCCTGCCCGCCGCTCGCGGTGACACAGCGCCTCGGTTCACATCCCCACCTGTAACTGGAGCCTCGGCAGAATAATGTGAGTCCGTGGAAATCAATGGAGAAGAGCCGAAAACAATTGATTTGAATCAAAACACACTGCAATCAAATTTGGAGGGATTGAACTAATGGATCATAAGGTGGCTTGTGAATGGGCCTGATTGAATTGAACTGAAAGGTCTTGCATCTTCATTACACCTAACTGAAACTGCTATAAATGTGGAATTTTCTAACAATGTTTAGTGCCTTTTTTTCTGTACTGAAAACTGAATTGCAAAACCAGCACTTGGGAATTAGCCTGTATATACAGTGCCGGGAGAGACCGAGGCTGGGATTTGCCAGTCACAGGTCGCTGCAAGTATTCGGGCAGGGCAGTGGCTGGATTTCCTGCTGCTTGCTGCCGATGCCTCTGCCCTGCCCCTCCGGGCACTCGCAGTGTTAGCACGACCTTCTGCCCCTTGTGCCAGAGCCCTCGGTGCACTGCTCTCGGGCCGTGCGCTCACCGAGGCGCCTTCACTGGGGCAGCTCTGGTTTTGACAAGCGTGCCGGGGAGCGTCTCCCCTTAGTGCACCAAGTCCTCGCCGTTCCGTGTTTGCAGTATCCCCATGTCACGGCCCAGAAGCAGACGGCACGGCCGATGCAGCGCCTTTCTGTGACACCTCTGTGGTCAGCCGGCACTCCCCCCGCTGCGAGGTGTGCTTTATCCCTGCTGTGATTAAGGGACGTTGTGGATATTTCTGAAAATTGTCTTCCAGACCTGAAGGCTTGCCTATGAGTCAAAAGACAGGAGAAATATATGAATAACTGGGCATGTAATGGAGCGTTTGAAATTTCCTATTAAGAAGATGCTCCTATTTGTTTCATGCTCCCCTGGATAGGGGCAGTGAATCAGGAGCCGCGCTGACGAACTGCACTTGTTCATGGGAGCTGTGGTACGGATGTGAAAGGGAAATGTTTTCCTGTGAGCTCAGTGCCGTGATTTATCCCGTGACAGCCTCAGATCGGTAGCCTCTGTTCTCGTCCCTGCGCTCGCTCTCCCTCTGGTCGGCCTCAGCCTGGCACCGGGGCTCAGCTCCTCGCCCCGCCAGGGACGGCCGTGCAGCAGCCCCGGCTGTTTCCCGAAGCACGGGGACTCCTCTCTCCTAGGTGCAGCGGGGTTCAGCCTGGAATTCCTTTCCCAAAGCTTTCAGCAGCCCATCAGCCTCCCGCACATCATTGCCATGGAGGGGACCCCAGCGTTAGTTCTGGGCGGGCAGCGGGGACGGAGATGCTGGGCCGCAGCGTGCTGCCCGTCCCCAGCACGAGCAGCAGGAGCGCTTCTGAGCCCACCTCTGTGCGCTGTATGCAGGTGGAGCTCCTTGGTTATGCCTGTCAGGTCTGAGCGGGTGGATGATCTTTTTTTTTTTTTTTTTTTTTTCCCAGCTTGTTTATCAGACCTAATAGAAAATGAAGTTTCTTCGGGTTGATGAGCAATGTGAATCTCTGTCTCTTTCCTTGTCTACCCACCTGAAAGACGCACTTAATAACCATTGATTGTCTGGGAGGAGAAAGAGAGTGGCTGTAAATGTACCTTTCCACCCTTACAAGGTGTCTGATTAAAGAGCAGGGGCAGCAGCAGATCAATGGCAGCTGTGGGCAGAGGACAGATGCGGTGGGTGCCGGTGCTTCTCCGTAACGCCCCCCGAGCACGAAGCCTGCCGTGGCATTTCCCAGCAGCTCGAGCCCAAGGGAGCTCACACATCGTGGCAGGGGTTCCAGGAGGCTGAAGGGCAGGAGCAGTGGAAGCAGCGGGTCCCGTGGGGCCAAGGGAGGCTCGAGCCCTGGGGAGCAGCAGGTGGGCATCGTGGAGCTTGAGCAGCCACAGCCACGGGGAGACTGCTGTGTCTCTGCTCCCAGGGCTTTGCTTTTCAGCGAGCTGTGAGATTTGCTGCTGGCACTGCTCTGGTTGGTCGAGGCCACCATAAATTGCTAGAAATAAGAGAGGGAGTTTGCGAATGAGGGCAACAGAGAGCTGCGATCAGGTCGTGCTTTGTGGAAGGCCTTTGGGTAAGCTGGAGGGTGTGGGGTCACCAGAGAATAACGAGGTTTAAGAAGAGACTTCTGAGCAGCGTCCTCCAATGCCAGCGTAAGGCACTGTGTGTCCTTCGGAGAGTCTTCTGGGTGTCCCCAGCCATAGCTGCCCAGGAGGCAAACTGCTCCGAGGTTCAGAGCCCTTTCTCCTTGCCGTAGCTACAAGGACACTGACTCCCTTGTTGCTCATGCTCAACAAAACTTCAGAACTGCAGCTCGTGGTCAGGCTTGGTTTGATGAAATCAGCAGGTCAGGGTAGTGCTAGGTTTGGGGTTGCTCTGGTGTTCTTCTGTGCTGTGACTTCTTGCCACTGGTGTATCTCTGCAGGGCACCAGCCAGCTTGATAGCTTGAGTGTGTTTGCATGAATGGTACAAAGCTTTTTAATTTAAACCTTGCTTTTGAATTAGAATAGAAAACAAAACTGTTAGATTTTAACGAACTAATTCAAAAGTGAGGTTTAAATTAAAAAGCTCCTCCTGAACATGAAGAGAGCTCATAAGTCCCAATCCAAATGGGTTTGTCTACTCCGAAACAATCCTGGGCAGGTGCACCCTGTGTGTGGTCAGGTGCCTGGCAAGGACACCAAAACAAAGCATTTTGGTACTGTTCAGGTGTGCTCCCCTGCGTTACATGGACAGTCCGAGCCACCACAGCCTGCTCGCTGATCTCCAGGCATGAGCTGATCCCCATCTCCCTCCTCCTTCAAACGCCCTTCTCTCAGCTCTGCCCCAGGATGAGCCTTCAGGGATTCGTATCTGGCTTTGATCAATGTTTTTTTGTTGATGTTCCACTTTGCAGCATACCCATGTCTTTAAGAAACCCCAATTTCTCTTTGAAGGTGGAACTGAGGTCCTTTGAGTTGCTCTGATACCTTTGAAAATTGTATCTATCAACAGAGGGTGACAAATACTTGCAAAGGAATGTGCATGGCAAGAAAAGAGGAAGTAAAAGACACATTTCTGTTGCTTGGCACTGATAAACATCCATCCTCAGGGTTTGTCACGCTATTTGCTCTATTTGAGAATGTTTTGAGGCCAGAGAGAGTCGAGCTCACCTGTTCCTTATGAAAAAAATAAATAAATCCCAGAGAAAAAGAACAGCCTAGCCTTCAAAGCATTGCAATTGGCCACTATCGCAACCTGGGAGAATTTGTAGCAAAGAGACTAGCAGAAGTATATTTGCATAACAATTCAAATCAGTATCAATCACCTCCCAGAGCCGGCTGTCAGCTGCTCGTAAACATGTCCCTACTGTGACAGATTAGCTCGTCTGCTCAGGAGTGCTCTGTCTGCAATCACGGACTGTCAGGACTAGCTCCCAGACAGTGCATCCTTCAAAGGGCATCTCAGAGAAAGAGTCCCAAATTCTCCAGGGTCCCGGGGTGACCAGGCTTGGCCTGAGCTGTTCCGGAGCTCTTGAATATTGCAGTTTAAAGAGCTGTAGATGGCTGTTTTTCTTTTTTCCTTGTGCTTTTGACCTTAAGATTTTTTTTTTTCCCCTTTCATTCTTAGTGTCTTTGAGAATCCTCTCCAGTAGCCAGGGAAGATTTCCTCCATCAGCTCTAAATCCAACACCAAACTGGGCCCAGTTTACTTTGCAGCTTGCAAATCCAAAATGACAACCAAAGCTGATCCAGCTGAAGCCGTCTCTGGTAAGTGCTATTACTTGAGCAGACAGTAGCCGCACGATCACCCTGCTGTTGGGAGAGCTCTCCTCCACCGAGCCAGGTGCTTACAAACTCCGCCAGCGGGTATCCCAGTGAGGGTCCGTAAGCAGGCTCGGGCACTTCCCAGCAGCTGCAACCCTGACTAGGGTGGAGGGTGGGCACTGCTGTTGCAAAGACCTTTGAGAAATAAGCAGCTTTTGCACTTAACAGACCGAAGCTTGGTACTTCTGGTGGCTGGGTGTCACAGCAATTGTGTGGTCAGAAATCAGGAGGGCTTTTGGATTACCTGAAGCTTGCCCCATGTTGGGCTTGTGCTTGGGGGCAGCAGTCAGGCCGAGCACTCAGCATCCAGGCTCCTGGCCCCGTATTTTGCCACCTCTTGGAAGGGACGTGTGGCTGGAACAAGTGCAGAAGCTCTGTGCGAGGGCTGCCAGTGATCCTGGGCAAACACTGCTGGGCAGCCAGCAAAGCTTCTGCTAGGTGCACGTCATGGCTAAGCAGCCAGCACCAAGATCTGTCAGCTAGCTCAGCTCACCCTTGGGTTGGATCCACCAGCCAGCACTTCTGGAGTTGTCTCAGGTCCGTGGGTCCCTGCCACAGAGCTTTCCTCTTCCCTTGGAAGAGGTGGGAGCTCCTAACGTGGGCCTGCAGGATGGTCCCGGAGCAATGGCTCCTTGTCTTCGCAGCCACACACAGGGCAGGGTGTCTGGGAGATGTGTGGAGAGACCTTGCCACAATACATTTGCTTGCTTGAGGGTAATTTAATCAGAAATAATATAAACACAGAAGTCTCATGTACATGAATTGCCAATTGTTATTCAGCCGCCTGTAAAGCTTGTGAAGTAAGTGATAAAATGTATTCAAATTGCCAGAAATTTGTTAGACACCAAGGGCAGCGTTCATTTCACTAACCGCATCTCATCTCACCAGAAGTTAGGCATTTATCTTGAGCTAATTACGTGAGTTACTTCTGTCAGCAGAGGTGGGAGACGTGCGCTCGCAGAGGCATCCGATGGCATCCTGAGCTAGGTGAGGCAGAGCCAGCCTTAGAGCCAGACCCCCGATCAGGGAGCCGTGTACCTGCTCATTGTCGTGTATTTTACTTGGGGACACGGGTCCTTGACACCTCCTGGGAGCTCCATTTGTTCACACTACTGAATGGTGTCCAGACAAATGGATTACTGTTCAGCTTCATGTCTTGTGCCATCTTTTGCTGTGTATCTCAGCAAGACCATATTGTATACGAAAAAAAAAGGCACTTGAAAACTAGATGGACTGCAGAGTGAACATGTTGTTTGGAAAGGGCCCACGTCAGTCACCTGGAGGTATGGCCATGGGTCCGGGTTACTCCTCCCTTTTCACATGTTTTCCAGTCCTCCATCCTGCTGATGAACCCGCAGCACTCAGAGAAAGGGGCGATCCTCAATCAAGGCTTTGCTTCGTTAAGAAGGGCTCCCAAACCCAGCCCAGCCCTTGGAGCTCCTCTCACTCACCACTGACAGCCTTGCTGCAGGGGATGGGACGGGGAGCCTGGCGTTTGCTGGCAGTAACTGTGAGAGCTGAACCTGAAGATCCCTTTCTGTGCACATCCATCCTCCCTCCACTAATTGCTCGGCTTCGCAGTAGTGCTGCGGGCTGTCGGGCTCTGCACTTCAAATCTCACCCTGGGAAATTTGGCAGAGAATAGCACACGGTGTTGAGGAGAACGCTGCAATTGTTCAGAAAACCCAGAGGGGTTTCAACCCTGCCTTGGAATAGTTTTTTTTTTTCTTCTGAGGTGTGTTTTTTTTCCCTAGTAAATCACCAAGGAATATAGCATTGAAGATTAGGTTTCTCTAAGCATCCCATTAATTTTTTCATTTAGTTTGAGCTAAGCTAATATCTTCTCCTTTTGTGACAAGTAAAATGGAAACTGTAATGCGAAGCATTCAGGGCGATACTGCTGCCTGTCGAGTCCTTGAAATACATCAGCTTATTCATCCCTTTTGAAACTAGGAGGTAGCTCTTCCTCCTTTGTAAAATATGTTCAGTTTTGTTGATTTAGAGAGAAAGGGGGAAAAAGGTCGTAATGCACAAACAGTTGATACTCTTCCTTTTACACGCAGCATCAGCCCACAGACTGCCTTCACCTTCGGAGCGACCATTTGACTTGCAGCATTCGAAGACTCAAGAAATTCTTACTGCCTTGCCCAGAGGCCAGTATATTGCATGTTGAATTGTTTCTGCAAAGGTTTTAGAAATGACTAGAGGACTTGTTTTGGGAAAACAAACAACGACGGGGTTAATGTGACAACAGGTTATTTCATTTTGGTACAGAACACAGCTTCGAAATACCCACCTTTCTCTACCTTCAGTCAGCTCTCGCGTGGCTATTCTATTAACCGTCGATAAACATTGACCAAAATAACCATTGTGCTTAAATTAGTGATCTCGGAATATCTCATGCCGCAGATCTCGATTCTGTAGCACCCTTAACCTGACGTAATGTGCTACATAGCACCCATTAGCAGAATGTATTAACTTCAGATGTTCGCCTTTGTGCATTAATAATGCAATCACGAGCTTACACCAGACGTTTTCTGTTCTAAATTGTGTAAGAAAGAGAGATCTGAGAAAACAGGAGAAAGCTTGTGCGCATCTGTTAAATAAGAAATACACTGTTCTGTAATATTTTGTGTTAGCTTTCCGAGAGCTTGGAAACAAAATATATGAGGTTTGGAACAAATGACGTGAAGACGAGCAAACCCCCAGAGCAGCAGTGTGGTGGTCAAGGTTAAGACTCTTTTCTCATAACGAAAGATGTGCTCCTCTGAGCTTGCCATGGGCAATGTGTTTGTTCATTATATGGGAAGCGTAAGAAGTCTGGTGTCATTTCGTTCGCTGGCTTTTAACTGCTTGTGCTTTTGAAAATGAGATGATAGGTAATTATAATATAATTGCCACTTAGCGATCTTTATTAGCCTTTGGCATGATGGCCTTTCTGTGTGATCTGGGAGGCTTTTAATATGGTGGCCTGAGCAAATTCTTTATAGTTAAGACAGGAACTATTTGGCATACATTCGCCAATGCTTGTCTGGCTGCAGCTTCTCCACAGATCAGTTTTTTTTTCTGTGAAAGGAGAGAAAAGAAGGCAATACGAACAAGTCACAATCGTCTGGTTCTAAGTATCCAGTATTGACATTGGATATCTTCTCAAAATCAGCTCACACGGTGAAAAACAAAGGCTCAAAATCACCAGCCAGTGTGTTGAATAATTTTCAACAGAAAGAAACCGCAATTAGTTCGTGCACATTCCAGGAACAGAGGGAAGACTGAATTTGTCAGGTGAATCGTTTCTCGTAAATTACTCGCTCCGTCTTAGTCCAGGTACCAGCAAGGCAGGGAATTTTCCCTGGGAGTCAGTAACCAGAGATGGGAATAGGGGGAAAGGCCACTTACCTGATAGCTCGGAAATGCAACTGTTTATTTCAATATGAGTAAGGTGAAATGAAACATACAGCATCATCTGAGGACTGAACAATAATTCTGGTGTCTTCAGGTTGTTTCTAGCAGATGCGCCCGTGGTTATGCTGATTTTCCTCCTGTGCTGAGATTCCCGTGCTCCGGCATTGGCCATCCCCGAGCTGCAGCTGTGTCTTTCCCGTTTCCAAAGGAAGCTCCCCCTCGGGTGGACCTGCCCGTGGTGCGTGCCCAGTGCCTCCCAGCAGGGCTGTGATCTTCTCGTGGTTCTCCAGGCGCTGCCGTGGCATCAATAAATCATAATCAAGGAGTAATAGAGTGCAGAATGAAGACGCAGCTAATACACCAGCAGTCATCAGAGGCACACAGCTGGCATTAATACATCTTAGCCTTGGCTGGGTGAATTTGCATGTACGGATTAACAAGCTCCAGAAGCAACGAGTGCTGGCCAAGCCCTTGGCTGTGCCTCTGGGCTCCATCTCGGTGGGGTGCCCAGGACCTGTCCAAGGGCCTGCTGGTCACTGAATGAAGCTGGTGGCACGAAGGGAGCAGCACAGTCAGGTACCCTGCGCACATTAACAGGATGGCTGGAGCTAAAACCCTGCTCCCGACTCCTCGGCACCTCTAGCAGCTGTCCCCCTACCTCCTCTCTCTGTTTTTATTTATTGGGCTCACCAGACATAACCAGCATCGAAGCAGCTCGAAAAATAATTGGACCAAGTGGGAGATGTGGCTGTCGCCTTCCGAAACCTGCCCGAGTCCCGCAGGAGCCGGGAGCAGGCGGGAGCCCGGTGCGGGGCAGCCGTCTCCAGAGGGGCTGCAGCACCCACAGCTGCACCCAGAGCACTTGGAAAACGGCTGCCACCGTGCAGCATCAGCTCCCTGACCTCAATTTTCTCCACGGAGAAAAGAGCAGGTCAAGTGGAAAGCGCTTAGGGAGGAAATTTGTTTCCTTGCAGACGGGGAGTCAGGGAAGATAGGCGGCTATCGCGTGTGCTGGAATAAAGCAAATTAATTTTGTACTGCGCGGTGAATCGAGGAGCTGGGGGCAAGGGGGAGAAGAAAAGAGGAAGCGTGGAGGATAATGGACTTTGATGTTTTACTTAAACTCAACAAAACACCTGGCAAGAAGCAGGGATGCGAAACAACCACAGCTCACAACGCTCCTAACCGAGGCAACTGCTTCCCTTTTGTTTTCTTTCTTTACAGTCTAATCCCGGGCATTAACCGGAGTGGCTTATATTTCCACTGTAATAAAAGGTGCATTGTGAAGGGGAGATGGAAACAAGAGACTTTATTACTGCCCCCGGAGGGCCTGTGCCACCCCGCTCCTGCCACGCCAAACTCCACAAGCGAGGCCCCAGGCGGTGGCGAGGCTGCAGGGAGGTGCAGGGCTCTGGGAAGATGCGACCCCCTGAAATCAGGATTAATGCTGTGTCTTCCTGGCAGGCTTCTTTCAAATGGCCATGCCTTCCAGCCAACCCCTGGATCCCCTGCACTCGGAGCCTGTCAGAAACGCTGCTGTCAGCATCTCCTGCTGCTGCCATGCTTTCTCCTCTGTCATCTCTGCGTCGGATTCACATCCCTTGAACCAGCCTGGGTTTTGTTACATTTCTGCCTGCAAATACCAGTCAAGCTCCTGCTCCCCACTTCTGGGGCAGGACCAGGCACAAACTATTCCAAATCTTGTCCATGATAGCTTTTAGGTCAGGCCGGAACAAAAGTGACGGCGCTCTTGTACTGCGAGCTTCTACAAATACATTTTGTGGTTGGTAAGTGAACGTGAGATTAAAGTTTTAAACCGGAGTAAGAGCTGCCTATTTCTGGCAAATTCCTGTCCCGCCCCTCACGAAATGTCATTGCACATAGCTGTTGTTTGGCTGGAAATGCTGGTGAACTGGCAGCCTCTGGTGAAGACGCATCTGGCTGGGTCGTTCTCACCTTCAGCTGGAGCCGGGCCGAATCGCACAGCCGAGCCTTCCCTGGGGAGCTGGGGCCACAGCTGGTGCGGCGAGAGGCAGCACCCCAAAGCCCAGCAAACCTAAGGGACATCTCTGCATCGCCCACAGGGCTGGGCAGGGGGTGCAGCCTCCTGTGGCACACGGTTGCCCCTGTGCTCAAACCCCTAGCGAGGAGCTGCTGGGGCAGGATGCTAGCTAAGGATGTTTTCCATTGTTTCACCAAAAAAGAAGTCTTTCAGCAAAAAAAAAGAGGGCTTCCTCTGTGTCTCTGTGCAAGAGGTTTGGCTTGCTGGAGGCTCAGCGTGGACCTGATCACAGGTAACATTTAATAAGCAACTTCCCAAGCAAGGACATGAGATCTTTTTTGGTGGCTATGAGATTTTTTTTTGTGGCTATGCACTAAGGGCTGCCAGGATACCCTTGTGCTGCATCAGACAGATCAAAGTGCTTTAGGAAATCTGGTTTTGTCCCATTTTACACCTGGCTCCAATGCCTAGATCTATCTGCTTGGTCACAAACGGGAAGGGTGAGCCCGTTACCTGTAACTTTATTGATGGTGTCATCTGGCAGCCCACCACAAAACGCTGTTCCACGAAATGCTGGCGATTAGGCATTGATGCCAGTTGGCATGGTTCTGATAAAAACGGGTTCTTGTCTCTCCTTTCCCCAAGTCACTGGTTGACAGCACCGAAGCAGATGGCGGGGGAAGCTGGTCCTGAGCTGTGCCCAGCCCGTGGTGAGGTCTGGTGCCACTGGGAGCTCTGCTCCTGCCTTGCTGCAGCGTTTTGATCGCTGCCAGGCCGCGCTGAAGGTGAAGACCTTGCCTGCTGAGTTTCTGGCCAAAGAAAGCCCTTTCCTCCTTCCCTGTATCCTTAGCTCGTGGGTCTGGAGGCCAAAGCATATAAATAAATAAGAAAGCAAAGTCTCGGTGAAAGTCAATGGCACTTTGAGCATCTTCTGAACACAGACGCGTGCGGATCGAGCAGGGCAGGCTGAGCACAGAAGACCCCTCTGAGCGTTTTGAAGCTCCCCCTGCCCTCGCAGGAGCCCGCTCCCGTTTTCCGTGCAGCTGCAGCGATGTTTCTGGAGGCGGCCGCAGCTCTGCCTTCCACGCATAAATCCTCGGCAGGAGCTCATCCGGCCGAGCCTTAGAGCTGACTGCCCGGCTTTATGGACATCTCGCACATTTTTCATCACTTTTGCCTCATCGGTGCCGCTCTCCTGCCAGAACGTGAAGAGCCGTGAAAAATCTGATCTCTTTGAAGCTGACGTTAAATTATGGCAAATAAATACGTCGCTTCGATACAGTTATCACTGTCCACGTTGTTCCAGCGCGCCCTGTGAGGCTATCATCCAAATATGTAACAGGTCGTCTGACCCCCATTATTCTCCATAAGCTTTATTTAGAGGAGGGGATAAAAATAAATAAATAAATGGCTTTTCCCTGGGGACTTCTTTTTCTTTCATACTGCGGTTTGCCAGATCTTATCTTGCTACTGTGAGTATATCTCTGTAAATCCGATTCCATGGATAAAAAGCCTCCGGCAGCCTCCTGTGACCTTACTAGGTAAGGCCACGAGGACGTTAAATAATCTGGTGTGAATTAAAAGCCCGGCGGAGACGGCACCCGAGCCCTGGCAGCTGGAGCGGGCGCAGGGAGGGCGGCGCTGCCCCGAGCGCACAGCAGCGTTCGCCCACCCCGTCTGTCTGCATGCCGCCTGGACCAGTTTCCATCTTGTACTTCTTGAAGCTGTGCAATCCCCCAGGGACGCTCAATCTGTTCTCCCGTTATGAGCATGTAGTGTTGTGCTTGTAAACGCCTGCCCGTGGCCTTTTCTGAACAGCAGCGCTCGGGCGCGCAGGTGCTGCTGCTAGGGACGGGTGCTGCTGGCGGGCGCGGAGCTGAGCATCTGTACGCGGGGGCAGCTAATGAAAAAGGAAACGGAGCCCACGCTCGGGGAAGAAACGGCTCGCAAAATCCTTCCCTCAGCTTTCTGTACGCGGCGTGTGCTGTTCCCAGTGCTTCTGTCGGTGGTGGAACAAGCGCAACAGCCTCTGCTGCTGCCGTGGGACTCGTGGGTGATTTCCTGCAGGGTTTGTAATTACTTAATTAATAAAGAGGAAGAGCCTTGGTGTTGTCGGCCCGCACTTGGAGCTGGGAATCCTGAGCCAAACGAGAAAAAGTCTGAGCTAAATCCGAAGCAGCTCTGAACTTCTCCGAGCTGTTGGAAGCGAAACGTGGAGAGGCTGAAGCCTGGTTTGGTGCTCCCCGCACGTCTGAGCACACGTGGAGCTGGGGAATTACGAGGGAGTGGTTTTTATTCCATGCATGCTGGGTGGATGGAGCAGCAGTAAGCCAGGTAAACTCCACAGTGATGAGAGTTCTGGTCCTGCTGTGGCCGCAGCGCATAAAGCAAGAGTAATGCTCGGGAGGAGCAGAGATGCTTTGGCATTTCATTCTTGGTTAATGATGCAATTCCCTGTGTCCAGGCATCCAACGTGAGTGCGCTGTAACCAGAGCTCTCATCTCGCTAGCGGGGCTCTGCCAGGCTGCCGGTTCAGCCTGGTTAGCCGCTGTCAAGCAGCCCGGCTGGCAAAAGGGCTGGGACGTGCGCCTGTGACGCTCCGCCTCAGCGCACCCCAAAACTCGCTCCCCCGCCGCAGCAGCAGCTCTGGGCCTGGGATGCGGGGACTGAGCAGCCTCTGCTCTCCTGGGGCTGGGCTCAGCATCCTTGCCCACCCCGTTGGCTTTCTGGCCCCGTCGTGGTCTCCTCGCCCACCGGCCGGGCACAGTCCCCTGTGCAGAGGGGGCTCCCGTGCTGCTCATCAGCACCGGCGTGCGGATCGATGCCTGTCTCAGTGCTATTGCATAGCAATGTGGTGCTATTGATCCTCTCTGCTTTATTTTCTCCTACAACCCCCGAAACATCTCCTTTTTGTCAGGCTCCCATGAGCTGTTCTCATGAGAAAACAGAATGGGCATTGTTAGGGGAAATCGTGCTGCATTTCCTTTGCTGAAAGAAACTCGGCCCTTTTATTGCACATACAAGGGGTCTGAGCCACGCTGTTTTCTTGGGACCTTGTTTATCATCAAAATCCAAGATTTCTCCTCAAAAAAAACCAATATAGCTTCTTCACCAGCATCCTTCCCAAATAAACATGAGAGGGGTAGAGGCAGTCTCCAGGAATGCGTCTGGGAGTAGAAGGAAATGTGCTGGGACTGAGGCAGTAGGAGAAACGAGCATCATGCCAGCAGTGCCAATTAGCATAATCTTCCTCAAATCTTCTGTGTAATAACGATTATTAACAAGTGCATCATCCCGAGCCCTTTTTTCTCTTTTCAAAAAAGGAAGCGGAGCGTTGTGATATTTCCCCGTCGCGTTGAGCTCCGTGCTGGTTTGCTCGGGGTCAGGGCTGCTTTCCCTGTGTGCCAGTGCAGGGCAGGAATCTGGGCTCCGTGCCGATGAAATGACCCAGAGGGGGAGGAAGAGGAGATTTGCAGCAGTGGTAAGCGTCACTTTAAGTGGGATCCCACTGATGGCAGAGGGCTCAAGTGCTGGTCCAAGTGCTTTTCTGTGGCCGTGTGCTTTATGCAGTGCCACGCACGAAATGCCGGTTGCATTACCGAAGTCATACTCCTGGGGACAGCTCTTCAGACAGGGACGAAACTATTGCCTCAGCGAGGCATCTCCAGACGCTGTAAATCTGGCCAGTATTCCTGTGGCTCATTCACTTGCATCAAGAAATCCACTGCTGCCAGCCTGGGGATCAGTGCTGAACACCAGACTTGTTGTTTTCGCTTCTTGTTCCCCCTCCTGACCCATCTCTGTCTCGCCTAGTTAGGCTGCAAATTCGTCAGGGCCAGCATCTTATGAGCATACATCTCCTCATCCCGCGGTGCTCTGGGTCATTTTCTGCCTCCCCAAGTGCCGCAAGGCAATTAATAAATAACGTTCCCCTTCGGTTTGGTTATTTAGCCACCAAACAACTTAGTGGCGAGAGAGCGTGCAGGGAATGGAAGCTCGGGTGCTGGGTGCCGAGAGGGGCTCAGTGCAGAGACCGCCAACGCAAACAGTGAAATCTGCTGGGTTCTGCGGCTGCCCCTTGTGTTTGCCCCCTGCTCTCCTTAAGCCTCAGCTGGGCTGGGGAGGACCCGTCCATGCGCCATGGCTGCGGGACGTGGGAGCAGTGCAGGCTCCTGGGCAGCTGTCACGCTGCCGCCCTGTCTCCCCCAAATTCGGCTGAGGGTGCGGGGAGGGAGCTGGGAGCGCTCCCTACAGCAGTCATTGCTGCGGCGTGCGAGACGTGTTCCCCCGCGCACAAATACAGGCGTGCAGCACCGAGGCGGATCCTGCCGTCTAACTAGCCACCGTGCTTGTGACTGGCAAATGACAGAAGTTTTCTTCCCCACAGACAGGCGGTACCTTAATGTAGAGATAAGGTGGCCAGGCAGGCAGGCAGACATGCGTATGATTTGCAGCTCCAGTTTGAAACCCCTACAGAGTGTAGTTCAGGCTTTATAAAATAAAAGCTAATAAGAATCATAACAATTTTGCTTTCTCTCTATAGCCTGCAGCAAGCCAGCCGCAACATGGGAATTGAAGAATAAAGGCCATCAACTTCCCATGGCTCCCCTCCTACTACCTTCCTCCTCTTGCTCCAAATTGTTTTGAAAACATTGCTTCTCCCTTGCCTATTTCATTTTTGCAATGAAGTCATCAAACAAGATGACAGGGACTTTCCGAGACTGAAATCAATCAGCAAGTTTCTCTTTTGCTTTTTCTGCTCAGGCAGGAAATAGAGGAATAAATGTTAAGAGAGTCCAAGGGAAGGGAAGGGGGCAATGGGTGGGTTGGATGCAGCCTGGGGAGGGGTAGGTAAGCAGATGGAGCTTCTGGACCCCGTCCAGCCCATCAAAAATAAATAAGCCCCTAGCATGTGGTTGTTCTGTTGCGAGAAGTTTCAGCACGTCACGACGGGGCTCTGCCGTCTGTCAGAAAATAAAAGAGACGTTCTCAGTGCATCCTGTCCCTGGCCACTGCGGCTGCGCTTAAAAGGGCACTGTGGGATCTGCAGAGGACTCCTGCCAGCGCCCCAGCTGCACCGACCTCTTGCGGTGCTAAAAATCGCATTCAGCTCGTGCCAGGTGTGGTGGTTTTAGGGTCAGTCTACAGCGCTTCTGCTCCGCCGCTCCTTCTCGGTCACTCTCGTCCCCTGTGCTGTGGGGTCCCTCCCACAGGGTGCAGTCCTTGACGAACTGATCCGGTGCGGGCTTCCCACAGCAGCTCTTCAAGAACTGCTCGAGAGTGGGCCTGTATCACAGGGTCCATCCATCAGGAGCAAACTGCTCCAACCTGGGTCCCCCACGGGCAGCAGCTCCCCCCAGACCCCTGCTCCTGCGTGGGCGCCTCTCCACAGGCTGCAGCTCTGGCCTGGGGCCTGCTCCAGCAAGGGTCCTCCACAGGCCGCAGCCTCCATCAGTGCAGGTCCACCTGCTCCCCCGTGGTACTCCATGGGCTGCAGCCTGCTTCACCATGGGCCTCACCACGGGCCGCAGGGGACTTCTGCTCTGGCACCTGGAGCACCTCTCCCCCTCCTTCTGCACTGACCTTGGCGCCTGCACGGCTGTTCCTCACTCCTCTCACTCTCCCAGCTGCTGTGTGGCGCAGCGTTTTTTCCCTGTCTTAAATCTGCTCTCACAGAGGCGCAAAACAACATCACTTACTGGCTCAGCCCTGGTCAGCAGCTGGGCCCTTACCTAACATGGGGCAGCTTCCAGATCCTTCTCACAGAAGCCCCCCCTATGGTCCCTTGCTACCAAAACCTTGCCATGTAAACCCACTACACCAGGCTCCGACCACCCTGCTCACATCCATGGGTAAAGACCTCATGTGCTGTTCTGCAATGCCAATGAGACGTTGTTTTTTATGATGGCTTTTATGCCGGTTTCTTCCCTGTTCCTAGCTGCTGTTCGGCGGGGACTGGCCGTGCATGCAAAGCGTGCTCTGTGCAGCGGCAGCCCCTTCTGCCAAGAGCCATCTGAGTGCAGCAGGAGAGCAGCAAATTGTGGGGACATTATGCAAGAAAAGTGCTGACCTGGTAACACAGAGAAAGTGGGCAGAACCAACAGGTTTTACTGGAAAAGCATCTCCTTTCAAGAAAAAGGGTTTGAGGCTCTGAATGCAAAGCTGACAATTTACCCCCAGTTAACTTCTTCCTTTTACTCTGTTCACTTCGGTGAGACCCTCTGGGTTCTCGTCTTCTTCCAAAACAAAGCGAGCAAACAAGAGGCAAAAACAAGACCACCTTCAGTGGTCCCAGACCAAAAACTAGACCGAGACCTAAAACTAGACCTATTAAACCAGACTAAAACTGGACCATGACCTAAAACTAGACCACCTTCAGCCCCTTCGGTGCATTTCTCATTGGCAACTTGTAGGGAGGACTCGGCTCAGCCTCAGTATACTAGTGAGCATTGGTGAAGGAGGTAATGAAACCAGCATTTCTCGTGATTCTTGGAAGTCTAAAATGAGAGTGTTTACCACACGTTCCCAATATGTCTTCCCCTGAAAGCTTTTATTTCTTGCCTGTAGAGATGCTCACTCATGGCCAAGCCATTACCTCAAGTGGTACCAAATGTTGGCTTCATTTACTGTTATGTGTAACATATGCTCCTGTACTCAGACCAAGCCAGAGCATGCTTGGTAGCAGAAAACTTCATTTAGCCTTTGTTTAGGGTGGTGAATGCTTGCAAGGGGGCAGTCCTGGCATGCCCAGGTTAGTTGGATTGTCTTCCAGAGCTCCCCGAGTGCTTCACAAGTGCTTCGGGACAGGGCACAGCCACCAGTTACACCCTGCTGGGAAGTGCCACAGAGCAGCCATGAAGTGACAGGGCCTGCTGGAGAGGGGTCCCATTTCTCAGGATGGAGGCCTGGAGGACTCAGAGGTCCCAGAAGCCCGTGACCAGGGCCGGAGGGGCAGTAAGGGAGTCGGGTGCGTGCCCTCGGCTTCTGCTGGAGCTCAGCAATTGCACCTCGTGTTGTACAGCCGTGCCTCGCTGTCAGGCTTGCTCAGTGACTTGAGCAGAGGACATTCTGAAGGTTTCTTGGTCCTTGCCACCTCCAAAGCTCATGCCAAGCTCCCCAGCAGGCAGCTCCCGGTGTCGGTGTCGGTGTCGGTGGGACGAGGACCGCAGTGCTGTCATACCTGGGTACCCGATGGCAGGAGCCAGCTACAGCACGCAGCACCAGGACACACTGCTGCCTTGTATGTGTAGCAGCACCAGCAGAGAGTGCGAGTTTGGTGTTAATATGGAAATATGGATAAGAGCTTATGCTGTGACAATGATTTACTGCTTTGGTAACTGCACCTGATAACACAAATTTATCTTGGTCTCTCCACTTCAATTAGATTTTTTCTAATATGTGTTTTGAAATACAGATTCTCTTGGTCACATGAATGTGTAGGAATCACCGTGTGACTCGGAGCATTCAAATCAATACAGCAACATTGCCTTGCATTTTGCTCCAGCATCTTCCCACGTATATTCCACCTTGCCATATAATGCGTATTTTCACACGCTCTGCTTAAAAGGGAAAAAAAAAAAAAAAACAAACAACAGGCAGGCTCAGGCAGCACCGAGGGGTTGTGGAGGGCATCGTTCCTAAAGGACCTGCCAGAGATGCTGCTGGCCTGACGTGGCCGGGCTGGAGATGAGCATGGAGCTGCCCACGGCACGGAGTCTTGGGGGGACAATGGGGGGCCAGCGAGGCAGCGGGCATCCCGGTGGGATACAAACCCTGCACGTCTCTCTCTGCCTGTGCCTTAATCGCTGCTCTGGGAGGGAGGTGCTGCAGGTGTTTCTCCCTCCTGGTGGAGGTGCAGCAGAAGTGTGAACATCAGTGCTCCCCCAAAAAGGGACAGCCCCCGGTGCGCTATTCATGCCTGTCTAATGAGGTAACGAGAAGCCAGGCGGGTACCAAGCAGCGTTGTAAGTAGCAGTTAGTCTCTAATGAATATGTTAGGCGAGAAACCATACCAGGCAGCCGCAGCAACCAGAAATATGTTCCTGCCACGCAGCAGTAACCAAGGTCACTTTTCAGTTTACTCGAAAACACAGTTAGTGGCGCTGGTTTGGATGCTGGACATGACAAAGCAGCTCTGACCCTTGAGCGGGAGCAAACGCCAGCGTTGTGTTTGGTCCATAAATAATAAGTGCTGGGCTTTGCCGGTACAAGTCATTAGTCCACCTGCTTGCATTTCCTGGCTGATAGCAGCCATTACTCTTAGTCATTCTCCAAATTTCCACAAAGAGAAACGGGGCCATTGCTTTTTTCCAAGGCTGCTGTTGCTCTCGCGGTGCTGCTTCTCGCTGAGCGGAGTTCCTTCGCCTCTGTGCGCCCTGTGGAGCCGCTGGGCACACGGGCACCTCGCGGTTGGGATGGGATGCCTGGGGGTGTCAGGGGCTGGCACTGCAGGTGGCCTGCAGCAAGCTACAGCCGGAGGCTGGGCAGGTGTCTTCTAGCAGGTCCACTGCAGGTCTTTTCCTTTCCAAGTCAGATTGCATCTCCCGCAGTCACACGTGGGGTCTGTGGATTCCCCGTTTGATCTGATGCCGTGGTTCAGCACCGTTAGATGGGGACATCGCTGGCCTTCTGATTGCGTGAGTCCAGAAATCCTGCAAAGAAGCTCCAGGACTCAGCGTGAGCTCACACGTGTTGCATGTGCCAGCAGCAAGGGCAGGGACACTCCAGGGAAATGTTCATCAGTGGCACAGTACGGGCTGTCCTAAGGTGCAAAGTGTCTTCTAGAGTCCTGAGCCTTCAAGGGCCTTCGAGGAGGAACAGCACAGAGAGTTTGGACCAGATCACTCCATCTTTCTCACACACCTCCTCTTTGGGTCTGGAGCTCCCTCTGAAGAGGATGTGACTGACAAACCCGCAGCAGCATGTCCCACCTTTAAGACCAAACTCTGCACAACGCTTCAAAATCCCTCCTTGTTTGAGCAGATCATTGCAGCTGCCCCTCGAGTCAGAGGGGAGGAGATGGGCACCACAAAGCTGGGATCTGCTGCAGTCACCGAGCTCCACGTCACCACGTTTCCTCCCGGCAGGCTGCCTTCGAAGGGCTTTCGGAGCAATTGACATTTAGAGAAATTTTGATTTTTGAAAGGACTTGATTAATTTATTCATGTTTTAGCTTCCCGGTGAACAAAGCTAAGGCAGGATCACCTTTCTCCACAAAGGCCTGACGTCTCGCTGGAATGACACACGTTCTCAGAGATACCGGAGATTAAAGAGGCATTGCTCCCCAGGCAACGTGGTATTCAAAATTAAGTCTGGAAGACCGTCTGATGGACATTAGTAAGGAACACAGTGTAGTCATTTCCATTTCTGTAAAATGGAGAGTAAATGGGTTGTGTCCCCCTGGAGGAGAGGGAATGTGGAGATCTGCAGAAAGCTCTTTCAGCTGTTTTCCCCCTCTGCCCCAGGTGTCGTTATTGAAAAATACCATGTTTCTGCCTGAAAATTGGGCCTTTCCTTTAGCTGTACACCTATCTTTCACATCTCTAATAGTTATCTCTGTAGCAGTAGAAGTGATTCCTGCGCAGCAAAAGATCTGTTGAATGGATGGGAATATTTGGATGGACTGAATTATGTAAAAGCAAAGACCTTGTCATCGTCATTGTTATTACTGTTACTGCTCTTAGACACACCAGTCGCACATCAGTCACCCTGCACAAATAACACTCTTTGTGGGAGAAAGTCAGGAGCACAACAAGTTGTAAATTCCCCGTGTTGCGCTCAGCCAGCCGCGGTTACACTCGGCTGAGCAGAGCAAATAAAGGAATCGCGGATGGTCGCCAGCTCCAGCTCAGGATTCAGTCCGACCGTGGCTGTGCAAATATTTTGTATTTGCACAAATGTACAGAGAGGGACTTCAGTTCTAGCACGCAGGGTCTGGAAAGGCTCTCGGTGCTGCTGAGTGCCTTAGCCCGCAGGCTGGGCCGCAGGTAAGCAGCTTGCTCTGGGGAAGGCGGTGAGGTGAAGGATGGGCGGGCTGCAAGCTGGGTGCTGGGACAGGAGAGGTCCTGCTCTGTAATTCCTGCTCCAGGGACTGTTGCTTTGCTTTGCGCCATGGCTGTTGTGTAAAATAGGTGTTACCTGGCTTAGAAGAGACTGAACCTTTCCTTGCTGGGGAGCCAACCTCTCCTGATGTGGAGACTTTTCATCCTCCTCCCTCCTCCTAAGTGTCTGACATTGTCACTGTGTGGTAGCCCACCTGGAGCATGTTACCCAAAGCACAGGTTCTGGGGCATCCTTGGAGCAGGGAGAAGACACAGCTGAGGCCGAGGAAGGCATTAGATCTGCATCTGCCCCTTCCTCCTGAAGAAGGCAGCGGTGGTGCTTATCTTCATCAAGCCTCAGGCGAGGGAGATGGAGGGATGTAAGCTGGAGGTGGTCACTGACCTGGCCAGCCCCACGGTGACTTTTGGACACACTCGGGGTTCTCCTGGTCCCTGCTTAAGGTCCTCAGGGGTGTTTGCATCCTGGTGGGCAGCAGGAGCAGGAAGAAACCAGCCCTTCGTTAGCCAAGGTCAGTGCAATTGACTTGGAGCTGTGTGCAGAAACGGCCTTTGGGCTCCAGGAGTTGCTGGGGTGATGCGGGAGAAAGTCACCCGGTGTCCCTCGTAGCAGGGAAAGCATTTGTGGGGCTCACCTGCCACCCACGGGTGTTGTACCAGAGCTGTGTTAAAGGTGGCGCAGGACCCAGGCATGCTGCAGCGGGAGTCGTGTGGGTACCGTGGGTAGGAAGGGTGCTCCGAGTGCGAATCCCACCCGGCAGCCTATGAAGCCAGCTTGTGGCTTCATTAAAAAAATTAAAAAAAAAAAAAAAAAAAGATTTGGGAAAAAAAGCAGCAAAAAACCCTCAGACCTCTTTAAACAGAGGCCAGGTTTCCAGGTTTAACCCTGCTTGTTCAAGGTTAGCATCCTCGCAGCTCCAGCCTCCCCTTTGCTCAGCCCTCCAAGGGGAAGGAGGGGGAGGGAGAGGAGGCTTCGCTAGCAGCAGGCACCGTCTTCTCAAGCGTTCCTTCGTCCTCTGCTTCATCCGCACATCCATCCCATAACAGCATTACGGGGGTGAGGGAGAGGTGTTTGTTTGTGTCTCCCTGAATTCTGTCCTCCAGGAATGGGAACAAGGCTCCATTATCCTTCAGCGTGGTGATGGTAAAATAGAATTACTGGTTAATAAATCAGGTTAAATTATTCTCCTTTTAACACTTCAGGAGAGGGAACTATCAGCCTGCCTTCAACCTGATGCGGAAGCCCCTGTGTTCACTTCCTGAACGCCACCAGCCTTTTCATCACTCATCCCTGCTTCTCTGCTGGGTGCGGGTGGCCCTGCTTAAATCTCACCTCTGGTGGATCCGATTTTCTCTGTGCAGCTAAGCACAGGACGGGGCAGGGTTGTCTGACGTGGTTATGGGCCATGGGAAGTTCCTGCAGCAGCATCTTGGTGCCCGGAGCTATTTCGTGGCTCCAGCAGGAAAGCTTCCCTTGCTCGCCCGCCTTGTTTTTGCCTTTCCGAGTTGTTTTTTCTCCCTATCGCAAGCACTTGTCTCTTGCAACCAAACAGAAGTAGCTGGAGTAAATGTTTTCGCTGCAGCGGCAGTTTTTCTGTTAAACAAACAATTAGAAAGCGACAACTTCCTGCCACTTCACATGGCTGTGTGGAGAAAACCGAGCTATTTTTTTAGGCAAGCTGGAAAACAGAACCACACACAGCCCCTGAAGAGTTTTGCTCAGATTCAGCCGGCTAACTGGAAACGTAGGAGGAGATTGTGGTTGCCCCAACACTTCCCTTTCCACCCCAGGGGTGAAACACCCACCCATGCCCAACCCCCCCAGTTTGCCCCCCAGTGCCTCCCAGTGCTCCCACCGGCTCCAGAAGCCGGGAGGAGCTGCCCGAGGGAGCAGGGGCAGGATGGCACCGAAGATGTGCCCAGAGCTGCCCCCCGCGTGCTGCAGGAGCTCCAGCCTCGTGTCCCCGTTACGGACCCCGATGCATGCCGGCCCCAGCCCCCTGAGCTCCGCGTGTGACCTTGAGAAGCGAAGGCATTAATCCCGGCACCGCGCGGCGCTCCTAATCCCCGCGCTGACGAAGGACAGCGTTATCGTGCTGGCAAAGTCAGGGGAATGGCTCACGACAGCCTCCCTCCCCGCGGCTGCTCCTGCATGATATTAACTTTATCTACCGATTGCTGAGCCGCCGGTGGGGAAAGGAGGGGAGGAAAGGCGAGGGCTTCTACCTGCCACGCCAGGCAGCGACCTGCTTTAGGGACGGCTCCCAAGGGGGAATGTTAAGGAGACCCCGACACCCCGCTTTGGGGGCATCCTGCGGTGGTCCCTGCCCCACGACAGAGCATCGCCATGCCAATGGGCAGGATGCGGCCACCATCGACTTCTCCTTCTCTTCTGTGCATCCTCCTCCCCCCAAAACATCGCCTGCCCTGGAACAACAAACGGCTGCCGCCCCTCTCTGCGGCTCTTCCCTGGGACGTGTGCCCACGGCAGGCGGGGAGGGAAAGGCAGGAGCACCCCACGCTGCTGACGCTGCCCGCAGCGGGGCAGGGAGGCTCTGTGCGGGATCCTCAGCGCTGCGGAGGGGCCCGTGGCGGAGGCAGCCCGCAGCACAGCTCGCCTCATCCCGAGCATCCGTCCGGGATGCCCTGGGGAGGACCGCACGAGAAATAGGGTTTGGGAGTTTCAAATCCCATTCCTGGCCCTCCGGCTTGTGCTCTGCATCGGGTCGTTAAGTCTTGCAAAAGCTTTCACATAAAACAAGAGGTGGAAAAGCACCTCGGGGAACCCGCTGCCTGGGGAAGCCATGAGGAGGCTCCAGCTGGTGTGTTCGATTTGGAACCAGGGCTCGTGTGGGGAGGAAGCTACATCAGTGCCCCACATCCCATCTCTAGGGTCAGGAGCCTTCCTCCTCCTCCTCCTCCTCCTGCCTCTCGCCCAGCATGTACTCAGGTGCGGGGGGCAGGAGAGCCCGGTGGGTGAGGCTGGGAGGGGAGGCTGCAGCTTCCCATGTTTCGGGTGCTGAAGCATCAAAATAAGAGTTTCTATTTCAAATCCACACTCTGTGTGTCTGAGGCCAGCAAGTTAAAAAAAAAAAAATCCTAAAAAAGCATCCCCGCCTATGGGGCCCCTCCTGAGCTGGGGTGTCCGCAACACCCGGTGTCCCCCGCAGCTGCCCCGAGGTCAGTGTGGTGCTCGGGGATGGCTCCTTCGGTGGCCACAGCCGTCCTGCACGTGGCCGTGGAGCCTCCTCCTCCTGAACCCGGGGCTGGCAGGGCCAGGGGAAGGGTCGCAATCGCTCCTCGGGGCTCCTGTTCCCCAGCGCAGGAGATCGGGCTGGGTTTTCCTTCGGCTTGGTGCTTAACCACATGGCTAATTTAAAGCATGTGCTGCTCTTCCTGAAGCCGGCTGGGGTTTCGGCATATGCTTAACGTTAACTACAGCTTTACGAGGCTGCAGGCTCAGGAGGCTATCTCTGGTCCTGGATATCCTCGAGTTTGCCAAGAACATTTGCTTGTGTAGACATTTACAGCAACACCCCGGGGCAGATAAGCCCAAGCAACCGCTTCCCTTCCAGCAAACGTTCTCCCGTTGCTGTCCCCGTGGACTTGTTCCTGCAGCACTTAACCCAAACTCTTCCTCCGGGTACCGTCTAGCCCTGGGGACCTTTGCTGCTCTTCCTCCAGCCCCAGCATCTTCCTCCACGAATTAGGGTTTCAGCAGGAGCTGGTTCCTCCCAAGCCAGGCGAAGGGGCGTGGGTTTGTCCTCTCCATGCAAAGCTCCTTCCAGAGGCAGCGCTGGCAGCCGTGTTCCTGCATTGCCTTCACCCGGGAGGAGCAGCAAGTGAAGGGGAAGAGCTGCAGTTGCCTGGCGTGGTTGGGCAGCATGTAACACACATTAAATATGGGCTGAGAGAGGGGAAAACAGCTGCTCTGGGCTGATAGCCTCGGCGTTTTTGGAGCCTGGCTTTGCCAAGCAGCTGCAGAACTTAGGAATGAAACGGTCTTCTTCATCTCCCTCCATCCTTTCCCCTCTTTAAATCAATCCCCTGCCCTTCCCTGATGGTCACCTCTCCCATGAGCAGCAATCGTTCTCCTTTGGTTTTGCCTCCAGCCCCTGTGGTGCCCTGCACCGTGCCCTGATCTCTGGCAGGCTGAGCCGCGAGAGCATCCCTGCCCGCCTGTCCCCGGGCTGGCGCTGAGGGGGACAGAAAAAGCTGCCGGGACCCCCTCCAGGGATGATGGTGGCCATTATAGGGCCGGATTGTTTCTAATTGTGAGCCCAACAAAGTGATACGAGGAATAATGCTGCAAACCACTGTGAAAGGGCCAGAAATAATCGCAGGGGGCAGCTAGGTTGCTGCAGGAGCAGTTTGTTGCTGGGTGGAGGGGAGGCTATGGGCAAACAAGGCACAGAGTGTGGGGGAAACCGAGCCAGCCACCAGGCTTTGTCAGCTTTGTAGATGCTGCTTCCTTGCTTTTTCATGGCCTCCCTGCTTCAGCAGGGTGTTTAATAGGCTGGTTTACCATGAGGCTTGCGTAGGCTTTGGACTTTGCCATCCATGCTTGGTTGGGCTGCGTCTGGTGTCCCACTCAGGCAGGCTTCTCGGACCCTGAGCACCAGGGGTTTAGAGCAGGAAACCTTCTGTGGGGCTGAAAGCACTGCCCATGGCACCGCCGTGCTTGGCGGAGGGGGGTGCATCTCGGGGCACCCCTGGGTTGTGCTGCTGCGAGGGCAGCCCTGGGGAGAGGCTGCGCCCAGGGTACTGCTCCTGCTGGCTTCGGAAAAACACAGCTTCAGCGCAAGGCTCTTCTCCTAATGCTGAAAGATCTGAGCTTTTGGGGGCAGTTTTTAAGGAAACCCAGCCCCTGGGCTGCAGCTCTGCCTCCTGCCCCCCCAGCCAGCACGAAATGTAAAATTTCGTCAGCCCTTCTGTGCTTTTGGCCGGGATCCTTGTCACCGCCCGGACACCCATTTGTGAACAGCAACACCATCGAAAAGGTAGGTAAATCATCCCAGGTTTGTGGGAAGGTAAATACCTCGCCCTCCAGTGCCCCTGACAGCCCACGACACAGCTGAGCTCCCCCCAGGAGCTTGCTGCATCCATCTCCTGCAGCACGGATCCTTCCTCCTGGCCGGGGCTGCCGTGGCCGCGGGTTCGGCTGAGAGCCGCTCCCAGCCCCGGCCTCGTGGGGGGAAAATCCGACGCTGGAGGGGAGCCAGCGCTCACTTATCTGCCTTGCTTCCAGCTGCCGAGAAGAATGAAATGTTTTTCACTTGGCGTCTGCGCCGTGTTTTGCTTTTCCCCTTTACCTCCTTTTTTCTTTCTTTCTTTCTTTTTTTTTTTGACTTCTTTTAATGCGATGAGGGGGAATCCACTTATCGCCGCCTGCACAGGGCTTTGGTGCCGAGCCGCAGCAGGCACCGTGCGTGCGGGGCCCCTCCAGCACCGCCACGGCTCTGGGATTAGGGAATGGCAGCCTGCACACCGCTAATAAGAAGGGAAGAATAATAAGGGGAGAGGATTAGAATTCGTATTTTTTTTCCTCAAAGCAGTGCGGATTGTCTGTGTCGGTCAGCATTGTGGCAATGCGCCGGTATTTTAGGGCAACAGCAGTGTCTTAGGCTCGGGGTGTGGGCTGGGAGGATGGGGGTCCGGGCACCTGGCACCCCTGGGCCCCGCACCAGGTCTTGTCTGACTTCTCAGCCCCTCTCGTGTCATTTTATTGCTGTGGGAAAGAAGCCTTGCTGTTGATGTGCCCTCTCGTAAAGCTGGATTCCACCTCCCACCTCCCCAGCAGCGTGCCCAGTGCTGCCCGGGCTTCTTCAGTGCTTGAGCCGGTTCCGTCCTGAGGGCATCCCGAAACTGTGAGTGCCAAGGGAGGGATTTACCAACTAGGCTGGGTTCCTGGTGCGTTTCGGACACCTAGCTCCTACTGTCTCCCCCAAACCCCTCGGAAACCATGGGTCCCCAGCACCCAAAGGCCTTCCTAGGTGCCAGCCCTGATGCCCACGGAGAGCTGGGTGCCTCCGGGAGGGAGGAAACATTTTAACAACCATGTTAAAATTGCAATTACAATTAGCATGTAGCAGCCTCTGGATACTGCATGCTGGGCTTTCCCTGCCCTCCAAGGCGGCTTGCAGGCTCATCTCCAGGGCTGCTACGAGTTGCTGTCTCCAGAGGATGCCGAGGCTCAGGAGAGGAGCCCATCTCCTCCAGCGAGGTGCAGCCCCCATAGCTCTGCTCTCCTGAGGTCCGCGGGGTGGAAGTAACCCGGTGAGCAGAGCCCCTCGCTTTGCCCCGTTTTTAAACCACTGCACCCTCCCCAGCTCCCCACAGCTGCTTAACTCACCATTTGTCTGCTCAAAGTGCTTTTAATTGCTGCTCCTCACCCAGCAGGCTCCCAGAGCAGCCAGAAGGCGCAAAGGTCTCCTTTGCTGCAAAGTTAGACTTTACTTTTTGTTTAGTTTGGAAGACCTCAATTAATAAAATACTGCTCTTTTGCTAAGGTCAGGTTTAGCAGCCAGGCCTCATGATCAAATGCTTTATGCTCAGGGTGTCTGCTTGGTGGGCTCTCATCTCTCTGCTCTTGTCCAATGTGAGGGAAAGCTAAACCTGAGACAAAGGGACCTTGTGCCATCGCATTTTACCCTCTCTGCCCCAATAACCAAGTTGATTTTTGACTCGGTGCCTACCCATCCTCCAAATCCTTGCAAATCTCAGTTGATTTGAGCAGGATTCAGGACAATATGGTGTCTGGCAGCCGGATGCAGAGTTCTTCGTGCTCTGGCAGCAGGACTGAGGTAGCTCTGGCTCTTGGAATCACAGCCTCCACACGTGAATGAGGCCAGCGGAGCGACCCCAGATTCCCACCTGTGCAGCTGGAAGCAGAGTGTAGCTCTTGGTTTCTAAATTCATAAGTCACCTCCAGAACATCCATTTTAATAGAGTTCAGGCTATACACCCTTGAAGGAAATTGTTCTGCAATAACCAGCTCGTGTGTAATAGTTATGCCCAAAGTGAAAGCTTCTCGCTGCAGCCCATGATTTGACTCCTCCCTGAGGTGCACTTCTTTGATGACTTACTATTATTATTTATTATTTCTACGGTACTATAAATGTGCGTGGCACTTCACAGCAAGCACAGGACAGCATCCCCGCCTTGAAGAGGTCAGTCACAACGTCCCTGCCCTTACTCCAGCCAAACTTGTGACATGACGCAGATAACTAACTGGCGTGCAGGCGAGGAGAAAGTTGCCTGCAGAAATAATTTAGCCTCGGTCCCCTGTTCGTGGATGAAATACCAAGCATTAACTCAAATGCGAAGAGGGAAGTAGCAGTGAGGAACACCTATGAAAACAGAGCTGGGTAGCACTGGGCAAACCACAACCACACCATACTTTGGTGAATGGGGAGGACCTTTAGAGGCTCTTGGCCCTCTCCCCGTCAACCATGCTGCTTGGTGCTGCATGCCCAGGAGCTCATATCCCACGTGGGGACACCTGCCCATCGCTGCACATCCCACATGAGGACGCCTGCCAAAAGGGCGCCGTGGCTGCAGGCAGTGCCAGCACATCCATGTGCTGGGGTGCACAGGGCGGGCGCCCACACTGAGGAGCAGACCAGGCTGTAGTGACGGCTGAGTCCTCCCCGATGTGGTCTGGGCCCTGGACAAATTTCACCCAGGTGTGTTTTGTGGGTAACCGTGTTTTTCTCCAGGCACTGCGACTTCCCAAGTCCATCCCCCAGATTTCTAGACAAGCCGTGGTCACCCCCACTTTACAAGATGTGCACCTTCTGCAGTGACCTGGGCAAACCTGGGAACGCTTTGGCTGTCACAAAACTGTCACAAGGGTTTTGCTGTGCCCTGCAGGTTCTCCAGCTCTGTGCAGCTCTTGTTGACTGCGCTGCTTTCCTCCAAGCACCTTCCTCCTGTATTTTCTGCGGCAGCTGGGCTGAGCAGAGCAGCACTGCTTTGACACAAACATTTTTGCCAGGGATTTCGCAATTGGCTGCCCTCCCTCACCTCCGAACCAGGACTTCTTGCCAAGTACGTGTTTCCCAGCAATGCACTTCCAACCCTGTCACCTGCAAACACAATTACTCCTTGCTTTCCATCAGCTTCATTAGTGATGGGGATGGAAAAGGACTGAAATGGAGCATGCTGCATTCACGGAGGGGGGGATGTTGTTAGCAGGCGAAGGGAAAGGACATTTGCCAAACCAGCTCTGTCAAACTTAGTGCAGCTGTTCCTGGTGAAGCTCTCACTGCCTGATGCAAGTCAGCGAGGCATGAAGAAGGCTTCATGGGAGCTGGAGAAGGGACCTTAGTAAATGTTGGTATATTAAGTGCACAGAGAAAGTGGCTGTAACAGGTTCAACAACGCTATGGGCTCCAACTCAACACCTTCCCTTCTCTGCGATGGCAGAGGACCTGTTCAGGGACTTGCACAGGAAGGCTGTCATCTTTGTGGTTTTTGACATAGAGCTTCTTTTGGTGGGGAAAAGCAGCCTGGGGGAATAAGCATGGTCATTTAATACATTGCACAGCAGTCTTTGGTAAGCATAGGAGAGATGATTCAAGCTTTCTTGCCAATCACCACCTTGAGGACTGCACTTTATTTTTCTGAATATTTCTAAATTGAAAGTATCTCAAGGTGTTGGCAGTACCTCTGACCTTCCCCTGCGTGCTTAGGATGACGGCTCTTTGTCCTGTGTTGTTCTGGGGCTCAGGGCTGCTTGATTTCCTCCAGTCGTGTTCCTCGTAAAGACAGGTAGTTTGGCAGAGATGGAGAGAAGAGCAGTAGGAATCGTCTTATTCTGTGTGACCGTCCTCATGTCAGTAAGTCTGAGAACACAGCGCTCTTTCATGAAAAATCCAACGCAGAGAGTCCCACACCTCCTCACTAGCCACTAGAAGCACTGAAGTGACAGGGTGGGTATGGTTGAGAACGGTTGGTACAAAGAGTGGGTATGGTTGTGTATGGCTGGTACAGAGTGGGTATGGTTGAGTATGGTGGGTACAGAGTGGGTATGGTTGTGCATGGCTGGTACAAGAAGAGGGCATGGTTGAGTATGGTGGGTACGAAGAGTGGGTATTATTGAAGAGTCCTCTTCCAGTGCCCAGTACAATGGGTTTGGCAGACTGGTTTTAAATGGCAGTGTTTCATTGTATCTCAGCAGGCAACTTGTTCCCACCTAGCATTACTCCCTGCAGCAGGAGTTAACTGGTGGCTTCCCCTGCATGCCCGCCTCATGAGGGCACCGCGGCCTCAGAGGCTGCAGAGGCCTACCGCGATTCACGCATACGCTCATCGCTCGTGGAAGGACCAAAATGGAGGCACCTCTCTCAAGCACCTCTGTGTGAAAGCAGCAAGAAAGGATACACTTATTTTAATCTAATCTAGATTGGATTTTGTGATAGCAGCAGATTTTATCACAGAGAACTAAGTTACAGTTGATTTTCAAGCGTGTGACACAACAGCCGCATGTTCTTCCAACACAGGCAGCGTTTTCCTGGCATCCGCTGAAAATGCGGTGTCACCGCTTTTGTTAATGTTATCAACAACAAATATGAGCCCAAAGCAGGCTGTGGGCACGGGCAATTTTTTCATGAGCCATTACAGTTTGGCAGGCGGCAGATGAACAGGGGATGCTGTGCGACCTTAGCAGTGGAGCCTCCTCTTGTAGGGGGCAGCTGCTGTCGGCACAGAGCACCGTGCTGCGGGATGGGTTCACCCCTCTGGCAGCAGAGACAGTGGAAGGGGGCTGAGGAGGAAGCAGTGACCACAGGGATGCCTATTCCTATGCTTGCTCCCATGGGCAACCTCACAGCACTCATCTGATGGGCCTGTGCTCGAGGCACTGCTCTAGACATGGCTGGAAAATGCACTTCTAACTGGCATGAGTGGAAGTGTGGAGGGTGGTGAGCTCCCTGGAGAGAAAGGAAGAGAAGGTGTTTGTCATGCTGGCCTTCACTGTCCTCCTTCTTTCCCCCCTGAGCTTTTGCTCTTGCTCAGAACTTCCCGGGGGGCTGAAGGAGGGGGAGGCCCTGCAGCTGCACGTTGGCCTTCTGGGCGCGTAACAACCAGCTGCGAGCTCCCACCTCATCTCCCCACGGGCTTTGGGCAAGGCAGGCTGCTTCCATCAAGTCATTTACCCAGCGGGTTCTGAATGCTGGCAGAATTCATTATTTTGCCAATGCCTTTATTGTCCAATTGCCTGTGTGTGTTCCTAACACCTCACTATCTGAACACCTTCTGGTAGTGCCCTGAGCAATTCAACTAGTGTCTGCTTCATGTGGTTTGTTTTCCCATCCAGTTCCCCAGGAGAAGTGAATGCAGGAGAGTGCTGGGGGGTGTGGGAAGACTCGGTTTGTTTTCCATTGCTTATTCATAGCTATACACAGGTTTGTGTTTGTGTTGGAGAAAACACAGTGAGGGAATGGTCCTCACACGTGGAGCTGGTGCTGGAGAGGCTCCTGTCCTAGTTTCTGCTCTGCAGCATTGGCATTAAGCTTTCACCTAATCCTGCAGAGCACCCCACAATGCAAAAACTTCTCCTAGCTGGCTTTTCCCTAGGGAGAAGTTGTGAAAAAAACCAAGACACTGGTCACGGTGCCTCGTGTTCCTGGGGAGACGGTGGTTGAAGAGCCCGCGTGAGACCGGAGGCTCCTTCAGGCACTTCTTTCTGCCAACCAGCATCAACAAACTTTGGCTGGAGTCAACTCCATGCAGATGTTGCTCTTGGCCAGGCCCTGGCCAATGTTGACAGCAGTCGTGTGGCGAGGCAGGAAGCCCCTTGCAGACAGCTGGTGCTTGGATCCATCTTGTCTGTCCAGCTTGTCTTCAGGCTGCTTCTGGTGGTGGAGCAGGGCTGGAGAGAGAACCAGTCTTTGTGCCGTGGGGGAAGCTTAGGTTCCTGCCGTGGTTTGGGTGTATCCCACCAGGAAGGCCTCCAAGCATTTCTCACATCCGCTGGATCCCTGCCACCTTGCAGGCAAGAGAGCTGCACCACACACTCTTTCATTATCAGCCAGCAGCGTGGATGCGACATACTGCTTTCATTATCTTTATTTTTAGCCTCTGTCTCCTTCTAGCACATCTGCTGCTACACAGGCTGTGCACCATTAGCCAGGAGCAAGTGGCCAGAGATGGAGAGAGATCTCTGCTGAGCGCACCGCAAGGCTTGCGAGAGCCCAAACCTCTGGAGTTTGTGAAGTAATTGTTCCAAGCTTTATTCGTGAGCTTTTGGTATTATGGAAGCAGGACTAGCCAAAACCTGGCTGTCTGTCATTTGTTCCCGTCCTCCTGTTCTGTTCCAGGAGACGATCACCACCTGCGGGCAGCCAGCCGGGATAGCTGTCCACAAACAAGATCTCGCTGCTCCTGAGCTGTCCAGGCTTTCGTGCAAACAACATCGCCAGCGTGGCCTCCTCCTGACACTCAGACACGAGAGCAGAGCCCTTCCCCTGCCTCATCAGGGGCTGCACCTCCCCGCTGGGGCTCCCTGCAGCACGCAGTGGTCTCCCTGCAGCCAGCAGTACTCTTCCAGCCCTTTTTGCCTTCCTCTGTTATATTCCTGAAGCTACCACATCCTCCATATGCATAACGAGCCCTTCGTTCGCGTTCAGGTTAGCTTCTTCCTCTACATCCACCGCTCTCCTTTCCACTGCTCAGAGCTCAGAGCAGGCTGTTTCAGAGCTTACACTGAAAGAGCAGAGCTCCTGGGATTTGTGTTCATCCCATGCCTGGAAGATCAGGCTGTAGAAGACTTGTCCACAGGTCCTGTGAGGAGCCACTTGGAAAACTGAACTGTCAGCACCTCACCTCACTTCAGTCCTCCTTTTTAGTTCCCAGTGGATCTGATTAGCTTGACAGAGAAATGAAAGCTGCCAAAGCACTCGCTGTAAGCACAGACTGGGCAAAATGGGACTGAAGAGAATAGAGTGAGCAGTGCTTTTTTTGTAAAGGTTTCCAAAATGTCCTCATCTGATAGGCAGAAGTGCCTTATTAGAGAGAAATGGACAGAAGCCCCAGCAGTTACCTGCTGACGTGTCATTCATTCTAATCCCCAGATGTCAGCAAGACTGTTGCAGCCCAAGTCGCTGCCTTAAAGCCGGACTGAATGAGCTCCAGGTGGTGCGCCGAGGACAAAGACGCGAGGAAAGGTATGTGGCCCACTGGGAGGTGGGCCTTCGAAAGAACCTTTGTACTGCAGGAAGGCGCCTGGAGGCTATGTGACCAAATGGACACGATCACTGAGCCTCATCTCCGCTGGTGCAAGTCCCCTTGTGCTCGCAGTAATCCTTGCACAAGTCTTAGAGGCGGTGTGGTCCCCATATGCTCGATGAGTTGCAGATTTGTAATGAGACTTACAGGTTGTGGTGGCCCACAGCAGAGGAATGCCGTTTGTTGGGCACGTAGCAGCTTTATGGTGCATCGGGGAGTCCAGGATGTGTTTCCAGGATTTCATCCAAAGCAGCAGTTTTCAGTTTTGCTCTCAGTTGTAGACACTTCTCTGAAGAGATTGAACATAACCAGGGCCCATAGGCTCAGGCCTTAATTCAGGCCCAGGGGAGGCAGATGAAACGCTGCACAAATGAAGACTAGCACGGCTGAGAGGATGCAGAAGCCGCCTGTCTCATCCCATCCTCTCTCTGTGCTGGTATTTTGCTGGGAAGGGGTATTGTTAGATATCACTGTGGAAATCATCACTCCAAACATCCCCTAACTCACACCACAAATGCTGTAAGGGAGTCAGTGTAATACCAGCGTAAAGCAATTCCCATGCCAGCTCCCCAGAGAAATCACTATGGGATCCAGTTCATTTGATGTAGAAGATCCATCCCACCTACTTTTGGCCTCCTCAAAGTTAGGCTTCCAGCAAACTTGTTTTTTTTAGGGCCCTGTAATCTCCTATAATCAGAGGCAGGCAGTTCCAGAAGATGGTCCTGCCCTTCCACAGCGGGGTCCTGAGGCCAGTCTCTCCTCAGTACGTGCAGATGGAGACTAGAGCTCCAAGACAGACAGGCAAGGTGAGGTTATTGCCACGAGGACTGTGCAACACATGCTGTGCCTTGTCCCTTCATGGTCACTGGGACACGTTATTTGTCTTGAGTGCCCACTGATTCCTGAGCAGTGCATTAGGCCTATGGGAAGTAAGTATTGTAACTGAAATCCCCGTAGCACGATGTGGAACATATGTCAAAATGGATTTTTGCTCTATTATTGCTATTGCCAAAATGAAATTAAATTAATCCAGTGTGTGAAAAGTCAGGAAGAAAAGCCCTCTGTGACACAGCAGGGCTCCTGCCTGAAACTTGCAGCAGAGCCAGCAGTGCCAGCAGCACACGAAGGTCTCAGCTTTGAGACGGAACTGAAAATTGTGACGTCTCCGTGCTGGTGCTTGGCCACTACCAGAGAGATGAGGAGAGCAGCACAGCGGGCATACGGGTGTTTAACCGGCCCTGGGGCTGGATTTCCCACCCACAGGCCCAAACAGCCGGGCGCAGATGAGTGAGGAGTGAGCTGGCGCCTGCGTGCAGATCCGCTCTGCTTCTGGAGCAGGAGCACCGATCCTAAATTCCCCACGTGTGAAACACCAAGCCATGCAGAGAGCCGAGCCTGCGGGCTGTGGCACTCATCCTCTGCCATCAGCAGCGAGGCGAGCTGGCTGAAGGAGGAGCAGGAATGGAGACAAGCAAGAGCCACCGAGCAGCTGCTGAGGCTGGGTCACATCCCTGCTGGGACAGCCCCGAGTCCTGCAGCCACGCCTGGCTCTGCCCCCAGGGGAGCAGACCCGCAGCCACCCCTCGTGCCACGATCGAGGTGACAGTCCCCGCTCCCAGACCTCATTTGGGGCTGCGGCACGGAGGTTCCTCGCACATCGCGTGCTCGCCTCGCCAGTTGCCACCGAGTGATCGTCACCGGCGTGAAACCTGCTCTCTTCCCGCTGCTCCCTGCTCCGTGGCTGGTAATTTCCCTGGCATGTAAAAGCTTTGGAAAATTAATGTAGAGCACCAGTTCACACCTTGTCACAAAGATGCAAAGTTTAATAAACTGTGGAGCCAAACTGCTGGCTCCTTCCCATCCAGGCAGGCAAGCAGCTGGAAATAGCTCTGCTGAAGCAACCCGCAGCAGGGTGCCAGAGCTGGAGCACCCAGAAATTCCCCAGCAGCTGCTTTGCTCAGCTGCTGCAGTGATTGCCTCTGGAAACGGGCACTGTACTGAGCCAGCCAACGAGGAGCAGTGCCCCAGCCCCAAAGAGACAAAAGTGCACGTACAGAGACCTAGGAGAATTTGTTCCTTTTTCTTGCTTCAATCCCCAGCAGAGACTTTTAAGGTGAGCCTGGCCCTTTTTCAGGTGTCACTGGAGCATCCATCGCCGCTGGAGCTGCTGTAGCCTTGTGCTCCCCTGCACTTCCAGCAGGCCCCGTGGTTCGGGTGCCGCCACACGCCTTTGTGCCCCCTGCCCTAGGCAGCAGGGACAACGTGGTGCAGCATCTCGGCTCGCAGCAGAGCCTCTCGGTGCTGCCGTGGGGACAAACCAGGACACCCCAAACAGCACGGAGCGCACGGCCACATGAACGTGCATGGACTGGAAGAGAAGGGGGATACTTCTTACCAGGGAAGCTTTCTGTGCTTCCTAAAGCCACTGATAGCAGCCTTTCCCCCAGATCAGCCGACTCCACTCAGACCTGCTGCAGAGGTTTGCGGGTACTGGTGGTGCCTAGCGGCAGAGTGCAGCAGTGACGGGTTTTCGGGGGGCTGCGTGGGCTCGCTCAGTGCCGGGGCCGGGTCCCTGGGGAAGGAGGGCAGAGCCACAATCAGCCCCCACGCCCGGGGGCTGCACAGCCTCCATTCTTCTCCCCGCTGTAGGATCCACCCACAGCCTTTAGTGATTCATATCACTCACTTAACCCCTTCTTCAGTCATTTGAAATCTGTTTAAGCGTATTTGCTAGGTCTCCTTTCCATCAGTGCTCCAGCCAGGAGGGCTGGGAAGGAACTAGTTCGAGAGCATGACCCAGGAAGATCCATGCCGTGAGCAAGTGTTTTGGCTGTGGGATGGGAACAAATGCATGGTCATGGGAACCATATCCTGGATGCTCTGCCTTGACGTGAAGGGTATTAGCACCGTCCTCTCTGAAACTCCTTCTCCATCTCTGTTCTACGCCCAGCACAGCAATAATGGAAATAAAAGTTCAAATGCCAGCGGGACGTAAATCTTTTGTGGGAAATTTCTCAGTATTAGAGTTCCTCAGGGGGCCTGCATGCTACCTGTGGTCCAAGTACTGCAAACTGGGTCAATCTGGGTATTTCACCATGTGCAGAGAGTACACAGGGCATAAGCTTTTTAAAGGACCACAGCCACACAATGCGGGGAACAGCGTGGCACAGCATCCCAGCGCCAGTGGCATTGTGACATCCGTCCCGTGCTGCTGGTCCCTCTGCAACAGTTCATTGTACCAGAAACATGCTGGGATGCTCGAGGAGAGCTTTCCAGGTTCTGGCATGCATTGTCGGGCTCCAGGGGTCACTTCTCTTGCTGCAGGCTTCAGCGTTTTCTCTAGGTGTGAAGACTTACAGAAAAGATCCCCCTGACAGCGCTTCCTTGACAATGGAGTAAGAAACATGGAACGGTCTGGAAAAATCCTGACATTTTCCAATTACTAGCAGGCATCAAGAAGCTCCAAAAGGCAGAATGAAGTAACTCGGTGATTTTAAATACAGAACCCGTAACAAGGAGACAATAAAAACCTTCCTTCTTAGTCATGCACACAACATCTGGACGAAGTGCAGGTGGAAGAGATCTATCTTGTAAAGGAGAGGGGAAAAAAAGAAAGAAAACAGCGGCATATTCCTTGTTAAACCTCAGGGGCGTAAAAATACAGAAGTGGGATTTGTGGGAGAGTCAGAGCATCAACGACGGAGTCAGAGCAGCAGAAAATACGTAGGAGTGGGTCTTTCAGCAGTCGGTCTGGGCAGCATCCCTCCGAGGCGCAGCCGCTCCTCTCCAGCATCCCCAGCGTGAAGCCCCCTCCTCGTGCCCAGTGTGCCCAGCCCAGGAAGGGCCGCGGGCGTGCAGCTCTGTGGCTCGGCCCCTTCCCAGGTGCTGGTGGGACAGAGGCACCCCCAGTCTGCAGCCTTTTGTACCCCGCTTGCACCGCGTCCTGCTGGCTGCCGCAGCTCGGCACCACAGCTTGCGCTGCAGCGGGGTTGGAGGGTCACGGGCAGCATCGATGGCGCTGAGCACCGGGAAGGGGCTTGGCTGGGAGAGAGCATGAAACAGAGATGATTTTTATATCTTTTTTTTTTATATTTCTTATTTTTTGTAATCATGAAAAGCAAATGCACCATTTCTCCCTCCCCTGCCATCTCCCAGAACCAATATACAATTCTGACAAATCAGCCCTGAATGCAAATCCAATAAAGTTAGCATAATTGTCTTTGTTATGAGGAGCTGGAACAGGCTGCTCTGCATGAAAATCAAAATAATAAACCACTAAAACAATACAACTGGGTAATGGTGAGCCTGGCTGAGTGGCCCCACGACAACGTGGTGCTGGTGCAAGGGGGGTCACAGGGCTGAGCCGAGAAGCTCGGGGAAGCTTTTTCAAGCTTCTGGCCATTTTTAATGCAGTGGAGGTAGGAAGAGATTTTTTTATTATTATTATTTTTTTAATGTGTAGCAGACGAAGAAGTAAAACTAAAGCATTTTGTGATCACGAGGAACAACTGCGAGATCTTGCTACTTTTTTTCATGTTAATCGCATCTGATCTTAAAAGATTGTGCAAACGAGCATTGCAAATAAAACAAAACAAAACACTCAAAATGTTTTGCTTAGGAAACATCGACACAAAACCATTTTATTTTCTTTTAAAGGAGCTGTTCCAAAGTAAACAATGGCAGTGTTCAGGTAGCGAAACCATTCCCTGCTTGCTCCTAAGCCCCAGCTCCGGGAGCCCTGAGCATGCGGGATTGCAGCTTGTGTTACATACCAAGCAGACACAAAAGCTGTGGCTTTCCTGATTATGGAAGCGGGCTTGAGATGCGGAAAATGAACGAATCCTGCTGCGATGCTGGGGAGGGGCAGGCCCGTGCAGTGACGGCCGTGGCCGTGCTTGTCCCTGGGGATGCTGGGGCTGCCCTCAGCTCCCTCCTCTTGCCTTGTTCCCGTCTTCCCCTCTGCAAACCTCCTCTCGCCGGCCGCTCAGGAAATTACTGCTTTCTATAGGTTTCCACACGCACCGTGGGGCTGGGAGGGTGACGTGACCCGGGACTGAGTCTTGCCCTGTCTCCTGCCTTGCAGGGCAGCCCGCGTGCCCCGAGCCCCCCGCCTGCTGCAGGGAGCCAGGGCCGCCCCAGCCCAGGGTGCAGTGGGTTTCCAAAGGCCCCATTAAAGAGGAGCAGCTCCAGCAAGCTCGGGGAGTGGGAGAGCAGCACTCGGGGTGCTGGAGGAGCCCAGGAAGAGCAGCTTGCTTCCTTGGGAGACATTGATTTTCAAAGCTATTGATGTTGCTTTTGAAACGCAGCCTGCTGTTCGCCGGCATTTAGATTACCTTCCCTTCTGCACGCCCGCCTTTGTTGTTCTAACATCAAAGAAGCGCTACCCTGCCCCGCGCGGAAGGCGCCTTTCCCTGCTACTGGGGCATTTTCTGGGGCCGAACCGTGGTTCAGAGCCCGGAGGGGCTGGGGCTGGGATGGGAGTCGCGGCTGGAAGAGGTGTCAGCGGGGTGGGGATGCTGCTGCGGGCATGAGGATCCGTAAGGATGGAGGGCTGGGGGGGTTCTGCACCTTGTACCCCCCCCGGGTGGTCTCTCCTCCTGCTGCAGGTCCCCCATCGCCAGCCCGGCTCAGCCCCGCTCTCTTGTGGCTTTGGGGGCCCCCTGTGGGCTACCACGGCTCCAGAGGGGGCTGGTGGGGGTCACGCTGTGATGTTTTCTCATGGAAAAGCCAGCTCTGCGCTGCCTGAGCTGAAGGTACCGGGGGGAGCTTGGCAAGCAAATCACGTCTGGAAATGACAGCATCGGTCCCTTTGGTTTTCCTTGGTGTCTTCTTCCCCCCCCCCCCATCTCCTGTTTCAGCCCAAGCTCTTGAAGAAGGCTTTGGAGCTCATCTGTGCTATTGTGCAAAGGGAACGCAGAAAAGGTTAAACCTATCCAAATTGCTGAGCCTTTGAAATAAAATAAGAGTCCCTCCTAGCAGGAGACTGTGTGAACAAAAGGGCTGCAGCAGTCAGCTTGATTTCAGCAGCTCTTCCCCCAAGATTCAGAGGGACAACCCCACATCCAGGGGCACGCCAAAACCCCTTGAAAATGAGGCGTCTTCCCAGAGAGTCTCCTCCTGTCCCCCTTCCCCCTGCTCTGGGTGCCCCTGGCTCCACGCTCAGCTCTCGGCCCCACGCAAAGGGAACAAATGGAGACCAGGAGAGGCCCCGGCGGGTTCCTGGGCCTTTCATCTGCGGGGGTGCCTCGTGGTTTCTGTGGATTTACGCTTTTCGCCTTCGCACTATGAACGGTGTTCATGCTTACGGTCGCTTCTGCACAAGTATTCCCTGTTCTGGGTGGAAAGCGGGCTCCTGTACAACTCCTCTTTCCTATTTGCATAATTAAGAGCAATTGCAGAGCATTTAGCCCGCTCTTAGTATTTACATCATAAGCCTCATGATATTTGCTTTTCTTAAACCTCCCCGCGCGGCCCAGAAATCCCCCCCCAGGCAGCAGGCAATTTCACTTGCGAGCATTTTCAGCAAATGCCAAGGGCCAGACCTGAGCACATCCTGGTGATGGATGTCGTCAGAGACACGCCTTCACTTTTTGTGTCCTTCGGGGCACGGAGGGTGGAAAATGAGGGCACGTGCAGCATCCCTGTGGCCAGGGACCAGCTACAGGAGGGCTGGGGAGCTTCTGCTGTGCCCAGGGGAGCGGGGGGAGCCCTGCAGGTCAGTGCCCGTGCCCTGGGACAAGGACAAGGCAAAGCCTCGATGTCAGCTGGGACATCACGGTGTTACCATCCTAAAAATGCATTTTTACCTATTGCTTTTTATTGGGGTAGTTGGTGGCGTTAGTGACACTCGCCAACCAAGCCCCCTGCCCTCCTCATTAGCCCCGCACTGGGAAACTCCGCCCGAGAGCCGCTTACAAAGGGTCTAATGAGAGAGGAAGGACTTTTTTCTGCTTGTGGAGAAGCCTAATTTTCTTCCCTAAACCTTTGCCAATGACAGACACTCTCGTAAAGCATTTTTATTGGATTTCCGAACAATTTAATTAGCGTCTCCGTCGGTGACGGCTGCAGAATTGGTGCAGAGCCGTCCCTGGGGATGCTAAAACAGAAGCGGCGGCCGTGCTCTGCGTGCAAGGGATGGACGGGGGGTGACGACGGAAACAGCGAGCGCAAAAGGGTTTGGGGAGAAACGGCTTGGCCCTGTGCCTTCGGGCGGGCGCTTCCTCGAGGGGCTCTGCAGGCTGGGCACGGCCCTGGCAGGGCTCCTGGTGTCCCCAGGCGGGGACGTCCCCGAGTCATTCCCTTGGCCTTGGGTAGAGCCAGGGGAGCAAGGAGCCTGCCCAGCATCCAACCGTGGTCCCTCGCCACCCCAGCCCGCTTTGAAGCGGTGTGGCCCAGGAGCCAGGCCCTCAGTTGCCCCTGGGACCTCCGGCTGCCGCCTGCTTTGTGCTTGAGGAGCTGCCAGCTCCCGAGCCTCATCCGGCCGCTCCGAGACCACATTCGGGCGGCTGCGGTCACCAGGCTCGGCGAGAAGGGCGCCTGTGGGTGTAATCTGGGGGGCAGGGAGATAAAGGGGATGGGGGCAGCTGCGCCGCACAGAGGCAATGTGTTTATGAGCCCAGATTCCAACCAGCGCACGGGGGCTGTCTGTTTTATATCAGCGCGTGGCGTCCGCGCTCAGCTCCTCTTTTATATGGGTACGGGACGTGCTGCGGGGCTCGTTCGGAGGCCACCGAGTCGCTTGGGTTCCTGCGTCCCCGCCGCGGCTGCACCAACATCTGGATGGCTCGGTGCGCCCACCGCCTGCGTGCCGTGCCGTGCCGTGCCGTGCCGTGCCGTGCCGTGTGCCATGCCGCTCGCAGCGTCAGCAGCAGAGCTGACGGCTCCCCAAATCCGAAAAAGCAGGAGATGAGAAGCAGGACAGGAAAGAAACAGGGAAAGCAGAGGGTAAAGTCACGCGCTGGGGAAGGGCTGATGGAGAGCAGCCAAGAGAAGCGCTCATGGCTTCCTGACACGGGATTCGGAGGAATTTTGCTGTTTGGCAGCAGAAATGGGAGTTGCTGAGCCCAACAGCAGCCCTGAGCCCCAAAACTTCCACTCCTCCAAGGGAAGGGCCTGATAATTGCATGTCTCGGGGGAACAAAGCCTGCTTTTCAGGAAGAAAAAGTAAAACTGATAGATGCAGACTGGTTCAAAGGAAGGGGACTGGTTTACTTACGGGGGAGATGTATTTAGTGTTATCCAGTTTATTAACAAATCCTCTATTCTACACGCAGGGTCAAGCCCCCTCTTGCTCTCACTGACCTGTTGTGTGCAGATTTTCCCACATGGCTTTCAGGGATTTCAACCCAAAAAAGATTTCTTCCAACCTAGAGGGAGGGTGGACCTGGCACCAGGGCGAGAGACCCCCTATTTTAACTGGCATCACTGCTCACATCAGCTGGAGGCTTTTTTAGAGAGCACAGAAAGGGGATTTTGCCCCATACAATGGTTTTCTGCTAAAGGAGGGAGACAGAGAGGAAAAAAAAGCACCAAACTACCAAACTCATTTTTTGTTGTAAAAAATGGTGGAAATGACTCTATAGCAGCAAATCTGTCCCTGTGGATATCCTCTTTGATGTGCAAAGGAAAGGAATGTTTTAGCTGATCTCAATATTTTTAATTCTCTTGCTGATTTCGAAACCCTCTTTAGCTCCAGCTACCAAAGGATGGCAGATTACCCTGTAAAAACAGTTCTGTTATTGTCTCTCTTAACCCCAGCTAGCCTTCAATTTCCTCCCATCATTTTTATTATGTCTTCTTCCAGCTGGGAATGAGCAATGAGCTTTATTAGAAGAAAAGGTGAGAAATGCAATAAGAAAAGCCGCCCCCCCCGCGCCGTGCCCGAGGCAGACACCCCGGCCGGGTCCGCAGCGCAGCACCTCCAGAACCCGAAGGGAGGGAGCCTCAGGGGCTCTCATCGAGCACAACTTGCCGAATTCAAAGGACGCAGTCAAAAGTCTTCTGGCATTATTACTCCTGCAAGGGATCCGTGCCTACGGTGCCTTTGTCGGCTTGGTCAAACCGTGGTTCCTTTTCAGAGCCAAGTTCTCCTCCACTTTCAGGAGGAAAACATTTGTCATGTTATTGGCATTGGGAAAATGGGGAAAAACAGGAAAAATACGGGAGAAGGTAAGCTTCTCCTGCCTTTTTCTTTTTTTTTTTTTTAATGCTGGAAAATAAGTTTCTTTTTTTCCCCTCTCATCAGTATGGGAGATTTTTGTTCAATGAGAAGCACAAGAGAAGCTGCCAGGGGAAATTTCCTGTTGAGTTAGCCCCCTACTCATTTCTTTCTAAATTTTCCAGAAACATGACGAGTGTCTCTCTCATTAAGCTCTTAGAATAAATTCAGGCCCTTAAAAGCCTTCCACTGCCCCCCCTCACATTATTACAGGCTGTTGTGCTGCTTCTGCATTTCCCACACAAAGCTCTAACGTAATCAGAATATTTTTGATACCAGGACCAGGCAAATGTCTCTTTGCAGTCTCAGAATACTAAAGATTTTTTTCTCCAGTGGAAACGGTAAGGTTCACAATTAAGCAACCAAATGCTGCCTGTATTTCAGGAGATATTTGCTTCTGACATCCAATGCATCGTTCGTGTGCCGGTTTTATGGTGCCACTAGTGGAGTACAGAATCTTTATTCCTTGTATTGAAGATTTCACTCCTTTACCCTCTTTATTTGCTCCAGGATTGACTCTTGATGATACGGCTTGCTTACTCGGTGGATGGCTGTTTCAGATAATTGTTCTATTGCTATTAACACAAGTTCAAATGTTGTTTAATTGTGGGAATATACAGAACATTGTTGCCGATCAGGGTCATTTGGGAGGCGAGCTGAATGCTGATAGGGCTGTAAAGGCAGAGTTTATGCAGGGAGCCTCGCTCGTTCTCCTTAACGCTTTCTTTTTCATATCATTTTGAGATCTTAAAATAGTAGCTGTCGAGGTACGCTGACGGGCTTAGCGAGGGAAGATCGGCTGGCAGATAGCAGGCGGCGCAGCAGCCCCAGCTGCAACAGAGCACTGGTTTTGAAGTAATAATATATGGTAAAACTAGCGCGCGTTGTGAGATAAAGGATGTTCTTGGGGTTGTGGGTGTTCAAACAGAACACAACAACATCTCTATTCATTCAGCGCGCTGCTTAATTCACAGCTAAGATAGATCCTGTGTAATTGTAGCTTAATCCTGGTTGAAAACTCCCCGACAATTTTTGGTAGAAACCGGAGTTTTATTGGAGAAATGTTTTCGCTTTCAGATCTGTTCTCCTTCAACGTTTGATTTTATAAAATCATCCAGCAACAACAACAAAAAACCCTCAACTGCTGTAAAATGCATCTGGAACCTGACAAACAGATCGGGGCTGGAGCCAAGAAGAAATCAGCAGCTTCCATCAGATTTCTGCTTGCTGGAGGGCTCGGGGGGAGGTGGCAGGTTTAGTACAACAATCCCGAGCTGCAGGGTTTGGTTTCCTAACATATAAGTCAACACCGTCTCGGTAGAATTTGAACAAAGACAAAATAAATCTACTTTCATTTACATTTTCAGCAGAATGTTGCTGCTTTTTTCCTGCTCGTGTCCCCTCTGAATACGTGGTCCGGTTCCACCCGACAGAGCCAGCCCTCGCTTACAGCGTGCTCACCACCACTCCTACCCTGTCCGTGGCGTGATCGTGTCCTGGCTCCAAGTGAGAGCACTCTGGAGATGATTTTGTTTCTCCTCTCATTCGGTCTTCCCCTGCTTCCAAGTCTCACTGTAGCTACTGGAAAAGACCTTTTTGCTGTGCAGGCAGGAGCAGGAAGGTCCTGCTGTACCCTGGGTTAGACTTAAGGGTGTGCGGAGTTGCCATGGGGAGAAATGCTCTCCTCTTTTGGGGAAGGGCCCAGAGAATCTGTCACCCCACTTTTTCTCTGCCTGGATAACCCACCTATGGCTAGGGGTCAAGCCCATCTGCTTACAGCTGAGTCTGGCCACACAGATGTTGCCAAAGCTTGTGCCTTGGTCCCGGAGCCCTTGATAGGAAGGAGGTGCATGTAGCTCACCAGGATGTGTTTGTAAGACCCACTGCCCAGCAGCAGCTCTGCCGTGATGGGACTGGCCTCACCCCATCACGTGGGCCTGAGGACCTTGCCTCACTGTACCTCTGCACCCCCAGGCTCTCCAGGGCCTTTCCCACAGGGAAAATACTGCTCCATCCCTCCTCGGAATGGGGGTGAACAGCTGAGGAGCACTGCAAGCCCTTGAATTGCTGTGCTGTGCTGCACGAGGACCTCGGCATCTCCCGTTATCTCTGCAGGTAGGCAGCAGGTGAAGGAGCTAAACAATGACGGGGCCTTGCAGGAAGCCTTTTGGGCAGAATGAATCCTTCCTGCAACGGCACATCCCCAAAATGCCCCTCCTGCATCTTGCTCTGCAACTCCACCAGCGCCTTGGCTGAACCAAGAGCACCATCGCCCGGCTCCTGCAGGACCCGGCTCCCTTTTGTGCCTCCCGTGGTCTTTTCCCACTTTTCTCAGCTCTTCTTTGGGGACCAGAAGAGCAGTCGCAGGCCCCCAGGCACCGATCAATGCTCGGTCCCTGCCGGTCCCTGCAGCCTCTGGCCCGTGGCTGAAGCCGGAGCGTCGCCCCGCTGCGCAGAGCTCTGTGGGCTGTAATGGCCTTAACGCTTGGCTTGGCCGCTTCGTACCGCTCGTCGGCACAACGTCGGCCACCTTCCCCTCGCACCCGAAGCAAAGCTCCACAGGCATGGAGAGCTCGGCCTGGAGGCTGGTGGCATGCGATGAGCACCCAGCTCTGTGCCCTCCTCCTTGTCCCCACCACCCCGAGCCGGGACCTGCGCCCACCCGCGGGAGCTGAGCCCCAGCCGCGTCCCTGGAGCCGCCCGCGGAGCGCTGTCGGTGTGGGCTCGCGGCTGCAAGGCGGGTGAACAAGGCTCAGCCCCCGTCAGCCGAGGAATGCTGATCGGGCTCATCTGCACAGTGGAGGTAGGAACAGTGCTAAGTGATACAGGTAATATTTCCAAAACAAAATCTCCAATTTGAAATCCAATTAGGGTTGCTAAGTAACAACATAGTTAACCAGCCAATATTTGCTAAACCCAGGCTTTTGCAAGCAAGGGAACAGCCTCAACAAATTGCACTAACAATATATAAATACGCTAATACTAAACCAAAACAAAAACGTGTAGTTTACTGCAAAACAAAACCTTTTAACATTGACTGCTAGGATTTTCTCGTTATCTGCCTAATTTCAGAAGCTGTTTTACTGCTTTCGACTTCCCTGGCTGGGCGCCTGTACTGGAAGTGCCGCGCTGGTGGGACAGGGAAGGAAGCTGAGCGTTTGCTTCATGAGGTACCGAGCAACCTCCTGGGGAGCGTGTGTCCCACCTGCCTGCACAGGGGGCCTGGAAAGCAACGCTGATGGAAAAGGGTTGCTTGAGAATGCTCTAATTGTCAACTACTTCAGTATAACTGGTCTCACCCCAAAAGATGCTGCAAGTTTTGCTGAAACAAGTTGTTTTCCACACCCCATCTGGGCGGACACATACATTGACCTACGAATTCCCCGGTGAGCTCAGCTCAGAGCAGCTCTGTGAGCCTCCTCGCTGCCGAGCTGTGCTGGCTCTCCTCCCTGCCCAGCCTCCTGCAGGGCCCAGCGGCTGCTGTGGCTCTGGGCTTGCTTGGGACAGCCGCACACCCCACCGGGATGTCCAAAGCCAGGGCACTGCTCAGGCCCCAGGCACTGGGGGTCGACGTGCCAAGCCTGGCCAGAACCCACCGGGCGCTGCCGCAGGCCTGCCGGTCCTGCAGCTCTATCAGCTGGTGATCATCCTGCTTTTTGTTTCGACTGTTGTACTTTTTCAGCACTCCCCGCTTGGCAGGGCTCGAGGGAATGCCTCGGGGGTCTGCTCGCCATGCCGTGCCCCCCTTTGCCCACCGGTGGTGACAGGGAGCAGCGTGGGATGGGGACCTGAATACTCCCGCTGTGCTGCAGACAGCAGAGAGATGGGGATCTTCTGGGCTGACACGGCTCCCAGACACCGATAGCCCTCCACGCCTGCCTTGTGCGGGGACCTCAGCAGCTGAGCCACGCTTGCAGGAATCAAAGGCTTGTGTCATGCTGGGAGGACCTCTCCCTCCTCGCTGCTTTATTCCGCTGTAGCTGCTGTAGGCTAGCAAGCCTCCTGCATTTCTTTGGCTCCTTTGGGTCCCTGTAGGGATGGAAGTCCAAGGCAATGGGCCTCGGCTGATGCCTGGGGCATGTTGATGTGCCCTCTGCGGGGAAAGCTGCTGCTTCGGTTTCCTGAATGCTCATTACAGCAAATTGCTCTGTCTCTGTTCAAGGATCTGTGTAAATATATGGACTAGAGATGGCAGGAGCTGCAGACTAGCATTTTTTACCATGGAAAGATTATATTTCCCAACTTCCTCCTTTTACATTAAAGGAAAGCAGAAAGTCCTCCTTAGATCAACCTGTCTTGAAGCCGGTGTCAGACCCAGTTACAAGCTCCCTCCTCATTTCTGCGGTGCCGTGCTGGAGCCTGGCTCGCAAGCAGAGCGTGGCTGACGGGCTGTGACAATACCTGCATCCCCGGCTCTCCGCCAGCACCCCCGTGATGGGGGTACCGGGCAGAGAGCCGTCACCCTGGGAAATCACACAAGCAGACCCCAGAACCACGCATCCACCCCACAAGGAGAAGTGCAGTGCCTTGTTTGATAGCCCCAGCAGGGACACGAGGCTGCCTGCAGCCCATGCCGGGTCAGAGCTTGTGCCAGGGGTGAGACGCAGGGAGGAAAGCTGGCTCAGGCTTGTGTGCTCCTCTGGTTTTCCAGAGACTTTGGGAAGACTGGAAACTTGTCCGGGGCAAAACAGCTCGACTCCTGACTGCCCACATCACGCAGCCTCCATAATTAAGTAAATGCAACAAGGGAGTGGGAAAGGAATGGACTTACCCCCTGTCTGCCAAGACCCACAGCCTCCTGCTGCTGCAGATCCGGGCATGGAGTGGGAGAGGAGCAGTGTCCTGGCAGCCCCGAGGCCCCTGCACCTGCAGAAAGCAGTGCCCAGGTGTCCCTGTGGCCAGGCTGTCCCCTGGCAGGCAGGCAGCTGGGACCCCGGGGAGTGGAGCCTCGGGCTCTTGTCCAAAGTCAGCAGCAAAGGAAGGCACCGTGCCGGCCAGCCGAGGCTGGGTGTAATGGAAGTAATGAACAGCGCGGCTTCAAATTAAAATAAAGCTAATGGAAAGGGCAAAGACCTTAACTGTCACTCTGATGCATCTCAGCAGAGTTGCTTGTACTGTGCTGAGCTCACCAGCTCCGGGTAGCGTGACCCCCCGGGTCTGAGGCTGGCGTGCCATCCTAATGATGCACACCCACCCCTCCCAAGGGGAGCGGGGTGAAGGGCTTGAGGAATGAGGGCTCGAGGGCAGACACCTTTATTTAATACACCATGACAATGCATAACTGAAGCTCTTTATCTCAACGGATTCTGCTGATAGGTGGCTGTTCTGGCATGGGCCTGATGCGGTCTGTCCCGGTCCTTCCAGTGACATTGCTTTAGCTTTCGTCCCCTTGCTGCCACTCCACTGCTGCCACTCTCGTTTGGATGGGAGTATCGCGTCCCTAAAGCTGGGGACAAAGCCTGGAGACCCTGCTAGGGCTGGTTCTTCTGCCCCCTTGGTAAGCTGAAAGCTTTCCCAGCTATGTAGTAGCCACCTCCACAACAGTTAAGAGCTTTTCATGGTGGGCAGGGGAAGCAAACAGAGATTTCCCTTTAGTTTCCTTGAAGGTCTTCTCCAAGGAGAACAGCGAAGTGGGGCAAAAGGCCAGCCTTCTCTCTGGGTCGCCTCTCACAGCTGAGGTTTTGGTTTGAAAATGCTCTTGGACAGCCAGGGAATGAGTATTTGTCAGGAGAGTGCTTTTGAGGAGGAGGGCTTTGTGCCTTGGATGCTATAAAACCACTTCTGGGAGCTTTGTCTTACTCCTTAAGAGGTTTTGTACCTAATTGAGAATTCAGCAAACACTTGTGGGTTGAGAAAATAGAGCCTGGATGTACCAGAGGATGAAGGGGTGGAGAGAAATCCATTAAGGACCCTGAGTGTGAAAACTGCTGAGCTGCAACCCCCAGGTATATTCCCCATCAGAAACGCCTAGCACGTTTCTGCGCCCCACTCCCCGAAGGGAGAAGTGCGAAATGTCCTCGTTATGGGGCCAGACTGCCAAATCCCAGTACCCCCAGGTTTTCCATGCAGCGACGGATGTTGCGGTACCAACCCTGAGCATCCTCACGCGGAGCGTGCCGGGGGCTGAGGAAGCCGGGTGGCTCCAGCAGCGCAGCGCATGGCGCGCTGGCAGCACGCAGGGGATGGCAGGCTGCTCGAGGGGTGCAGGAGCTGGCGGGTGCTGCCCTTGTGGCACCGACCTAACGCCCCTGCGGGGCACGGGGCCGCCCCTGTCACTTGCCGGTCCCCTGGGCTCTGCCCTCCCCTTCCCCTCGCCTCGCCGAGTCAAGAGGGGAATCGAAACTCGGAGGCCTCGACGTGCATCGATCTGTCCGTAACCTGAGCAGAGGGGCTTCTGCTGACTTGGGCGAAACAACCCGATGATAAATTGGATCAGAAAAACCACTGGGTGGTGGTGCCTGGGGAGGCTGCAGGCCAGGGGACAATAAATGGAGGCTTTGAAACACCACTCCTGTGCGGCTGTGTACGGTGAGATGCGAGGTGCTGTGGGAGGCAGGGGCTCCCGGTCCTGTCCGGGGGTACAGCAGCTGTGCAGGGAGCCTCTGGTTTCAGGCTGATTTGCAGTGGCTGTGCCCCAGACTTCACGATGGGCTCAGAGCAAAAAGATTTGGTGAGCATGGAACCTCTCTGCTCGGCTGGGCTGCGGGATAGCCTGCTGGGCTGTGTGCCCTGGTGCTGGGCCCTGTGTGCCTTGAGCCCAGCTCTGGAAACTCCCTTGCAGCGGGGGTGCTTCCCGGAGGAGCAGCGCCCCAGCAGTCCCGATGGGGGCTTTCAGCTCAGCCCCAGCCTTGGCCAACCGTAGGTGGCAGCAAGGTAGCATCGCACGGGGGCAGAAAGCCTGGGGTGCCGCAGTGAGCACTGCAGGACCATGCAAGAGACCTTGCTGGAGGTCGCGGAGAGGCTCGTGGGGGAGGACTAAGGGGGAGGACTGAGTCATGCACCAGGGCTTCAGCTGCTTCCCAGGTCCCTCAGAGTAGAGCTTAAGGCGGTGAAGCGATCTCGAGGGGGAAGAAGAGGAATTACTGAGCATCAGGCAGTCTGCCTGGGGTATGCCGGGCATCCAGGGCATAGAAAGGGACGACCATGGGTCTGTAGCAAGGGGAAGTTGGGGTGTGGATAGGTAGAGTCGTCAGAAGGGATTAATGTATGTCCTGCTGTGGAAACGAGCCTTGTTTGGTGACAGCGGTTCCTGCCGGTGTGTGTGCCAGCACTGCTTATTTGGGGTGCTTCTGCCTCCGACCCAGAGCTGCTGCAGATGGGACGCTCATCCAGAGGTCGATGGAGCCTGAACACCTCCTGCATATGTAGCACTGTGCTGCGAACCGGTATCTGCATGAATATTTAGCATCTGCTGCTCTCTGCTCTGAAAGGATTTTCACGCTAGGTCCGTCTGCTGCGATCCAGCGAGGATGGGGCTGCGTGGGGCGAGGGCAGGGACCCAGCTGCGGCGGAACCGCGTGCCGTGGGGATGTGCCTTCCAGAGGAGGCTGGAGACAAACGGCATCGCTAACAGCCGGGGGACAGGGAAAGCAGCAAGTGGGGGAGCAGCTGGCAGCGGGCACACCTTGCTGAACACACGTGGAAGGTATGGATGTACAGAGCACGGATAATAAACCGGGAAGCTGCCGACAGCTCCCCACCCTTCGCAGAGGAGGGAATGGGTTCAGACCCTGCTCCTCCCAGAGGTGGGGAACAATTTAAACACCGAGCTAAAGACCGCAGGCTCTCACGGCGTTCATCAGCTTGGAGCAGCTCAGTTGTAAAGGCTGGTTTGAAATGAGGTCTGGAACTGGAGGGACGCGGAAAGCGGTGAAACCATGTTGAAACCATGAAATGCCTGGGGAAATCTGAAGGAAACAGCATAACATTTAAATGTGCAACTCTATCCAGAAGAGTTGATTAAAATGTCACTGACTCCTAGGAAAAAACAGGTCTTTATGCTGGCCCCTAATACTACAAGCTGGGAAGATGTGGCTTGCAAAAAGGCACCTCCTGGAGAGGCTGTGAGTAATTGGTTGTGAACCAGCCTGAACAAGGCTCGGAGGAAAAATAACTGTGGTTCTTCCCTATCAGCCCAAAACCAAGAGGGCTGGTGTGTGCAGCCAGGCTGGCTCCTGTCCCCTGCTTGTCCCCCCAAGCTCTGGGCTCTGCCCGGATCTCCCCACCTCCTGGGAGCATCTGAACCCCTCTGCCGTGCTCCTAAGCCTTGCCTACAGCACTTCTTTAACTAGGAAGCTTTTGTACAACTTCTTACTCAAATGAGTGTCTGACAACTCCCCACCAGCTTGGACTGTGTCCACACAGCAAGTTCCTCACCCACGCCCAATTTCCCTGCCCTGGCTGCTCAGCATAAAGGTTGGGGTCAGCAGGAAGCCTGGCTGCAGCAGGCTGACAGTACGAAGCTCTGTCTGGCAAAGGATCAGAGAAAGGCTGTTAAGATGCAGGTGGGGTTGGAAGGCACCTCTGGTCCAGGCCCCCTCTAGCAGGGCCACCTGGAGCTGGGGGACAGCCTGATGTGCCCAGCGGCTGAAGTCTGTGTGACTCCCTGCCCCGAGGACCTTACTGAAGCCGAAGTGGCCCAAGTAGCCCGGACCTGCCGTCGGTTCCTGCTAGCACCCCAGCAGGTACAGGCGGAGGACGGAGCTGCTCGTAGGAGCCCTTCAGTACTGCATTGCCTCCTGCGTGGCATCGGATGGCTGCGCTGCCTTCCCTCGTCCCAAGTGTGAGTCCTGGCAGTGCCCCCTCACCCTGTCCGTGAGTAACCATACATCCCAGGCAGCTTCCCGGAGCTGGGTGAGCCTGTGAGGGGTTAAGCGGTGTCACTGTCTCCTGGGTTAATGATGTCCCCAGATGATGTAGGCAGAGCATTATTTACTGAGGACACCAAGCAGGCAATCGTTCTTCGGGAGAAAGTGATAAATCTTGCTACGTCTCAGTGATCCCATCACTGTTACTTACAGCCGCAGCGGTGCAAGGCTGCGCGTGCTCCGTCCCCCTGGATCCTGGAGCTGGAGGGGAAGCTGGAGGGGCTCCTGCTGGCATCCCCCCTGCCACCCCGGCCAGCCCCAGCCCTGCCCTTTCACATGAAGGTGTCCGTGTCATTCAGGAGTGTTTTTTGAAGGTCAGACTTGTGGCACATTCAGTGCAGGTCCTTACATCTCCAGGAATGTGCCTTGCACCCCGGCTGGTCAGGCAAGCCTGCACTTAGCTGGGTACCGCAGAGGTCTTCTACTTGGCCCCTAAATAAATAGATGAGCTGGCTGGATTTTGCTTTTTAAAAGCAGAGAACATGTTAACAAAATGAATGCTGGTGGTTTTTAGTGGAGGGAGCAAGCCCTGGGGAGGCTGAGCACGGGCTGTTGGTGTCATCGCTGGGTCCCCAGACCAGCCTCGTGGTCAAGCAGCCCGCTGGCAGGGCACAAACCCCAGAGGAAAGACCTACAGCCCCCATGCTTTTGGGGTTTTATTATATGGCGTGTGCAATGGAAAGAAGTGCCCACCCTTCTCCAAAAGGTTCCAAACGGACATTTTGGCACCTGCCCTCAGGTAGGAGAAAGTACTGAGCCCTGGTTCCAGCGGTGTTGCCCTGGGAATGGTGTGGGCTGTTGATAATGGGGGTCTCAAACCTCTGGGGCTCACTGCCGTGAAGCTCAGGTGGGTTTGGCGTTCAGCTCAGATCCTCCGCCTTACTCCCCACAACCAGCACAGGGAGCACATGGTTAAGAGGGGGGCTCTGGACCCCAGCATAGATAAACCCCACTGCCGAGGCCTGGCTGTGGTCTGCACTGGTAGCTCTCCTTGTGAGAGGTTTGCTGACTGTCCGGCTGGTGAAGGTGGAGGGAATAACTGCTGTGGAATAATTAGGAGACTTGGTGCCTTTCCCGCCCGCTCCCAGTATGATGCTCTGCGCCCATAAATTACAAGCCGATCCCGCACCTTTTCAGTGTAAGCTTTGATCTAATAAAGGATTTGTCAGGCTGAATTGCTGCCAGAGTGATTTGCCAGCAATTAATGCTTTCCATTGAAACCGCCGCAGAGGGTGTCTTATTTATGACAGCGGGCTGGCCTCTGACCTCTGCGCGCCACATGCCGCTGCAGGGCTTTGCTGAGCATGGCTGGCCAGCTCCTCCGTGTCTCCCTCCGCTTGTAAGGCTTTGGGCACCAGCCATGAAAGCCCCTTAGGTCAGTGGCTCGTGTCCCAGTGTCCACATGGAGCTGAAGAGTCCCAGACCTGACTCCAAGGGAGGCCAAACTGCTCTACAGCTCACGCAGCACCACTCTTGCGGACCTCTGGGTAATGGTGCTGGCCCCCGTGGAGCTGGAAGTGGAACAGGAACATGCTGGGGATGCAAAGACAAGCTGTTGCTCTGTAGACTTGGGAGGATTGTTCCTATGCTGGAAGGCAGGAACATCACGGAGGAGCATGCTTGCATTGAACAGCTCCTGCATGAGGCTCCTTGAACCTGGTGACACGAGCATCTGTGGAGCAGAGGCCAGGATAAGGGGGACATAACTGTACCGTGGCCAGCAGTTGTGCAGAAGAGTCACATTGACATACCTTAGCAATGAAGCTGTGCACAGTTATAAGCTCCATTCTCTGAAAAAAAAGAAAAACAAAGACTCTCTTCCTCCATCTGGCCTGACCTCCAGCTTCTCTACCCTTACCCTTTGTGAAGATGTGACCTTACTCTCCTCGGGAAGAGCCATCTTGGCTGACCAGGAAAGGCACGTTTCTGTCTTGTCAACCTTCTCAAGCACTTCAGAGGGGGAATGGCCATCAATAAATGGATTTTCTTGGCTCAAGCCCTGCCCAGTTGAGTTCTTGGATAATTTAGTGTGCCATTTCCTGATGCACTGCTGAAGTATAGCGTGCAGCTGGCGAGAAAGGAGCCAGATCTTGTCTGCAGAGATGGGGTCATGTCCTGCTGGAGTGTAGCGGTGTGTCACCCAGTGTAACCTGGGGGTGTCCAGCGAGGATTGTTGTTAATTGAATTGAAGAAGACAAATGGCCATTAGCTCAGTCTCCAAAGGACAATAACTGTACTAATAATGAAGCTGAACTCCCTAATACTGATCTCTAGTATCTGTGAAGTTATTTAATGGATGGAATATCATTAGGCAGGAGGAAAATGTCCAAATATGGGGGGAAGGGAGGGGGAGTTTACAGAATTTCCTGAGATCTGATGCTTGCTGCAAAACTTCAGAGCTAGCTTTTTTGAAGTGTGGAGACTTTGAGTCTCATTTTTTATCCTCCTTCCCTTCTTTCTTTTTTTTTTTTTTAAGACAAAATTACATTCTAGGCAATGATTGCAGTGACATTAAGCTCAAGTGATCAAAAAGTGTTTTGCTGCACCAATGTCAGCTGTTGAAGGGACAAGCACTTGTGATGAATGTTTGATATCTGCCCGTCTTGCTTGATATGTATCCCAGGAGGAAGACAGGAGACAACTTGATCCGCTCAGCAGTCCCGCTGGCATTTCTGTGGCCTCTGAAGCCATATTTCTCAAAGGACCTAAGGCCACCTTTGCAGGGGAGGGTCACACTTGATGCTGCTTTGACAAGGAGCCTTTGGCCATGGCTATAGGGCAGAGGAGGTTTTCCGACAGAAAAATGCCAATTTGTCATAATCGAACCTTTTTGCAGTTTCTAAAGGAAACTCAGATAGGAAAAAAAAGAAAAAGTGCTTTCTGTTAGACAAATTAGCAGCAAGCAAACCAAGGCACCATCCTGCATGCTCCTGTTCCACCACCAGTCCAAAGTCCCTCTGGACCAGGAAGGAACAGCGAACTGGAGCATCCTGGGGCTGGGGACTTGGCACATGTGAATGTTATCTCTGTGATAAATTGCCAGGTGATGATGTGATGAATTGTGTTTATCTTGCGCAGCTGATGGCCCTGTCTGCCCTCTACTTATTGCACCACGCGGTGTAGAGTGCTCCCCTCAGAAGCACCTTCAGGCAGCAGCTGGGAGCTGCAGAAGCAACTGTAGGATGGCTAAAGGCACATGGACTTGAGGAAGAAGTCTCCTGCATTTTCTGGGGGGCTTGCAGGTAAATTTGCTTTCCTGGAAGCAGAAATGCTGCAGCTATTCCAGAAACCTTCTGCATAGTATTCCATAACAATCAGTCTCCTGGCTGTATGCTCTCCAATAATATCACCTAAGTGATTTCCCCCCAGGCAATAAGGTTAAGTCATGGGAAACAATTTCTATTTTTAATAACATTTTTGCTAAATATCCTGTCCCTGACTTTCCCCAGAGGCTTAGAATCCATCTGCAATAAGGGGGCTTTAAAAGGGCTTTAATAATAAATATAATACCGCCATTCTTTTATGCTTGTAACTATTCATGCTTGAGTGAATTCCCTGATCTTTTTATGGGTCTGTTGAAATATATTGTGCAAGTCAAGGGCAGGCCTGTTTTTAAGCTTCTTGTGTTCCCCTGCTTTAATTCTTTTTATCTCTAGCTAACAGTCCAGATAATGTGGTCTTGATGTTGTATTTATCCATGCACAATAGCAACGAAGCCCAGGGAGCAGCACGCAACCTTGCTGCACCCCAAGGGGCTGTGACTACCCTGTGCTGTCTCTTGAAGACCATAAGGGCTCCGGTAGGAGTACTGCTCTGAGCTACGTCACCAAGAGGCTTCGGCAGTGGGACAGAGACATCTACCATTGGCCCTACCTTCAGTCTACCTGCCTTGACTTGGAGAGGAGCTTTAGAGTCATCAGAAATGTACGTCTAAAACAAATAAACAACAAAAAAACACAACAGCGCCCTTCTCAATACCTTTTCAGCCCAGCCCTATGTGCATCCTGCAAAGGCATTCCTTTTGTTTACTTCTAGAGTTCAAACAGCCTGGAGATCTGTGACTTTCCCCTCCTCTTCTAGGAACCATCAAGAAGCAGACTTCTCTCTCTGAAGCTGTCAGAGCTCTGAAGGCCTCGAGAGCCCTGACCAGCCTCACCTGGGCCCTCCACCCAGCCCACTGCTCCACCAGCTCCGTTTAATCTCAGATCTGGGCCTTCAGGTCTGACCGGAGCGATGCTGTAGGTGTGCCTGTGTCATCCCCCAGCAGCTGCTGCAGAGAGAGCCTCTATAGCTTCTTTCCTTGGAGATCTTTTTCATCTGAGCTGTTGCTTTCTGTGTCAGACCCTTTTCATCTCAGACCTTTCTTCTGCTGAGCAGCCAGGCTGTGTTTCTGCCCTGGATGTGTCTTTGCTCAGCTCTTCCCTGTGAATGAGCTCGTGTTTGCTGGAGCCAGCGAAGCCCTTGGCTGGCACAGCTGAGGGAGTTTGCCCTCTGAGCATGACAGTCAGAAGGATGGGAATTTCTGAACTAATTTGCTGTAAACAATGATCCATAATAGGTCACTTCTCCCTTCAGCAGCTCAGCAATTAAATCTATTAGAGACATGAATGTAATTGGGCTGCTGGCAATTAGCACTTGCAGGCGCTGGAGGAGCCTGGAGGGCTCTTCCAGTGACTTCCATTGCACCACCTTGGATTTTATTTGCCTTCTGGCTATGCTTTTTCAGCCCAGGAGTCCTTTGCTCAAGGATACCTGGACACCCAAGGGTTTGAGGGCTGTAAAACTGAAGGCTGCTTGGTAAAGAGAAGGTGTGGGGCAGGAAGGTGAGGGGGGACCCCCATGAGGAGGCGGTGGGCCGGGTCTGAGCCCTGCGTGGTGCTGGAGGCAGCATGTTGCTGGTGGAGGCTGGCTGGTGCCGGGTCAAAGTAGGGCTGTGACCGGGGCCATCGGTGGCTGTGCTGTGCCTCAGCTTCCCCCTGAAGCAGCAGGGGTTGCCTGGAGTGAGGAGACCAAGCGGGAGCCCTTTGTGGCCTGGCATGTGTCAGAGTGGGGCCAGGGACTGCATTGTGGCAAGTGGCTGGGCTGTCCCTGTGCCCCCAGCCCTGGCAGAGGCGATGGACAAACCGCTGGAGGTCAGAGGTACAGAAACGACAGCAGTCACTACCAACTATTGGATTCAGTCCGATAATTCAAGTGTGTGGACACCACCTGGGCAATCGCAGCGTGAGACCGGTGTCCTCCTGGCAGGTATGAAGGGGCTTTGATCATGCCTGTGGCTCCATGACACCCAAAGCAGTAGGATTTATCTCAGGTTAAAAGGGGAAAAAGACCCTTGTTAGAAAAAAAATACACCAGATACCCTACAGCTGGGACTAAAAACGTAATAAACTTTAAATTCTTGAATGAAAATGTTTCTAATCCCAGGTCGGGAAGCATGAAGGAGCTCTTTGAATTCAATCTACAGAGCAGAAACTTTGCCAAGATCAGCCTTTGCCTAAAGAGTCTGGGTTGGGGCCAAGTTTGGAGGCTGGCTGCCTTCTTGCTGAGCAGGTCTCTGGGGACAGCCTCGGAGCGCCGAGCTGAGGCTTCCAGGAGCAGCCACTGATGTTTGAGGCAGCTCGAACCAGTCACCTTGAAAATCGGGGACTTTCGTATCATTTCCAGTTGGACCATTAAGTATCAAAGCCCATAAAATCATTCATCCTCTTCTGCTGTGGCCTCTTCGTTCTGCCTCCCCCTCTCCTTCATGGTAAACTGTTTCATCCAATAGGGTTTGTCTGAGGTACTTTGGACTTCAGCCACATATATATTATTTTTATCTATCCTGCTATTTTGCTGGGCTTCTGTACATGCAGGATCACTGTTTTATCTGTAATTTTAACAGTGAGGATGTGAATTAGAGGATTTTTATTTCACTTGTGGCTTTCCATCCACTATTGTGTATTAAACCAAGCTTTGCTTGAAGACAATAATAATAAATATCCTTTGTGTCTTCGCAGTTACAATGTAGTGATGTGTTTGTCTGTATGAGAGAACAGTTCTGCAATATCATCACCCAAAGTCCCCAATATCTCTACCGTATCCCAGTTAATTATTTGGTGCTGCTGTTTCGTATGGACCCCAGTAGTATCATTTTGCTGCAGACATAATTCTGGGAGGAAAGTAGATGCTATTAACTTTAACAAACAATTTTTTGAAGTGATCAAACCCACCCAAGTCTGGCTTTCTGCAAAAGTCCCAGGAGAAATCTGTGCTGCAGATGTGCACGCTGGCATTGTCAGCATGAGTGGAGCTGGCAGGATTTAACCAGAGGAGAAAACTCTTTTCTTGATTGAAAAAGCTTACTTTCAGGGTAACAAAGATGATTATCATCAGTGGCAGATTGTTTTAGGAACCTCAGTCTTCCCCATTGTCCTGCCAAATGATTGATAATATCAGGAGTTTTATGTAAACACAAATGCATTAATATATAGTTGTTGAAGAAATAGAAAGTACTGCTGTTTTTTAGTGAACTAAAGTTTGGAGGGGCCTTTCATTTTTGTCAGGAAATCAAGTCAGGAGTGGTTGGAAAATGAAGGAGGCACTTCTTTGCCTAGCTCTCATCATACCACAAAGCTGGGGACCTTCTCCAGTGACAGCACCTCTGGGCAAGCTTGCTGGTCCTTCACTGCAACTGTGTCTGGTTCAAGTCACTCCTAGCCTCTTGCTCCTTCTTTCCCTCCTGTCACTGCCTGTTCAGGGCAGTGCCCGGGCTGTCCCCTCTGTGAGGATGATGACAGTCAGAGAGCAGCAGCCCTTGCTCAGCCCAGGGAGGCACGCAACGCGAGGGAAAGGAGGGACTGGCATGGCGTAGCCTCAGCGTTGTGCAAGTCAGCGGTCTGTTGGAGGGTGGAGAAGCCCTCTCCACCTCTGTGGGAGTGGTGGTGAGAAGGGGACGCTGCTGACATCAGGTTATTCAGGGACAGGGAACGCGCGTCAGGCATGCTTTGGAAAACCCTCTGCAAAGCAGCATAGGTGAAGCTTGTCTGACCTGAGATGAACACCACGCGTCAGATCTTCTCCATCAGTCAGTATTTAAAACTTGGTCCAGCTGAGAACTACTGATCATTGTTAATCTGTTCTGTGGCTTTTGCAGAGCGTTTCCATTTACATGCATGGTCTGACCTTCCTCTCAGGCAGAATAAATAACCAATAAATTATTCAAAGAAGCATTTACCATAGGTGAGAATTAACACTTGCATCAGTGCAGGCAATTGGCTCCTGGGTGGGCTCAGCTCTGTTCCAGCTGCAGGGTGGGAATGGGAGCAGCTGGGGGGACCGCAGGCTGAGGTGGGACAAAACACTTTGTCCCTGGGAGCTCTTCAGGGCCCTCCAGGCACACTCCTCAAAGGAGGCTTAGGGGACACAGGGTGATTTTCCCAAGGCTGGCAGGAAATTGTGATGCCAGGATGAAGCTGTTGCAAAGGAACTGGAGAAGTAGGAGAGGCGGTCATGTTCTGTCATGTTGAGAGAGGATAAGACCTAAGCCTGGAGAAATGCTGACCATGAAAGAAAACAGACATCTGCTAGCTCTGGTGGCTCTTGCTCCCACTTGAAAAAAGGAATAGGTCTGTTTGCAAAAGAGAGGCAGATGAGAAGCTAGATCCTGCTGCATGGAAAGCTAGATGAGGCTGAGAAGATACCGCAGCTGCACCCTGCAAGGCTGTCTTGCATCCAGTCATTGAAGGTGACTTCCATCCGCTGGTGTCACCACAGCTAACCATAGCTGTGGGGTGTGGAGGCCTCCAGGGCTTTCTGGCAGCCCTTCAAAGCAACAACACCAGTGCTGTGCAAGTGGGTGCTGCCCAGGACCTCAGGCTGGTTTGTCAGAGGATGCATGCCAGGAGATAAGAGTACGTGTGCCACGATGCAGCATTGATCTGCACATACTCATCTGAGCTAGGGCACTGCTTGGAGCTGGGAGTGCAGGCAGGCAATCCCTCCTGCTGCTGGCTTATCTGGTTTGAGCAGTTTCTGCCCCGATGCTGGCTCCTCGGTGTCATCAACCTCCCTCTCCTGGTCAGAAGTTGCTGCTGGTTTAGTGCTGCCGGCATAAATGTTGACCTGACTGCTCCTCAACTCACTCCAGATATGTTCCTGGAGTTAAAACGCATGCAAAGGTCACTTGGCACAATGTTTTCTTATTTACTCACTGCAGAACTTTTGTTTAAATAACAAAAAATCCATACTTTGCTAACTCATGCTGGAGGCTAAGTGTAAAGCAGGGAGGAGCAGGGGCAGCCTGGAGCAGTTTTTCTCACGGTGTCTGGGTGGCTGTGTCCCAGGGGTGTGCCCCAGGTTGGTGTATGGTGCTCGATTCACCCTTCTGGGTACCGGGAGTGGGCTCCCTCCCCTTCACATCATACTTCTACCAGCAAGGTAGGGGACACCTAGAGGAAAAAGAGCAACGGTGAGGCTGCAGCTTGGGGGTGCGGGACACAACACGGGTGGGAAAACTTCCAAATGTGCCCTGTATCGCTGCAGGGCTGGGAGTCGGGCAGTCACACAGCTGCTGAGATGGCCCTGTTAGTCCTAAAACCCATCTCAGGCAGCCCATGCATTGCACATAGGTGTTTATCTCCAGCTGTCCTTTTTCACTCTCTGTCTCCAGCCCAAGGGCTTGCTGAGGGGCTGGAAAACTGTTTTGGGGTGTGTGGGGGGTGGATTTTCTTTCATCAGTGGGCAACAGCAGATTGAAAACTTCCATTTTGTTTGCGGTTAAACCCATTTGTGTCTGAGAGACCTTGGATCACTTCTTGTAATGGAGGAGCGCCCTCGGCCCCTCAGGGGCTGCAGGATGTGGGTGCAGGGGGCTTGGGCCTCCTGTGGGCCCCGCTGGTCGGCTCAGGGTCCACAGATGAGCCCCATGGGCAAAGAGCTGGAGCTGCCTGTCCAAGCCTTGTTGGCTAAATCCGGATGCCTACAGGAAAATGCATCCTGAGCAGACCAAGAAGTGGTTAAAGATCTGATCAACATGGCCTTCGTGCTCTGCTGGCAGCAGTCACCCCTCTGTCTTGTTCCTTGGCCTCTTGTCCTTTGGAGAATGCGGCATTCAATTATTATTTTAATAACTTTTAAGGTACTATGCCTGCTTTTCTGATTTCACAGAAGATTTCTGAACTCTTGGGAGCAGCAGCTTATTGTGACGAGGTCACCTGCTCACCTCTTTGCTCCAGTACAGCAGTGTCATTACTGGGTTGCCATCCAGCATTTGGCTGCAGCTCGGAAGAGGCAAGAGCCTTCTTCAGGTATCATTTACTTCAAGGATAGCCCTGAACTATCTATCAAGAAAATCTGAGCTCCCTGTAGGTGTGGGTTGGTATCTAAGAAGCAACAGGCTGACTAAGGTTGTAGATGCAATGCTGAGCGTGCTTTTCTCCCTGTGTGTCAGCCCTGAAGCGTGTGTTGGGTGAATGGAGTATTTTATTTCTTCTTCAAAAGGTTTGGGCATTTCATGTGGCACTGCTTTGACTTTTGGGGGGGAAATCATCAGGGCGTTTATTACAGCTAGCCAGGAAAATCATCCTGCCTGCCTGAAGTTACTACGTAATTCCAATAGTATATCAGGAAATGTTAATATGGGTTCTCAGAAGAGGCAGCCCAAGGAGATGGGAACACTGAAATATTCCAGGAGTCCATTGTGAAACAAAGCACGAGGGCTTTACCATGGAGAATCTCTTCTCTAAAATAACCCAGGTAACTCCAGAATAAAAAGTAGCTATTAATATTAAAGGCAAGTGTTACCTGGTGCTTTAGTCCCCACTGAATTCAAACACTGTTGGAAAACACAAAATTAAGAGGGACTGTTATGGCAGCTGGAAAAGGAAATATCCTACGTGAACCAAAGCATGAAACCTTAAGAAAAAATGTCCTGTTGGTGCTGTACCAAAGTCCATTAATCGCAAACTGTTTTTTTTGTTGTTGTTGTTGTTTTTAAGGAACAGGCACTTCTGTAATCCTAGAACAATCCTCTGAGAGAGAGAAGCCTCCCTTTTTCAGAAGGACCCTACAGTTTTCACAATTTTGCAAGGGGTGGGAATTCTCCAAAACACCAGTAAGTGAATTACACTCTTCAGAGTGCTCAGGTTTTCTTCCCAAGGACAGCATCCCCTTACCAGTGCAACCACACCAGTGCTGCTCCCAGCCCCCTTCCTGGCTGGCCGGCATTGCCAAGTGCCAAATTTTCTTGCCCCCTGCCTCAGTTTCCCCATCAGCAGACTGGAAGCAGTGGAGACCAGCTTAACCTGGTGAAACCCACTGAGGCGAAGGCAGCAGTTTCTATTGTCAGCCTGAAACTGAACAAGTTGTTTGTTTCCAGCTAATCAGCAGGTAACATAAAAGGTCACTCTGGTTGTAAAAGCAAGATGCTATTTTAGGCCTAAAGATTATTATTAAAGTGGAAATGGAAAATAACCTGAAAAGAGGGATTGAAAACACAACACAAATGTTACCCATATTTCACTGAAAACAAGAAATTGCTCGAGTCTTGACAACATCCTTCCTCCTACAAGGATGGATTTTTATAACAGTGCATTATTAATAGTCACATCAATGCATGACTCAGAGGAGAGACTATCTGGTAAATAGAGGCTGGTTGGGATATTGCCATGTTACATTAACTTTATTTCTGTTGGGCCATGTATTTCCACCAGTTTGGGATTATTCTCCTTTCCTTGTCAATAAGGATGTTTGAAGTCATTTCCGCAGAAAGCCCCATTTGTTCTCAGCACAAGCGTTTGCAGTAAGTCTACATTTTCCTCAGAATGAGATCCTTTCTCCATCTCTACAAGTGACCACAGAAAGCCCTGAAAGTCTCCTTGTAGGCTTTGGTGGCATTCGGGAGGGCTGTGCTGTGGCCACCTGTGTCCCTGATCTCCCCAGTGGGCTCAAGTCCGAGGGAGCAGGTGCCTTTTGGGGAGTTGTTCTGCCTTCAGGGTTTCTGTTATAATTGAAGTGCTTGCTAGACACCAATCTGTCTTCCATCTAGATTTTTCTGGGACTAAACAAGCCATTCCTGTGGAAGCAGCCAGAAATTAGCCGCTTGTGTTGGAAATAAGGTGTCAGGATGGCTGTAATGACTCTGCTGCAGGTGCCAGATGCAGGACAGCGTCCTGGCTCCCCCCAGTCACTGCCTTTGCCAAGAGGAGCAGCACCATGCTTTCTTTGCAGCTTACTTATACTGAAGCGCTGGCTCGCCTGTAGATGCTGCCCAGTCTCAGGACGTATTGCTTTGAACACAGCCGGAGGCACAGAGAAACAGGCTGTTGGAGTTGTAACGTGTAGGTGTTTTGGAGGGGTGCTTTTTGAGATGAAGATGCCTGAGTAGTTTGGATGCCAGCGCTGCCACGGAGCTCCTCCGCTGCTGAATAGCTGCTCTCATGCCTCTGTGCCCAGGGAGCCGCGCACTTACACAGGCAGGTGGAAACCCTCCCTTGGCAAACACGTCGAGGGGCTGGTTCTGCAGACGCCTGCCACCAGCTGCAGTATGTCCTGCTGTAGGTAATGCCGCTGCCTCCTGACATGATTAATAGCGCTAAGCCCCGAGCTTGAGTAACAGCTGTTGCCACGATCAGGCCTCCAAATGAGGTGCCAAATAGCAACGAAGCAAGAAAGCCCCCAAATCCCAGCGAGGCTAAAAAAAAAAAAAAAAAAAAAAAAAACCAACAACCCAGGGAAAATAATTCTTGTTTCTGTGCCCTGGGGTGTAAATCCAGAAAACCTCTGTGCATCAGCAAAGTCAGGCCAACAGCGTGGGTTTTCACCCTGGATGCTCAGGACCCTTCAGAGCTGTGGGTCCTGGTGGCCCTGAGCAAGGGGCAAATCCCTGCCTGGCACAGGCTGCTCGTGCTGCAGCACTGCCCAGGGAGCTGCAGAGGCTGCCTGTGTGTAACCAAGGTGTTTGCCGAAAAAAACAGGTGTTGTTTCTGCTGCTGGATGTGAATGCTGTGAGCTGTCATCTTGGCTTTCTCTTTTTTTATTATTTAGAAGACAGAACAAATACGAGAAAATGAACTGCAAATAATGACTAACAGCACTTCCAGTCCAAATATTTGCTCACATAATCATGTGGAAACTTTGAAGGCTTGTGAATGGTTCTGGCACTGCTTATAATACAGCTGGGCCCAAAGACAGTTGAGATGCTCCTCTCCCAGTGTCAGAAGAGCCTAGAGCACTGGGAGCTGCATCTGGGGCTTCTCCCGGGACCTCGGAGAAGCGGGGTGATGGAAAGTCCGCGCAATCCAAAGATGTGGTGGATGTGCTGTGTGGCTCATTCTCAAATGAATACATTTTAAAAAGCTTGCCTCCCAGGTGTAGAAGTGTAGTTTTTTTCTTTTCTTTTCTTTTGGTTTTAAATACAAAATTATGAGTAAAAAGGCTTTAAGGTTAGGAAACTTAGATCTTTAAAATGAACTTGTCATTTACACATCCCTTCAGATCGATGCTGCAGCCCCAGAAATCGGTGTCTCCCTTGAACACATCGTTTGACACGTCTTTGCTTCCAGACAGGACTGTGCTTGCTCAGGGTGGAATGGCGTTTCCCAGATCCGAGACTGAGGCTGAAATCAATAATACCAAATTCATTCTTTTTTTTCCTTTTTTTTTTTTTTTTCCCTAGTTTGAACCCTTAGAAGCTATACCCAACCTTCTTCCAGCCATGCAGCTAGGAGCAGAAAGCTTGTGGCTCCTTGAGCAAAACAGCACACACTACTTGTTTATTTCAGCGCAGGCTCAGATGTTTCATGGCCAACAAGGGTGCAGAAACCACAGCGTGGGGATCTCATTTGGTGGTGTTGCAGCTGGCTGCGTAGCCTACCACGGGAGCTAGGTGAGTACCCAGCCACTCAGCCTCTGGTTCCTTGAGAGCAAAGCAGCCAGCCAAGGGCCAGCACCTGGTGGTTTAAGCAGCAGCAGCATAATGTACAAGCGAAGCAAGTTCCTGTCTCTCATGGCCACACTGGCTGATTTCTTGTCTTTCCCTATTGTCACATTCACTGATGTACTGGCATCAGTCTTGGCACTGTATTTAGCTGTAAAGTTGTACTCTTTCTCTCCCCCTGCCCCCCATATTTGTGGCCACTGGTCATGTGTGCCTAAAGGAACAGGACACGAAGCAACAATTCAACGACTGAGGTCCTCGGAAGAGCCTCCCTGGGTGCTCGTGCAGAGCCTCAAATATAAGGGTTTGGAGCTATTTTCACTGAATATAATTAATTATTTGTATTCATATAATTAAGGAGGTGCCATTAAGACTGATACCAGTAGCGAGGTGGCATTTGGCATTTAAAAAATGTGTGCAGTTCAGGATGTGTTGTCATTAGTGGCCAGGCATCTCATAGCCATTAAAATATCAAGAGATCTTGCGCGGCACTGGGTGCTGTTGGTTTGTGATCAAATCCAGCATGCAGGTAGCAGGTGGCATTTCTACAGTTCCTGCGGGGAGTATGTCCCAAAACGTCAAATTAGATTATTCTGCTCTTTCTATTAGTGAAAAAATGTGTGAGAAACGGACTGGGGGAAGAGGAGGAAGGAGGGGGAGAGTGTTTTTGCTATTTTAAAGTTAATATTTTAGCTTACAAGTGGTAAGGTGGCTTGCCAAAATTAGGAGCCATTAAAAACAAGAGTCACGTGCAAAACTTGTTCTCTCCTTGTTCCCACTGTTTTCTTTTGGTCAATTCCCAAACTTTCATTTGAGACACATCCTTCCTAGACAAAATTAGTCAGAACCTGTACAATGTTCAGAGGAAGTTTTTCCAAAATGTGCTTTTGGAATGAAGAATTCCTGACACTTAATTCACTATTCCTAAATTAATGCTTCCTGGGGAGATGTTCCTGGGCAACCTGCTCTAGGTGTACCTGCTTGAGCAGGGGTTTGGACCCATGGGCCCCGAGAGGTCCCTTCCAACCTCAACCGTTCTGTTATTCTCTCACTGTGTATCCTGGTTGTGACCAACCCCATTTTTCTCCCACAGGGATTTTCCTGGAATGTCCTGAAGCCACCACCAGTCCTGGCCTTACAGGGGCTGCCAAATGTGCCTCCTCCATAGCAGTATTGCCAAATCCACTTTTAAATGGAAGGGACAAAAAGATAAGCCAGCTATTCCTGCCTGCAAACAGGGCTGGCTCTGCTAATTGGGATCTTCTCTTAGTTATGAATGCATTAATTCTGCTGGTTGCTTTAAGCTGGGGAAAGCTTGTTTCTCCACCCGTACTTAGGAAATGATCATTTATTGCCGCTGGCTGCTCGCACGTGGGCTCATCCCAGCAGTTAATGCCAGCAAGATACTGGTGTGCTGCTGGCCTGCCCTTTCTCCAGCATCCCTGGGCGGCTGTTGTTTATGTTCCTTGCATCCAGGGTGTCTTGAAACAGAGAATGGTTTATCTCTGATTTTAAAGAGGCTCGCTGTATTACGGCCCTTGTACAGCGCTGGCGAAATCTGACGCCCATTAATGAGATTTGTTCAGTCTCAGGAGCTGGGCTGACAGATGGGGCAAGGACGGTGCCCTGGGCATTGGCATAGCTGGCGTGGGGAGAATAATTCTTGTGGGTCCCTTTCTGCTTGCGTGAGCATTTTTGGAGCATCTTTATAAGCCCCAGCCTCTCCTCTGCTGTATTATTTTTGTTTGTAAATCCCAACTGAAGAAGGATTTCGGCTCAAACATAAAGCTTCCTCTGACCTGAGCAGCACAGGGCAAATCTGGGATCAAACCTGCGATGTGAAATGGGTTTATTACCCTTATAAATTTAATCCGGAGCTTTTAGTGCAAGTAACCAACTACCCTCCAAAGTGATTCCGCTTTAAGGCAGAGTTTCCCAAGCTGCAGGTCTTAGAGACGTGATAAGACTGAAAAATACCAAGGAGGGGCTGGACAACCAGGTCCCAGTCTGCTGTCTGTGGAGGTGGAAGCTTTCCACCCAGCCTGGAAAAGTTCCCTCAGAGAAACCATGATTTCACAGAGGCTTAGGGAAGAAGGGAGGTTTGCAAAGATTTCCTGGGCTCCTCCAGCTCCCCCCCACCAACATCCTCGTGCATCCCTTTGGAGAACAAAACGAGAAATCCACAGAAGATGTTTGGCTTCCTGCTACCAAGATAAACATCAAGTCTGCTAAACCCTACAGTTATCCGAAGTCCTTTAGAAAGGGAAGAGCTTTTATCCCTCGCTGTAAGGTAATAGATACTCACTGTAACTGGTTTGGTTTCCTTTCCTAGCAGGAGACGGGGAGCTGCCTGTGTGAAGGTTGTGTCACCGGGGGCGTATGGCCTTGCCCTGCTGGCACCACGGAGGCCGGTCCCTGGGTGAGGTTGGCAGTGACTACACTCCTCATCCACGAAGCCCTCAAGCCCACACGAGCATCGCCCACGTCCTGGCTCACCGCAGTGACCCGCTGGGTGCAGCAAGGGGTCCGGACAAGCACCAGGTTGTCCCCAGCTTCATCCCCTTTTGCCTTTCCATTTCCTTTTTTTTTTTTTTCCCTTGCCCTGCTCCTTTTCATTCATCTCCTCTCTTCCCTTGGCTAATTCACGCTTTTCCATGCGCTTTTTATCACTGACACTGTTTCCCCCGCTTGCCCTTGATCCGTGGTGCAGTAACAAGGGTGTCAGCGGGGGGGTGGCAGATGGTGGCGGCGGCGGGGCCGGGCCGGGGCTCATCCATCACCGCCGGGCCGGCGCTGGAAGGGCTGAGCCGAAGCAAGGTAATTGTTGGCGGAGAGGAGGCATTTTTCACCGCTGACGAGGAGGAGAGGTGCGGGGTTGTGCTAATGCCACGCTGAAGGATTAATTCATCATGGTTTCTCTTTTTTTTTCCTTAATTCATCCCTTCTCGATCAGCGACGCAGTCCTCCCAAATGCCAGGCAGCTGGGAAGTCTCCAGCTGAAACCTCTCAGCCGAGCGGAGCCGATGGGAAGCAGCCGAGACCAGTGCTGCTCTTGTCATTATCATCCCCATCACCGAAGTCAAAGGGTCAAAAACCTTCCACTTCCACCCCCATGGACTCTATTTTGGGTTCTAGTGCTGCGTGCAGCAGCAATCATCTTCGTTATATCCATGGCGTGCCGTCAGCACGCAGACAGCATGACGCTGCGGAAAGGCAGATGCGGATCTCCGTGAGCCAGTTGTTCTCCCATTTGCACATCCCAAAACAAGCTTCCAGCAGAGAGGGCACCTGGGCAGGGGCTTCACTCTGCAGGGTCCTAGCCAAGAAACCCCCAGAGGCAACATGTGTAGTGCACAGACTCGCAGGCTGGATGCAAACTTAAAAGCAACTGCAGTGTGGAGAACGAAAATTGCACACACACACACAAAAAGGATATGTTAATGGGGGGGGAAATCATCTCTCTCCTTCTGTTTTGTTTTAGACACTCAGCCAGTTCCAAAATAACTGGTAAAAATGGAGAAAATTTAAAAGATTTTTGAAATTACTTCAGTCCTCTTAATATTTTGAAAAGTGAAAATCTTAGCCAGCTGAACAAAACTTTTTCCCACTGAAAATTTATGCTTAGAAAATAAATTTATAAGAGCAATGTATAAGGCATTGTAATGGGAATTGGTAGGAATACACCATTCTACACTGCACTAAAATTTAATTCTAGGTGATTCCAGTGGTGATCTCCAAAACAAATCCTGAATGCAGCTGTCATCCCAAAAATGCATCGCAGTTGGAAAGCGGTTCTCACATGGCTTCAAGCAGGTATTTTCAAAGGCTTTAATTCATCATATGCCGGCTCTACTGTGGATCAGTCACGCTGCACGTGGGAGGGTGGGCATTCACCTAGCTTCAGCCATTCAAAACTGAGGTTTTAAGCCTAAACTTGCTGTTCTGGTTCCCTGGTGATTCGGAGGGAGGTTGGCACCAGCAGCACCAGCCCCTGCTGTGGCTCCCTCAGGCAAGATGCTCTGCGTGCAGCTGACCGTGGTCAGGGGAAGGCACAGCTGCTGCCCGGTGCTTGCTGTCCCTCCTTCCGTTAGGCTGTTTTTGCTACCTGCCCTATCATCACTCTGTTTACACTATCTGCTTAAATACATTTTGGCCAGGGAACGAAGTGCTATTCCCCTCTGTAAACACTTGATTTAGCAGTGCTTTCCTTTGACTTGCTTTATTATGACTTTTGCTTTGCCCAGGCGATAAGTTATTCATTATGCACAGGCTGCAGAGACAATTGTATTCGTTCCTCTTCCTGCTTGTGCAATATTTTGACATTTCCCTGTGTCTGCTGGAATTCAGTCCTGTCTTTAAATAAATATCTTGCCTTCCCATGGGAAGAGCTCCAGGAGCTCCTACCTCGATGCAGCTTTCCAGCTGTCTGAGTTTTCTTCATCCGCATCTTGGGTGATAAAAATGCAGAGGAGTTGCATTTTTTTGTTTGTTTGTGGGATTTTTCCTTTGTTTTTAAGGTGAAAAAGAGCCACACCAGATCAGGGTCCCAGCAGTTTACACCCACCAGCTTCTATATTTTATTATCTTTTAGCCAAAGATGTTCAGTTTTCAGGTCAAAGAGCAAATCAGTTTTCCAAAGGGGGGGATAGGACAGGGTAGGATAGGATGGGATAGGAATCCCCACATTCAGTGAAATCTCTGCTAGGTAGCAACTGGGGGAGAGTTTTTCCAACCAAGGACCAAACCAAAAGCAGTACACAGAGTGAGGAAGACAGAGTTCTGTCTTTCTCTGCATTGTGGTTTTGATGTTTATGGGACTTTGTGATTATTCTTTGTGAGATGTTTGGATTTGGTGACTGTCTTGCAGGAGTTAGGAGTGCTTTTCTTTCAGCCCAGGTTTTGGCGTTTCCTAAGTACCTGGAGGGGTATTTCAAGGCACATTTGAACTACAGAAGGGAGGTAAGTGGCACTTTTAAAAAACACTCTCATCTACCAGAGCCTGCGAAAGCCAGCCCAGCTGCGAAGTGGGAAACACTGGTCCTGTCTTCCCATATTTCCAAGCCAGGTGTCCTGTGGAGAACCAGAGTATCAGCAGCAAAAGTCAATTTGTGTCAAACTGATCTCATTGGTTTTTTTTGTTTGTTTGTTTGTTTGTTTTTTAAAAAAAAGCCAAATCACCATTAAATGCCTCAAAAGCTGGAATAAACCAGGCAGCCTGCGGCATAAGACATTGTAGCAGATGGGGCTGTCTGCTATGGGTGATGGCACTGCTATGGAGGAATGCCCAAGGACAAGGTCAAATTAGGGTGGTTAGTAATACCCCAAAAAGCCAGACAGTGATGATTATCCAGCTCAAATATTTTTGGTGGCAGCTACTCCCTGCGCGGCACACCAAGGTGTTTCTTCTCTCCCATTTTTAAGTTTCCCTTCCTTTGTCTCAAGTTCTGATGCCCTGAGCCAGGGTTGCTCCCAGCTCCCCAGGAGCATCTTGCACCTTTCTTGTCATCTCATATCAGCCAGGTGTGTGTCCTCCAGCGATGCAGGTGGGATACGTTGCAGATGGACTTCCACTGTGCCTTACCCCATGCATATACTCTGGCTGAGGTGCTGCCCATCCAATCAAATCCATAGGAGAAACAAAGATAAAAGTGGCTTTTCGGCAGCCAAGAAGACTAATTATGGTTAGGAGCCCTGATGGTGCCATGTATTTTGGATGGTCTTTTAAATATCTGATTTTAAGCTTATATTTCAGCTTCATTGTGGACAGGTTATCACACAGCTGCCCGCTGTAAGGGTCTTGTGCTTTCCCTGAAGCATCCAGCTGCAGGAGGAGGTGGACGATGAGCTGGGTGGACCTTCTGCCTGCCGGGCCAGGCCCTTGCTAGCACCCCTGGGGATGAACCAGGGCAGACAGCAGAACACAAGCAGTTCGCTCCAAATTGCACTTACTGGCAAACCACCATGTTAGGGATTAATCTTGTTACTCCCCAAATGTCAGCACTCCTTACATCTGAAAGGGGAAAGAAAAAAAAAACAGAAATGCGTCCTTGTCCTCATTTTAATGCCTAGCCTATGTTGTTGTTTTAGCCCTACTCCCTTCCAAACCTTTCATTAAAACAGGACCTGATGACTTTCAGGGAGCCCATATGGTTCTCGGTAGCCAGCCGCACTGACTGACGCTCTCGGAGCAGAGGGAGACGTTTACAAGTATGCACGCCCCACAGCAAACCCTAGGGTGGTTGAGCCCGTGCTATTCCCATACCCTTAGCAGCCCACACACAGCTCTCAGCTGTGCTTTTATTCACATTTTGAGCTCGTGGTTGCTTGCCCAAGCTGCGCAGCAAGGCCATGGGCCAGCTCATCTGAATGCGAGCTCTTCCCATGCCGTTCCCACCCTTCCCAGGCTGGGAAGGACGTCTCCTATTGCAGCAAACAGAGGAAAAGCCTCTGTGGTATGTGATGGAAGGCTGACATTTCATGCCACCACCCAGATAACTCAACACAAGGCAGTAGGGTAGGCACAGCTTCGTGTTCAGGCCACATTGAAGATGTTTATCCCAGGACCCAGCTCTATCACCCAGGACTGCTCAGCAGTGGATGGGCGCTCACAAATAGGGTCGCTAATTCAGGGTGAACTTGTGCAATAGAGAATAGCAGGTTCCTATTTTTTTCTTTCTTTTAAACTGGTAACTTATAAGCAACAGGTTCATGTTTCTCCTCACATATGCCTCACATACTTGCCTTTTGTTGTTTTGGCTAAAGCTATCCTCCCAGGACCCCCTGAGCACACCAAGCAGCATATGGCCTTCTACTTGCTTCATTTCCAGCCCTCATTTTTTCCCACACTAAACCAGACTTTTTCAGGCAATACTAATCCCTGGTGCCTGTCACTGGTAGAGAAAAGCATTAATAACTGCAGTTATCCTGGAAATATCTGTCACCCACATTTGTTTTTTGTTTCCCTTTGGGTAATCATGCTCCAGATCTAATTACTGCAGAAATTTCTTTTGCTCCACCGAGCAGCATTTTGGGTTACCTCCCCGGCTGGTTGTAAGTTAACTCCACCGACTACGGGAGATCCGTATTGATGTGCATCAGCTGAGGACCTGCTGCTTCGCATCTTTATTCCGTGTGTGGCTTGGGGTTACAGAGATGATGGAGATTGATGGCTTCAAAAAGCCATGAGACCGAGATTGCACTAAGGCACGGCTGGCTCTGAAGTCCAGCAAAGTCCGGGACTTCCACTGCTCAAAGTGGGCTGGGGATGAGTTGTTGGGAGAGCGGAGAGAAGGGGTCAGGATGTTTTCCTGTAGGCTCCTGCTGTGGTGCAGGGAACCAGGGCAGCCTTTGTGACGGTGGTGGCAGGTCTTGTGCCATGGGGAAGGTGTCATGGGGTGTCCCGCCACGGCACCCATCAACCGCTGTAGCAAGGGCAGTGTTTGGGACCTACCACTGGAAAGACACGGTCTGAGCTGGATGGTTTCTCCTCCTCCCTTTGGCTGAGTGGCATCTCTCAGGTGAAATGTCAGGGATGTGCCTTGTGAATGCGCAGCACAGCAGATTGCAGGTACCCGAGGAGTGCAAGTACCAGCTGACAGGCATTGCTCCCGCGTCTCCTCAGGTCTTTGCTGGATGGGCAATGACACGTGCATGACAGGACCAAAGCGATGTCCCATGGGGGCACCCTGGCTGCCCACTGAAGGCTTCATGCAAGATCTCCAAGAACCATCATGGGCTGTGGTGAGCCAGTTCAGGCTCCTGCTCACAAGGAGAAACCCCTCCTGCCTCAGCCGTGTGTGAAGGTAGCCGGGACAGGCCTGGAGGGACCCTCCAGAAGTTACCTGTGCCTGCAGGTAGGGCTGAAACCAAGTCACACGGGTACAGCTGGGTCTGGCCGACCACCCCCCGGACCACTGCCAGCACACCCGAGTGAACCCTCACAAAGCCTGTCCCCGGCTCTCCAGGGGCACAGCAGAAGCCAACATTAGTGCTCCAGAGCGTAAGGCCAGTTCAGGGGAGAGGGTGGTGCTCATAGGGTTCTTCATAGAGAAATTCCAGTTGTCCCTGCTGGCTGAAAACACCGTGTTCTTAGTTAGAACCATACTCTGTTTTCTGGCACGTGGGGACTGAGGCACACAGCACCGTGCGGCCTTGGTGTGCTGCAGGGCCGGGCACCAGCCCCTGGCCTGGGGCTGTAAGTCTGGAACGAGCTCTACAGCAGCCCTAAGTCAATGGCCTGGGGAGATTTCCTGGCTTAGCTTTAGCAGCTGAGGCTGTTGGGGAGGATTGATGGTCAGGACAAAGCTCACGAAACCGATCCCACTTACAGAGACGTATTAAAAAAAAAATAATAAAATAAAATAAAAGGATATATTATCCACGAGAGGGAAGAGGGAACTGTTGAGTGTTGCTTGTTTCGCTCTTCAGCGGTGCTCAGGGCATGAATGGAGAAGAAGGGGCTGTTAAAAAAAAAAAAAAAGGCAGGGAAAGGAGAAACAAAAGGGAGGCAAGATGCCTTGTCTTTTTTCCTTAATTAATCTAGGAAGGTGATGACAGGGTAGGATGAGAGATGGGAAGTAAATGCTCTGCTAACAGCCCTTCATGAAGATCTCTGGGTTTGACAAATGAGCTCAAAGCCACAGGGCTGGGAACCAGAGCTCCGCCGGCACCTCGGGACTGCAGCGGTCAGAGGGGAGGTGCGGGGGGGCTGGGAGGAGAGAAACCCTCAGCCCCCTCCCGGAGTGCCCCCGGCCGCTCGCCGTCCCCATCAGTCTCGTTCCTCGGGCTGCAGGCCGAGAGCCGCCTGCCGCGTCGCGCGTGCGGGCTGTGGAGAACGCAGCAGCTCCATCTTGCTCCTGCCCTGGGCAATTCTCGTTGCTGCGGACAAACTGCTGGGTCGCTTTGTGCTTCTGGGTGGTACCAAACCCAGCCTGCAGCAGAGAGGTGTGAGAATAAACGCAGGGAAGGCTATGGATATACTGAGCATTACTAATGCCAGAGTTTTGTGGGGTAAACGAAGAATTTGGTAGAAGGATGGGATGGGATAGCGCAAAGTAGAATAATGTAAAATATTTTCTGTAAGCAGAAAAGCTTGCAGTGTGACACAGGAGGGATTACTTTATAATTTCATCATCCTTGTTTTTCTGGAATTTTGGTTTCAAGACAAATACCAAATTCCAGCTTTAGGTCGGGGATTCTAGGCAGAAAATCAGCAAATCCAAATTTCTGGAATGGTGACCTGTTTTTTTTCCCTTTCCAGAGGCAGGGGACCATGCAGGAGATGGCTTCCGTCAGCGCCCCAGAACCACCGGGGACATGTAGAAGTTACTCCCCCCCAGACAACCCGAGCCATAAACTTTATTGCCCTATAAAGAGTGATCTGCAACATCAGAGGCTTTTCAGGGATCAATAAAACCAGCGTTAGCTAAATCGACAGCAGGCACTATCCCCATCCCCCAGCCTGCTCCACCTTTCACTTCTAATTATGCTAAGTTGGAACTCCGAATTTTGGGTGGAAGCCAAACTGTCAATCCCGTAATCAGTTATGAACAATGTGAGCAACGTCTGTCTAATCGGTAAATGACCAGCTACTCTGGGAGGCTCCTGTAATGGTGCTAAAATAACCGCCGGGTTGGTAATTATTCATGTCTGGAAAGGGAAGAAGAAATCCCCTTTGGGAAGCATTGGTCCCGCTGGTTCAAAGGGCATCAAAACCTGGTGCAACACATTTCCTCAAGAGTAAGCAAAAAGTGCAAGAAAATGGGGAAAAGGGAAAACTTCGGGGGCGTGGCGGGGTCAGCCGTTTTCAGGGACACGAGTCCTCTGACCTCTTGGCATCAGGTGCAGGATAATCGGAGCGGTGCAAGCTCGACGGCGAGGTACAGCCTGCACAAAACCATTTTTCCTGAGGGCACCGTGCTGTCAGCCCGTCCAAACACCTGAAAATTCAAGCACAGGCAGCGAGCAGCCCCCTGCAGCGAAGCAACTGCCAACGCGCGCGGGTTTCAGCTTAACCAGGGCATCACTTAATAGGTGTGAAAAGCGGCTGTGTGCAAAATGCAAACATCTATCGAGGAATGCCGAGCTTCATTTAGTGGCGGGGCAATGGCAAATTGGGCAGAAAAAAACAAGTAAATAACATTTACTCAGAGGTGTTCTCGATTGCAAGGCTGTGCGCTGAGCAGTAAGACAAGCGCGGGTGGAAAACGCTGCAGAGGATGCTCCTGCTTGCAGCACCATCGTGGGAAAGGTGTTTGGGGGTAAACTAGAGGCAATCCCACTTCTTTTCCCGGCTCTGAGCATCCCTGCAGACCTTGCACAGGTCGAAGGACTCGGTGAGGTTTTTGGGGGGGAAACACCCCACTTTTTCTTCGCTGTTAGGGCGGGCTCCACCACCATGTACACCCAGTGTGAGCATGCAGGAAGAATTCCTGACTTCATTATTCACCCTCGAATACATATCAAAGCCTCTGTCTGCTTTAGTGCCTTTTCTCATCTCCAGCCAGCCATCATCAGTGCAGGTAAGAATACCAACGATAAAAAATTAAAAGCTACAATAAACATTATTGATGCCATTCCTAACGAGACAGAGAAAGAGAAAGAGGGGATGCTGCGGTGATAAATATCGTCTGTCAGCAATAAATTACAGCCGTCATTAGGTTTCTACAGCGGGGCCTGACAAATTATTTTGTGGAAGTGCATGCTTAGCTGCATCTTACACAGTCTCAGCCGTTGTGAAGCTGCACCTTAAAAAAAGATCAATTGAATTGATTCTGTATCGAGCTGGGACATGAAGCATCATGCAGGAGCAGTGCTCAGCGCTGGGTACCGCTGCCGCCCCGGGGCTGCATCCAGCTGGGCTGCTTGGGCAGGAGAAGGAGCATCACTGGGGTGTTTCGTAGGGGCTGGATTTGCAGGGTATCCTGACCCCATTTTCTGCAGAACTTGAGAATTAATGATTTTTTTTTTTTTTTTTTCCAATAAAGGATATCTTCCTTGGACGCATGGAGGTGATGCCCTGGGAGCACAGGCCGTGCTGTCCCTGGAGACCTGCAGCCCCTTCCTCACGACCTGCAGCTTCTCCTTGACCTTCAGGTGATCCCATGGTTAAAAGCAGCAGGTTTGATACACAGCATGGTGCAGGAGGTCCACCTCTCCCCCATCCCTTTGCACACTCATAGAATCCTGGCTCTCGCTTGGCTTCCAGCTCCTTCCTTGCTCCTACATCCCACGCTCTGCATTTCATCCAGCCTCAGCGCAAAAACTCCTGGAAACACCTCGTCCTGCGCCTCATCTGCAAGTGACCCCGAGACTGCCTCTGCCACACACCTCATAGACCTCAATTTGCAGAACAACGGAGGAAAGGGGGAAAAAAGAGCGTGTTGCGGTGCGGTCTTTACAAAAGCCATTCATCCCGGTGCTTTTACTAACAGGCATCAAATGAGATTCCTGCAGTAGATGATTTGTTTTGTCCTTCTCCTGCCGGCTCAGATTAATCTCTGCTCCTGAAGTGGTGGTGTCATTTCCCGGAGACGTACGGCAGCAGGAATCGCGGAGCCCCATAAATTCGACTCAATTCAGGATCCATCCATCTTCCTCTGCGCTCTCCAGCCCCGCGCTCTCTGCAGGGCAAGGGCAGCCCCGCAGGTACCGGCGTGCCCGCCTGTTTGCAGCCTAATAAATAAAAAAGCCTCAAGATGGGAGCGGCTGGAGCAGAAGAGGGATACTTGTGGTCGAGAGCAGCTTGCCTTCTGCTGCCTTCCTGCCTCTCGGACCATCGGAGGGGCCAGACCGTGGCCGATGGAGAAGCAGCAATGCTGGGATCAAACAGCGACCTGAATGTTTAAAAACGTACAGAAGCCCACTTAAAACTCATTCTGCCAGGAAGCTAATGACTAAATTTCTCTGGGTTTTAATTCAAATGAGAGCTGGGTTTGATATTTTTTTTCCCCACTGACGGGCTTTTTCTGTGAAAAAAAAAATATGAAAAAGACAGAAAATGAAAACTGACTTGTTTGTTGCAAAGGGCTCAGGAAATCTTTCTCCACCACCTTCTGGTCAGCTCCTGGGCATTTTGAGGCAATTTTTTGTTTTCTGCACCTCCCCAGGTATGCCCTGCTTTTCCTGCGGCTTGAAGCAGGAGCCCCCATCCTGATGTGCTTCGCTGCTACCCTGCCTCAGCCGAGAACAGGACCAGGGCTTTGGAGCAGGGTGCGAGCACAAGGAGATGGGGTGGGAGCAGGAACGGGACCCCCACCACCTCTGGGTCTGTGTGCCGGTCACATATACACTGAATGCCTAGAGAGGCATGTATATATGTGCCTACACACATGCATACATTTATAGAGAGATACATTATACCTGGGTAATGAAATGAAAGCTTGGAGGAGGCAGCAGCACCGCTATTAATTATTTATTGAGCCCACACTGTGAGAAGCAGTGTGCAGGCATGAGAGCAAGCGCAGTCTGTCCCCTAAGGAGCATACCAGCTCCATCAGAGGCAGACAAACCGATGTGAGAGCTGCGAGGGCTGGCAGGAGCCCGACAAGGCTGTAGGAAGGTGATGAGGCTTCAGCGCTCCCGAAAATTTGGTTATTTCTTAAGCAGTCATCAGCATAATGCAGCATCGACCGCTGTGTTGCTCCCTCGCTCCCAGAGCAGCCAGATGATGCTGAGAATGGAGGTGACACCGTGACAGTGACACGGAGGCGGGCACTTCCCTGCCCCAGGGATGCGGTCCCATCGAGAGCCATCACCCATCCCCTGCCCGTCCCCTTGCACAAACCACACAGCTGTCACCTGGAAATGGAGCAAAAGGCCAGCTGTTTATTTTGTATTAATTTTTAAAGTTGACTTGTTTCAGCTGAGTGCCTGTCTGTCTCTGTCTATTTGCCACCGCTGAGAAGATTCATTACTTTGATGGATTTGTGTAATTTTTTCAAGTGCTTCAGGTGACAAACAACGCAGCGCACTTCTCGCTGGGCTCCAGAGCCACACCGAGGCAGGGGCCGGAGGCACATGGGGGGCTTTCCCCCAGGGACAAATTATTCATGCTCAGCACCCACAGCTTAAGTTGAGCCCCTCTCTGGGTCCCAGGGAGGGAATTTGGGCTATTTGGTGATGGAGCTGCTGACAAGGGCAGGTCCATGGGGGTGCGAGACCACTGAAGCTCCATAATTCATCACCCTAAGGTGGGGTTGAAATCTCCGCTCAATGCACCCCTATACCATGCTTTCCTTTTCCCCTTCTGCTGGCTGAAATTGTGTGCCTGTGTGGGACAGCCGCGAGCTGCACGGGTGGCACCCCAAGGAGCTATCGATTCGGCAGCATCACTGTCATGGTTTGCTCCATCACCACTGCGATGTCCTCCGTCACCTAATGAGGAGCCCGAGCAGTAGGGGACAGCGGTAGAAATGAAGCAGAGATGAAAGGGATTAAGGAAGAGAGAGAAAGGGAGGTCAGGAGGGACAATGACATCGCAGAGAAGTGGCCAGGCATCGACACGGGGTACATATGGATGCTGGTGGTTCACCGATGCTGCGGTGTTTTTCCAGCAGAGCTCTCAAGAGGGAAAGATTTCATCCCAAGCGCTGCTCCTTGAGCAGGCAATCATCTCTGCCATAACTGCACAGGCTCCGAAGGAATAAATTAAGCTAGACAGGCTCAATCACTGCTTATGGCAGAGGCACAGGATTTACAGCCGCAGGCTCACGGACGCAGGAGTGCAGCGTGGTTTCAGAAACCCCCTGCCAGAGATCTGAGATCAGGCAGCAAAAGGTGGCCCAGTCCTGTGGCACCCATGCAAGGCGAGAGGAGTGGGGACAGGGAGGGGTTCAGCAGCCTGGGATGTCCATGGTGGCCAAGCTGGGTCGAGGTCAAGATGCAGAGGGGAGTCCACGAGGCTCTGGCTGAGCCACTCATCTCCCAGGGAACATTTCAAGGGCTGAGGGACTTGCCTTCAGCTATGGGCCTAGGAAGAAACATCTTGGAGGTGTTCATAAAACACCAGGAGCTGCTTTCCTTGAGCAGGTTGACAGACGTAGAGGTCACTGTCTCCGCAGACCAGCCCACAGGGAGCACAGGACAAGTGATGTGTGGCAGGAAGACATGCTGGCTTGGTGACAAGACATCCCTAAAGGCTCTGCAGAAGCAAAACCCACCATCCTGGTGGGCAAGGTGCAGGGCTGCCTCTTTCATGGCAGAGAAAGCTCTACGCCTCCACCAGTCTGTGTCCTGCTGTCCAAAAATAACCTTTGTGTGCCATCTGCTAGGAATAAGCAGCCCCGAGTATCTGCATCCAGACCGTGGCATCTGAAGAGCAACATCATGGCCACCAAAAGGGCTTGGGTCCCGAGTGTCAGCAGGAAGACGTTTGGCTGCTTTGTGCAAACGAGCAAGGGCTAAGATGGGAAGAGGAGGCATTTGCTTGTTCCTCACCCTTCATGTAATGAAAAGCAATAACCGAGGAGAGTGGGAAGGAGCAGCACTAACAGCCTGGATTTATCCAGCTGTTGGAGAAAAGTCTCTACTGCTGACCTCTAGATCAAAGTGTAGATAACTGTTTTAGTTTTCACAGAGTATAGCCTCAATTCTTGGGAAAAAAAAAAAAAAAAAAAAAAAAAAAAAAAAAAAAAAAAAAAAAAAACAACACCATTTCCAGTCTTCAGGGGAATGAGCAGGGCCTTGATCTACAGCTCCAGCTTCCAAAGAGCAAATGAAATGCTTTCTCTTTTCATCCACATCCTGCAAGGACTGACCATCATGAAAAATGGGAGCGCCTCCTCGAAGGAGATTACCAATGTGATTTCCTGGCTGAAACCCTGGTTTCTGGTCACTGCTGCTGGTGTGGATAATGCTGCCCAAAGCCTGCTCTTGCCTTTGAGAGCCTCCCGCATCCACCATGTGATGTGTGATGGGGAGAAGGAAAGAGAGGGGAGACCAAGGGGAGATGGTGAGTTAGGGAGATGGAGGAGGAGGAGACAGAAGGAGAAGAGGAGGAAGAAGAATGGGAGAAGGAGAAGGAGGAGGAGAAGGAGGAGGAGACGGAGAAGGAGTAGGAGAAGGAGAAGGAGAAGGAGAAGGAGAAGGAGAAGGAGAAGGAGGAGGAGAAGGAGAAGGAGAAGGAGAAGGAGAAGGAGAAGGAGAAGGAGAAGGAGAAGGAGAAGGAGAAGGAGAAGGAGAAGGAGAAGGAGAAGGAGAAATCTCCTCTGGGAGCAAGAAGCAGGCACTGGAATTGAGCTTTTTCAGCCACTGAGATTTAATCTGGGTTTTGCCACTTGCAAAAACATCCTCACTGCTCCCTGAAGAACTTCTGATTCATCCAGCAATAACTAAGAAACTGAAAAAACATGTTGGGAGATGTCTGACCAAGTGGCTTCGGGGCTTTTTGGACCTGTGGATGAGGAGTTTGACTTTCCTCTAGGAAAATGTAAAGGTAAAAAAGAGACATGTTCCAGGTTGACCAAAACCAGTAATTTTTTCAGTTTTCTATTTTGGACCCAGCCATGGGTTGTTTCCACACCGTGTTATTCCCAGGAGTCAGGAAAAGCAACAGGTCCATTGATTCAGAGCGGGCTGAACTCAGATCACCGCCGTTTCCGAGGGCGGAGGTCGGGCACGGGGGATGCTCGGCAAAGGAGCCTTTTCCTGGCCAGCGGCGGACACAGTTTGCAGACTTAAGGCCTGAAGCACTTGAACATTTCTGGGAAAGGAATAATGGATTTGCTAAGTATTGTTATTATTTAAGTGACAAGACTGAGAATTGAAAAGAAAATCTGTTTACCAAAAATAACAATAGCGGATATTTGTCATTGCTGTCAGAAATTCAGACCCATGCAATTTCATGGGTTTCATAAGCTCTCGTTAATTTTCTTGTTTGGGAGGATTTGCTATTTTAATGAAACCTATTTACACTAGCGACTGCTGGAAAATCATTCATTAGTGGACAAGAACTATTGATTATTTTCATCCAACTGCTCAGCCATATTCTAGCCAATTACTGGAACCAATAAATAAAGAAATACCAACCTTGCCTTCCCGCTCCTGTTTCCTGCAGAACTTTATTCCCCTGGATAACACGTGGTGTGCCAGCCTCAGGAGAAGCCTCTTTTAACATTTATGTCACATTGCCCTCATCTGCAGGCTCCTGGCGAGCAGACCAGCCCCGAAAAGGTGAGGACTACTGGTTAGTGCTCGAAGGTATTAACTAAAGTGTTTACTGGGCACATGAAGAGAAGGATTGAAAATCTAGTGCAGCATTTAAAGAAATACCTGGGAACGCAGGAACTTAAATGCTTTTGTTTTTCTCTGTGATATTTGGCATGATGTGCCACAGTCCTCAGCTCTGGAGGGGGGATTCGGCTCACCTGGCCCCGCTGGCTGCATGACTCTCTCCCTACATTTGGGCGTGTGGCTTTGCTCCTGCTCAGCCTGCTCAGCAGAGAAACTTTTCCTTTAAATACTGTATTATGGAAGGAGTCGTGGCTTTAAAACCTTGGACGTTCACATACATTTTAATGGGCTCGGAGAAAGAAAAAAAAAAAAAAATCTACCTCGCCTTTTTTTGACAGACTTGTAATTAAAGAAGATTTTTCATGGAGAACATCTGTTTCTCTTGACAGATATATTCTTGTTGGGAGAAAAAGAAGTGCCTAAAAAAACAGTTTGTCAGTCTGGGCTTTTTATAGGTTTTCATCCAAGAATATTTATCTCCAGGCTTTTTTGACAAAAAGTTGATGTTTCCTGTAAGGAGACTTATTCTGATCAAGGCTGAGCTTCAGCAAGTGCTGCCAGGGAGCCCCGGGTATCGGCAGCGCTGCCTCTGCCTCCTGCGCAGCCCCCAGCGCGGGGGGAGCGCAGCTCTCGCCCTCCCCTGTCAACAGCTCCCGTCGTTAATACGGAGTGAGAAAATCGGAGGTGAAGATTAATGGCTGGCTGAAGTGCCTATATACGTGTGTGTGTATATGTCTGTACGGGTATATATATATATATATATATATATATATAAAGGGTCTTTTCTATTTCTTTCCAAGCTGAAAGCACTGAAAGTTCTCCTGAGTAATTTCCCAGTTGTCCTCGTTAATTCCTTAAGATTTTCCCCACCTCGTTTCAAAGCCTAAAGTTCAAAGACACAGAAAGCTGCCTCAGCACTTTCTTTTACCCTTTTTTTTCCAGATTTTCAGCAAGGTCCAATCAAGCCTATTAACTCATTTCTTCCATTGTCTCTCCCTTCCATGGGGCTCGGTAAGGCTGCCAGACACCGCTCTCTGGGTAATTCCCTTCTCCTCCATTCCTGGATGGCTCTTGGCTTCCTCAGCCAAATCCTGTACCCAGCCCCCTGCCAGTCCTGGCCCTTCCATGGCATGGAAAGGACGGGAATATCCCAGGGCTCATCACTCAGCCTGGAGCATCCCTGATGCTCCGATCCAGGTGCCTCTGTGGATCTGCTGAGCTTCAGCAGTAATTCAATAATGCAATTCAGGAAATCAGTAATGATAAATCCTGGAGCAGGATGAACCCCCAGCATCTTCCAGCTCACCTCCCAGGTCCTGGGCCAGGCGATGCATGGGAGAAGTGCTGCAAATTAACACACATCGTATTTTAAGATGCCTCAACCTGTTATGCTCACTTTCTCCTCTTTATTCCTGCTGCTTTCCTCAATTTTCCCTTTCAGCATTACAAGAATAAAATTGAGGACCTTTGCTTGATGATAAAGCACAGCCCTGCCCGCAGGCTATGCACAGCAGTGCTGTTATTGTGTAGGCATTTCAATCAACCATGGGCGCAAGAAGTGCTTGGGAAAACCTCAGCTTCTCCACGCACAGCACAATAATTAATCGTAGGATCGCAAGCGATGATTTTCCTTTGCCCCTCGGGACGTGCATCTCGCAGTGTCTGAGCGGCTTGCTTCACTATATCACCCTGAGCATTAATGCAAACTGCAGACAGTAATTATACCAGACATTAAAGTTCTGTAATTGTATGTACTGTGCGCGTATTTATAACGTGGCGGCGATCGTGGAGCTGTTGCAGTACTTTTTGCTCCGTGGCACCACATGGCTGTGGAAAAGCAAAAGCAAGCCACATAAAATGTAAAATAAAATCCAAATAGATAAAGGTCAGGGTAGTAAATATAAAAATAAGCATCCCTTTAAATATTTATCATTAGTGACATTTTCATTATAGGAGGGCTGAGACATGCCGGCGGTGTAGCAAATGTGGGCACGGCGGGCCCCAGATCTCAGCTCAAGGCCACGAAAAAGCTTTGACATTGTGTTAAAATATGTTGAAAATGGGTGTAGAATATGGGTGCAGATTTTCGTGTCCCTCCTTGAAGCAGTTTCAGGAGAGCAAGTTGTTTGATGAAGGTGTACGCTGCTCCTCCAGGTGGCTCCGAGGGTGGCCCAGGGATCTCCCAGAGGCAACACAGCTCTGGCCTGGGGACTGGGAATGACCCATCCCCTGCTCACTGCTCCCTTCATGCAGCAGGGACCTGGCCTGAAAAATGGAGTAAAAACCTGAAGCAATTTTGCATTTGGCAGAATAAAGCCATGATACTAATGAAGACATGCCAAGAGGAGAGAAATGGGATGGAAAAACAAGAGTAAGAACAGATTATGTCCAATTTTATGTACAATGCCCCATGCACACCATAAATAAGTTACTGTATGTTAAGGGGAACACCTCGAGAAGATTTCCCATGGAGCGTGCAACTACCCTGTGGAGCACCAGCAGGCAAACCTGAGCAAACCCCACTCCCATCACAAACCCAGCTGCACAACACAACCATAGCGTAAGTGACAGCCACCAGTTCATGCTGAGAAAGCCCCTCCAGCAAGAAACACTCCCCTTTGGGATGGCTCTTGCTAGGATTTAATATTTTTAAGCCCCTTGACTAAGTGCCGATTCATCAATGCATTAGAAACAGAACATTAATCTGTTCCTCCTGCCCATGCCTTAATTGTAACATTTTCCTTTTAATGAGGTGAAGCAGGAAAATGGGAAGGTAATTGTGCCACCACCGATGGAAGGTTTCCTTTATAATTTTAAAACTATCAGTGACATGAGGCTTGTATTATTTCTCTTCAGCAAGGGGCCTTCCCCCTGGCGGAGGTATTTGAGCAGGAGAGGAAGCATTGACCCCATCACTGAAATGACGGAGGGAGCGGGGTATGGGGCAGCGCAATGCAAAAGCGGGTGAGTGAGTGAGTGAGTGTGTGTGTGTGTGTGTGTGTTTGTGTGTGTGTTTATATACACACATTCACCAAGCTTTCCTCTGACACCACTCCTTGAGTGTACAGGTCCAACCCTTCAGCAGGAGCTGTTGATGTTCCTTACTGCCATTGTGCGTGGCGCAGGAGGGCATTCTGACCCTGTGCAGCCCATTCTGCACCTGCAGACACGTTCAGGAGAGCAGCAATTTCAGAGAAGTCACCGGCACGCATAACCTGCATCGAGATCGGCTTCCCAAACTGCCATCCTTCATGGAAAAGGGGATTTTGCCATGTCACCAAATCTGAGGACATGTGTGTGACATGAAGGGGTGCAATAGCAGTGGTGGCCCACCAGGTCCCCCACCCCAGGCAGAGCTGGATGGTGCCTCCTTTGTTCCTTCTCCTGGCACCAAGGCTGACGGTGCGTTCAGGGCTGATGGGTGGTCAGGTACAAAGACCTGAGAAATAAGCCACTGTTGTCTTCATGTATGGTGCTGAGATCACAGAATCACAGAATTTCTAGGTTGGAAGAGACCTCAAGATCATCGAGTCCAACCTCTGACCTAACACTAACAGTCCTCCACTAAACCATATCGCTAAGCTCTACATCTAAAATGTTCCTACATCTAAGATGTTCCTGGGACTCTGGGTTGGAAGTGATAGGGGAAGAGCTAGCTCTGCCTTGGGGTGCAGTGGCATGCACAACTCGTGGGCGCTCTCCTGCCCCATTTTCCTCTGACTCCATCCGATCTCTTCCAGGCCATCTCTACCGAGCGGCCTCGCTTCCACCTCCCGCAAGGCTGCTTCCTTTCCTGCCCACCACCAGGCAGGCCCGATGAGCCAGGCCTGGAAACTTGCCTCACGCTTTCAGAACTTTATTCTTCTATAATAAAATATTTTGGCCTAGAAACTTCAAATGTGATTTAGTGCCTTGCCCGTAGCAAGGAGTGTTGCCCCTGGAGAGACAGGGGCATCTTCCATTATTACGGACAGGATCCGTGCACACGGCGAGGCCTGCGTGGCAGATGTGTGCGTCGGAAAGCACAGCTCAGGGCCTGACTCTCTAATTGTTGTAATTATGCTGGGGCCCTGAGCACTGTTTGGAGCACTGCTGGTCGTTCTGTGTTGACTGTGCTGGTGTGACATCTGTAGTGGCAACCTTGGGGAGCCCAGACGAGCGGAATTGCTGAAGGCACAGGGGAAGTGTGCTGGAAGCCCTCTACAGGCACATCTGGGGAGGTTTTGTCCCAAAAAGGGATGAGAATTCAAACTAGCAGAAAGCTGCAACAAATTACAAAGTCAGATATTCGTGGTTTTAGGAAATTTCTTTCAGGTTGCCGCATATTCTCAGGTTTGCTGGGTCCTGATGCGGGGGTCTTCTTCTGGGGCTCCGCTGCCCCACAGCAGCATCACCTCTCCCCGGCACACCGTGGGTCACGAGGACACACCAAAGCCTTCAGCTGCCAAGGAGTCCCCTGGCAGAGGAGGGTGTCCCAGATTCAGCGCCAAGATCGTCTCAAAGCCATAGGAACGTCTGCAGGAAGGCAGCCACCAGGGTGTCTCTGCAGGGCGGCCTTCTCCTCCGCCCCCCTCTCGGCAAAATGTCTTAACAAGCTCAAACCTTACTTTGTATTAAATCAAAGTCTGAGCACTATGCGAGGGCTCAGGAAAACATGATTTAACTGGTGCCTTGCCCATTCACATCAGATTAAGTCTATAGAGGTAATTTACTGCATATAGAAACTGGAAGGCAGAGGGCAGCTCATTAATGTCTAGGATTATTATTATTATTGTACTAAAACAGAAGATCTTTTTCATTTTATTTCTGTTCCCGGCGAATGCAAATTTGTGATACAAATAAGAAAACCCGCCCCTACCAATCCTTACGGGTCACTATTGATTTCAGGAGGGGGAAAAAAAAAGAAAGAAAAACAGCAGAACAAGAATACACAAAGAGTCTAAAACCTCACAGAGGCAACAATTTAAAGGATTTCAAAGGCTGTTTTCATAAGCCTTTTGGGACTCAAATGTAGCATATTGATTAAACTTCGGAAGCAGCTAAAAGCAGCTTCAACATGGCTAATTAATACAGTGATGCCCTGATGCCCCTTCTACTTGTTTTACCAAGCTTCAGCCTGTCAAATCAATTAATATTCACTACCCTGATGACAGCAGAAACTCTGTTTATCATTTGATAAATTGATCAATCTATTGATTTTCTCAACATAATTAACTGACCTGTCCAGGGGGGTTGAATGCAGTGTCCTGTAGATGCTTTTTGGGTGACACAACACAAGCAAACTCATAAAGATGCTTGTTTTGACTCTACAACAAAACCCACAGGGTTCCTGATGTGAGGCAGCATCTGATGTCCAGTCGGTGCACCTGGTTTTCCACAGACTCTGGGACAACTGCATTTCAGGGAGAAAGGCTTGTGCTTATTCCCTGCTCAAACAGTGATGCTTGTGCTTGCCGGACACACTGCGGTCTGCTGGGGTTCAGGAACAACAGCCCTTCTCTGGGGAAGATCCCCTTACTTCTGGCATTAAAGGCAAAACTGCCCACGGAGCTACGATATTGTTTTTTGTGTTTCTTGGCCTCCACCCGTCCTTTGCTGTACACCACCACACATACACATCTCATTTCCTCATCTACAAGGAGGACAGTTTTGCTGTTTTTCCACCCATTCTGTGGAGTTTGTGGCAGTGCTGACCCTCACTGTGCATTGGTTCAGAGCTGGCTTTGTGCTGCCATGGCCAAGGCAGCCAGGACTGTGATATAATATTCTACAACGGGGCTAAAATTCCAAAAATAGGGCTTTCTATCTCTTAAGTCTCCTTGCAATGAAAAGTTCACACCTGGATTCAGGTTCCTCCCTTGAAAATTTCCTCATTTGAAGCCACTCTGAAGAAGACAGACACCTCCATGAGGCTTTTTGGAATGGCCTTAAGGCAGTCCTACATTTGTGCTGGTTTTATTTTGGCATTGAGGAGTCAGATTTGCAGCCTTCTAGGTTGTCACAGAAGGTGAATTATTGGGCAAAAGAGTGATACAAGGTAGAACAGTACAGAATGGCCCTATCACCAGGATGCTGTGCTTACTGAGGTGACAACAGATCCAATGGAGCAATATGGGCTGGCTGTGCTATGACAGATTTTGGGGAGCCTACGGCTGAACACTGAGCTGAACACTGGATAATTTGTGGCTTTCAAAAGTAAGGCAGAGGGATGTTGGGGTAGGGGCACATTTCTCTGCTTTGAATGAGGCACCAGCTTTAATTTAGAGCGAGTGTTTGGCACCCCCCAATAAATAGCTACAAGCTGCCTATCTAATTTAAAATTCAATCCACCACATTAAAAAAAAAAAAAGGAAGGGGGGGGAATGGTTGAAAAAAATGATTTCAACAACATCTGCTGCCTTGATGGAGATCAAATATTTTCCTCTAATTAGAGCACTTTCCTTGTGAGCGGCTCCCCTGTATGTGAAAATACATGGACACCTCCTTCGCTACCCAGAGAGCCTCCTGGGACCTGCCGCATCGCCAGCTCCCAGAAAGGAGCACACATCTCTGTTCTAAGCCATCTTTGGTGCAAATACTTTGCTTTCCCAGGAGGGATAATGTTGTTTGCCACATCTATTCCCACCTCCATCAGCCCACACTCCCCACCTCTCCCCTCAGTTTTGCCCAGCTGGATCAGAGTTGCTCCCTTGCTAAATTAGCCAGCACTCTCCTAATGCCCAGCGATTGCTCCGAGGAGCATTGCTGATCCATTCCTTTCCTTCAAAACCTTCTTCAGAAACTAGCACTTCCTAAGCTTTGTATTTTTGGTCACCCTGGCTGCACCCCGTCACTGTTACAATGAATTGCACTGTGCCTGTGATGCATTTACTGAGAAACCATGGCTTATATTTGTCATTTCTGAACATATAAGTGGGTAGACAACGTGCCCTGTGTGCCTGAGGTGTCCCACAATGGATGAACTCTTCCATTTTCTTGTATTCCCCACAGTGACCTGCCTTGGATACAGATGGGGTTGCCTGTTCTCTTCAGAACTGAAGATGCTGCAGATGCTCGTGGATTATCAGACCTAGCACAATCCAGATCAAACGAGTTGATTTATTATAAAGTCTTTAAGAAATAAAAAGAGGGAAGTGAGAACTTCAGCCAACAGGTTATGCTGTTATGCTAAGGCACGCTCCAAGGTAGAGATCGGTGGGAAGCAGCAGCATATCTCATGGACTATTTGGGCTGTTGGAAATCAATGTGAGAAGTTATCTGGGCATCTGCTGTTTCTCCCGGCATCCTCCTGGCTGGCCCTGCAAGCATCCTTCAGCAAGCAGGAGCGCTTCAAAACCCAGCCTCTTCAGGCTGCTGCTGAAGACATCTTCCACCAAGTGCTGTGCTCCCCAGGGGAACGGCTTGGTGTACAGAGCACCAGGCCCTTTGAGTGGCCAAACCCTGCCTCAAAACCCTGATGAGCTGCTTGCCCTGCTGGCACGGTCGGTACGGCCAGCAGGGCACTCCCGGAACGACTGCGAGGAAATCGCAGGGGAGCCACCAGCCTCCAGCCCCGGCACGGGGGTGCAGTGGGGATGGCCAGCGCTGCCCAGGGTGGGACTGGGTTCTCCGCACGGCCCTCCCTGGTATTGCCCATAATGAACCTTACTGCAAAAAATAAAAAAGAGATTAAAAGTAAAATATAATAATAATAATAATAAAGACTTGCTGCGCTGTATCAGACAAGACAAACCCAGAGTTTAGCCTTTGTGAAACAAGTGCTTTGCAGGAGAGGGATCACCGTTCCCTTGACCTCTGGGTTAAGGCAACCAATTCAGACCAGATCCACGTGGAGACGTGCGGCCCGTTCCCTGGACGGGGACGGCAGGAGGAGCAGCTGAAGAGATCCTGGCAGTCAGCGGGTGATTTATGAGGCACTCTGTAAAGAGCAAAAGAAACCTGGGCTGTTAGCTCTGATATTTAGAGATGATAAACAACATGAAAGGGAGATTTTTTTTTAATGCCTCCACGCAGATGCAAAACAAGGGAAATAGGCTTAATTTAAGAATAGGAAAATATTGGCTTAATAGTAGGGGGGAACTTTCTGACAGAGGCACCTGCTGAGAACAGATCTGTGCTACAGACCGACCTCCCAAAGGCAGGGGCCGCAGACCCCACGCCCTGCTCCCCTGGAAGCAGAGCACAGCCATGCACTGAGCAGCTCTGCCCCAGGAGGGGATGGTGCCTATCGATTCCCCAAATTTTCCAAGCCCCCCATTCAGCAGAGGGCCTTCAAAGAGCCGAGGTCCTGGGAGGGTGTGATCCTGCATCCTCCCTTTTGCACCTAGGGGCATGGGCTGTTTTCCTCTGCATTTTCTCGCCCGCAGACGGGCGGTGTTTTGCCGCTGTCTCTGCGGGCAGCCACAGCAGCGGGACCACACGAGCCATTACCGCTTTGCCTGTGTTTTGTCCTTTGCCTGCAATCACTACAATTAATTCCTAAAACACAGCAATTATTTAAAAAGCACGGCAGAAACGAAGCAAGCCACCGCGTTGCACAGCAGGCTCCCGAACCCCAGGCGTGCAAGGGGACCCTGGATCCGAGCAGCATGCAAACAGCAGCCACAGCCCGAAAGCCGGGCAAACACAAAGCTGCCTTAATTACTGCTCCCGCCGCAGCCTGCTAATTTGCTGATACCAATGTCTTCCAACACAGCCCCTGTGATCTGCTGCGTAATTGGGATGGTTGCAACAAGCTGGGAGGACGAAGCCAAAAGGAGCTTTTCTTTTTTTGCTTCCCCCACATTCTGCAGTAATCTTTGATCGTGGCGTCTGCAAAGGTCAAGTGTATTCCTCATTAGCCTCCAGACCAGCGTCTTCAAGAGACTCTGAAGTCCTTGAGATCCAAGGGAAGGGAGAGGTATAGCATGAGGGGAGGGGTGGGAGACAGATTAACAACCCAAAAGCCGTGGGATCATCCTCCAGGAGGTTTCTGGACAGCTTTGTCAACAGCTCTGGTCCTTCGCAGGGTGCAGGGCCCAGCCTGGTGGGCGATGCTGGCCCTATAGGATGGCTGGAGGGGAGCCAGAGAGTGTCCTGGCATCGGGCTGCTTAAAAAAGTTCACATGCAAAATGGTTTCTGCAGGGAGAAATAGCCCTTCCCAGCAGACTTGGTGCAAAATGCTGCTTCTCCCTCTGCATCTTAAAAATTAGCATCAACATCAGCGTTGCTGAGAGAAAGAGTAGCTGGTAAAAAAAGCATGTGTCAGTAAGTGAGGTATTTCAAAATGCATTAGAGGATTGTTCCTAACAAAGATGGATTAATCACTTTGCAGAAATATATATATATATTTACGCATAACAAAACCCAGAAAAGAGGTCTGCCTTTTGAACGTGCTTTCACAGAAACAGTTCCCCTTTTAATGCTTCCTCTGATCAGAGAAGTTTACAGCAATTCCTTTAAACTGTCATTTGCTGAACCTTTCCCGGTGCTGTCACCACTGCAGTTTGTCTCCTTCCTTTGCAAACACCGCGTTTGAAGGGAGAGAAGAAGGCAGCAGAGCAGCACAGCAGAGGCTAGGGGCAGGCTGGGAGCCCCCAGGGCCGGATGACCCCAGCCTGAGATGGCAGGAGGCGGGAGGCGATGCTCGGGATTCCTGCTGCCTTAGGAAGAAGACCTCCCAAGGTCTCCCAAAAACTCAAATGCCCCAGGAGACGTCTCAACGTGCCCTATCCAAAAGAGCAGAGCTAGCGATTCCCCTCCCACCCCAAACTGCTGCAGAGGCCATAGGGTTGTGGGGTTGTGCATTGGGCTGTGATAAAGGCACAACTGTTCTGCGTCCCTGGGAGCCTCCTTGGGCTGCACCCAGGCAGGTCCACATGCGCAGGAGAAGCCCCTCGTGCTGCCCCCCGTGCTGCAGGCAGGGTTTCTCCACGTGGCAGAGGTTTTCTCTGGGGCCCAGTCCCTAATTAACGTGTGCAGGGTTTGGTTCTCCTCCTGCCTGCTGTGACTTGCAAATCCCATCCATAAAAACTTGCCCGGATTTTCAAATAAATGCAGAGCCCGCTTTTGAGCTTGAAGCCGTACATTAGTCAGACTCATTTGCCTAGGAACATAAAAGTCCCTTCCTATTTATCTCCTCATTTGAACTACATAAATAGCCCACAGCAAAAACCCTCATCTTTCCACTATTCCAGCAAATAGCGGCCTTTGAGAAAGAAAAATTAGCGGTGGGTAATTATTTTTGAGGCAGATACCAAAATGATAATTTCTTAAACAATTACTTTGAAATATTAACAATTGTTCTCTAAATTCCAATTTAATTCCTGATATGAATTATAGTTTGTCAGATCTGTGCTTCTGAAGCATTTGTTCCTCGAAAAGAACATAAAAAATGCCAGCATAACCTTTTGCCTCCTCGCCCTCCAAGCAGAGCAAAACGCCTTCGCTCTTGTTTTATCAACACAAATAATTAAAACACAAGAGAATGTTTGGGATTTGTACAGTTGTTTTTGGCATCTTATTCATATTTATTTGATCTGTAAGATATAATTTTAATTAAAAGCTCACTCTCTCTTCCTCCCCCCCCTCCCAGAGAATAAATTATTTATAACGCCCTCACTGCTTCGCACTAGCAGACAGGCAGAGCAGGGGAAGTTGGGTGCTGGCAGGGAACTCTTCCCCTTGAAGAAAAAAAAAAAAAAGAAAACTAAAGAAAAGAAAAAGAAAAAAAGACATTTTTTTCTGTGCAGGGCTTCAGTTTGTTTCAACACACCTGCCTGGCTGGCAGCTCGGGGGCTGGGATTATTTCTCCCCGGATTATCTGCCCATGGGTGCACACCAGCCCCCAGCCACTGGAGCACAGGAACCACACAGACCTGCTCTCCACACTTTCCCCTCTCCCCCTCTGCTCCCCAGCCCACAGCCCTTCCTTGCTCCTCTTCTCACCACTGGGCTTTGGATGCAGCCTGGTGCTGTGCTGGCTTCACACGGCTGGCCGTGGGCTAAAGGCAGGGCACTGAGCTCAGTGCTCGTCGGAGCCAGCCCCAAGCCCCATAGTTTTGCTGGAGTTTCTCCAAGCATTGCTAGCTCGAGCACTGGCACGGGTTGCCCCAAGAGGTGGTGGTCTTCTCCTTGGAGATACGCAGAAGCCTCCTAGAAGTGGTCCTGGGCACCCTGCTCCAGGTGGCTCTGCCTGAGCAGGGCTGCACCAGGTAGACCCAGAGGTCCCTTCCCACCGCAGCCGTGCTGTGGTTCGGAGATTCGGAGCTTTGCACAGCGTAAGGGCGATGTCCTCCTTGCGAGCATGATGTACGGAGGTAACAGGGCCCCCCAGCGTGCAGAGCAAAGTAGCAGGTGACTCCAGCAGGTACCCGGTACCACAGTACTGGGAAATACAGCCCTGCTCCTAAATGGGCTGCTCTGGGGCTCCTGATGGTTAAAATGTGACTCCCAATAGCAGCCATAAGAGTTCTAGTTAAGCTAAATTATCCCTAATTAGTGCTAGTATTGATGAGACGCTGCAGGTCAGCATTTGAGCTGGGTCCCCATCCCTTTCTTCTTTACACAGCAACTCAATGTGACCACTTAATGCCCTGGTTTCCGTTCAGCACGACTCCGATTTCCATAAACGAGGTAAAAATGCTGCCACAATATAGGTCAGATAATTAAATACTAGTACCTAGAATTATTTATGAGACTTTATAGCTATGCAAATTGAGCACTTGAAGCATTTTCATAAGTATTTATGAGTAACCAGGAGGAGATCAACCCAAGCTGCCAGCTGAAAGCCAGGGCTGGGTTTTATCTAAAATTAGCCGCCCCGCCTGCCGGCGAGAGGGCTTTTTCTCCAGGTTAATAGCTGTCCTTGCACCTTGGGGAGGTCTGCTTTTCAGTTTTTATTTTTTCACAGTATGAGTTAAAGGTTAAATGTCACCAATTTAATGCAAAGGAAGAGGCTGTTAGCATGACTGCGTGGAAGAACACGCCGTTGTGTCTTTGCAAGTCAAGGACAAAGCCCAGCTGCAGAGCTGGCCTGGGGGCTGTGGAGGTTACGGGGAGCACTGGGAGGAGGGGGGGGGGGGGGGCTTGAGGGTCACGGTGACCCTGGCAGGGGATTTGGGGGGGCTCTCCTTGCCCCCCAAATGCAGACATGGTCCTCATGCATCCACAACCTCTGCACAGCAGCTCACTCGTCAGCCCTGCCTGGAGCTGCATCGCCCATTGTGCACACACATGCACAGACATGCACAAACACACACGTGCATGTGCACACACGTGCACACACATGCACACACACAGACTCATGCATTTGTGCGCAGTCCTGAGCTCCGCACACATGCGCATTCCCCACCCGGCCCCAGGGCAGCTGTCCTCCATCAGATCTCCGCAGACATGGCTCTTTATCTCGCCCAGCCCCCGACGGGTGTTTCTCCTCGCAGAAGCAGTTCTTCCAGCTCACTTCACATTTATTCTCTTTTCCTTCCACGCTGCTTCTCTTCGCCCCGCTCCCTTTTCCCTTTCTTGCTGGCCTCAATCTCCAGATATTGCCAAACTTTCGCAAAGAAAGAAAATGCTTTCAAGTCAGACTAAAACAAACAAGGTCATTGGAAAAGATAAAAAATAATGAGTTCCTTTCTGTAGGACTCTTTGCTCGTCTCTCCCCCCGCCTCCCCCTCTTTCATCTCACTCCAGAAAAGAAAAATAAATCTTTACTAATCCCTTTGGAGCCCTGCCTCCAGATCTGCTGTGATGCGAGTCGTAGCCGCGGTGAAAATGTGGCCTCATACTCCAGGAAAATCAAATTATTGCTCAGGCCCCCACCACTCCCTGTCTGCCTCTGTCCCGGGCCCACTTCTCCAGGCAGGAGCAGCACAGATTAGTCACTGGCCAATGACTTCTTCTCTTGTTTTCTTTTATTTTTTCTCAACTCCTAGGGCTTTAGAAAGTGAGGACAGTCTCCGAGCTGGGTTTTAAATAGTTGATTACAGAGGAACCAGCAGAGAAGGAGGAGGGAGCTCTGGGGGAAGGAAGGTGATTTGGGCACCCTGGGGGCTTTCTCTCTCTGCCCTGGGGTGCTCAGCACCAATGTCCGTGAGAAACAGCATCAAAAATAAAACCAACACCAAACACACACACAAAACCAAAACCAACCAACCAACCAACAAACAAAAACACACAGAACAAATTTCCATCTGGGGAGAAAAAGTTTTAAACTGGTGAACTTTTTTTCTCTGCTACTTTTCAAAAAGGAATATTCTTCCAGCTAATGTACTGAAGTGACATTGCAGGCTGAAATTGAATAAAACATTTCATTTGATCTAAAATTAATTGGGGTGGGAGGAGAAGGGTTTATTTTGGTAGGAAAAAAAAATCAAAGGGTCTGTACTTTGCATTGATCCAAACCACTTCTTAGTTGAATTTTTTGGGGGAGGATCGGGCAGTGAGCTGGGAAGTTTCTCATTTGTCCAGCTCTAACTGGATGTCCCAAACCAGCAAGTACTTTCCAGTTGTAAAATGAAAAGCAGGAATGGGCTCAATGGAAGAGGTCATCCTTGCTCTTTTCTCCTTTTTAATGGCTTGCCTGCTTGTGCTCAGCCAGGACAGGCTGGGCAGGGAGAAGGCCATCATGTCAAAGGGAGACAGCGGTGCCTTCTCACCCTCTTTGAGGCACTTTAGGGGCTCCCTCTTTTCACTCGGTTGCCTAAAAGTCAGCATGCCTGCTTTAATTCCCAATCCCAAGTCATGCGTTGCCCTCTAATTGCATGTCAGCATGAGCACCCTCAGGTGTGCTGATCCCCTGGGAAGGAGGGCAGAAGGCCCCAGCGCTGCACTCAGGTTGTGAGTGCTGGCCTCAGGAAATATATCTGGGGTAAAAGACATCGCTTTTGTTCTCCTGGCCCGCCTGGAGCAGTCCTTGCAGCCGGCCACCACTGTGACCAGCACCACCACCAGCAGCCAGCCCGAGGCCGGGGGAGCAGGGGGTGGCGCTGAGCACCCCGCACCACCGCGGGGAGCCCAGAGCTGACGAAATCAAAGCAGCTTGAAACAAGGACTGCTGCGGAGGGAGCGGGGCGGAGGGGGGCTGTTTTCTTTCATGTCCTTTAAAGCTCCCATTTTGTCTTAAAAATAAATAAATAGAAAAAAACTTTAGGAGGCTGCTGGGATTTACTGCTCCTTGTCCTCGATGGAGGTGAGGCTGGATGAGCGCACCCGATGGCCAGCGGACGGATGGGGAGGCGCGGGGCCAGCTGACCTCGGGGATGAAGCAGCACCGTAGGCACCCAGCACTGGGTGAAAGTGCTGAAACCACCGCCTGTGAAGAAATGCTGGGCTTTAATCCCAGCCGGCCTGAATTTTCTGCTTGTTTTTAAAATAAATGATCTCTCTGTGCTTAGCCAAAGCAGTTATTAATGTTTTCATTCCAGAAGGGAAACGCGGTACAATTTCAGTAGCTGCTAGTTATGAGTAATGAACACATAAAGCAGAAATAATCAGCATTTGTTTTTAGGACGGGTAACAAGAAGCCAGGGCTACTTCCAACAGCTAAACCCTGGCTTGACCTGCACTTGGACAGGAACCCCCAAAAAGCTTCCCGATGGGATGGAAACCTTCAGAGAGCCGCAGACCTTCTGCCTCAGGTCCAGGCGTGGTGCTTGGTGCAGGCGAGATCAGCCGCTCCACACCACGCTTTGCACGACATCACGGTTCATTATAAAGGGACGCGGTACCCTGGCAGCATCCTAACCTAATGAAAGTCTTATTTTCCAGAGTAACAGTTCATTACTGGACTCGCTGTGCACTGGAAACCCCTAAGGTGGGAAAAATGAAGAAAATAAAGCGCGGGGCTGCTGGATGCATAGTGAAATCCTCGTGGGCTTGGGCATTTGCAATTCCGCTACATCTCTGCAGGAAGGCGGATGCTACTTGCTCTGAATCCAAGGGCCTTTTAGGTCTGCATGGTTTTTCAGGCTTCTATGGATGCTTTAGGATATGGATGCTGTCACCATGCAGCGGGAGGTGAACCGCAAGCACCGTCACATTCACCTGAGGACTGGTGACCTCTCCTTGCAGGTGTGAGCAGGAGTGTCCATATGCAGGTGCCTGCATGGCCTGGCCCAGATGTGACTGCCAGCCCCCAAACCACACAGCCACACATGGTGCGTTGAGGTGGGTGAGCTCCAGAGCCCCTTGGTACCCTCTGCCTGCAGCTCCCCGGGGCACCCCCAGCTCTGCCCAGCTGCAGGGGCCCTCAGGGGGCTGCGACTGCAAGGGAGACTTCCCAAAGCTGTGTGTGCGAGAAAAGGGGAGCACGAGCCTTTCCCCCCGCCTGCAGAGTCCCCTGGACTGCCACCACGAGCTGTGGCTCCTGGACAACCTGCCAGGAGCCTGCAGAGAAACGTCTGGTAAAGCAAATCTGCTCATCCCTGTTTCCAGCAGGAAAAGAAGGCAGAGTGTTGTCATCTGTGCCTTTCCCTTCTCATCTGTTCAGAAAGAAATGGAAAACATAGCAAAGACAGCCACCTGAGAGTGTCTCCCCCCACCAGGAGGAGCGATGCTCTCGGGGAGCCCAAGGTCGGGATCCGACCCCGCAGCCAAAGCTGCGCTGCCATCACGCTGCCATCGCTGTCAGCCACAAGGCAGCAGCTTCTTCCCCACGTTACAGCCATGGCACATCGTCCTCAAATACATCGTCTTTTCCCAACAGCTAGGGACATTTAAAAAACGAACACTAACCAACACAAAATTTTGTGAAATTGCAGTTGTTTGTATCTTTTCCAGGACGGAACAAGGTTTGTCTCTGCTAACAGCACTGAACAAAAGACACACATTGAGTCTAAAACTTGTCTACACCCTCCCTATCGTCAACAGGAGGAGAAACCTCCAGAGAACAACTGAACCCATCTGCCACGGGCACCCTTTGGGCCAGGACAAATCGTCTTCTGCATGGAACCTGCTCCTGCACCGACTACAGAGAGCAGCAAAATGAGCGTGCACCTAATTTTTACACGCCTGGTGAGGTGAGAGGAATCCCAGGCCATATGTTTAAATACATTTGTTCTTCCTTCCTGACATCCCTCACAATTATTAGCAGCGTCTCCTCCCAGCTTCTTTACCCGGCATATTATTGGATGTGTCCATCACTGCAACGGGAGTGCTGCTGCAAGGAGCAGCAAGGAGGGAGTGCTCCGGTGCGGGTTCGGCACAGCTACCCGTCCCCACCCGCCCTTCCCCAGCACACGGGCTCCGCCACACCTTCCTTCCCAAAGGGACACGCTGAGCCCAAATAAAGTCCAGAAATCCCCTTCCCTGCTTTCCTGGTGCCTTCTGAATGCCCAAAGGCAGAAGCATGCAGTGTGGAAATGAAAAGCCAACGCACTCATCTCCACCTCTGCCGCAGCCTTGAAAGGTGAGTACAGGTGACACGCCTCTGCCTCAGTTTCCCCTTCTACAGAACAGGACTCACTACGTCAAGCCACCTCCAGAAGTCACATGAAGTTCTTGGGAGAGAAGGGAACATAAAGCTGGTCGCTCCATTTATAATATTTGCAGGTAATGGCATGCTAATACAATTCATTAACACTCAGACATTGCTCATTAATGTCTTTTTACTCTTCCATCTCAGGGTCTGTATTTCTATTTTACACATAATCTGTTTTATTAAGCAGTTTCTTAATAGAAAAAAGTATTATCTTCTATGCAGATTTTGCTTAAATCCCCTCAAATATAATTAGGCCCCAAAAGGTTCAAGGAAGTTTGAGTACGTATCTGAGCTGCAGAAAACTCACTTGTACTCCACCTCCAAAGCATTTAATTTTTACTGATCACTGCTACGTGCTCCACGTTCTTCTCCGTGCAATGTCAGGCAATATAATTATTCTGTATTTCAATTGCAGCTATCCTGGGAAAGTATATATTTTTTTAAATATCTGTATGGCTTTTGTAATATCTCCCCATTGGCAAAACCCAAGCAGCAGCCCCTGCCAGGGGCTTTGCTCACTGATCCCTTGGAAAATGTGAACAACCGAGCAGGGCTCCTGTCGTCCTTCCCAGGTGTTTTTCTGTTCTGGAATACACCCCTGGGACGATGGATGCTCCTCGCGCCGGGATGCTGAGGCTGGAAGCAGGACTGCGGCAGTGCCCTGGGTCTGCTTCAGCCAGCGCTGGAGAAGGGAATTAACTTGTCCTGGTACAGCTCCTCATTTAGAGCACCTCGCCTGGCATCAGGCTGAAACCAGGTGTCTTGGGTCGGTGGGAGAGAACACAGCCTCTGGCACAAACAGCCCCATCCCTGTGTGACACTGGGTCACATCCGCATCTCAAACCTCTTGTGGCCACACGTCCACCAGCTCCTCTGCAGGCAGGGTTTGCTGGAGAAGACATCCCAGCCATGAAGAGCAGGGAACCTGCCAGGTCTCCAGACGTGTCCCTTGGTCTTAGTGGAGGAGCCTGATAGCTTTACTCCTGGAAATCAAGCCTACAGACTCCAAGCCCACAACATGCCAGCCCTGACATCAGGGATGCATCTCCAGCCCAGGACCTGGCTCCTCACCAGCCGTCCCAGCAGCCGTCCTCTACAGGGACAAAAACCCTCAAGCCGTCCCTGGGCTTTGCACTGCACTGCCCAACCCGCAGCCGCTCTCCTGGCTGCCGAGCAGGATTTGCACTCCCCGGCAGCCTTACCAGCCTCTCCCACTGCTGCAGCCTCTGCTCCCTCCCAGGTGGAGGCTCGGGAGCTGCCATGCCTCCTCTCTGCCACGTGCTGTTCTACGGTACGCAGCCAGCGCAATTTCATCTGTAGCTTTGAGCAAATAGTAAAATGTTCTAATATGTGGGCTTTTATTGAATTAAATATTAACATAAATACAGGGCTGAATGCAGCGCTGGATTATTAATTTTAATATTTAATCCAACAAGAAACCTTACGGTTGTTTTAGGGTGGCTTAGTTTCCTTTCACCCAATTTGTTTTCCATCAGCGCTGAAATGAAGTTTTCATAACGAAGGAAGGTGATCAGGAAGGTGCGCTCACCTGTTAGGGAATATTAGGGGCTGGCAACTGAGCACATACAAATAAAAAGAGGAAGCAACAGCAATAGCAATAGCACTGGGTAGGGATGGACAAGAATGGAAAGAACATCACAACTAGGATACACAGTTCTGAGGAGCCTCGGGAGGTTAAAGGAAGCAGGTGGCCCTTAAGTGTGATGATCTGGTCCATCAGCTTTCCCCAAACGAGCATCCTCCCACAAAGCCCCAGACAATGGCATGTGGAGACACGGAAACCCTGCAGAGGGCTGAGATGCCAGGCAGATCAAGCACAAAACGGCACGACCCATCGGGGACAAACCCTGATGGAGAAGCTGAAGGTCTCTCCCCTTGTCCTACCTTCCCAGCGAGCCAGCCAGGAGCCTGGGAGGGCTGCACCTCACAGGGGCTGTCTGCTAATGGTGAGGCACGTGTATTTTTTCCCTAGGTTAACACCAAGCAGAGCTCAGCATGCAGGAAGAGGAAAGACGTCCGTCCATGCCAACACATCCTTGTATTTCATTCTTTAAGCTCTTAAGCTGCTATTTGAATTTTAGCTGTAAAACATTGAACTGATAATAACAATAATAATAATAATAAGCCCTTCTTAATCCAGAGAGGAGGGCTGGATGAATGTCTCAGCCAGCCACGTCGCTGCTGCACGGAGGAGGTTTTCTGCATAAACTCTGCCATTTCCCTGGCAATGGAAGGGGACCCATCTCACCGGGAAGGGGACCCATCTTGCTGGGTTCTACCAGGGCTCCCAAGCCCCCTGCCCAGAGCTGCTGGGTAAAAGGGCAGAAAAGGCAGGGAGAAATGCTCCTGTACCTGCCTCTTGCTGGAGAAGAGCCTGGAGCGTGATCCTTCAAGACATTGCCGGCTTCAGATTATTACCTGTCACCACCGACCCAAGAGAACACACCGACCTGCCAGCATCTGCCTGCTGGGGAGCTGGAGATGAAAGAGTGCCAATACAGAGACAGCAAAGCCTGTCTCGGAAGCAGTGACACGATGATTATTGCTATTGCTTATAATCACACATAATGATGGCACAGGAGAGCACCATGGCCATTGGGAATCGATTTACGACAAGCCCAAGAGAAAGCAACGCTGACAAATGTCCAGAAATGTTGAGGGGAAGTCAACGAGGAATGTGTCCACACCTGCACTGCACACATTAATAACAGCATCTCTTGGCCCACTGCTGGATCTCAGCGGTTGAAAATGACCTGGGCATGGGCAGTTGACAAGGAAGGGTTAATGTCTGCATTTCCAGGCATACACTACTGCATGCAAAGCCTTGCAGCCAAGCCATGAGGTGCGAGCAGCTTGTGCCCATGCTCACCAGCCCATCTTGGGGCCAGCCCCATATCTCGGTGCCCTCCTGCTGCTGGAAGGAAACATTCAGAGAGTGGTGGGAAACCACCACAGGTGGGAAAGCAGGACGGGGACTGCTCGGGGAACAGCTGGGGCAAAGGGCTAAAACTGGAGCAAGCTCGGGAAGCCAAAGCTCCCAAAGCTCCCTTGCCAGTTCTTTATTTTTTTCCTACCTACCTTAAACTGGGGATGGTCTTGGGGATGTGAGTGCAACCTGCAGCCTCCACTACTATGTAGAACAACATGCCAGGAGCAAGGGCAGGGCTGCTTGGTTTTGCGTGCACCAAGGATGTGGGCTGCAGGGCTGGCTTCACATGCAGTCACAGAGCTGGAAGCTCCGGCCAAAGTGTTTTGCATTTTAATGCCCATGCAGGTCTAGGACACCCTGGTCCCAGTTCTCTTTTGGCACCGCTGGTGTGAGGCTGCAGAGATGCTGTTTACCACGAGAGGACACCATCCTACCTCCGACTTCCTCAGCGCACAGCACTCAGTAAAAATATCCATAATAATATTACAGGGACCGACTGGAACACACACGTCGGAGAGGAGAGCAAGAAAGAAACAATATGTTTATCATCCTGCTATAGCCAGCGAGAACGCTGCCCTGCCATTTATTTCTGCAGCAAGTACCCCTTTAAATATACAAATCGCAGGGACATTAGGCTGTAATAGGCAGACCAGGGATTAGTTTGAATATACTTCATTTGGTGATTTGTGTGTGCGTGCGGGAGCGCGTGTGTGTTGGTTGACTTTAAAATGGAATAAACCACATTTAGCAGCTAGGTAGCTATGGAAACATAACCAAAATTGTTCTACCACCTTTCTGCCGCACTGCTTTCCGCAGCCCTGCAAATACTGTCAAGGGAGGACTGAATATTGTTTCTTATAAATAATAGAATGTAAAGAGCTACAGAAAGAATCACTAAATTAGGACCGCGAAGTGGGGATGGTTCAGGAAAAAAAAAAAAAAAAAAAAAAAAAAAGCCCAGTAGATGTAATATTAGTTTCTGATGACTTAGCAATGATAAGGGACTTAATTTTATTCTTTTGTATTTTTGCAGGGTACAGAAAGATGCAGACTGGGGAAATACATGTATTTTGGTGCATGTATTTGTGGGGAGGTAAGTATGTATGTATATGTATGTAAATATATGTGCACAAACACACTCCCAGCTGCGTATACACAAACAGAAATACACCAACAGCATTTTGGTGATTGAAAAGCAAAGGACCTTGCCTGCCGCTTGTCTCTGCTCGGGGAGCTCTTGCTCCATGGCTGCACCTGCAGCCTGCAGCCCGGCCCTGCCCCAGCCCTGCTCCCCGCTGCCTGCACCCACCGAGAGGCTCCCGAGGTGCTGCACATCTCGCTGAAGTGTTTGGAACAGCAGTGGCCAGGACCAGGGCAGGGGACAAGGCAGGACTTGCTGACACAGAAGGCAATGGTGACGTGGGTTTGGTCAGGTGTCACCTCTTGCTGATGGTCCTCCATTGACCTGTGTTTTGGGTGCTGGCCCAGTTCAGCAGTCCAAAATGTCAAACAGAGAGCCAAGGCTGGGGTTACTGCACAGCACCAGCACCAACCAGCCCCACATCCACCTCCTCCCGGGCACCCAGGGCTTCCTTCCTCTCGTTTGCTCCTTCAGTCCTGTCCTCTCCAGACCAAGGACTCATGAGCTCTCAAGGTCCTGCTGTGAAGGACTCTGCAACCCCTTTCACATTGTCCCTCCAGCCTGGCCCCCAAGGCACAGCCCCCAGAACTGCAGGCAGCACTTGAGATGTGGGGGCACCATGGATGTACGCAGCAGCATGAGGACAAGCTGCTTTATTCTCCATTTCTTTCCCCATAGCTCCTAGCTTTGCCCTTGCCTTTGTGGTTGCTGCTGACATTTCCAGAAGCAGCCTGCAATGCCTCCACAATCTCCTTACAGAGGTAATAGCTCATTTAGACTGTGTCGCTGTGTAGGGACAGCCACTGTTGATTTTTCTCCATGTGCAGTTACCAACAATGAATTTCCTCTGCCATTTTATCACCTGCATGCTGCTATCCTTCTGCACTTCTTCGCAGTCAGCTTTTGTTGGCACTCTCCTGAATTAATGCTGCTGCTGCCTTACAAATCCCGTTTGCTGTCGGTTCCCTCTGCCAGACTGTTTGAGGGCATGTTGGACAGCGCGGACCCTACCACTGATCCCCGGAGTGCCTCACACATAACCCCTGCCCGCAGAGCCAAGGGATGGCCCCCTCTCACACCTCGCTCCAATCCCACATCTCCTTTTGAAAGCCCTTTTGGAGGACTTGGAAAAGCAGCTCAGCATCCAAAATGCTCTGAGCAAGTACTGCCAGGACTATGAGTAATCAGACCCATCCTTTTCCTCCCAGTGAATGGGTACACTTGCTCTATCTCCCTCTCCAAGCCTAGCAAAGGCACGTCTTACCCTCCCGTCCCACTTGGGGCCGGGTACTGCTACCCCTAAGGTCTCTGGATGTAGCTCCCTAACGAACCAGCTCGGTCCCCTCCCTCCTCACCCACCAGAGGCTCTGCGTGGGCCGCGGGTCTGGGCCAGCCGAGGCTGCTGTGAGGACAGCGTCCGTCCTCCAGGCCCACGCAGCACGCTGCACAACTTGGCTCCCATCAGGGCCTCTTGGCAGAGATGCCTTCTGCCGGGGAGGAAAGAGAATGGGTGATGAAGCAGATACCTTTGGCAAGCTTTGTGGAGTTAGCGCTGCTAATTAGCAAGCGTAGAGGGCTTCAGCAGCAGCTGTGCTGCTGCAGCCCCCTGCCACTATCTAAACAGTCTTGTGGGCCATACCAAGAGGGGATGGGGCCCTGCCCTCCTTCAGATTTCCTGCTTCAGATGCTGGATTTGCCACGCATGGAGGAGGCAATGCCAGCTGCTTCGTCCTCCCTGGCAGAGGAGCACTGCCCAGACCCCTCATGTTCTGCATTCAGAGGTTAGGAGCAGGCCCCTCTCCGGCCCAAAGTGTTGTTGCTTTAACAGGCAGAGGGATGGGAAAACAAAACCCTTTACTGTCTATTGTTAAACTTTACTGTCTAATGTTTTAATAAACAGTCAAGTTCTTCCTCCGACCATTAAATCAGCAGTAAAGCAGAATGGAGACTGGTTTATGGGAATCTATCTGCATCAGTAACATACAAATGTGAGGTCTTGGCAGCCGCGAGCAGCTACTCCCCGTCGCGTGGCTTCCTGCCCACTTTGAGGGCTGGAGCTGCTGTGGGTTTGGAAGGGGTACAGCTCCTCCTGCCTGCTGCAAGACGGGCAGAGCGGCCACTCGTGGGCCCTCCTCGCCCAGTTCTCCACTGAACTCCACATCAGCCAAAAGGGTAGTGCAGGTATGATGCTCTGTCCTCGGGAGGGGGACATCCTCCCTGAGACGGCCAGCTGGGGACATCACAGTCCCAGAATGGTTTAAGACAGGCAAGTTGAGCAGTGCTTTTTACTCCCAAGTCTTTCACAACTGAAGGGAAACATTTAACTGGCACCTGTTGATTACATTCGGTAGACAGAGACAGACGTTGCTGCTAGCCCATGTCACCTCTTGTCACGCAGTGACACAAAGGCCAGGAGCTCATCAGGAGTCTCAAAGGGGCTGGGTGATTTACTGGATAGGAACCAGACCAGCTACAGCTATGGGCTGAAAAGTAAAAATCATTTAAAACATAGGTATTGGGGTGAGAGGTAAAGGGCATATTGCCACAAAGCTGGGAGCAACCCAAGGGTCACCTGTGGCAGCAGATTCTGGCTCCGTGCTCTGCAGCACCAAAGCTGGGGCTCTGCTTAGTGCACTTGAGTGCCATACAGTCAGCGTCTAAAGAAACCTAAACCCTTTGTTATCTCTGGGATGATTCATGTTTGCTTGATAGCACTAACACCCTTTAATCTCTGTTTTTCCAAGAATCCCCAGCCTGCAGCTGCGGGCCGTGTGGATGGGAGCAGACATGGTGGTCCATTACATTCGCTCTGGGTAGGACTGACTTCTAAATGCTTTCCAAAGCATATCTGCTAGCCCTGCTCCAAAAGGAATAATGATCATCCTACCCATCCCCAAAGTAATTTTTAACAGATCACAGTTGTTGCGTCAACTTTGATTACCAGAAGTGAGGTTTTATCTCCTTGGGGGTGGCTCTGTCAGCAATAGATACCAGGTTTCCTGCTTACCACCATTTGTGGGCTGTTCAAACCGTTTGTCCAGTCATAAAATTATTAGCACATTATCCCTGGGCAATGGCTTGTAATTTTCTCTTTTTATTACTCAATAAACAGTTTGGATCCCAACCCCCCAGAGTGAGAATAGGAACTAACTTAGTACTTACACATACATAAATGATGTAGGAAAGAGACAAGGTATAGGAACACAGAAACACTACCAAAAAAAAAAAAAAAAAGGAGAGAGAGAAAGCTATTTTGTAAGCTTTTTGTTGTAATGAATGAAAAATGTGATGTAATGAGGGAAAAGAGACAAGCCTTGAGAAGTCCTACAGGAGAAGATTGCTGGAATAAAACTTCCTCCATAACAGCCCCAGCAGCATACACCCTAGTTTTCCCTACAGCAGTCCCAAATACCAGCACACCCTGGTGAACATGCCTGGATGCTTGGAGAGCCTTGGGAAAGAAAAGTAGAGTGGTTAGTTGACGCAGTATAGCCATACTCACTTGTTCCAGCTACGTTATAGCTATTTATTTCCAGCTATAGCTAGAAGGGGCTTTGATGGAGGAAGGGGATTTTCTAAATGAAAAAGAAATGCAGTTTATGGAGAGTGAAAGCTAGTCCCAAATCCAAGTCTAATTGAATTAGAAATTGCCTGGATGCTTTCTTTCTATTCAAAAGCTTGTTAAACTTCCAAAAATATGTATATATATTCTTACATTTTCTAAACAAATCCATTCAGCTTTTTTTTCAATGTGACATTTTCTATTTCAAAGTTGACCTATTTTGAGAAGTAAGAAAATTAGCTAAATTCCCCCATATCAAAACATTTCACTCTGGGCTGAATAAAATATTGGGAGGTTGTTGTTTTTTTCCCTTTCTGCAAAGAAGTATACTCCTCACTGGGGGCTACCAGAATGGATTTTATTTATTCTTTTGAAGTCCGTTTCAAGCATGGAACAGGAAAAAACCCTCTACACAACTTGCACAGCAATGATTTCCAGCCTACTTTTACATTCCACATTAAGATACCTAATCTATCCCATGGATTTGGGATATAGGAATTTGAAGTGTAAGTAGGGATTGATAAATTGAGTAATGGGTTTTATCTATAACAAAGGTTTCTTGGGGCAAAATCTCTCAGAAAAGAAATGACCACAGCCTACACTGTTTGCTGGACAAAGGTTTCTCTCAGTACTCATCACTGTAGTTTGTTGGTAGCTTTAGAAATAAAGGTGAGCAGAGAGTATTTCACTCCAGCCTGCCAGGCCAATCTCTGGATGACTTCACTCACAGTCAAGGGACAGCTTTTACAAGTCATTGTTCAAATGTTTTGAACTCTTTCCCTGACAGCATTTGATTAAATAGATTTTTAATTGACACAATACCTTACACTACAGCTGCCATTGGTGTGAGAGAAATAAAAAATCAACTGTCTCAAAAGTCAAAACTATATATTAGAGCATCTGTGCAAAATTGCACGTTACATTTCATTGTTCTTGGAGAGGCTTATTAATAAAGATGGCTTGCTTTTTCCAAACAGTGGCAATACTTTCGGTACACAAGACGTAGTCCTACTCTGAGTTGAAAGGCTGTCTCACTGGAAGGTCTGGGCAAGATGACATGGCAGGAGGGTTTTATTTCTGATGTTCTTTCTTTGTAGCTATCCAATGACACTCTCCTACTCTGGAACAATGTTGGGCAGGAGAAAAAAAATCCATTAGGGTTACTATTTGAACGTCTCAGAGCCTTTGCTCCAGGCTGCCTGGAGGCGCAGTTGGCCAACTCTGCGTCATCACCAGGTTTCCTTGACAATGCCTAAAAGATATTCTTTCAAAAGCTGGACTCTGAAGCACAGTTCTTGTCTGCACACCAGCCCCTGCAAACCAGGTCTCATTTGAAGTCAGTTGCCAGAATATGTGATGGAGTGAGATCTGTGTAGCTTTCTGATAGCATAGCGTGGAGCTCAACTTTCAAAAACTTTTCACAAAAGGTTGTGTTGGGACTGCTCAGTGCAATCAGTGCATGAGCTGTTAATGTGGAACTCATGATTGCTCGCAGCAATCACGGGGTCTGAAAACACAGCAGGATTCAAAGGAAGATCAGCCACTCACACAAGGTAACAAGGACATCTTAAAATGAGCATCTATTGAATTGGGATTCAGAGCTAATTTATCCCAAGGGAAGGTTATTTGTTAACTGCCTCTTGAAGAGTTTCTGATAGAGCTGAAGGAAGGGTGACAATTCCTCTTCACAGCCACTGCCAAGGATTATTCATTCTCCTCTGGAATGAAAACTAAAGCTTGATGGATGGGGACAGGGACTACAGACCACAGCACAGATGCTTCAGGTTCAAGTCCCTGTTGCCTGAGACAGAGGTTCTCCAGCCTCAGAAACCAGGTCTGACCCTCCCTGAAGTTGCTCTCACTGCCCAGCACTTGAGGCTCACTTGCTCTCCTTCTGCTCCATATTCAATTCTCTTTCTTCCTCAGAGTGCTCTGAATTCAAAAGCCCTCTTTAGAAACAGATGGGTGGTATTCAGTTGCCAAAACACAAGGACCTCGTTCTGTTTGGGCTGTCCGAGGGTACTCCTCCCAGCTTGCTGCCACTCCAGATGGGCACCAGCATACTGAGGATGCTAAATCATATTTGCAGCTACCCTGCAGATGCTCAGTACCTGCCGCCGGTGCTAACCAGCCTGGGTAGGTGCCTGCACTGCCAGCCCTGCCTCCCCTCAGGGGTGGTTGTGAAGAGGAGTTGTCACCCCTCCTTCAGCTCTATTGGAAACTCTTAAGAGGCAGTTAACAAATAACCTTCCCTTCAGATAAATTAGCCAAATAGCAGGCACTTGAGAGACAGAAGAACCTCTTAGTTAGGCAAAAATGCTTCTGACTCCTACAATTCCTACTGACTCCACTGGCTGACAGTGACCAAGATCAAAATTAACAGATAGTACTGAGAGTGTCAGTGTTCCTCATTAAGGTATGATCCTTATAAGAAAGGCTCATTAGGATCTCTAGGTTATCCATCACCCTTACCCCTGCAGCTGGCAACCTATGACACCAAGCTACAGACACCAGGAGCACTGCTGTGTCCCTCTGCAACCACTCCCAAAAACCTTTGAAGCCACCAGACAAACTATCAGGCTTGGTGGCAGCAGAGAGTCCTGTCAAATGGATTTATTTATTTTTTTTTAACCAATTTCACATGTGCATCACACTGCTCATTCTAGACCACCATTCCTGCCTCCTTGTTTCGATAAACAGTTGTATCACTGGTCACTTGCTAGGCCTTTTGTTGGTCAGCTCCTGAATCCAGAAACATCACAAATCTGTCAGTCTACTTCTTTCCTCTACATTCCTTCCAGTGTGTCCCAGTGCTTCTCTTAATATCTCAGTGAGACCATCTGCCCGAGACACACCTGGGCCCTGCTTGCCTCTAGGCACTTGCATGGATGCAGAGTGTTTCCACATGGACACTACTTCCCCATCCTGTAGAGGAGAAGTTCCTTTAAGCTCTTCGTAGACCTGAGGACGTGACAGAGTTGGTGAAATGGAGTAAGTCCCGTAAAAGACCAACAACGTGATGTCAGGATGGAGCGGTTCAATTTGAACAGCCAGTTCTGAGTGGCTGCAAGAAGTCAGAAATGGGTGATTGAGAAGCAGAGTTATTTCCTCCTTGGAAGCCAGGTGGGTCACACTCCTCAGCCAAACTACCAGCCCCATCCAGACAGAGCTGAGCAACCATTTTAATCAGTCCCCAAATGTCCTACCAGAAGGAAACAGTTTAACACCCTAAAATCTCAGGTGAGGGGACCTGGCATCGCTGCAGGAGGCATCTGGCTCTGGAGCTCTGCTCCAGAGGCAGCGGCTGACTCTGAAAGGGAGCAAAGACAGAAATAAGGCTTAGAACAGCAAAATAAATCGGTGACAGAGTTTCAAAAAAAAAAAAAAAAAAAAAGACAAATGGAGTTGAAATCTGCCCTTGTTTATTTTAATGTTTGGAATGTTTTTGAGGTGATTTATGCCCCCGCATCAATGTATTTCTCTCTCTTTGTCTCTCTCTTTCTTCCTTCCCCCACTTTATTTAACAGAAAAAAAAATAAAAATTAAAATTGGGGGAGTTAATTGGATTTCCAGGCTTCGCAGCCAGACACTGTAATTGATCTCTGAAGAGATGGATTTGCTGGTTAGCTGGGCATGAATTTGATAACACAGGCAGGAAGGAATGAAAAAGTCTCCCCTGCCAAAAGAGCCAAATTCTGGGCAATGCTGGCAGAGCCCCCTGGCACTTGCCTTCACCAAGACACGGGATATTCCCCGCCTTCCCTTCCCCTCCCCGTGTTTGTTCTGCCTTGCAAGTCCATTATTTTCAAAGCATGGCTGCGTCAACCAAGGCCCCCGCATCTGCGGCTCCTGGCACCCGAGCGTCCCCCAGCCAGCACTGCACCTCACCACTGCCCCCAAAAGTGCGTCCTTCACCCCCAAAGCTATGTCACCCACCTCTGCCCGCCCCAAAAGGCAGGTGCCATCTTCAGTCCCCTTGAGTTTCTTGTTGCAGCAGGCCGGTTTGCTCTGTGAAGAGAGGAGGCACTGATAGGGGAAGAGGAGCAGGATAGCCTCCACTGCCCATAGCTACGTTTCGCATTTCTCCCAACCGGTGTCCAAGCATCCCCACCAAGCCAGGCTTGTGCTAGCAGGCTGGCAGCACAACAAACCTTGCCCATGCCTGATTCATTCAAAAAAATCCTCAAATTCTGGGCTTGAGAACATGCTCTAGCCAGGTGAACCAGCCTCATACACCTATTCATAGCGACATCTCCCAGTTGCCGCCAGACCTCTATGAGCACAGGGGGCTTTCTTTTCTCGTGTACACAGAGACATTTGTGTTCTGGTTTCAGCTTAGGGTTGCAAGAGGCCTGGTGCTGCTGCTCCAAACGTAGCGATACTGGAGGCTGCTGTGCTGTAGGGCACCTCGCACACCCCGTCACGGCGCGTGCTCTCTGCTGCCCATCCCCACGGCAGATGGCAAGCGGCCGATCCCGACAGACTGCAGCAGGCTCCGGCAGCGCCCGCGGGGAATCCAGCTTCACACAGATCTCCGCAGGTGAGCTCACGTGAGAACATGGCACAAAACGAGCACAGGAGCAAACTTCAGGCAGTTTAGCATCACCCACCAGCAGGTTGGGTGAGAAAGGCATTTGTGGGAGCATGCTGACACAGGGCAGGCACTGCTTTCCCAGGCAGGGCAGCCTCCTCCCGCACCCATGCACTCCAAGCCCAGGTGACCAAAAGACCTTTGTTATCTGGGAGAGTGCCACGTGCCAGGGAGAAATCCCCTTGTAAAATTTGTCTCTTCAGCACAAGACTCATCTCATTCCTCTTTTTGTTGTGCATTTTTCCAAAATCCCAGTCCACTGGTACAGCTCAAAAGGAACAAAGAAAAATCATCAGCCCTTCTGAGCCAGAGAACCCCTCTCTCCCTTGCAGGTAACCCAAAGGAAGGTATTACATTCCCATTCACCTGCCAGCTCGCCCAGGAGACGAGGAATTGCAGTCCTTTTATCTGTTACAGGCTTGTCTGAAATGCCTGGCATAACCTGTGCCTGTGCTAGTTAGGCTGTGCTGATGTTTCGCTGGTCAGAAGCAACGCTATAATAATTGACCCGGCTTTTCTGTGCTGCTGACACCACCTGGCATGGCCTCGCAGAAGGAAACACTGCGTTTGCACAATGCATAATTAAACTGTGGAGCTAACTTCCACGGGAAGTCGTCGTGGCCAAGAATTTGTGACATTTCGGAAAGGAAGCAGGCATGTATACGGATAACAAGAATAGCCAGAGTTACGACAGCTAAATACCAACATCCCTGTTGACAGTGCTAATGATATTGCAAGGCAGCCTCCCGTTATTAGGGGTGATAAGAGTATCTAACATGGGGCAGATCTGCCTTCTGCTGCACCTCCCTTCGCAGCATCCACTTCTGGCCCCCCCTCAGAGAGGACAGAGCTGCACGGCCCCAATCCCACACATGCAATTCCCCTTCTAGTTTTTTTCTAACGTGTTTCAAGAATATTATACGGTTTTATTTTGCTGTTGCTTGCACTGGATATAAAATTCTGCACAACAGCAGCTTTCCAGAACTGTAAACCTGGTTTATGCTCAGGAATATTGTTCTGTGCAGGTGCAAGGTATCACTCACTCCCAAGCACTGCAGCTACTACAGACTGTGACAAGGAAGCTGCTCACAAATGGTCACGCAAAGGAAAACATCTGTTACAAACTAGCAGGTACACAGATCATCTGCAAATTGCACAGCTTGCGCCTGATTTTCCCCTTGCTTTGTTTAGCAACTTGCGGGGCTGCCACGCAGGATTTGGGACCCCCGTGGTGCAGAGAGGCAGACGACGGTGCTGAAGGCAGCACAGAATCCGGCCAGGCACCCACCTGGTCCCCGTAGGTCGTGCCACAGGCATTATTTAACCCATGTGCTCCTCACCCAGCCACACACCCCTGCGGGAAGCGGGGAAGACAAAGCAGGGCATGGTAGGTCCCACCCAGCCTTGAGAAGCCCAGGTGGCAGGGCTTTAGGTTCAGAAATGCAAGCAGGCTGGGTTGCCTTTGTTTTATTCCCGTGGTGCTGCTTTTTACCGTTAGCACTCCAGGGCAGTTTTTGCTTCATCAGGCAGTGCCCTTTCCCCTTCAGCCAGCTCTCTGCCCCATACCTGCTTGCCCCCTGCACAGGCTCCATGGCTGGCAGTGCTTTCCTCCCCCCCCCCCCCCTTTTTTTTTTTGCCTCCACCTCACACACAAAAGATTTCCTGATCTCAGCTGGACCTTTACATCTGCTTTGTGTTACAGGGCTTAGATCAGGAAACAGAAGGATTCTGTTTCCATCAGGCAGGATCTCTGGTTGATCTCCAGCCAGCCTCAGGACTCAACCACAGTTCCCAGCTTCACATGTGATGGTTAGAAAGGAGGATCCTCCCGTGCCTCGTGGCACTGCCCTCCCGACTGCCTGCTGCCAGCGCTCCCACCTGTGTAGGGCTCAAACACCTGAGACTCAGCCCACAGCTCTGGATGTGTCCAAAACCTTTCCACCTGCTCAGCCTCGCACAGGCTCCGCTCCCATCCATGGAAATCCTTCTCGCCTCCACCAGAGTGCCAAGGGTTCCATTTTGCATCCTTTTAATTAAAAACACAATTTAACAATATTTATATGATTTTTACACCTGGAGTAAAGCAAAGGGGGGCAGGAGGAGAGAACCCATCCCTGGTCCTACACTGCCATCACCTGCTTTGAATCGCAAGATCCTGGAGCTCCTGCTCCCCTCGATAAGATGCATCAACACCTTTGGCACGCGATTTATCATGTCAGAGGAGTTCACCACTTCTGGCACAGAGCAACAAGACTTATTAAGTCCTGGACACACACCTTAGCAATCGATGGGAATTTCAACTGTGACTTCATTGTGAAAGGGATCAAACCTTTTAAAATCCCATTCCTCAAACAGAGTGGTCTTGCACCCTGCAGGAGCCCAGTGTAAACACTGGGGCCTCGTAAGTACCTGTGTGCGCTTTGGGGGGACAAGGGTCACTGCACACAGCCTGGCGAGACCCTGTGTGAAGCACCACGCAATCCTTGTCACCCAAAATTGGGGTCAAGGATGGCAAGCTCAGGCTGGAACTGGCTCAGAGAAAGGCTATCTACAGCATCAGAGCAAAGGTGGCCTTTTTACAAGAGTCAGCTGCTGGGAGGCCCTGACTTGTTAGTTTAAGAAAATGAAGGTGGAGAGGTGATAAAATTGTTCTCTCTTCATGTATCAGGAGGTTTAACATGAAGGAAGAGAAAGTGCTATTTAAGGTGAAAGGACAACATCAGCAAAAGGTCACAAACCATCCATGAATAAATTTAGGTGAGAAACTAGAATAAGGCTTTTCACTGTCCAAACAATTAGGAGGAAAGCCAGTGCAATAAGAAAGGTTTTTTTCAGCCTAAGAAAGGGAAGAGAAGCTTGGTTGTCCGCAATGGCAGGGAGCAGGATGCGATGGACTGGAGGTAGTGCAATAACAGTGTTTGTTTTAAAGGAGCATTACTGCAGCCATGTAGACCGAGAAAGGTGGAGAGGCGAGGTGTGCTGGGAGAGACAATCCATTTGTACAAGGTCAACTGATTTAATTGGAAAAACGTGACAAGTTTCAGACTTGGGCCTGACAGAGGGCAGTAAAAATCAAGGTAAATATAAATCAAAAGACTGTGAGAGTGCGCAGAGGCCAGCTGGCCAGCCCAAAGGCTGCATCCAGCCCCACCACTGAGCGCTGGGGGAAGAGAGGGCAGCCAGAGCAAGCACGGGCAGAAACTCCCCAGTGCCGAGCCAGCACCGGCTGTCCTGTAGCAGCCCACACAGAAATCCATATGGAAAATCATTAAACAATTACAACCTCTGTCAGAAGAGGATCATCCTTGGAAGACACTACTCCAGAAGCCTCTGTTTGCTGCTTTCAGATAAGCCCCTGCCCCATGGGAACAAGGGCCAGAACACGTTTCACAGATCAGCAAACACTGAACAAAGCGACCGAAGCAAACCAGGGGAGCAAAATGAGCCAACACCACCCCACCACCTCCAGCTCCATGCATCCTCATGGGCTGGTAGTCGGTCGTGCCCAAACACCAGCCCGTAGGCACGGCCCCAGCCACGCAGCCTCCCCAGCGAGCCCAGGGCCACGCGCCGTTTCCAGCAAAGGGAGGCTTTCCATAAAATAACCACTCGGCGCCAGCTCAGCGGTCTGGGAGAGGAAACAATCCACCTGAAAAAATTACCCAGCCAAAAAAGTAAGGTCTAACGCGCTGGCTGATTTAACACACAATTTTATCACTCCCTACAGACAGAAGCCTCTCTTATTTGGAAGGTGCTTAAGCACCTGATTTCGGTTAGGCCTAAATACTTCTCAAAAAGCTGGCCCTTCATGCAGAACCAAGATAATCTTTGAAGACACAGCAACTCACCCGGCTTTGCTAAATCAATCTCACTGTTATTTTATTCAGTGTAAAAAAAAGTTCCCAGGGATCACATTTCTACCAGAACTTGTTAACAATTTATAACTATCACCTTAATCGTTAAAAACAAACAATGGGAAAGAAAAATCATTAAATTAATCCCTGATCTGGAATCCCAGAAGAGAAAATGAATTATTTTTCAAGACTGTAAGAATTAGAGGCTAACCTTCCAGATCGTGTAAAAACACGAAGAGCAAGTGTATGCATACTCTGTCAGACAGCATCTGAGGCTGCTGGAGGAAGGCTTTTTTTTTTTTTTTTGTATTGCTTTGAAGCTCTTTGCTGTCATTCTCCAAGGAGCCTGGCAACCACATTGTGATAGAGCAAGGATGAGCCTTTTAAGCTTTCAGAGTTATTTCCGAAAGAGCACGGGCTGAGCTGAGCGTTGCAGCTGATGTTCGGGAGCTTCTGGCTATAGCATGCTGAGTTCAGCCTGGGCAGGGCAAGCAGAAGCACTGCTGGGACTGGGACCACAACCTGCCACCCCTGGGCTTCTGGGGGGCTCCTAGGGAGGGCTGCCTCCCTGTGTCCCAGCCGAGCAAGCTCTAGCTCCCTCAGCAAACTCACAAATTAAGGCAGCAAGACCTGTAGGAAACATTACGAGCTTTTATTAGACCAGCTGATAGAGACAAAAAACAAGGACATACCTTGGATGCATGCTCTACGCCCATCGCACGAGATGCCAAGACAGCTTGTCAGGTGTGGGCTTTCTTCTTCTTTTCCCCGTTTGGACTAATAAATGCATTAACTAACCTACAAAAGCCATAGATCACTGCAATTACAACCTCACCACTTCTACAAATAAATAGCTACGTTAAACAGAGACAAAGCAGTGGAGGGACAGGCAGGGGAAACACTTCCACTGCCTTACAGGGAAGGCAGCAGCAGGCCTGGCCATGAGACCCCAGGTATGGGCTTGCCAGCACCCAGCTTGCCGCCTGTACACCCATGAGTAATTAATTGAGGGTGATAATGAGAAGGGATGGACTGAGGCAGGTATGCAGGCCGGGGCAAGAGAACACGCTCCCCAGCTAACTGCCCTCATGCAGTGCTGAACTTAGATGCCGCGTGGTGAGGCTTGGAAATTTCATGTTTTTCCCCCCGTTTGGCTGAAGGAAGATCCCTCTCCTTTGGCACAGCGATGCGCACGGCTGAGCACAGCGCAGCCGGCCAGCAGCACCCAACAGAGGGCACTGACACGCTGACCGTGCCACCCACCTCTCCGGCCATCCCCACCAGCCCCGGCTTCTCCTCCCCGCCGCACCAGCGCTGACCTCCCCACTATCGAGCTCCCCATCGCGGTCCTGGTGGGGCTGCCACGTCCCCACCCAACACAAATCAACGGGGGCGTCACCTCTGCGGGGCGAGGACGGGAAGCGAACGTCCCAGCGCGGTGCCAAGGCGACTTCCTCGCCCTGCTGCCGCAGCTGGGGCAGGCGGCCGCGAGGAAAGCTGGTGGAAAAACCTGGGCAGGGGGGGCGGGAAATGGGGGCCTTCACTTTTCAGGCTGTTAACTGTAATTAGCCTGGTTTCTGAGATGTAATTATCTTGCAATCTCAAAGCAAACACCCCGGAGGAAATTGCACAGTTAAAGACAGCATGGCATTAAAAATAAATTATGAGAGTCCTGCCCGCTATTGCTACGGATCTGTCAGCATTTTCACTCTAAAAGCCCCGGCTTGGGGGAGCTGCAATCACCCAGCTGTGACTTTCCATGCCAAACTGTCTGCCTAGACGTAGGACTGTGCCGCATCCCTGTTATGATGCAGAAATTAAAAACAATAACCCCCCTGATCAGGAGGCATTCAGCTTTGTCACAGTCCAATTACAAAACTGCTGCACATTGGGGGTGGGGAGGTTGCTTTGTTTTGTTTTGTTTTCCCAGAGGAATTAAATTCCACGGGCTATTTAATACAGTGCACGAACAAAGCATGCTAGGTGTTTGGAAACAAGTCAGATGCTAACAGATCACAATATTCCTTCCTCTGGCAGAAAGAGCTCCCGAGCCCGCTCTCCGCTGCCCTTTTTGTTGCTGTGTGAGCGCCTTCCAGAATTAGGACCATGATTCACGCCCAAATTGCCATGCCAGGGATTCATCCCCGGAGGTGGAGGAACCCGACTACTACAGCGAGTAGCAGGATCTCCCCAGCAGCTTGGGGCTCGTGCCTTGCTTGGGGCACTCCCTTGCTCAGCCCAGCCATCAGGGCTTTGCTTGGCCTCTGGCTCCATGGAGGTCACTGCTCCGCAATGCCTGGCTGGGGAGCAGAGGCAGGGAGGAAGGGGGAACTAGCTGGGAATCAGGGCCAAGCTCCTCATGCAGCTACAGAGCATGAAATAAGGCTGCCAGAGAGGAGATGCAGCTCGCTGTTGGCTTGTTTCTAATTTTGGAGCATCTTTTCCATCCACTTCTGCTAGACAACATCAGCCCCAACTCAGGCTTGCCCTGAAGCCAGCAGAGCTGTATGATGGTTTAGGTCAGCAGAAAACCATACCAACATCATCCCAAAGGGCCTTCCCTCATGGCATCCTCTCCTGCAAGCAAAGCTTCAGATCACAGCAAGGTGCAGGTGATCACAAGGGGCCATGTGCCGCAGCCTACCCATGCTGCATCACACAGAGAGAACACAGGTGGAAGCGGTACCTGAATGGCTTTCAGGCTGTAAGAGACACTAAAGCCCCTCCTCAACATCTGCAGAGCACTGGGACTTGCCACCATCTCCAAACTACCATGCTCATTACACAAAGCACCACTTCTCTCATTCTGCCGTAGCTGAGGTGGGCAAGGAACACCCAGAAACGTGCCGAACCCTGGCGCAGCATTCAAGATAGAGAAGATCCAAAAGACCACTGCCTTGCCTTCCATCAGAAATACAGCTTCCCTGAGGACTCCCACAAATGGGCTTTCTCCAGAGCCCTGCCCGCTGCTGTGGGTAATTAGCGGGTGCTTCTGGAGTACGAGACGCAACCACTGCGGGGCTTCACGCAGCTCTAGCAGCACAGAGCCCCACTTAGCTAAATTCTCATACTTCTTACGGTACGAATCAATCCCACCGTCTCTCCTCTCCACATATCTCGTCACTCACAGGATGCAAAAGAAGAAGTCTGGAGAGCCCATTAAAAGCCACTCGACTGGAAAATAGTTTCTGGCCTAATTCTAGCACCAGGGTCTTAGCTAGGGAGAGAAATCTGACAGCAAGAGTGTGTCTGCGGGGAGGAGGAGGCAGAGCTGTTAACTACTTCACCAATCTAATGTATAGCGCTCTCCAAGAGTAATTAATAATTAATATTCGTAGCCTGCTTAAATCTGTTGACTCTGTAAACCACTGCCTCTCACGTAGAGGACTCTCGGCATGCTGAGACAAACTGAAGAACATCCCCCATGGAGAGGCTCAGCATAAACAAGAGCAACGGCAACTCCCAGCTACTCATCCCTAGTTTTAATCCCTCTGCTTCTGTTGTCCTCTTTATCTTGTTTAATTAAGCATAATGCCTTAGGAGCAGCTCTTACAGAGGCGGATGGAGAGTCCAGGATGAGAGGGCCTGGGTCTCTGGTCACTGCAAGGCTGCTGCCAGTGCTCTAACAGGAGCAGTAAGGTCCTGGATTGGCAGGGGACACTGAAGTCACCAAGCTCCATCCCCTTCAGAGGGTGTGTTCAGGGCTCCTAGGCCACAGGCCACACACTGCATGCAGGAGCGAAGCCTTGCAGCACAGCACTGGAGGCTCTGGAGCAGCCATTCCAACCAATCTTTTCTGCAGTGATGCCCCTAATCCACTTTGTCCTCATTCAAAGCCACATATGTAAATCAGTTTCCCCAGCTCCCATCTTAATCTGAGTTTCAGCCATCAGAAGACGCCTGACATTGACACACAGTGGTCGCAGTATCTGTGGGGTCTGGGTCACACCATTGCAAATCAGCAGCAGGCTAATGAAACCAACCTATGAGTATCGGTAACTCCATACAGGTTACACGCATTGAAAGGGAGGTGGAATGGAGCAGAACAGGTTCCTTTGATGGCAATCCTAACTACTAAAGAACTTGATCTTCTACAGATGTCATAAACCAGAAGGGCTTGAAATTTTGGACCAAGAAATAGACACCTTTGAGAATCTATGCTATGGGATCACCCAAACTGCCCATATTTTGTCTCAGTTCATCATCCCAGGGGCCAAGCTGACTTCCACTGAAATCATAGATCACTGTTTCTTTCGACTTTACACAAGACTTGAATGCCACCCTTAGCATCTTTTAACATCACATGCTGGGGGGTAACAGAACGTACACTCATGACTTGTTCTGTCACAGATCTGGGTCATTCATTGTATGCGTATATTACTTGCTCTGCTGTATTCCAGGTTTGGTAGAATGTGAAAAGTTCCTTTTTCATTATAAGTAACATTATTCTATCATCTGCTTTATGTTTAATCACAGTTATGGTTTACTCTGGTGATAGTTTTCTAAGATACAGGGAATAGTTTAAATCAGTAAGGCAGAAAATGACAGGAGTGACTTACTTTCCACATAAACTCCAAACTCTGTTTACTTAATCTGTATTCAACAAATACAATTCTATTGAAATGTGTTTTTCTTTCAAGAGTGCAATGAAAAAAGGACTGCTAGCTAGCTTTCAGATGTGAGCACACCTAAAAATACCAATATCAGGAAACAATTATACAACTTTCCCTGAATTGATAATTTGCATTTAGAAAGGAGGAAATATCCCCATAATTATTTTTCAGTTGCTTGCTATAAAAGCTAAGGACAGACAGCATTCTGTGGCTAATAAATACTGATGGCATGGTTGTCCTGCAAAGTGGGTTTTTAGTAAGAAACCAAGCCGTGTGAGGATGAACCATGGGAGAACATTCCAATTTTTGCACTGTAGCCCAAAAGATCAGTATATTTGAAAAAGAAAGAAAGAAAGAAAGAAAGAAAGAAAGAAAGAAAGAAAGAAAGAAAGAAAGAAAGAAAGAAAGAAAACCTCTTTCCTGCTATTTGCCTCTGTGCATATTGTCTTTACACTCTAAGCAAATAAGACCTTTCCTCTGGAGTCTCATGGTAAACTATATAAGCAACTATTCTGGTTTTGCCAAGATTTCGAAAACCAAAGGAAAAATTTAAAACACTGGTTTTACTCATTTTAGTAAAAAGGAAAAAAATCTTTAGGCTTTGAATGAAACACATTACTAATCTTAAAACTAAAATACTTAATTTGGTCACCTAGCTTCTGTAAACATTTTTGTCAGGTTTCATAAAAAGGCACATGAGATTTGAAACTTGAAGTTCTCCATTTTAATTAGAACACATAATGGAAGGCTTCAAGGTCAAACAGGATCTTTTTGGTTAAAAACCCCTTCCTCTTTCCTTTCCTGAAATAGGCAAAATCCAAACAAATTCCTGAATCTTTCAGGGTTGTCAAATTCTTGTGAGGGAGCCCACGGAAGAAGTGCTCACATTGAAAAATGTAACCCCCCACAACCTATTTTGAGTGTGTAGGAGAAGACCCAGCATGACCTAACTATTTGCTGGGGGATCCGACTGCTAAGGGGACAGGTGCCAGGAGTTGCCTTCCTTGCACAGGCAGTGGCACTGCACAGCGCTGGGCCCGCCTTACAGCAGCTGAGTGCTGTCAGCTTAATTCCAGCCTTTCCTCTCTCATCTGCAAGATCCATTGTCCGAGCAAAAGTGTCTCTTCCCGTCCAGGCACACGCACTTACAGGGAGAGCTGCTGGACACTAATGCCAGGAGCAGGCCTAAGACACACCAAAAGCCAAGGGAGTGCAGGAAATGGCCACCTTTTCTCTCATTCCTGCTGATGTTGCCATTAGCAGCTTCCCAGCGCTCACCGCTGCTAATCTCCACACCCAACAGCACTCCCTCATACCAGTTCTTCACATAATCTCTGTTCCCCTTCCACCCCCTCAGGTCCAAACCTACTGAAAACAACAATGTTCCCCTGCAAGAGAGATGGAGCAAGCAGGGTTGGAGAGCACGAGACTCCTTCTGAGAGCAGGCCCACAGCCTGCAGCTCCGGACAACAACATCCATTTTGCTAATGACTGGAATAATGATGGCATTCGTGTTAGTAACAGTGAAGATAACAAGGCAAACGCTAGTCGTAATTATTGTAAAATGTGCAGAAGGCAATTTAGAATAATAAATGTTTCGAATGCAGAGAGCACACGCGCGCACAAAAGAGCTCGCTGTTAGCCGGAGCGCTCCATCTGCGGTGTACAAGGGCCCTCCTGATTGCATTGTCGGGAGCAATGAGTCCTCCTGTGGGCCCAAATTTAGCACTGCCATGTCCCCTGCCCCGTCGGGGTAAGTGGCACAGGATCTTCCACTTGGCGAGCCGAGGGGTTCCTGCTGGCTTTTGGGCTGAAAAAAATAAATAAATAAGTAAATACATAAATAAAGGCTGTGAAGACCTTTCTTTGGAGTGGAAGATGACGACTGCCTCCCAGGCACTTGTTCCCCATCACCATAACCCAAGTTATACCCAATCTGCAGTGCAGCGTGAACCAAGGGCAGCAGCAAGAGATGAGGGGCTGGAAATGGACCCAAGGGAGGAGAAGGGTGGGGTTAAGAAGTGGGGCCCAGAGGATGAGCGAAGGGGAAGAGGAAGGCCAAGGAGAAGAAAAGGGCGCCTGGGAGACTCTTGTTTGAAAAGCTGAAGAATGCCTGCCAAAGCAAACAGTTGGACATGCAGGGCTCTACACGTCTCTGGTTAATTTTGACCATCTGGCATTTATTGAAATTGCCTCCCTTTGTGTTTTCTGCGATGAAGTGGTTTTGTGTTCCTGCTTTCTCTCCCTCCTTTCTCCTCTCTCTCAGTGTGATGCGTAGCTTCTGTCCCTCCTCTCAGCTCACTCCACCCTGTGGCAACTCTCGAACAAGGAACACGAGGGTGGGAATGGCTCCAAGGAGGGTGCCAGGGATGGGGAGCAAGCATGTGCTTGGGGACAGCCACAGTCCAGAGGCTCTGCCCTCCCCACTGCCCCTCAGGTGACATACCTCGCCTTCCCTGAGTCCCAGCCCATGACAGCAGCAGACTGCAGGGAAAGATGGGAAGAGAAATAAGAGCAGAAGTTAAGGAGAAGAACTCAGCCGCAGAAAAGCAGGGAGAAAAAACCTTTAAAAAGGTGCAATTGCGAAGTGATGACAGGCTGGTGGAACGGAATTAGCAGAGAGGAGGGCTCTGCTCACGTCCTCCTTTCCCTTAACTGCCGTGTGATTAGAAATAAGCCAAAAGAGCCATTTTGTAGGGAACTTTGCCATGAGCTGCACTCCTGCAACAAGGGCGAGAGACTGAAATAATCAACATTTTCAGCAGAACAGAAATGCAAACATCCAAATTCACATTTTAAGTGACAGTTTCAGTCAAAATACATCACCCTGACATTCTTCAATCAGAAAAGATTTGCAGACTCCTTTCCCTGCATAGCCTGTGGTCCCAGGCCAGATTATACAGCCACGATTCCAGAGCTTAGATTTCCTGTAAGTCAGCAAGAAACCTCTTAGGCTCCTGGTGTGCTCCCCAGCCTGTTGCAAGGGGGGGGTCTCCCAGTAGTTCCTCAGGAAGCCTGTCCCAGTGAAAAGAATGAAAGCAGCACAACCGCGAGGCTGGGGGAACATCTCCTTTGCTCTGTGCAGACTCCAAACACTTCAGAGACGGAACATCACTCATCGCAAGACCTTCTTCCTCCCCAGTGAACGCGCCCCGCCGCTTTGCATGCTGCTGCGGTGTTCCCAGTGGCCACGACGCTCACAGGCTCACACACGCTCCAAGGACTGCAGGCAGGAGCTCGGCGGCTCTGCTGGCACAAATTAGCGGAGCTGAAACTTTAGATCAGTGACAGAGAGTCTGCCTCCTGGGAGCAGTAAATTGCGATGCTGGTCCCCAAAGACCCTCCTTGCCATTAAGTGATTAATGAATTCATTAACACCTCTAAGAACACAGGAAATATGACACAGACAGCCTGCCTAGGCTTTGCAAAGGTTTTTTTCTTCCCTTTTAGGAACAGCAGAGAATGGTGACTAATTAAGCTATTCGGCCCACGGCAGCACTACTACGTTTATCCAGTGGGGATGAGTGGAGAGGTGAGATCCTCCATCTCATGTTCCAATCAGCTTTCATTTGACCCATAATGAGATGCTAAAAGAAGGGGCTTATTGCTGTTATAAACCTTCTGTTTGAAAGACAAAAAAAAAAAAAAAAAAGGACTTACTGTAATGGTTTTAAATGACTTTCCCAGCATACCCAGTTCAAGAGTGGAATGGTCTCAGGGGATGGCTGGAGAAACCATCAAGGCTGGGAGAGGAGGAGGAATTGTTCAATGGCCTCTTCAAGACCTACAGTTCTGGAGGAAATTCTTCACTGTAAGGGTGGTGAGGCACTGGAATAGGTTGCCAAGGTAAGTTGTGGATGCCCCAATCCTTGAGGTGTTCAAGGCCAGGCTGGATGGGACTTTGGCCATCCTGATCCAGTGGGTGGCATCACTGCCCATGGCAGGAGGGTTGGAGCTAGATGATCTTTAAGGCCCCTTCCAACCCGAGCCATGCTGTGATTCTATGATACAGAGGGCCTTAATTCTTGCCCACTGTGCGACACAAGGCACGAGGTTACCTCCCACCATACGCCAGCTGGACCTTCCAGTGCTCCAGTTGCTACCACACAGCGGATGTGGCGATCCCTCCCTGTGCAGTGACGACAAGTGCCTCTCGGCCCACCAACACCACAGATGGGTTTCCCAGCTCTGGGTTCCTACTGAGCTGAGTTTTCCGGTGGTTTCACCCCACCAGCCACGGCTGGAGATATCCCACCAGCAGGCAGGCAGGGGGAGCTGCCTCATGCAGGAAGGGACAACCTGAGTTACCCACTCTGAGGGGACAAATCTTCACTTCTCCTGGGCTTGCTTGCACCCATGGGCTCTACTGCTGCAGAGAAGATGGGATGCACCTCTACAGCCACCAATCAGTACAGAAATGCCTCTCCATAACTCAGGTGGGACAACTCTCTTTCAACCCAAATGGCACAGAAGCACTGAGGCTGGCTTTCACCATGGCCTTCAGCATCCTGCAAGACCTGCCTTGGGATCACGGCCTTGGGCTGCATCACCCTTCGGCTCTGGTACGGCTGAGACTGCCTGTGGGGAGCCACAGGAGTCCAAGGATGGTGCTTGGTACCTAAGTCTTTGTATCCTTTCTACATAAAGAGAGTAGGGGGGAGCCACCATGTCCATTGCTGTGGGCAGGTATTGGGACGTGGGGAATTTTGAAATTGTGGAGAATCAGGCCCAAAAGACAACTCACTTTCAAAGACAGATAGTAAATTGGAGGGAGTTCAGAGAAAGCCACTAAGAAGATTAAAGGGCAGGAGGTATTGATTTACGTAGGAAGATCAAAAGAGCTATATTTGTATATAGTAGTTTAGCTAAGTGATGACTAAGTGTTTAAAGGGAAGAGTTTGAAGGACATAAACCGAGCGAGGGACCATTACGGTGAGCACAGTGAAGAGAGCTTAACAGGAGCATTAGAGTGAAAGAAAAGGAAGGGAAAAAATGGGAAACCTCAGCTGCCTGCCTGCTTCTCTTGGCAGGGAGATGCTGACAGCATCGCTGACACTGAGATTTGGCAAACCAGCTTATCAAGGCATTTCAGGGCCCATCCTGCACCTCTTTCCCTGCCCGCTGCAGCCCCACTGCCAGCGCAGCCCGCACTATGCCACAGCAGTCAGAAGCACACGGGAAGGCTCTCAAGTGGGCTCCAACCACCACAGCACACTCAGCACCCTTCAGCTTGGCAATACTGAGGCACCTTGGACAAATTCTGAACCATGGGAGACCTGTGGTTGCCCTAAGTCCAAGCAAACCAGAAACAAGGCAGCTATATGTCCTAAATCCACTTCTGAGCACTCCACTGTCCTGCTCCATGCAAAACAAGGCCTACAGATCTCATCCCACCTTTAAACTTAAACACTTGGAGCTATTGCGTCTTGTCCAGAATTAGCGTCTGTAAAGCATTAACCCCAGTACATCACGAAAACGAACCCATCTGCACAATCTGGTGAGATCCCAGCTGGCAGGGACCTGCCGCCCGACCCCGCTCCCACACACTGCCCTCTCCTAACAGAGCTGTGCAGAATTTGCAGGGGTAGGGCTGGGACCACGGCCAGAATACCCAAAGCTGTTCTGTTCCTTGGGATAATCCAGATCCACGTGAGAAAAAGTCAGCTGAAGTGACTAAAAAGTGACCTACCTTGGCCTCCCTCTGTGGGCTCGAGCTGACAGATGTCTCACCAGAGCTTCCAAGAAGAACAAGGGCCAGGAGCATTCCAGAGAGCAGCACCCTGGAAAGTCTCCATGGTGAGGATCATTCCTCCAGCAAGGATCTCAGCAAACACGTCTTCCCCTTCCTGGGGGAGTCTGACAGCAAGCCCCGTGCTGAAAAGGCACGAGGGTGTGCAGGACGTGAGTCAGGGTGGACCTGGAGGCCAGATGTTTCATTGGCCATATACAAAGCTGAATTTTTAAGCTACCTCATAGTCTGCTATCTGCTTACTGTGCTGAAGACTGCAGCTGCCCATCGTAGCAACACATAACTAACCCTTTAGAGGAAGCATTTCCTATCCTGATGGTGAAGAGAGGGGAAAGATAAGTCAGACAAAGAGAATCTGATAAGGCAGCATGATTGAATTGCTCTGCCATTGCCAGGGATATCCTGAAAACTTGATGGCCTCACTTCATAGTCCAAAACACCAACAAAAAGCTTTTGCTCTCAGATCGGCAGGGTTCTCCAGGCAGTTTAGATCAATGCCAACACTCTGTTCCCTGTCCACACCATTTGGCATTTTATCCACCATTTGCTGGAGTGATACTCTTGGCTGCGAACATTGATAGACAGCAGAAAGCGAGGTCATGTAATGAGGACAGGGCAGGTTGCAGAGGAGGGTAAATGAGATCAGATACAAGGGGCAGGATTCATAGCCTGTTAGAGAACCGCTAAATACATTTATATCTCCCTGACCTACCAGGTGTCAGTCTGCCCCGATCGACGGCCCCTTGATGTGTGCGACCAAGCAGATCCAAGAGGATAAACCTCCCTACGTGCACGAGGCAGATGACGTGACACATGAGCAGATTTGTTCAGCGGTGTGCGGTCCCTCAGCTGCAAGCTGGTCACCCCCAGACTACACCGCCTACTTACATTACTGCCTTGTGGAGAAATATGTTCTGATGCAACCGAATGCAAGAGGATGCCTCTGGGAACAACGCATGCAAATTACAGCTACTTACAATGGGAGAGATTACCTCAGAAAGCACCAGCTCCACTGAGGACTGCAGATGCTTTCCATGGAAGAAGTGAATATTCATCCAAGCAAGGACAGGAACGAGGTTTTCTCTGGCTATTTGCATCTGCTCCTTCTTTCACTCCCCATTTTGTCCCTCCTTAACTCCCTATTTTACCCCCATTTACATGAATCCTTATGAAAAAAACAGCAAGCCTGACTTTAACAAGAGTGTAGCACACCTCTGCATTTGCAGAGCTTTTCCAGGGGATATGTGAATGTCTTAGGCAGGAAAAACAACTGTGTCTACTTCAGCAACCTCATGAACCACGTGGAGACAGGGCACATCAACATGTCCCCTCCCAGGAGAGCTGTGGGGCTGTGGGCAGGTGTGCCTGCTGGGGCAGGTTAACTGTATGTTTGGGTTCAATACCAGTTGCTCAACCCTACAAATGCATGAAATAACTCGGGGTTGGCCAAGCAGGATGCATGGGTGACAGCAACGCCCCATGGGGCTGCTGCAGAGCCACCACGTGCAAGCAGCTAGCCTTCTCCCACCGCCTGCTCCCTCCCAGCCTGTGCCCCGTCCCCCGGTGCCCAGCCAGGGGAAACACCAAGAGGCTTTCAATTGGAGGCCACCCAAAAGTCTGAGAGCTGTGAAAACTAACAGATGAGCTCAGTTTGTTGGAGAGATGCTTAGGAGATCACAAGATGTCTAGACATCTTAAACATGGAAATATCCTAGTTTGCAGGGGACTTCCCAGGCCTTTGACAAAGACGTGGTGAGATTCAATGCCTGGAAGTTCAGGTCAGATAAATCCCAAAATACAGTGCAATTTCCCAGCTGGGAGGGAACCCGAACACTGGAGGACCTTGCAAGGGTGTGGGCCCTCATCGTTTGACATCTTTAGCATAGCAGGAGATAACTTTTGAGCAGCTAGGCTTTATTCCAGCTCCTGGGAGAAAGCCCAAGCCCAAGGGTTGGAGGGAGTGGGACTGGATGGCGCAGGGCATACCTCCGGCCCGGGAACCCGTGCATGCCCCTGCTCGCTTCCTCCTTCCTCGAGCCACGACAAGAACAGGAAATTCTGCGTTATCTGCTGCTAAGCCTCGAAGCTCCTCACTGAGCTGATAGCTGTAGTCAAATCTCATTCTCCAAGACCTCAGCTGGTCGCCTGCAGACATAAGGAAGGAATTCATTTATTTATTTTCCTCCTACAGGCTCATTTGGCCAGACAGATGTTGCTTGCTATTTCTTTTTCTCACCTTCCTCTGAATCATCCAGAGGCACAGCCCAGCCTCTGCAGAAGTGGGGAGTGGTGCCACTGGTTTTGCTCTATCATGAACCCTTTTGGGTTCATTTGGTGCCATCTCACCTGGCCAGTTACCCAGACAGCACCTGCTCTAATGAGGGTCATAAACACAGAGCTTCAATAACTCTGCTGTGCAGAGTTCTCAACCTGCACAGCAGACACTCTGGGCTCTCAACTGGTATCACCATTCAGGGCCTTACAAGACTGCCTCAATAAACATATGTAAGAGTTTGAATTCAATCTCCCCCCTGCCCTGTCCCCTGAAAAACTCTTTGATGACTAAGCCCATTAGGGGAGGAGCAAATCTCCTCGAAATGTCACAGCTGATCTCCGCTGACCTTATCAAAGTGCAGGATCAATACACTGACCCATCAGAGTTGGAAACCTTAAGCAAAAGCTGAAGAGAAGCAATTAAAGCAGAATTTCAAGAATGGGAGTGGGGGTGTTGAAATATCCCATTATGTCTCTAGAAACTGAAAAACAAATGAGCCAAAAGTAACCACGATGCTTAGAATTATCATATACATAATTAGTATTTGATAAAGCAGGAAATACAACATAACATCCATTCATCATGCTGACAGCTGCAAAACCATATTGCAAAGCTCTTAAGTGTTAGTGGTGTGTGCATGCACCTTCAGCACTGCAGGTATGAGTCCAAATCACCAGCTCAGGAGCTAATGTGCCACAGGCTCTGTGGGATCCTAGCAGCAAATCCTGGGGAACAGTTCTGCGATGCATGGCAGCAGCATAAGGAGATGACCGTGTGCTCTTGACTACCTGGATCTGAAGGATGGAGGCGCATCAGTAAATGTTCAGGGACAGCTGACAGCTTCCAGTGAGCCTGTGACTTCAGGCACCCTAGAAAACCAAACCAATATTCCTGATATTTGGAACTTAACCACCTACACCATCACATTACTGCAACAGTCTCTACTGTGGTTTTGAACCCTGGGCCATTTATGACCATTTCAAACGACTCCTTGTCCCTTCCTGGGAGACGGCAAGGCAATTTAAAAACTGCTTTGGAAGAGGAGTAAGGGCAGGGGACGGGGAATGGCCCTGGGTGCCCAAACAGATACAACCAAAGGGTTTGTGGTCAGAAAAGTGACAACTCCTCAGGTCCTACAAACCATAGAGCAGCATCTTCACCACCTGATGCCTGGTGCCCATCAGATGGTATTTTCAGAGAAACTTGCTGATAACCTTTCTGCAAAGAGGGCTATTAGCAAGGCAGAGGGCCTGGGGTGCAAAAAGAAGCTACGGTTTCATGGGGAAGATTAAAAGGAGCAGATGATAGGGAAAACACTAAATGAAAACAAAGAAAAGGGGATTAAAATGTAAATAACTTGTAGGAGTGGTGGCTTTCTCTGGAGCAACTCACTCTACAAGGGCTTTGCCCAAAAGAGGAAGATATTTTTTCTTCTCTTCATAGATATTTTTAAGATTTACCTTCCCTCACAAGGGTGAACACGAGCCATTTGCAAGCAACTCAGCGACAAAACAGGAAGAAATCAACTTCTGCCTCGCCTGACAAAAATAGCCAAGTGCCTGATGGCGAAACCACACACCCATCATTGCTCTGCCTGGCTGGAACGGAGCTGTGCCTGAGCCTCCCGCTGCGCGCGCTGATCGCCAGATTGTTAACTTGGGATAGGTCCCTGTCCATCTGTCGAGTCAGAATTATTCCACTTGAAAAACACTGAAAATTCCCTGGAGTACAGCAACTGTCCCAATTCCCACGTGAGCTGTCTCACCATCAGCCACAAGCTGCTCGGAGGAACGGGAAGGGCTCTGGTCCCAGCCCTTCCTCCTTCCCTCCCTTTTTATTTGCAGATAAAACCACCACCTCTACTTTCAACAACATTCTTGTCTGGCCAGCCCTTCATAAATTCACCTCATTAACCCGACATAAGGCAGGATCCTCAGCTCTCTGGCTGCTGACCTTTTTCCGGGACAGAAAGAGCACTGTGAACATTCTCTTTTGGAGGGAATCAAAAAAGCAATCAAAGAAAGTCTCTGCTGTCCTGGGAAATTTTCTGTGCACTGGGAGTCTCATCAAACCAGGGGGAAGAAAGCAATAGCAAATTTAACAGTGCCATCCATAGCAGACACAGATGGCTGCAGTTCCTAAATAAGCATTACATTAGTACAAAGGAGAGAGAAAAAAAAATTAAAGGAAGAAAGAAAAAATATAACAGCTGTATCTTAAGCCTGGGGGCTGATGCTAAATCTATGTTTGTAGATGCTCTCAGCACTGGCAATAAAAGTCAAGTTGCTCCTACGTTAAAGGGGCACTGCCGAGTGCTTTACATACAGCCCTCCTTCATTCGGTGGGCGTCCCTCAGCTGCCCCGCTGCCTGGGACCGACGCTGGAATGGCAGGACGTGGGGGCACAGGGAGAAAGCAGTGGGAAAAGCATTAACATTTAAAGCAGCATTTTACAGCGCTCTGAATGGGGTATTGTGATTAAAAAAAATCAATAGCATGCAATGGCTTTCACTACGCTGACGGAAAGATCATTTGCCCTCTCGTCACTGCTGTCAAGCTAAGACCGCGGCTAAAACAACTTCCCCAGTGCATGTCCTGTCGTTCTGCTCGGCAGGCAAAATGGAGGCAGAAGGACTGGGGATTTCGACTAGAAATCCTGACTCGTCCGAAGTGGGGGAGGCCACCGGTGCCTCAGGAGCTCAGGCGAGCACCGTGAGGTTCAGACAAAGCTCTGTTCTCAGCCCAGGGCTGTTGGGAGATTTTTCTCCACGATCTGGAAGGCAAAACATGAGCTTGCTGCCAGCAAAGATCACAGTTGACACAAATATTGGAGGAGCAGTAAATGATGACACGAGCGAGCTGGTTACAGTAGGCAGGCTGTGTTGGCAGATACATGGGCTGACTACAAATGGCCTTTCAAATATCCACATGCCAGGCTGGACCTGAGAAATAAAAACAGAAACAGGTGCACTTACAAGGCATGCCACAAGCAACAGGCAGGTCAGGGAGAGCTGCTGGGTGTAAAGGGATGACCCAGCTCCCCAAGGATGGTGTACAAGGACGTGGTGAGCAAGGAGCCCCCTCCGATGCCCCAGGCCTGGGCCACCTGGTCTCCGTGCTGCTGCACGTGCCCAAGCCACAGAGAATTCAGGCACGTGCTCAAGAAAAGGGTTTTCCCAGCTGAGCATCTTTGTCCTCACGCAGCACCCAGGCAGCTCCCCAGCAATGCTCCAGTTCTTTGTGACGGAGGCCACCTAAATAACTGAAATGACCAGAGCATCGAGCTCAAATGACACACGTATTGGCCTTCAGGGGAAGATGTTTCTTGTCATCTCACACGTCGGTTGTTTCTCTCCTCTGCTTTTCAAAAGCAACCAGTCAGCTTTCATTCCTGCTATTGTTCCCATTAGTCGATGACAAAGTGCAAAATTTCTCATCTCTGCCGCGTCAAAGCTGTGTTATCTTTCACCTCCTTCCCCGAATTCCTTCCATCCGTTACTGAGATGGGTTCACACTGAGCCAGGGGAAGAAAGCCTGCAAAATCCAAGCACAGGGAAGACACACGACCTGCATTCCTGTGGGCAGTCCTCAGCTGAATATCTGTGAGCCAGGAGAGCACATCAGATAGCTCAAAGCCACATCCATGCTTGGGCCTGGGCAACATTTTTTATCACTTTTTTTTTTTTAATCACACTGCATTATAACATTCACATTCTCTAAGATACTTGGGTGCTTCAGCAAGCCCTCGTTCCCCTCCTTGGCTACACCATTGCTCATGAATGGATTTTTTTTTCTATCATCTTTCCTCTTTCTCTACGAAGTAGCTTTGCTGATTAATTATCACCTTTGGGATGGCTCGTAGAGCACAAGCTTTGAGGCTGAGGAGTTGAAAGGATGGCATCACACAAGCAGGCCAGGTTTGGCTGCTACTGCCAGAGCTGCCTGGGGACTTCCCATTCAGAGCACGCTGAGTTCTGGCAAAGGAAACGGTTCACCTGGACACGTTGGTACCAACACGCTCCTGATTCCAGACAAAAATATGACCCAGGTGTTTTGATAACATCAAAACATTATGTTTCATTATTTTGAGGGCATTGAATAGTTTGATTTTCATTTTAAAACAAGTTTGCACTTAGAAGCTTTTTTTATATTCCAATTGCTTTTAAACGCCAAAAAAATTGACTCAAAATATGTAAACAAACTTTAAATGGTTTCACAGGGACATTTCAGAACAAAAAACACATTTAAATTAAACTCTGCAATTTTGCCATGAAATGGAAAATATGCTTCTTGCTCAGCTCCAGACATTAACATAGCACCTCGATGGGATTTAGTATGATTGAGGGAACCCACCCAGGCGCGACAGAGCCCAGGGCTTGTGTGGGCTGAGAGAGGGGACGTGAAAATGCAGGCTGAGCTGGGAGAGCAAAGAGGCAGAAGGACCAGGCAAGAGCAGCGCTGTCGGCCAAGGGAATGTGAATTTGTGACACCAGGTGGGGTGTCTGCACGTGGGCCAGCTATGTGAATGGAGGAACCGCCAGAGAAGGAAATTTCAGAGCATGCATTTCAAGGGCATTCCACTGGATTATTTTTAATCCCATCAATTAGCTTAAAAAAAAAAAAAAAAAAAAAAAAGAAAAAGAAAAACACAAATTTCCTTTCCCTCCCTCCAAAGCAGACTTCCCGTTGTGTCAGTGCAGAGTGGCACTGAGGAGCTCTTGGTGGCATCACGATCTGCAAGCATCATCTTCATCAGCCCAAGCTGCTCTGAACTCTGATGGTCACCAGACAAAGTGCATCAGTGCTTAGTGGATGGCTGGGATAAAAGGCATAGCCATGCTCTAAAGCACATTAATTGCTTATTAATTACCCCATTAATCACGGTGACACCTTTGTCTGCATTCCCAGAGGCACACTTGCAGTTAGCTGGGACTGTCACACTGCTTTGTGTAAACGGAGTGAGCTTTGCTCCCTTGCTCCAGACCCTCCTGGGTAAAGGGTAAAAAGAAAACAAAACAAAACAATTAATAGTAATAACAACAAATAGAAATCAACCCACGTGTTACAGAGACCAAGAGCAGTAGGACAGGCCCTGGTACAGTGCAGGCAGTAGGAAACATACCCTTATGCTTGGGCAGGGCAAGAAAACGCATGGCACAGAGGATCTGAATCGGAGCAATATTCTGAAGTCCTCAAAGCTTGGAATTTAGGTGGCAATTTGCAAAGCCAGCATCAGACCAGGCCGACCAGCACCAAACAGAAAACGGGAGGCTGAGGAGACTCACTCAGGCTACATCCTCAGCAAGGGCAGCTCTCGGCGTCCTGCCAAGACATGAGCGGGTCTGGCAGGAGAGGCTCTGCACAGCCAGAGCCAAGCAGAGCAGCCCGAGGAGAAAGACAGGGCTCAGGCATCGCTGCAAACGCCGCTCACCCTGGGCTGACAGCAGTGGAAAAGCCTCCTCTAAGGCCAGCCGGGCTGCCGGCTCACGGAGCACATCCAGGGCTTTGCTGCAGCTTCTTCCCACAGGCAACTGCAAGTTACCATTAAATCACAGAAAGCTGTAAACCAATCACCAGGGAAAATTTCTGTTCCATCACCGGTGCTTTTTCTTTATTTTATTATTTATAGCACACTCTGATTTCCAGCAACTTTTTTTTTTATAAAAAAAAATATTTTCTTTGTCTGAAAATTGATATAAAAAGAAATCCATCTCTCAGCCGTCATTTCTCTTAATGATGTTTACATCAGCAGATGGGGAAAAAATCACTTTTTAAACAGAATTTATTACCCGCTGACCCAAAGCTTTACCATACATCACTGTGGTTTCAGAAAGTTAGTTTCCACAGCAACATGATGTAACTCTCCGGCGTGTCTGCGAGCTGCCAGTGTTAACTCTTCCAGCCCTACTCCTGTGCTGTATCTTTTGTAAGAGGGTATCTTGGCCACGTCGGCTGTCACTGGAGGACCTCGGAGTTGGTTAGAAGGGAAAGCTCAGGTGCAGGAACCCTGTGCAGATAGGGCCACCTGAATTCCCTTGTTTGGTGAGATACCAAGCCAGCTGCAAGCAAGTGTGAATGCCTGCTGGTGTCCCGAGCAGAGGGAGCAGCTCTGGGCACAGCCAACACCCGCTGGGCACCAGCAGCACTGAAGGAAGGATGCCTGGAGATGCTGGCACAGGACGCTGAAAGCAAGCACCATCATCTGCCCCGCCAGCAGGAGCCCAAGCCTCGTATCAGGTCCTCGTCCGTCCCATCTGCTCCAGTGCTAAGCCAAGGCTGCCGAGGAAATCAGGGAGGAAAAAACAATACAGGCATGGGGGCATTTTGGATGCAGCAAGGAGACCTTGGGGACTTCAAGTAAAGATCACAGAATCACAGAATAGTCTAGGTTGGAAGAGACCTCCAAAATCACAGAGTCCAACCTCTGACCTAATGCTAACAAGTCCTCCACTAAACCATATCCCTAAGCTCTACATCTAAATGCCTTTTAAAGACCTCCAGGGATGGTGATTCAACCACTTCCCTGGGCAGCCCATTCCAGTGACTAACAACCCTAGATGGACGATGGAAGATGGACGAGTGGGCACAGCTTCACTTTAGACTTCAGAAATGGATTGTGAATTCCTCTGGGACTGAGCAACTGGGGTTTGTCTCTGTCCTGTGGCTCCCTTCTGCAGCTTGGCATGGAAATTCCCAGAGACCAGACACACTGGCTATCTGTCCACACGTACCCAAGCATCTCCCAAGGTCTGCCAGACAGCAGAGACCAGCAGGCCAAAGGGAATGAGCCCAAAGCAACAAGCACCACCGCCTCGCGGAAGGGATGGGCTTGGGCAGCACAAGGTGCCCCTCAGGTCTCTGCTCCTCCCAGGATCTCTGCTCCGAGATCCATCCTTTGGTCCCACAGAAATGGCCATGCTCCAGCCACAAGTGGCTTTAGCAAAAAGCTGGCTACTTAGCAATCAAGGCCGAGCTCCAATAGAGACAGTTGCACCTATCACTGCATTTATTGATTGCTGGGATGTTGATAAACAATTGATTTTTTTTTTCTGCAAATGTCACCTGGAAGGAGTTTTATACTTCTCTCTACAGGGAGCAAGCAATTGCAAGAGCCTAACAAACACACAGAAAGCAAACTCCCTTCCGCTAGGGCAGATAACTCCTGGCAGCAACGGCCGAGTAACAGAAATAAGTTGCTTCTACTGGGATTTCAGAGTCTGCTGTGGTGGGAGATGGGAAAAGCATTTACTCCAGTGTTCTGGCTCAGACACCAGAAAGTCACTTGGGCACCTTGTAAAAGGAACGAACATCTACAGGCCCTTGGCGTGAGCCGAGCTCGGAGCAGCACTGCCCCACCTGGTCGGGGACACTCGTCAGATTTTGGAGCATGCCCGTGGCAGACCACAGGCTGCAGGGATGAATGCTGCGGGGGCTGTGGGAGGCAGGAGGCAATGCACAGAGACAAAGGGTGCAAGGCAGAGAGCAGTCCCTTATGAGCCACGTTATAACACTGGACACGAAGCTGTTGAGAAGAAAAAACCACCAATGTCAAAATGAAGAGAGGACAATGCAGGCGGGATGTTTCTCCATGCATTAGTGGCCAAGGCAGCACAATTACAAATGAACAACTCAAACCAATTAGGCAATTAACCGAGGAGACAATCCCAAGGATGCCGACAAGGGTAACGTAAGCATCAGCATTCTCATGAGACAGCTGGGAAGAGGGAAAGGTTTTCATTTTGCAGTTCTGGAGGCAGCTTACCAGCCTAGGCAAAGGCAGGTGCCCTCGCAGCGCCGGCTCCAGCCACATGCACTGCACAGACCCTGAGCTCATGCTTGGCTCCCCGGCCAAGCCAGGATTTGCACGTTAGGGTTTGCACGAGCTGTTCCCCTTGGGAGAAGCATTTTCTCTGCACTTAACGTTACTAAAGGAGAGAGATCCATTACGTTTCTGCTGATCCAGCGCTTCTGCAAAGAGGTGAGTATGGCAGCATGCCACTCAGATGCTCTTCAAAGGACCACACAAAAATAAATAATAATAATAATTAAAAAAAAAAAGAGACTGTGCATTACTGTGAGCCCATCTTACCTTTTCAGCCTAATTTTCAAGGGAAACACTCCCGCTGCATAGGAGTGTGGTTGTGTGCATCCCTGGTAACTTTTGAAGCTATTGGCTTATTTCAACCAAGATTCAACAGAGAGGTGACAGCATCAGGGATAATTGTGTCCTTACAGATTTGGGAAAAGCAGGCGCTTAAAGAGAAGACAAACAAACTGCGAGTTACCTGGCTCTAAGAATACCTCAAAACTGATGCTATAAATCGTGTTAGAAACCAGAGGGCCATTTATGTATCACCCTACATTGAGAAAATTTTAATTAGCATTCACAAGAGGCACCAAAGCTCCCAGGTGCACAGATGCACTGGAAACCAGACCTCACCAGCCCTGATGTCCCCAAGAACCCTCAGAGCTCTGCTGGGCGAGTCTTCTAAGGAATTAGAAACACAACAGTCCTGTGTGCTGTGCAGCCTGGTGCTCACACAGCCTCTGCTGTGGTCTCCAAAGGTGACAGGAGCTTCCTCCACAACCCACTTTCTCTGCTTCTTATACCAGGAGAAAGCCCCCATGAGAAGGGATGATGCTCAGCCCCACAGAAGCACAGCCACGACCAGACTGGCTGACCAGCTCTGGGGAGGAAAGCTTGCCACTTCTGTTCACTGTAAAACCTTGTTTAAACAGCAAGCATCCAGCCACAGAGACCAAGGTCCTAGTGCTGTTGAGCCTGAGAAGGTCTAAACCCACATCTCCACATCCCAGGCACTTCTCAGGCTTCCCAAAGCACAGCGCTCACCCAGACTCTCTTGGCCCTCTTGCCTTCCTCAGCACTACTGATAAAGGGCAGTCCCTGTCCTCTGCCTGAATAAAAGGATTTCTAGCACTTGGAACTGTTCTCCAAAAAAAGAGAGTCTGCCCCCAGAAATGCATTTCAATTGGTATATCAAATGTGTACTCATCGCTGCAATAATTAATTAGCAAATACATAATGGCTTTGGGAAAGCTGACTCAGGAGGTTGTGACCATATTCAGCCAAAAACAATTACTCTGACTGAATCTGCCCTAAAAACAATTCAAGCTTCATTTTCTGCATTTTATACAGCAGCCCATGCACAAGTTAGAGTCTCCAGTAAAGCTACTCTGTGCTAATCGGCATTGGTTCTGCCAAAAAAAATTCCAGTCGCATTTTCAGAGATATGAGCGGCACACCGATAGGGTTAGTATCATTATCAAAGATCAGACACAAGATTAGTATCATTATCAAAATCAGCCTACCAATGCCATTTCCTCCACTTATCTTAAAATCCTCGAGTCTATCAGAGGATGTTGACCTTTATATCAAAAAATGTCGAGCAGCCTATTTATCAGAAAGCTTTGAATTAGATGACCTAGAAGAAGAAAGCTTTTGCCAAAGCAAATCCCGCCCCTCCAGCGGGGAGGTGGTCTACGAGCTGCAAAATGCGCAGACAGGTTGGAGCCCACGTCTCCGAAAGCCAGCTTCAGGCTCGCACAAAATAGTCTGCTTGATTGAAGGAGATGTACTAATCGATCGGGCAGCGCAGTCATGAGGTGTTGTACAATTCCTGCCGAGGACTGAGAGATACATCCATCATCACAGCTGGCTGCGCCAGGCGGGAGCGGAGCGTGCGGGGCTTTAATTCCTCGCCCTTTGAACAGCACCGGCCCACGGCACGGGACCAGGCTCACGGCTAGATTCAGGCAGGCGTCCCCACATCAGGCACAATCCTTTACCACAGCTTTCCATGTCTGCTGCCTGGGCCACACAAAAGCTCATCTCTCCATTTCTATTGTGAGGCACTGAGAAATGAATTGTTGCACAGAGAAGACCAGGGTGCACAAGGCTAAGGCAAGCAAGTGGCCGCGGCTCAAGCCCTGTGGGGTGAGCAGCAGGAATGACCCCATGCACATCCCCAGCCCTTTGAAGCAAGGTGCACCAGCACCCAGCACGCCTGGGCGGAGCGTTCACACCTCATCCACCTGGGAGCACCTGCACATCCCAGAACTCCATTTCCAGCATCCCCGAGGTCCTCCCCATCTATCCGTGCCATCGCAGTGCTGGGGGTCACCCTATATCCTGCCTTCATTGCTCCACACCACGGGCTGACAGCAGGCTGCTCCTTCGCAGCCCTTCCTCCAGATATGCTCACCAGCGGGATCTGTCATTGAACCCAGTCCCAAAAGTCATGCACTACTCATGCAAAACTCCCACTGAAGTCAAAAGGAACATAAAATAAAACCAGCTGCTCTTTGCTGTCACAGCCTAAGTGCATTAATGTCTTTTTATCTATGTGGGGGCAGCACGGCCGACCTCCGTTTCCATGCAATCGGTGTTAATAAAATCTCCCTCTGCAAAAGCGACAGGGGAAGATACACTTCAATTGGCATATTTTATCTGAATTGAAATTTGAGTGCAAGTCTCATGTTCGTAAAAACCTCTGTTAATAACTCTCATATGTGACCCTCCTCTGAGACCAGCTTTTGGGCTGATTATTGCCAAAGAAAATGCTTAGGAAACATCTATATAAGGCAGCCCCCAGCTTTAGCTTACAATCAGAAAGTCATCTTTGAAATGCTTTTTTCAGTCAGTTTAGGTTATTCACAGCAAAATGAAAAGCAATCAGCCAGCAGCCCCAGATAGCCTTTGTTTCATGCAAGCAGCTTTTTGGGGATAGGCTCTCAGCTGTCCCCAGAAAACAGCAGCAACTTCTGGCATGCGTTGTGCAAACACCGCTCCATCAAAATAACCACCTTCAGAAATCTTACCTCCCTCTTTAAACCGCACACAGTGCCAGGGTAGTCGTGAACTCTTTGAAGAACCACATTATGGACATATCTTCCAGGTCGCATGCTTCCTCTTCTTCATTTCTGGCAGAGTCACTGAACAGACAGACACCAAAAAACACACTTAGAAGAAGTTTAGGGGATTTACCAGCACATGCTGAAGCTCAGCTGTGCTCTAGCCAGCTGCTCACACTTCCATCCTGGCAGGGTTGAGCCATCCCAAATCTCAGGAAGTCTCCAAACACCAGTGAGAGAGAAATGAAGGCTAGCATTCAGGGCAAAATCTAAGCAAAGATCTTAAAGAAAAAATACAGCTTTGATGGACATGAGGCACCCTAGCCCATGAGATGGGCAGCAGCTTGCAGACACCTGAGTTTTTACACCAAGAAACATGCTCTAAGATTCTGTAGAGGCAAAATTACGTGTTCACTCCTTCACCTACCTGCCAGTTATAGCCGATCGGGCTTCCCGAGCCTGGCATCACACACAAAGGGCTGCACTGACTGAAACAGGAACAACTTCACTCAAAACCACTGGAGGTGTGGGAATCCTGCATCAGATACCTCCACAGCCTGCAGGGGTGTAATTCATATCTCCCCTGCTGTCCCCCTGCAAAGCTCCCAGGAAAACGCCCTGATTCGCAGCTACCAACCAGTCTCAGCAGGCTGATAGCTGTCTGCTCTTCCGCTCGAAGCCAGACCGCTGCACAGAAGCAAATTCAAGATTCCCAGGGCAGAAGAAATGTAGGTGAGAGCAGGCACAGTCCTGCAAGAAAGGCTAGTGGCTGAAGCTGGAAAAGACCGCAGTAGATCTCTGCGTTATTTGTGGTGCTTATTGCAGAGAGCACCATAAGCAAGCACGCGCAGCAGTGCAGGCAGCAGGGACACGGCAGCTCCCTGCCCTGATCGTTTTAACATTTTCAGAGGAAGAGGAAGAGGAGGGGAAGGAGATGGGAACTCAGCAGCAGAGGTGGCCTGCACGGGAGGCACAAAAAGTACAGTAAAGGAGAAGTGAGGAGCCTGTCCAGAAGGCTCAGTGTCTCAAGACGCATCCCCCAGGGAAACTAACAAATATCCACGAATTCCATCAGGAGAATCACCCCACACAAGAGAGAAAAATTGCCCAGAGATAAACCATTACAACCAGGGGTACGTGGGACACAGAACTTGGCCCAAACTAGGTCAGTTTAGGTAAGAGTCACATCCTTGGAGCTGAGAGGCAGGAGGGGAAAGGCAGCAATGGGGAGGGGAAGCAGCGGGACACCCAACAGGGCATTGACCCCTCGTGGATGCCATGGACACGGAGCCCTGATGGTCCAAGGAGCTAGGCGAGACGTGCTCTCAGCAACAACTCCTCGAGTTTCCCCAGCTACACCTACTGCCCAACCTTCCCTTCCCCTACCCACAGACTCGCTTCTTCCTGCTTAGATTTTGCTCAGTGCTCTTGAAATGATGCTCAGACAATGCTTTCTTCAGATGCACGCTATTTCTGCCTTTTCCCTACAAATCCCTTGTTCTGTTCTAGACTGATATTAACCATTTTCACCAGAAGCTCCTTTTCTGAGCAAGCTGCTGTTAAGAGCAACTGTGTCTGTCTACAGCAAATGAAAAGAAATGATGAATGCGCTTCATCAGTCAAGGCACAAGAAGTGATAGCAACACAAAGAGGTGGTAAACAAGCAAGGCATCCACTGAGTATTTCAAAAGTAAATCAAGTTACGGAAACAATTAAAGGAAATAGAGAATTTTTCTGCAATTACTAGCTATATTGCTTCTCCCATTTGTACAGTATGCTATGCAGTATCAAAATGAAGAAGTAACCTGCATTTTTAAGTTTCAACATTTAATCTGTAATAGCAGATCTTCTTCCAGTTGGGAGAACAGGTGTAAATCTCCCTCTCTTCCATGCAGCTCCACCGAGAGGGAACTTGGCTGCAGCTTAAACACTACAGCCAAAGCTGTACAGCCCTTCTGGAGGCTCTGACCAGTGAGCAAACAGACACATCCCTTCAGCCGTCGCTGCTCAGCAGGTGGCAAACCACCACGGAAAGCATTAACACAATTTATGATTTTTTTTTCTTGCATTTTTCAGAGGTTCATGCTGTAGCAGGTGAACCCCACTCTTCCCAATCTATGTTAAAGCAATGACAATAATGATTTTTTGGTCTACACCACTCCAGCTCAATGCACGAACCGTAGCACTGCCGCCTTGGCATTGAAAAAGGCTGAAATATCGACGGGCAGCATCTAATTGATTGTGGAAGGCTAGTGAATACAGATGGAGAAAGAAGGGAGCAATTCACCTCAGTTTTACAATTAATCTAACTAATAAGCCTCAATTAATTTATTATTATCTCTCAATAGGTACAAAAGAGAGGTGTGGCTGCTGCAGATCACGACGTGGCCCAGCAGCTCTGACAGCCTCAGGGCGACAGCCCAGATTTGTGACAGCCTGCTCCATCACCCCATCCCAGGCAGCGTCCCCGCATCTCCTCACCTCTCCTAACCCCTCTTGCGAGCACGGGGCTGTGGAGCACACTGGCTCCAAGATGTGCCCCGAAATCCCCGATGTGCTCAGGCACTGGAGGGACAGGAGCCAAGCAAGAAGGATGCGTAGCAGGCTGGGGGCCTCACTGCCAGCCCTTGCAGTGCTCTCCTGCTCGCTCAAAGCAGGTACGTTCAAACTGTGTGCAACCCTTCCCATCCTCATGAAGCTGCTTGGCAAAGTCAAATCCTGCATCAGAGAATAGAACAGATTTTGTCCTGAATACAGGGGCTTTAGCAGTGTTCATTTAGCACCTCTTTCTCTCTTTTTCCATGGATGGCTTGAACAAAACCCCTTGGGAAAAGACTTGCTGAAGAATGGGGATGGAGATTCCCTCCCCACCGCCCCCAGCAAAAGCCTGGTCCCTCCCTTTGTGGGAGGCACAGGGACGGTGAACGCACATGGGCAGTGACACGGCCCCGAAATCTGCTCCTCCAAACTGCTCCAACCCACTAGGGAACAGACTCGATGCCACATGTTGCCCGTGTCCAAACAAATCCACCCCGTGAGGCATTAATTTCACATTTCATCTTTCTTCGACTGCAGCCAGGATGAAAGCAGGAGCTTTCCTATGCATACACATTAAAAGAAACATGTCAGGTTATGGTAAGGAAGGGCATACTGCTGCTGTCCTGCAAGAGCAGGGGAGATGCTTGATAGCTTTCCCTCCCCAAAGTTAGACAAAATTTCAGCAATTCCTAAAATTTGCCAAAACAAGAAAACAAAAAGACTCCAGGAAAGAATCAGATCCAAAGAAAATGGTGGCTCAGTCTGAAACAGGGCAAACTTCAGCTCATCTGGAAGTCTCACAGAGCAACTGGAACTTTAATTTAAAAGAGAATATTTCAAACATCCCAGATTTGCTTTCTTTTTCTTTTAAATCAAATGAGAATATTAATTTTTTAAAATACTCCTTGCGAAAAAAGCAGGTTTCAGTGCAAAGCTTCCAAAATGAAAAATTCTTTTGCAGGCTTCATCTAAAGAGACAAAGGCTTTGCATTTTTTAGTTCAAATGGATTGCATCTGTCTTCTTTCCTGATAAAAGAGAAGGGTGCTTCTGGACAAATCCTGAGCTGCCCTGGGGGCAGGCTATAACCCGTGCAGCTCCAGCCAGCAGCGAGGAAATGCAGTGAGGAAGCCGTGCAGCACGCCCCTGCTCGCTTAACCAGGGCAGACTGATGTAATGGAGTTTCCCCAAAGTGAGGTTCAGAACAGAACCAAGAATAAAATGTTTTTAATCCTAATTAGAATGATGAAAGTCATTTCAGAGCCGGACATGACTCGTGTGCATTTCTGCAAAGCCATGTGGAGCCGTAGGAGCGGTAGTTTGGGATTATCAGACTGCTTTCCGTGATGCCCCTTTCCTCTGGGTGCAGGTAGGACAGCAGAGCGCAGTGGAGATGAGCTCACCCTGAAGAGGACAGCCCGCGCCAGGGAACCGAGCATCTCAATTACAGTTCCCCCAAATCAGTTCTGGCAGAAGCTCTCTAGTGTTGCATTTGCTCCGAGCTGCAGGCTTTGGTTCATTTAAAGCAAACAATTTGACTCAACTCAAAACAAAGCTCTTCAGTTTGGATTTGCCCCAGTTGGATTTTTTTTTTTTAATTTATTTTTTCAAGGGTAAGATAGAAATCAAGAAATACACAAGTTACTATGCCCACGTAACTAGCACTAGGGCGGAAAATTCCCATCCAGTTCTGGAACCAAATTGAAAGCAGATCCTGCACACAGCATTCACTTACAAGAAACAAATGAATTTTCCTCTGAGTTATCAGGAAGCACTAATGAAATATCCTTTTATGAATAAAAACAGGCTGCTAACTTCCAGCAAAAATCCCAGCATTAAAAAGGGTTCATTAATACAGGCAAGATTTGCCCGACCAGACAAGAGCAGCGGTGCCCTACCAATGCAGAATGTTGTCTCTGGAAGTGCTTAATTCCATATGCTTCAGAGGACAGAAGAGAAAAAAATAATTAAAAGGTTCTTAATGCATCTGGCCAATTAAATAAAGCTGTAAATGGTGAGGAAATAATTCCTTCCTGACCCCTGCAGCAATCAGCTGCTGACCTGAAGCATGAGAATTGATTAGCCTTATCTTACTGTAGCATGTATAACTACAAATGTTATTATTGGCCATAAAATCAGCCAGCCCTTTATGGAACCCATTGGTAGCATTTGGCTTCGTGACCTCCCATACTATGAATTTTGTGGGCTAGAAGAAACGCCCAGTGGTGGATGAGGCTCCCCGAGAAGCTGCTCCCCTGCAAAAACGGGATTTGGGGGAGATGGCTTTCAATGGCGCCCCAGTCCAGCACTCAGAAACGCAGTGATGTGCAGGGTAAAAACGTTCACAGGAAGATCACATTCACAGCTCTGAGCCGCCGGTGTCTTTCCTCACCTCCAATCAGCCACCCTTCATCTCCTCTCCATTAACAGCACGGCCATCAGCACAGGACAAAGTGAATGCCGTCACATTTTTGCTAGGGTGCCATCCACCCTCCTCTTCCTCCCCCTTCCTCCCCCCACATAAATCCTGTGCCCCCGATGCTGGTGCTCTCTCAGCATCTGCTCTGGAGCAAAGTACCACTTGCAAAAGCTGGAGCACCACCCTCCGAGCCGACCGGTAAGCAATCGCTGGCTCTCTCGCCATGCAGAGCAGTCTCGCCATCAGTCCTGCCTCTCTCTGCTCCCTCCCACAGCCTTCTGTGGCTTTGGTCCCCAAGAGTGGTATCAGGGAGGGTGTCTCAGAAGAGGTACCAATCTGCAGCCAAAATTCATGTCTGATGAGTTTTTGCCCAGTTCAGTCTCTCGAGAACATGAGGGCCCAGATATCTTGTATGTCCCAGACAAGCCTGGAAGGGACAGGTATTTGGAAAGGCACGGCTCAATGTTCTCTGTGATGGAAATGAAAAATTCCCAAATTCCTTACGGGCGCAACACAGAAGGCCCCATCACACTTCCCCCCTTACTGTAGCCACAGAACAACGAGATAACAGGGCATTAAGAGTGCTATTAAAACTGGTAATGCTCTGAGGACAAAAATTACATTTGCACTGCATCAAGAAGGGAGCCTGAAAGAGGAATGATCAGTGCTGGTCACTCCAGGGCAGCAGCAAACCCAGCCATTAAAGCCGAACAAAGTAAGATGAAATGCTGAAGAAATCCAGCTTGAGCCCAGCTCCATTAGCGGTACTGCCAGCACAGAAAGGGGATGCACCGTGGCCTGTGTGACCAAGATGGTACAAAAAGTCAATGTGCAAGTCTGACTCCTTTGAGGAGCAACCAAGAGGCCAAAGATTCGCAGTCTCCTGATGGAGGGGGAAAACCCACCCTGTTTGGGACAGCTTTAGAGAGCATCTTCAAGCGAGCAGTCAGAGATTACCTGGAGGGATTCAGAGATGCAGACTAGAGGAGAAGTCAATTCCTATGGCACCAGGGATGTGTCCTCACCTCAGCCCGGCTATGCGTGATGCTGACAGCTTCTGGCACGACCAACACCTCTGTGGTCCTGCGCCCACCCCCACAGAAGTACACCAGTTATGTGATGCCTTAACCACATGCCCGAGACCACCCCACCAGGCTTCTCCTCCCCAGCCTTTTTGGGGCGGCTGGCAAGGCAGGGATGCTCCGTGCCATGAAACACATCCCCGAACCCAGCCTTATACCCACACCTCAGAGAGCAGAGCCCTGCGCCGCACTGTGCCACCCGCGTGCCTTTCTGGACGTATCTGTGTGCTCAACTTCACCCCTCCTGGTCGGGGGAGGACATTTACATTAATAACCTCAAAATAAAAAACAAATAAAAAGTAAAAAGTAAAAAGAAACAGAGGAGACAGAAGAAAAAGGAAAGACAGAAGGGGAAGGGAGACAAAAGGGAGCGGGCAGCTGCACACTTCAGATCCAGACCTGCTTGAACTCAGCTCGCCTGGAAACTCATTTCTTTTGATGACAGCCCCAATTAGCGTGTGGCTGGCTGGCAACCCAGGCAGCGGGGAGCTGGTCTCTATGGAGAGCTGGGGAGGGAGGGAAGATTTCATTCACCTGCATGGCTGGAAAAAGCCTGATGTGCTTAAATCTTTCAGATAGCTGCCTGTGGTCATATTTAACATTGCCACCTGACTAGAGCGGAGAAAGGTGGCGAGCATCTTGACTGGAGTTAGTGTGAATATGCAGCATCCCAGCAGGCTCCTGCTCAGGCCCATCCCTCCAGCTCAGAGAGAGGCACGTGCCACAAGCAGCTGTGAATTTGCAACAGAAGGCCACATGCTTTTATGTAGGAATGAGTTTAGATCCAGCAGGATTTCTCTGAGGACCTCCCCACGATGGCCACAGGTGAAGCATTCCCCCAGTAGGGAGCAGGCACAAGGGCTGGACAAGCTGATCCTTTCTCTTCCCCTTCACTTAATGAAGAGATGGAGAAGAAATGAGCTTTGCCATCTGTTTTGACTATCATACATCTGAAATTTTAAAAAAAGCAAAACCAAAAACAACAACAAAAAGCATATTTTGCTGGTTGCATCTGTCCTACCTTGTAGCAAGGTTCTGCTTCTGGGCAGGGACATCCCCATCAGGGTGCTGTGTTACAGGCTCCTGGGAGATAGGAACCCTGCAAGCCACGTGGCAGGCTCCAGGAACAGAAAAGAGAAAATGAAGTGGAATACTTCGTTAGACAACAGCCAACAGACAGCAGTGAAAAGAGAGTAGGCAAAATAAAGAGGTGAGGGGGGACAAGAACACGAGGCGCAGAGGGCTGAGTCCATCGGAGGAACGTCTCCAGCTGCTCCCTGCCTTCCCCTGAGCTTTGCAGGAGCTTTACAGCTCAGTCCAATAACAAATACCCACTGTACCAAAGAGATTATCAGTGTTTAAACAAGCAAGGGGGAAGGAAGGCCAGAACACAGAAACAAACTGCATCCCCGGGGCTAAGTGGGACGTTCCAGCTCCTGGGCACCAGGTTGCTGCACACTCCATGGCTCCACGGGAAAGGGCTCGTCTGCCTGTGCCAGGCTCCTCCGTTCTTGCTTGTTAGCAAGTCCTCTCAGGAGCAATTCCCTTACACACACTAAACTGCAGCAAGGCCCATTTTTAGCCAGAGGTGTGCTTCTTTTTGCACACCAGGACCTTAACAAATGGGAGAGACATGCCATCGCCATGCCCTTTTAAAGCACACTTCACATGGCTGGCAGGCACAGACTCACCATGGTGCTGGCTTTTCGTATACCACCAAATTGCTGCTGAGATGTGACAATGTGGAAACAAGCTCACCTCGTGGCCCTGTCTGGAGGCAACCAGCCCAGCCCCTCCCTGCACCCAGCCCCATCCCTGATCTTCCACTGCTGCTGGACAGCCCAGACCAAGGGCTCTCATCCCTCGAGTTCAGATGTCAGGACTAGGATGATGTAGCATAACGCAGTGTCTGATTAAATCTTTTTAATCACCTCCACGAGGTCTAGATTTCAGCTCGTTTTAACCACACATGGCTGCACTTATGAAAGCTTTAACTAATCGGTCACTCAGTTTGGGGTGAAAAGGAACATAATTTTGGTTCATGCACATATTATCAGATGAACGCCTTATAGATATGTTTGACTCACCTAAAAGATATCCTTAAATAAAGCAGTATACTCTCATCTTGAAAACCAGAAGATTCAGTAACGAGGTGGTGCTGAAAAAAAATGAGTCAGGAAAACAAATGAGATGCTATGGTCAGAGTTAAATAACATAAATAACCTTAACTCTGCCCTCCATTTTCAAGCAAAATCAAAACACTAGAGAAGCCTAAAAGTACACTGCAATGCTTTCAGGAAGCACACAGGCTTTGAAAAGCAGCATATGGATAACAGCACCATTGAACAAAACATAATGAATCTCTCTTATTAAATCTCTGCCTGCGAAATTAATTGTACATAACACATGGCCAGGCTTGTGTTAGTCTCCCCTCGGCTTAAATACATCACCCCAATCAAGGCAAAGGTCCAGGACATACAGTTAAGAATAGATTCAAATATTTCTGGAGTTTTCCAGCCAAGAAGCTTTTGGGATTCTGAGTTGCAAACCAAGTTATGAATATTTCTCAGAGATTAAATAAATGTTTTATTTTATTCCTTAATAATATGCATCTTAAATTTAAAAAAATATATATATATATATAAAGATAAAAGCACTTCTGCTGCATAATCAGGTAATACTGGATTGGATTAATTAGTTCAATTATGATTAGTTATTTACAGTTTTGTTTACATTCCTGCATCTCCTCATTCTCACCGATGCCATTTGAGTGCAGGATGAGTGTCCAACAACATGACTAACATCTGTCACATGTGCTGCCTTCCCTCACGTCCTGCTGACCCAACCTCCTCTTACCACCTCTCCCCCCAAACACAGAAGGAAAAATGTGCATTGAAATGTTTTCTTTTAGTGGGATTTTGATGTAGGGGATTATTCCTTTTCTTTCTTCCTTCCCTTCTAAACTGATACTTGACTTAAAAGGGGGCAAGGTATCACACTTGTGTTCCAGGAAAAGCCAAAATGTAGCACTCTTATTCTTAACATACAATTTTTGCATGGTGCCACCTTGAGTTATTTTCTTCTTGTTCTTTCAGTAAATACCCTAAACGGAATAGAAAACATCTAAGGCTGAACAAAAGGGCTCCAGACTAACACATAACAACCTGCTTTTTACTGGAGTTTGGTGAACCCTTGAAAAAAGCCAATAGTCACTTGACTAAATGCTAGAATCCACTAAGCGGCTTTTTTAATCTACTTGTGCATGTTTCCAGGTAGGAAGGAGTGAATACAAACACAAGCACAAGAAAGCACTCTCAGGCATCGTTAGATGACACTATGAATCCTGTTCCTCATGCAGGGTGCACAGTGCTGACCCAGTTCAGACTCTCGCTGGTGGCTCAAGTCTGCTCAGACCATGTAGCAGCAGGTTTCGTATCAGGTCACCTCCTTCCCTCAGCCAACATATGTCCTGCAGCATGAGGTCAGGATAATCCAACAAAGGTGAAACAACACGTCAGCACCCGATCTGAATGAAATGCATGTGACTGGGTTAACCAGAAATTGCCCAACCCTGACACCACAGCTCCCCAGACCAAATTCTCTTGGTTCATTACCCCCTTGTTGAATGCACAACAGGTGAAGACAAGAAGTGGCGCATGACCAAACTGGCCCATCTGAACTAAATTATCTGCTTTCACAACAGGTGTCAGCTATTGACCATTCCTAGGTGGTTCCTCACTGCAGACCCAGCTTGGTTTGCAGCAAGCACTCCTGTCTCCTGTTTCAGAAGCCAACAAAGCTATAATAAGTGGTTCTGGGGGCAGCTGAACTTGCGAAGCAGCGCAGACACAACCCTGGCACTGCATCCAGCCACCTTGGTTTCCTCTCTACAGAGAAGCTGCCATGTGGCCACCATACAGCAACCAACTTTTTTTTTCATTAAAACTAATTGATTCTAAGCAGGAAGCACTTTTTAATTTCCTTTAGCATTAGAAGTAATGTTAGCCTCCATAAATGAAATGAAAGACACCTCCCAAAATGCATTTTCAAATGTTCCCTAAATAGCAAATGACATTCAAATTGGATGCAGCCAGAATTGTAATTGGAAGCTGCAGAGAGTCCTCTTTCAGGATTCATAATAATTGCAGTTTCACTGAAAAGGTTCGTGTAATAAAAGCCTTTGCAAATAAGGACCAGCTTCTCCAAAACACGCAGCTAATTCTGGTCACTGCAGCAACACACAGTGCCCATAAATTCCCTTTAAGCAGCCAGGTAGTTACATGGATAGTGTCACCACATAGCTACAGAAGTGCAAAGCAGAAGGAATACAGCTGGGAAAGGTTCACAGAAGGACAAGTGCAATATAAGGTCTGGAAGAGCTTCTATATAAGGAACAACCAAATGGGTTGGGATGTTTCAGCCTAGGAAAAAAAAAAAAAAAAAAGATCAGGACAATTTAACAGAGGTCTACAAAATTCCAAGCTGACTGGAAGGGTGGGTGGGGATTGCCTGTTAACCATCTCATCCAACCCACAAACTAGGAGTATCAGAGGAAAGTAATCAGAAACAGGTTCATAGCAAGTGAAAGGAGATGGTTCATTGTATAACAGGCAGCAGATGCTTGTGAGATGATGTGGGTGCAGAAAGTTTACAGGGGTTCGAGGCAAGACTGGGCCAGTGCTTGGAAGGGAGAGCCAGGAAGGATTATTAGACAGAGAAGTCTTATCAGACACAGCAAATACCCTGAGAGGAAAATAATTAGAGCCCAAGAGAGTACTCAAGGGAAGTATCATAGCTGCTTGCCTCTTCTCACTGTTCTTCAGGAAAGCAATTATGGCTAGTGGGTTTCTGGAGAGTTAATTCTTTTATTTTTTTTCTATTTTCAAGCAATCTGCCTTTACTGGGTCCTCCATGCACTGCCAGGCACCAGCCTGACCCAGCTAACCCCCGCAACTCTCCTGGAGAAGGGAGAACCGTGCGGAAGAAAAACATGAAGAGAAGCAATCTGATGGCAGGGAACAAGAAATGAAAAAAAGGGAGGTAGACTGAAAGGCAAACAGATGAACACAGTTGTATAGGTGGCTCTTACGACTCTAATCCAGGTCTGACTGACTTCAAATGAGAGGGAGGAGAGGGCTGAGCATTTGCAGTTGTGCTGTTGTAGCTGTGATGGTGCTAGAAGAGCAAGGTGGAGTTTACAGAGGAAGGGAACTTCTTCAAGTCACCGGCTCAGGTGGGGAAAAAGCAGTCAGCCTCCTGGACATACAGAAACCCTTTATCAAGTCAGCAAAAAAAAAATCTGAAGTGGGCCTTGTGCATCCCAAAGCTCATCTCCCCCGCGCCCCAACTCCACCACACTTGACCTAGTAACAGATGCTACCTCTTCCTCCCTGCCTCGACTCCCCGAGTCTCAGTAAGACAGATGACACCCAAATAGGAATCGATAATCAGGTGGAATAAGGAAAGATGCATCATGCAGCAAATGGATCCTGAAAAGGGCAAACTCTAGCGGGGACAAGTGATTGAGAGGGGGAGTCTGCAGCAGAGCAGAGGAAGCCTTGCAGCTCAGCTTTTCAGGCCTTCAGGAAGGGAACATTTTGGAAGGAGAGCTGTGTCCAGAGGACTGAACACAGTTAGGAATCCAGATGCCTGCCAGAGTCTTCCTATCTTGGTTCCATGGGGTTCAGATAGGAGGGATGTATCCAGAAATAGAGGGCAGAGGTCGCAAGTTACAGAAATGGGGACATTTCCCAATGGTGGGACGTGAGGCAGAGGCTTGGGCCAGACAGCTAGCCAGACAGCTCAAGGAGGGGTCGGAAAACAAAACAAACCTTTTCATCCCAAAGTCACTACTTCACTCTCCCTTAACAGCAGAAGCTGTCCTCTTGTTTTCTGCAGTTTTTGCCTCCTTTCAGACCATAATGCTGTGACCGACTGGGCTGCCAGCACACTAAGAAGCCCATTCCTTCAGTCCTCTACCTCTGTGTGGGGAAGGATGACAAATGTGCCTTTTCCAGCAGCTGCTGCACAGCCTGCACCAAAAACAAGGTGCCTGGAGAAATGTTACCTCTGAGAAAATTATTAAAACGGGGCTAATTTTGCAATTCACACCTGGGCTACAAATGTGAAAGAGTTTGCAATAATCTCTAATGAAATATTACATTGTTTAAAGAGTTCCCAGAGAAATTCACCCTTAATTGATTTTTGATCTGTGAAAAAAACTGCAGAGAGAGAGAGAAAAAAAAAAAAAGATATTAGTCATACTCCTGTTTTATCACTCCTGCAAGCGCTTTCCTTCCTTTGTTTCCTTTGTCCCCAGAGAATCAACATGACACCAAAGAAAGCAGCCTGGGAGACACTACAAAAGTAATAAATAACGCTCGCACAGGAATCCTGTTTGAACAGCGCTGTACCACGCACACCCTCCTAAATCATTCTGCAAAAGGTGAAGTGCTCTCCGAGGAGCACTCAAAATTAGAGAACATGGGTTTGTAGCTAGCACTGTCCCAGGCAAGCCCCGTGGGTTCAGGTCTTCTCCATGCAGTCCGTCCTCTGCTAAGGAGGGAGGCCAGACCTCTGCCACTCGCTGGGTCGCAGGAGCCCCTGGCAGGACCCAAATCAGCCCCTGGGGTGGTTGTGTGCTTCAGCTCCCTCGTAGAACGCCACAGGGGAGCTTATGCCAGGAGTGAATGACATACAGCAAAGCCAAAAATATTGACCGCAGAAGGCTGACAGAAAATTCATTACAGCGTTCGTTTTCAAATCGGGAGGAACCAGGGTACGAGCAGCTGTTGAAGCCGAGGAAGCAGGTTGGTATTAACTGCCAAGGTAATTCACTGAAAATCACTTCCAAAAACCAGCAGCTAACTGTCACGAAGAAAATGACCAAACAGTAAAATATAGTTAGAGGACACAACAGGAAATGCATCCACAAGCATCACTGGAGACAGAAAAAAAAAAAAAAAAACACAAAACACAACACCTGCTGATAGAGATGAGTGTAAAACACTAACCACTTGGTAAGAGTTTAACAAACATTAGCAGCAGCCAGAGCACTTGTTATGGATGAACAAAGGTTAATAACAGAAAAGGGTTAGTAATAGAAAAGGGGAAAAAACAAACATTTTAAGAACTGCTATACGGAGCCACATCTTAGATCGATCTGCCCAAACAGACACTGTAACATCTTTCATGGTAAACGAGTTGTGATGGATGCAACACCATGTTTAAATCTAGGAGGTGGTGAAGTGGAAGTCCCTGGACATGCTGAAAGTCTTCAACAATAAAGCTTTTGATAACAATCACAGTATTTATTAAAGAAAGAAAAGAAGAAGAATCCTCCAGAACTACGGAAAACCCAAGAAGAGTCAAGCCTGTGAAAGAAAGGCAACCCAAGTGACTGCAGTAGAGGGTGAGGTGGTTTTTCACCCTGCAAGCATGGCTGGGACAACCAGGACTCTACAGTTCCACACAGATTTAAAATGCCTTCAAAAATAAGGATGTATGGAAGACACAAAGCATTTGCAGCATTCACCAAGCAGCAAATATGAGATTCGCCATAAAGACCAACAAAGTAAGAGCATCTCCTAACCACGCAGCTGGAAAATCATGACCAAAGCCCTAGGTGCAGCACTACCTCCATTCTACACCCAAGCAAATTTGTCTCAGATTTTTCCCACTCTCTACTCAGTGCAACAACCTGCAGCATCAAGCAGTACCTCTGCTAAGATGCTGAGCACCTTTCCGCTGGTATCTCACCCCTTTAGATTCAAAGGCTTTCATCTCTTTAGATGAACACTAAAGCTGTTCCTCCCCATGCAGATATACCTCGAGCACTTTTGCTCCGATTCTGTGCATCACCACCTCAGGCTGTCCCTATGTTTCCCCGCTATCTTTCAGTCCACTCACCTCATCCACGTCTATCTGATGGAGATAAACAAAGCAAAGTCTCAAAGTAACAAGGGGAAAAAAAAAGAAAAAAAAAACTAACAAACAAAACCAGTTAGCAAGTTACTTGTTAGGATGAAACTCATTCCACAAACACCCAGTTCAAATATTTATCTCTGGAGGAACTGGACCAGAACAGCAGCTGAAAGCTAAATTCTGTGGGCAAGTCAGAATGCCCTGGCTCCTTTTAGCCTGTGCAGAAATGGCCATTGCAGACCTCGCTCCATTTCTGATCTGGTTTGCAGTGCTCCTCGCTTCCTTCCAGGGGCATCCAGCCAGGCAGGCACATGGCCACAGCATGGCTCAGACACAGCCCAGAGCAGGAGCCTGACCTTATCCACTGCCTGTGAGCAAGTGAGGGTGGCCCCAGGGAGGCCCCAAGGAAGCTTTTAACACTGGTGTTTTCTATTTTAATTCATCTTCTCATTGATGTAATTAATTATATTTCTTTATAGTTTAGCTTTGTTTTGTTTTTTTAATGATTAAAGAGTACCCAAGTTCACACATTATTGGGGATGGTGTAAGAAACAGCATGCAGCATATGTTGTATTTGGTTATACTAGTTAATCTTGAATTCAGTCAAGCTCCAACATGTTTCACCTAGATAACGAATTACGATATCCCAGCTAAAACATGGTAACCACCCCCGTGCTTACTTTTAAACAACAACAAACATGACATAATTGATTAAAAGGACATATGTTATGATTTCCATGCTCAGGTCAGTAGTTGCATATGTTTGTGTATCTAAACCTGGAAAAACAGATAATACATTTCCTTCAATTTCATACCAATAACATAAGAATCATAACATGGTTCTTACAGGAAATATTGGATCAATTTTGCCTTTTGTAAAGGATGTGTTGGCTTACATTCCCATCAAGAGGTTGTGCATTTCAGCTACTGCTAGAGAACTTTTCTTTACAATTCATATAATACACCCGGTCAAGACTGGTCTATAATACAGTTGCTGAAGCATCTGAGCAAAAATTGCTCAGATTTTATAGTAAAAGGGATATCTCTCTCTGTCACTACTAGTGAAATTTCAACCTCGGATGTGGGACTGGGAAAATTAGCCCAACAGGATTTGAAGTAGGTAGTTCACCTGTGACCACAAGTTGGTCCTTAGGTAGGACTCAACTGGGATCAGTTTTTCTTTATAAGAGCGGAGAAGCAGAAGCATCAACGGGAAGCTCAGCCTGCAAGCTGTCCATTTCAAGGGCTTTTCTTGTCTGTATCAATCAGAGGAACCACTTTCTGCATCTCTCCCTTGGCAGCTTTGTCTAGACTTTCACACTGAGCATCTGGGGCATTTCAGAATCATCTCAAGAAGTGTGACCTTAAGTTACAAGCTACAGAGTGACCTGCAAGATTGTTCAAGAAAATTATGGATTTGACTTCAACAACACACAAATTCCTCCAGCTCAGATTTTCCTTGTGCTGGTCCAAAACCACACAACACTTTCTCACAACTGCAAAGAGCATTGTATTTCTTCTGCCTCCATTTGTTGGGTGTAATCATGACAAGTTAATTTTTTAAATTTCAACATCTGTGAAACCAACCCCTCACATCTCATACAGGTGTTTGCCTTCTGGAAAAAAAAAAAAAAAAAAAAAAAAAAAGAGCAAAAAATCAGTGATAAGATGGTCTGTTCAGAAATAAATTTCAGGCTGCTCTTTCAGAGCGAGGCTCATTTTCAGATCTTAAAAAGCATCCTGTGTGTCAGGTGCGTGCCCTATTTTGCAGGCTCAGAAGCTAATGCACCAGGAGGTATGATGATCTGAGCAAGGTCATGAAGCCTTATGGCAAAGACAAGGGGAGCCAGGTCCCACAGGTGCCAACCACAGCTCTATCACTCTCTGGATGTGGAGGCACCTGTTTTGTTGTTTAAGGTACAATCTAGTGTAATTCTTACCTGATTCCTTTGAATATAATGCTTTACATACTCAATTTGTTTTTTTCTGCTTTGAAAGTCTGCTCCTTACTAATTCACATTCATCTGCCTAGTTGCTCTTGTTCCTTGTACACTGTCATTTTTCTAACTGCAACATATTCAACTACATCATCCTAGGCATTTTATTTGTGTGGTTCTGCTCTAACGGCTAGCTTAGCTGTTTCAAATTATGCCTTGCTTTCAGTTTTGCTTGAGTGTAAAAATGTCGTGTAAAAATGAACTACCCTCTGATGAAGGCTTTCAGACTTTCCATTTGAGGAACAGCATGCAGCTTTTTTGGGGAGCAATGGGAGAAGGATCAATCCAGCTTTTGTTTTACAGATTGCTACAATAGATAGCTTCCCCATAGGGAGTGTTACAGTACTATATTATGCTTATATAAAGGGTAATGACTAGGAACTTGGAGAACTCTACCCTTAGGAAGTGCTTGACGAGTGAGAACAGCAGGTGTGGAGGAAGGAAGAAAGACTAAATGTCTTTCTGTCCTGACTTTCTCTTCTTTTATGTTTGGAGACTGAACTTGGAGTCGGAAGCAAGTTGGCTCCTGCAGGTACGTGAAAGCTGAAAGATATGAATGTGGCAAGTCAGAAAACCCAAACAAAGAGAGGAAGCCACTAGCCCCAAACCCTGTCCCTAAGCAGGTGACCTTGAAAGGGGTTGTTTTCAGCAATAGGATGCTCTTTAGCTCACTATGGGAAAACGAGGCAATTACAAGAGGAGCTGGATAAAGGAGAAAAAGCAACAGCACGCACAATGCTAAGGTGCAGCAGGTAAAGGCTGCTTTATGCTGCAAGAGCTTCTGGTTGTGTCAGCAGCAAGCTGAGGAAAAAATAAAATGAAATCTTGGACAGGCTCCACAAAGCCATTTTGGCCTACACAAACCTTAAATACAAAAGGTATCATCTCAGCCCTTGTAGACGTAATGCTAAATGTGCCTTTTTGTTGCGAAACAGCATAATGAACCAACCACAGAAAAAAAAAATCAAAACAGATATTGATCTGTTTCACATATAATAGGCAAAAAATATGTAAAACCCACAAAGGGAAGACCCCAACACTGCCACCAAGATGCATGTCCAGCTGAAGACTGAGCTGCATGTGGCTGCAGCAGGCACAGCTGCCTCAGGCAGCAGCTCATGGAAAGTACATAAGCTTCTTGTGCTAAAGCAAAGTCACATCCCTGAGCAAAGGCAGCCACGAGAAGTGTCTGCATTCATGGATGTTACACTTGAGAAGGGCAGGAGCAGAAGCCGTCACATGAGGGGCCACCCTTCTGTTCCCACTTGCTTCTCGAGGCTTCGGCCTCGACCAGCCTCTCCCCCTTTCACAGTGCTTTGAAGCAGTTTTAACAAGACTTCCTCTGCCTCCCGATGACTATTTAGCCCTTCTCTCCACACAACACACCAAACTGCCACAAACACAGATTGGAACAGTCGATGGCTATGGTGTGCATCCATTTCTAGGCTGGGTTTTATGAAACCAGCAGCTCACAAACAAGCAGACAAAAAGACGGTGAAGTATAACATCAGTGACCATGCTGGACAGCAACGGTGCTCTGCAAAGAAGGAGACACAAAGGTAACAAAATAGAGCCAAAGTAAAATGACTCTACCAGTCACAATACCACAAAGACAATACAAGTCATAACTGAATACTGAGGGAGACTACGGAGACTGAAACTCCAACCAGTACAGTCTGCACAGAACTACTACATTAGCCTAAAACACAACTTCATCCACAAAGTTGTGATGCAAAAGCTGTAGCAAACGAATACACGACAGACACACAAGCAACCAGAAACAAAGCGAGAATGACCTCCACAGTACCCACAACATCTCTGCAAGAGAAAACATCAAATGGTATTTGAATGAGAGGGATGGCTCTCAAGCACACTACAACCAGAACTCCGTGAGAGGAGAGCAATATAGCAATACTTTACGAGAGCAATACATACACGGGATGCACTACATTAAAAAGAAAAAAAAAAAAGGAAATCATCATTAGTGCAATAGACGTTTCTGGTCTAGAGAACTCCCCCACACCGGATAAGCTGCAAGGCAATGGAGCCTAGCAAATAATGGATTTGTACGCCACTGAGCAAATTCACCACTGGTCAGAGAGCTCCCTTCCAAATACAACTGGCTGAGGAAATACTAATTGTTATGGCAAAAGCAATAGGATTTGGCAAAGTCTAGCTCTGGAAGCAGAGCACACACAAGACACACACTTCAGAGCCAGGGAAGCCGCAGCCTTACCATAGCCTAGACACAGGCAGTTGGAGGTGCAGGGATGGGAATGCTGTCCGGGATCCAGTCTGCAGGGGAAGATCTTCTGTGCCACCAGCAAGTTGCATGAGCCAGGCTCCAAGCGATTAGGATCCTCTCTGATGCTGCTACGCCACTCCATGTGCGAACTGCCAATGTACAGTTTAAGATCTGGCATACAAGGACTCCTCTTTGATTGCTGGAAACAGCCAGGAGGGGAGAGCTAAAACCAAGACGAAACTGATACAGGATCATACACAAGCGTTTTCCCATCTCTGGGTTACAACCCCATACCACACAGTGAAAGCCACACAGCTGACATCCAGAGATATTACAGAGACTCAGAGATTATTAGGACTTGTGAATGATCTAATAAAACATCTTCCTAGTCCTGCTGTCCCCCAAAGGCAATGCCTGGACAAACATGCATTACAGCTGCATTAAGACAACACAGCTGCTATATAAAACAAGAAGCTTTCTCAGAAATGCCATAAGAAGAATGAAGGTGAAATCAAACCAGTAGCAGAGAATGGGGACCTAAGCTATCCCTCATTCAAAAGAGCAGCTAATACCTGCAGTCGTAATAATAGATGGACTAAGTCTGTCTTGCCTTAAAACCTGCATGTAAAAAAGAATGATATATATATATATATATATATATGTATATATATATATATATATATTCAGAATCAGTAAGACTTTAGGAAGGAAACCTCTAAGAAATGCAGAGTGTTTTTTTTAAAGCTACAGTCTGCAGTCCAAAATATTTCCTTTGCCACCCACTGAATCCGAAATACCAGTGCTTTGCCACGCGCTGCAGAATGGGGGAATGTCCTCAAGGCTGCGTCTCTCCCCAAGCATTCTCCCTGCATCAGCAGGGACTGCTGTGATCCCAGCCCCAACAGAAGCTCAGAAAACTGCCCAAAGACAAGAAAAGTGTCGAACAAGCTATCCAGCTTCAATGCCAGGCTTGGACAGCCTCCAGGAGCTACACGAGGCCAAGTTTTCCTCTGCAGGGGCTCCCAGCCACCTTCCTGCCCAGATGAGCATTTTAGCCTTCGCCCAGAGACCTCCAAGTCCACCTGCACCCTTCCTGAGAGTTTCTCCTTTTCTGCAGGTTAAGTTAAAGAAGAGAGAGGATGTCAGAGGTCTGGAAAGTGACAAATGAGTGTAGAAATGCTGATCAGAAAAGAGGTGAATGTGAAGTGCACACCATCCTCAAGAGACCTTAGAGCAAAGTAGGAAGGAGCCTGGCATCAAGAACAACACCTTATCATTAACAGCTTCTCGTCATCCTTCTGGAGAACTGTCAGATGCGGCTGCAGGAAGCACTACAGAAAATACAGTGAAGCCGTTTGGCAACAGGTTAATCCCAACACATGCTTGTTCAGACAGCAGGCTCCAGGTTGCTTGCTGTGCTTTTGTACCATTTACCTGGGAAGGAAATAGAGCCAGATCATTAGCACTGGGCTACAGTAACAGCAAGAGTAGAATCAGCAATTCAGATAGCTATGAATTAGCTAAAGAAAAGCTGCAGAAAAAAAGAACAGGGCAGCAAGCCACTGCTGGACAGAGAAGGACTCCTTCTGGAGACTTGAGCCATGCTAGATGTCTGCATCCAGTTTGGCACCTCTCACTCCCATATGATTCCAGCTAGCAACGCTGGTAAGAGAGCAAGAGATAAAGATGACATCGGTGATCGTCGGTGTTGCCGCAATGAGCGAGCTAAGGATCACAGGATTACAGCCTGCCTGCCTGATCTGGGACAAACAGCCCCTTCCTGCAGGACCATCCACACGTGGGAACGAAGTTAGATTGAACACACACATCCCCACTCCTGAAACACCCCTAAATCAGGGCAATCCCCACCATGAGCCCAAGACAAAAGCAGCGAGCAGAGGAAGGTGAAACAGGAGCAAAGAGACTCGGTCAGCAGGGAGGAAGGACGGAGCACCGTCTGACAGGCCTCCCGCAGATGCTGGCAGAGGCACTCATCATCACAGGCAGGTCCCACGTGAGGCCCTCTCCTGCCAGAAGACAATCCTGCCCCAGGATCGCACCACCTGCAGGAGAGACGTTCTTGCTGCATTTTCAGACGCAAGCTGCAGATGACAAGAAACACACTGTGAAGCACAGCCAGAGCACCTTACACAGATGGAGCGTGTGGGATTCAGGCTCCTGCCTGCCGTGCCACGGGAAAGCAACGGTGCTCTGACAGATGGCAGAGGGCACTGGGATAAACTGGGACAGCAGGGAACCAGGAGACTGCAGAGTCTCCATATTTGAGGATCCTGCAAGCAAGACGACACCCGTCTGTCAGTGACAGTTAAGCAGCGTTGCTCTGGTTGGCGTTAGAGATCACCGACCACCCCGGTCTGCATGGCTAGGCCTCATCTGAGGCCTGGGTACATTCGTTAGAGCTGAAAAGCTCGAATAAACACTATAACCATGCTCCCACAGCCTAGCTGTGCTGGAACAGCCGTGCACCTGGTTAGTAACATCACACAGCGTTCATCCCTTTTTTCCTTCACCGGGACTGGGAGGACAGTGGGAATGGTATTCCCACTTGGTCAGCGCTGAGAGCTCGCTCACAGGAGTCAGAGTTGTGTGAAGTCAGTGAGAGGTGCTGCCTACCCGGGCTGGAGTGGTTATTGATTTCCTACGTGACCTTGGCTAAGTCACTTAACCCCAGTTTCCTCATCTGTATATTGGGAATTATGGGACTTACAGAGTGCCACAAATTCATCAGAGGGAACTACTTAGGAGTCCTATTATGAATTAATGGGATTTCCCACTTCAAAATTACTCCTTTGAGGATTGAAGTAGTTGGACAGGGATTCATAACCCTGACTCCCTCTGTAAATGCAGAGCATAACCCTGACTCCTTCTGTAAATGCAGAGCATTTTATTTTATGTTTTTCCCCCTAAAAACACCCATGTAAATCATCTAGCTCAGGAGCACACGGTGTAAGCATGCCCAGGTTCAAGGCTCTTTACAAACACTTGCTTAAATGACTTTGGCCTTGTCAGTCATCCATGCTAACAAGCCCCTCTCCTTGCCCAATTCATACGGTTCCAACCATACGGAGTTTCACACCGTGAGCTGTTGTGGTAAGAAGCTCAGCTGGGTTCTCGTAGTGTGAAGTCTGTTCAAATTAAGCTGCAAACTGTCATTCAATGGCTCCCTGCAAGAAGTAAAAATCCAAAGAATCATCTTAAAAACTAAATGCAGTTATAGTGTCTTGGTAAGCCCAACAAGGCTGGTTCTAAGGTCCTCCTGCATCTGTGGTGCAAGCTACTACAATGTCATCACCCATGGCAAGGTCCCAATCACTTGACACCCCCCCACAGAGCCAGGCCTGCAGCTCCCCAGGCTGCCCGGCATAAAACCAGCACTTTGCTTCCAAAGACCGACCAGCGCATTGATTTGCAAAGCAATTCATGGTACCTTGAGGATGAAACAGGCTGGTGTGGTGAGAAGCTTCAAACAAAAGGCTTCTCTACAGTGGGTACTTTTCCAGGGAAGATAAGAAAAATATTGTTTTTGCCATTACCACAACCAGCGCTCTGGAAGCACACTAAATGATCAATACCCACAGACGGAAACATCCCTTCAAGACCACAGGACTAAATCCAAAGAGCTTTCCTATGCTAACTTGTTCCTCCCTGGGGAATTAAAAGACTTCCGAGACTGAGGAATACATCTGCCCCGTCACAAACCCTTACTCCTTCCTCACCCTTCCCTTCATCCTCCACACAGTCACTTGGTATTTATTCTCTTCCATTTTATTTGGATTTTCTCTGAGCAGAGTCATTAATCTTCCCCATAGACGCACAGCTCTGACAGCTAGGGTCTTGACACCTCCAGTGCCAGGGAAGGACATTCTCATACTCTTCTTTTTGCTTTTTTCTTCCTTTCTCTTTATAAAGAAACCCTTCATACCTCACCAGCCACAGGGTTTTGATTAGAAGGCCATGCAGACCGGGGTCATGTGAACTGGAGACAAGGGGGCTGTGGGGGAGGCAGGCGAGGGAAGAGGATGCGACTCCCACAAGGAACTCCCAGGTCCCACTGAAAAGGTCAACATGCTTTTGAGTCATCAGCACTGCTCCCTGACACAAAAAAATATACTCAGCCCAGTGCAGAGATACTTGATAAAGAGTCTAATGAAGTGGAAAGAGTGTTGCACGGAAAGAATAGGCCTCTCTCATCCTGACATCCCATGATGCTCCATCGAGTTGCTATGGAGACTTAAAAGAGAAGGGGGTTTTGTTGTCTTGAAGGGCCTTCTCCCTTCCCAGCAACCTTGACCTTTTCCAGGTTTGCGTGTTTGTGTGTGTATGTATTTTGAAAAGAAAAAAGAGATAAGGAATTCCATTTCTTCTTATCTGGTCATGGCTCAGTGGCTGGCACTGATGCATGTGGGGGGCCATCAGCCTGTCTCAGTGTGTAGATTTGGAGAGGATAAGAGCATGAAAATGCAGGGGGGAACAGTTAATTAAGGCTGATATTGCAAAGGGCGCTGTTTGCTGAATAATGAATTCCATATGCTTCAGAAACACAAGTGCAATTAAAGGTGTGAGAGATGAAGGGCAGGAGAGGAGTGATGGGTCATACATTACCATACAAAATGGCCCCACTGGCCCTCCAAAGCTAGGGGTTCAAATAAAAATGTTACATGTATTACAACCAGAGATTATTTCTCATAAACAAGGCAGAGGTGTTGCTGCCAGTACCCACGGGTGAAGAAGGGTTACCTGGCGTTGACAGCCATTAGAGAGTGATGTGAGAGTCATTTAGACAGGTCGCAAGCAGCTCTCTTTATCTGATACCCAAATCAAGATGAATATGGAGTTAAGCAGACAGGCTAATGCAGAATAATGCTGCTTGTAAGATGTTCATGCTCATTCCGTACCCATTATCCAAAAAAGCTACCTTCTTTCCATTTTCAGCCAGCCATACTGTCAAACTGAGATGTTCAGAGATGGGGCTGTCACTAGCAGCCCACAAATTGCCCCCTCCTTTGTCCCTCCCAATGCCTGATGCCATCTACATCCCACAGAGAAACTCGCCACCCTCCCCATCTCCTTCCCAACAGGAGAGGGAGAAACCTGGAACTGGTGTTTGTGCCCTAAGGTCCTCTCCTGCCTACAGATCCTGCTATTTCCCAGAGCATAAGCTTCTGTTCCCTAGCGTGCCATGGGACAGATAAGCAAGTGAGAAAAGATAATGGAAAAACATTAATTTTGCAGGACAAAAACCCTCTGCTTGGCTTAAGAAAATTTTAATACCAGAAGGGGAACAAAGACAGGAATCATACCATGCCATAGCCTCTCCAACAGAAGAGAAAAACAGCCAATGAACTCAACCTGAGAACACAGCCACCTCCAGGATCAAGGCCTGGATTTGGATGGAGTGCTGCACCGCCCAGCCCCATCCTTAGCAGCTGAGGGTAATTCCTGTCAAATAAGAAAATCAGAATTTGACACCATCTTGCACCTGGTTTGCTTGCACTGTAGACTAATGAGAATCTGCTCTCTAGGACATCTTTGAACTCCTTTCAGTGATCCGTAATACAAGCATCCCAGGGTCAGACTTCTGTCCATTAGGGATTTAGCCTCTCTGACCCTGAGGAGATCTAGGATAATGTTTACGGTCACCACTAACCCTGTGTCTGTGCACCCCTAAATTAATTCCTTACCTTGCAGAAACTCGGGTCAGTGCTGTGCTAATCTGAATGAAACCCATGACAAGTAATCTTGGCAGCTGTCTGTTCTCCACCCTCCGAGCCTGGGTAAGCTTTCTCAGATTCTGACTCACTTGAAGCAACTCCACTGCACTTGCTGGTCCTGACAGCTTGCCACATTACCGCTCCAAGTGAGAGGAGAGTACAGAAAAAAAAAATCATAACAAAATTATTGGAAAATATTTCTCTTTCAGCTGAGAGTGCTGTTGATACGATCGCCTTTTCATTTTCTGCAAGAGTATGTGTGTGTGTATGTGTGCTTCTCTCCCCACCCTGTCTCTCAAACTTATGATGTGAGCAGTCGCCTGGGCTTGTTTGTCCATTCCCAGCCTGCCAAACCATTTTCAATAATAAGATCCATCTCCTCCTGCTCAAGGCTGTATTGTCTTCATATCCTTGGAGATCAGATGTCTGTTCTCCCTTTTATCACTTGAGCTGCACGTGTTTTGATTGTAAACACCCTGATAACACTCTTGTTAGCCCCTCACAAGTGAAATAATAAAGGATAGATAACATTTCTAACCATGATACTTTTACTGTCATCCTACACTGAGATAACAAGGAGCAGAAAGCCTGTGAGTCTGTCTTGCTCCGATAAGGATCTTGTCACCATAGATACAAAAGAGATAAAGTTTCTAAAATAATATCCTTGTTCATGTCACTTTGCTCAAGTTGGATAATAGATGGTGCAATTCCTCCCTCTCCCCCCCACGAAGTGTATTTATGGTTTCTACCATTCACATCACTGGTGAAACAAGACCTTGACGTGTTACAAGACAGGCAGAGTACACAATAATTCACATTTCTCACCCAGGTGAGAGTAGCTGACAGATATCATCTCGAATGATGACGTTTTGTGGGCATCCGTGATGAAACGGTTGTGATCCTAAGCACATTGCCTGGCAGACTGAAGAACACGCCTGAGGCTTCTTGCAGAAGGGTGCTACCGCCATGGCCCAGACAAACACAAGTTGTCTGCACACCGGCCTGCTACATCTCCCTGTTCACAAAACCCACCCAGAACCAGCACAGCCTACTGCAGCAACAAAACCAGGATGCCACCAGCTGAAGCCACTGCCCTTCTGCCATTTGCTCTCAGAAACTGATTACACGGAGGTGAAGGACTGCATTAGCCGGACAGGCTGCAGGTTTCACACAGGTGAACAAGCACTTTCTACTAGAATAACAGTCTTGCAAAATGGTGCAGTTGACCCAGACCGTAAAGCTGGAGGCAGGAACAAACCTTGATGCCTTATCCCAGGCCAGACTCTGCAGGATGTCTCTCCTCACCACACAGCACCAGCAGAGAACTGGACAGGACAAGGGTGTAAAGGACACAGTCCACATCCACCAGCCATGGGTTGCTCTGACAGCCCTGGGAACAAACAGAAAAAGCCTACATGAATGTATTGCTCTTCAAGGACACATCACGGCTCTCTTGCCAGAGATGCTACCAAATCTGTCCCACATTCCTCAATGGCCCAAACTCTTCCCATCTCTCCCTATGGGACGATTTAGGGCCCTTGGTGTGGTGACAATGACAACGGTGCTATACCCTTTCCCCTTGATTTTGACGTCTGAAAAAGATAATCCTGCCCAGGGAACAGAACACTGGAGCAGGTGCCAACATTCGGAGCTTGTCTTTATCCATGGTAACTACAAGAGATGCTTGACATTTATCTGTTGAAGCATTTCTTAAATGAAAAATGGCTTTGCAATCAAAATGAATACGTGTGCAGAAAATCTCCAATTTGGTTGAAAGTTGCCAGGCTTATAAATTGGAAGCTGAATGTTTCTCTAATAACGTAAAATAAAACACAATCAAAGTATAACAGTTATTCAAGAAATACAACCAGCTTTTCCAAACCACTATAACCCCTGAGAGTTGCATTTTTGGTTATTTGATTTTAGGAAAGTATTTTTATTCTTAATAATACTTTCTTAAGTATTTAAAAGTATGGAAAGAAAATGCTTTTAAATTGACTTTTGCTACAAAACTATGAGGTGAAGCACCTGGCAGTAGTCTGCCATACTCAGCTGTCTCCTTGCAAAAGGCAACGATCACCATAAAAGCAGCTGACATTTTACTGGTGACTGGTTTGTATGGTCTCCATACCTCAGGAAATATAAGAATTTATTCTCCTCATGGTAAATATTGACCCTGGCTCGCTTCACCGAATATTTACCTCTTGGGTCAATAAATCATCATGTTCATCTCAATAGAAGTCAGTATCTGCTTATTATTATATTAACCTTTATGAGGCAGATAGCAGTTGTTTTTCCCTATAATATGATATTGCACAAATTGGATAACTAAGAAAGATTTCTTTGTGATAGAATTTTTGACTTCCAACTTTTTTGCTCAATTGGAGGCACATAAAACGAAACATTTAATGCACCACATGGGGCTGCCTTTCTTTTACAATCGGCTTTTGGCAAATATATTAAGAGTCCTAGGACGAGTCCTGGGACACCTGGAAGATCTACACACGGATGTGTCTTCTGGCCAACACGGTGAAATTGCTGCACCCTTTGGCTCTTACAGGCAACTGCACATGGTCAAATTTCTGTCCTGGCCAGGTATTATTAAGCCTGATGAGAGCACTCGTCACAGGATGCAGTGAAAAGCCAAGATTTGGGAAGAAGAAAGAGATATGTGAGTTTGTAAGGAAGGACAGAAGGATGGCTTGGCAGAAGGACAGATGGAAGGAAGGATGGACAGAAAGAAAGAAGCCTGACAGGAAAAAAAAAAAAATGAATCTTTATTAAACAGCAGAAAGGCCATGTGCTGAAGCTGAGCCTGGTCTCTGTTCACCAACATGCAGGAACATTTTGGAAAAAGGCGATACCTGGTGAGGCAATGCTTGCTCCCCTCCCGTCTCCAGCCTTTGTAGATTAAAGAGAACATGGCACTTCTTCAAAAGTGCAGAAGACAGCCTTGACATTCTGGCAAATTCATCCCTTCAATAAAAATAAATGATTTCCAAGGCTGCATGTGAGATATGGCTACACATATGGCTGGCACATTTTCCTACACATTGCTTGAACTATCACTATCTACCTCATTGCTTCGTAAAGCACTATGAGATACAGCTTCTCAACTATTAAAATTACAGCATAAAACATAACTCTCCTTCATATGGTAAGCTCAAAAGCTCTTTTAAATATGATATACACTCTTCTTCCCTTAGAGTCTAGATTTTAACCATGCTTCCTTCACATGAAAGTACTGCCCACAGATGCCATCCAGACTTGCCACCCAGAGGAAACTAAGCACTGCCCGTATGTTTCGTTTATCTGGTACTCCAGTACATACTCTGGTACATATCTGCCCAGTGAGGGGGGTTGAGTATTATAAAACGACTGAATGAGAAGGATATTTTGCCAGAGGGTAGAATAGAAAAGAAACAGTACAAAGTCATATTCATAACCAGTATAAAACAACGCTGCAGTTCGCTGATTTACTGTGGATGTAACTGTGGTCCCAAACATCCCTCTGTTTATAAACACTCATTTCCAAAGGCTTCTGAGCTGCCGAACAAAAACAAACTCCAGCCATGATATGTGATAAACAGGAAACAAGCCAGAGTAAATACTGCAGTGGGAACAAAGACTGGGATAGCAAATACAGAGCCACAAGGGACAGATACAACACAAAACATGAGCGAAGCACACTCTCATGCATGGTGTGAACACCTACTGTCAAGCAAAGGTTAGAACTCAGCTGCAGCCTTGAGGGCTGCAACGCCAGGTTTGTCAATGTGGAGAACCAAGCCACATTTTAGAGCAACATAGCAATGCCCTAGAAGGAATCCAGGCTTTTCCAAAGGGCATTGTCACCCTAAAAATACAACAGAACTGCAAGGCTGGCACTTGGGCTAGATGGCTTCTGCCGATGATAAAATCCAGATTAATCCAGGCAGATGCTGCAGCTCTGTCAGCAAACAGCAGCTTCAGAAAAGCCAGCCAAGAAGTAACTGTTCCTCCTCTCACGTGCTAGGCAAAAGCCTGGCTTTGCAGAAATCCCACTTTGCCCAAGGCACCCACCTTCTCCAGCAGGAAAAGAGGAAAACTCTTCCTGAGTGGCTCCATGGGGCAAAGCATTTCTAGTTCCCTTCACCAGGAAAGGGATGGACTACAGCCAGCCTAAGAACAGCGTGAGCATCATTGACAGCAGAGAAGGCAACGTCAGACAGCACGCCGAGCAGCAGCTGAGGACAGGCTGCCACAACCTGTGTGAGCCCAGGCTTGTTCCTTGGCCAGAGGCTGCAGTGTGCGCAGGGGCAGGAAGGACAGCCACATCAGCCCCTGCACCACTTCACCAGCAGCCAGCTTTCAAATGTACCCATCCTGCCTCTGAAACCCAGAGCTGAACAGCTCTGAGGATGAAGGATACCTTCAAGGGCATGTTTCAAGCTGATGGCGCTTTACAGCGGGGACAAGGGTGACGACCCCAAGCCTGTGTCCCAGAGACAGGAGGCTTTCTTCTGTGACTGGAAGGCAGTGGCCAAGCAGCACATGAGGGGGGGGGGGGGGGGGGATGTTACATCCAGTCCAAAAACTTTTTGCCTTTTTTGTCTTGTTTTTCATGTGATGGAATTGTAGGTTTTCCTGCTGCGCTTTAAAAAGGGCAGAAACAATAACCTTTGCAATTAGTACTTGGCAGAGCAAGCTCCTGTCCGCAATAAATTAACGGAACCAATTAGGGAGGAGGGAAAAATAATCAGATGCCATAAGGTAAGTCCTGGCTGTGCCAGCCTATGAGCAGAGGCCATTCCGGAGCACAGTCAGGCGGGGATATCCCAATGGGTCTGAGGAGTGCCTGAGCCTTGTCCCAGGCAAGGGAGGGGAGGAAAATCAAGGAAAGTCAATGCACACTTCTTGTTGAAACCTGTCGTATGGGATTTATTGCCTTTCTCTCACCCCACTGATGGCAACCACACCCTGAGAGGGCTTATCAAGGAGCAAGGTGTCCAGAGACCAGTTCCCTCACGAAAGGAAGCTCTCAGCTGGGATATGATGGGTGGGTAGCACTGTGTTATAACCTCACCTCCTCAATTTGTTTTCTCAAAGGCCTTCAACTCTTCCACATTGTGCCTCAGGTCTATCACTACCACTCCACCTGGACGGCCCACCCATTCCCTGCTATCAGAACATTGTGGAGAAGCACTTCTTACCCTTATAAATACTTATGCTGCTTTAAATAACACCACTGATTTTTCAGCCCCTACCCAGTCAATATCTTCTTGCCACTCCATCCCAGAGCCAGAGAAGAAAACTATATTTCAACTTTGGAAAGACATTTGATCCAGCAACCCATGAAAGATCACTCTGAGAAGCCATTCAAATCTGCTTGGACATGAGAGATGTTGTGTGCTTCAGAAAGTGGGTAAGGAACCATAAACCAACAAAATGATAAACAGCAACTTGTCAAGATGGGGAGATGTACCTGGTGGGGTTCGGCAGAGATCACTGTTAGACCCATCTTTTGTCACCTCTACATTAACGAGCTGGAAAAAGAAGTAAACAGCAAATAATAGAATTGGCAGACCAAGCTATATTAGGAGGTGTTGCCATCACCAGGGAAGGACAGGAACATAAAACAAATTAGAAGGCAGGTTAGAAATCACAGTGGAAAATAAAGAAGAGGGGAAAAAAACGTCTGTCCAGACAGATTTACAGAGTGGATCAAAAGCATTCAAGCAACCAGAAATTCTGCTCTGCAAAGGATTTTGGTATTTCAAATTTGTAGGTGCTGTTAAGCAAAACTCAAAACTTTCCCTGTAATAAAGTGCCTGGGGAAACAGCATTCCTTTTGACTTCAACACAATTAAAACATTTTAAAAGGCAGTCACTATGAAAGGATACACATAACATGTTCCACTCTGAAAAATATCAGAAGAGGGTATTTCAATATTGTCAGAACAAAATTTTAGCCACATTTCCATTCCAAAAGAAATTTTCCAAAGGAAAACTTCTAAAAAAAATATCACTGACCAGCTCATGTCAAATCTAACCTTCAAAGAGCCATGTGTAAACCCCTTTTTGCTTGCTTGTTTGTCCAGAAAATAGAGGAAAGGAGGAACAACAGAAGTGATATTTAGCATGAGGGTCCTGCAGACAACATCAGTATTTATTCCCCAAGGTGAGTCACTCGGGGGAATCCAGTCCCACTGCTTGATATCCAAAAAGACTGGGGGTGGGGTGTTGGCCTAATTTCCCAGCCTGAGTACATCCAACTTTCACCTCCCAGGCTTTTTTTCTCAGCAGCCTTTCTTCCTTTAGCGCAAGCTATATAAACAGTCAATTCCCAGAAACAGAGCCGTAAGAAAATATTAATTCTCATGAGAGCCCCTGGCATGCCTCTCCGGTCAGCAGCACAGGAAGCTCAAAGGAGCAATGCAGTGTATTCACGCACCCAGAAAAAAAAATCTCAAGTAGCACATTTTCAAACTTTTTTAAAGTAAACTCTGTCACTGCATGCAAAATAGCATTCCAGGAGCAGGTCAATGAAATAAGCAAGCAGATTGCTTCTAAAGCCATACTTAAAACATAAAACCGCGAGACACACTGATAGTTCACCCAGGTATCTCTAACAGTTCACCTAGGTGTGGGTGCAATAGAAGGAATGAGATTTAAACAAGACAGATACACACACAGGGGCAATAGGTGTAGAAGGGCTGAAGAAATATACAGCTCCAGTATTTTAAGTACGTATACAATATTAGATGGACATGCTCAGAAATCTTTGAAGGTGACATGATGGGCTCTCAATGTGAAAGATCACTCTACCCAGATATTTTTTCCCATTCTGGCTTGCTTTCTCCTAGCGGATTAGAGAGCCGGCACATTGGACCATAAATGAACACCCAGCCAGCGCTGGCCTCCTCCCAAGCCTTAAATTGTTTATAGCCCATTCGATCTCCTCTTACAGCCTTGGTTCTGCTAATCGAATCACATCTTCTTTCAATAGCCAGACTTTTTTTCCCCCGTCTTTTAAACACCATTTTATCTAATCTGCACAATTTGCATTTTGTCAAGTCTGTACGTGGTACAGGAACCCAGTAAATCAGATTTAATAGAGCAAAGAACTCTTATCTAAAGCTCAACAATCTTTTACTTAAGCGTGTGTATTTGTGCTTAAAGTTGAGATTTATGAAAATTGTTTTGAATCACATTATTTTCCTCGAGATTTAGGGAAAAACATGGTGCTAAGTTGTGGCTGGGTGGAGTCTGAAATTCTCTGTTTTTGCCACCATGTCTCCTTCTCCACAACCCACGGAGTGGAGATCCTGCTGCAACCTTTCTCCTCCCTGAGGGAAGAGCCTGTCTGGGATAGGCATGGCTTATCTGATGCCACATGGGCACCCCTGAACAAGAGGGACCACAGTGCAGTCCGATTCTCTAGAAGAGGTGTGTAAGTCAGCTGTGGCACAGCAAGAAACCCAGAAGAGCTCTGCATGTCACCCGAACAGTTACTGCACTGTGGTGAGCATGGCACCAGAGCAATGGCAGGCAGCACGGTGGACCTCTTGAAGAGTACTTCACTGCTCCTCGCTTCTCAGCTGGCTTCTGCAGCATTCAGCCACTTTGACTTGCCAAGAGGACACAGCTGGCACGCTGTCCTTTGGGTCGCTGAGAAGCGGGGAGCCTTGCAGGCTGCTGCAACTCACTGCTTCCTGATTTATGAACGCTTTTTCTCCCTCTATTGCTTATTCACGCAGAGATCTTGCCTTCCACCACACACCCACATGTACTTACAGAGCAAAAACCTTGGCTAACTTTAAGGCTTTTAACAACAAGTTTAAAGATATCATTACAAATATATCTTAGAGACTTATTAACCAGAGGTTTTAGGAGAGGACCGTGATCCTACTTGCAAAGGCCTACCAGATAAACACTTTTAGCTCTGTGCATCAAACTGGCCACACTTTTGCTGTCATTCTCCAGAGGTTCCTTCCTCCACGTCTGCAATTTCTCTTTGAATTTAACCTCTAATATCCCTAGTCCAGAACCACAGGTGTAGAGATGTAGGCAAAGACTTCGCGTTGTTCTCCAACCCACCTCTGAACCCTGGCGAGCAGCAGCCATGTCACCTCAGCACCCTGTGCTGCTCACTGCCTGGCTTTGATAGGCATCACCTGTGAGACAGAGGATTCAGGGGAGTTTTATTGCCCAAACTCACACAGGAGCCTTCAAAAGGATGACCCCAAATTGTTTCACAGAGCAGATTGCAGCTTTTCGGTTGTGGCATGACTAGACCCGGGCCATCTTTGATGCCAGCGCTCAGCATACAGGGTCTGAATGAAGAGCAGTGACCCCACAGTTTTGCCTCTAGAACCTACACCAAACAGCGAATCCCAAACACTTCCTCCTTGTGTCTCTGTGGTGAGCAAACGAGTAAGGATGAGGCCAAACAACAGCTCTGGACCTGCTTGGTGGTATTTTACCCAAATCAATGAACACAAAAAAGGAAAAAAACACAACCTATCCACAGACTCATTCACTCTTCCCCTACCGCTGCTAAAATAACCACATCCCGAAGAAACCACGTCCTTCTCCTGATAGACCGGCTGTGTCCCATGACAGCAACAGACAGGTTTTCTTTTTCTCCTGGGAGAGCTGATTCGAAGCCTCAATTAAAGCAGATTTCAATAGACCTGAAGGCAGTAGGCTTCACAATTATTCCCTTTTTCTTTCTGTGTGTGTTTGGTCACTGAGCCTTGTTTCTCTCCGCAGGGGAGTCTGCTCACTAAACCTGCTTGCTTATTTAAAACTCAGCAGCCTCAACACACCCCCATTTTGCCACCTGAGACCAAAAAACAGGAGTCCTTGAGTCATTAAAAGCAAGATGCAATTAGTGCCAACACTGACTGGCTCACTCCCTCCTATTCCATGCCCATGTCTGAAGCTCCTTCCTTTGTGAGCTCTAATGCGTGTTTAATGTGCAACTTAATTATTTGATTACAATGGCATAATTATGTAATTGTAATGTATTGTGCAAGTTGGCTGGAAGGAGACGGGAGACATTTGCTGAGTGACGTGGGATAAACAGAATAACAACAACATCAAGGAAACAGAATAAATCTAATGAGATGATAATTTGGAGGAATAGTTAAGAAAATGGGTACTTTGGAAAATGAAAAGTAGCTGGATTTTTTTCTAAATTTTTTAAATTAATTTATTCTTCCCTCCCGCCCCTTTGTGATCAGCCAGAAATTTCTCTCACACTGCTAAAGAGGGAGAACGTGGCTGTGCTGGAAGGGCAGAGCCAGGCAGGCTGCAGCAGGGTGTGCTGTCCCTGCCACGCTCCCCTGGCTGCCACAGCCCACGGAAGGACAACTGAATGCGTGCCCGAGCCGTTCCGAGCTGGCCCCACAAAGTGCTCTCACTGTTAATGCACACACACTTTCCTGGACTACAGGCACACAGGAGCAGTTCGGCCACAACCACGGGCAATCCAACTGTGCTGAAAAACCTCCCGTTTGCCATGGAAATACGAGGGGATGCACTGAGTGCTTCGTGGTGATTTATTGTAATGCAAGTACCTGGACGAGCCCTCCCAGCCAAGTCAGAGTGCACTCATGTCCGCATGCTGAAGCCAAAAATGAGGGGGAAATGCCCGGCAAATATGGTCAAGGTAAGCAACAGCCATAGGGAAGCTCATTGCAAGAGCCATAAACCACAGCTTGGAGACGGATTCCAAGTCCTGCTTTATACAAACCTTCTAAGCTCTCTGGTTTCTCTGCTTTCCCTCAAAGGACTTTAACAACTCCCTTTCTCCCAGCAGCAAGCACATTCTCAAGAAGACCACATCAGTAAATATGGCAACCAGGAGCCTAGACAACCAGTTTAGCCTACTCACCAGAATTCTGCTGAGATACAGTCCACCTGCAGCATCCCGGGTTTCTGTGGGAGACACAAGCCCATGGTAAGTGTTTCAGGGAGACTTCCAAACCTGTTTCTCATCACTAATTATTTGATAGTTGGCAGAAGGTTCGGACCAGTAAAGTTTTCCATTGCATGGGTTTATCCAGTCAGAGCTCTGGTGGGTAGACACCAGCCAACACCCCAGGAGAGAGATCTGTACCCACTATACGTGGCAATACATGCTGGTGGCTTGTTTTACAGGCGACATATACATACACAACTGGGTTTATATTCATGGCTGTTTCAGCCAAGTTCTTCTTTTGTGAAACAGCATTCCCAAGCCAAACTTTGGGAGATGTGGGAATCTGACCCATTTCAACAGCAAGCTGCACTCTGATCTTGTCAAAACACACATTCCAGAGCAAGTAATATTGAAACTGTTCTGATATTAGCAAAGCAAACAGAGGCAATGACAGCCTGCAGCATATCTATCTGCCAGCTATCCAAATAAGATTAGCCAAGGAGCAAACTCCATGATATGGAAGTGGACTCTCAGTCAGCCAACTTCAGTAAACACGAGCTGCCAGCCTGAGAGAGATGATGAATGTAACCAAATAACCGCAGGTATATGCAAACTCAATTTGCCAAAAGTTGTATCACTAACTCCTACTGATTTCGGCCCAAGGGGTCTAACTCTCCCTGGGGTTTAACACAGTTTAACATCAGGGTTAAGTGCATGCTATATACAATTACAGTAAAGTAAAGCTTCACACCCCAGTTTGCCCATGAAAAGAGTTGCAGGAGCTATTAAGAGAAGAGAATTCTGCCCCAGGCTCCATCCCTTCCCAGAAACACACGTGTTGGATTTAGCCTCCTTTCTGAATCTGGATCAATCATCATAACCCTGAAAAATTCTGCCATCTCCTAACTCGCAGTGAGACAATGAAATATTTTCCACCAAAATAAAAAGTCAGCACTCTGAGCCAATACTTCAGGATAAAATGTTGTTTGGTGGGGTTCAGTTAATTTGTTTAAAGAAAAAATGTCATCTGAAGCCAGAGTAAAAGCATTTGTGTTTTAAACTTAAAAAATAAAAATTTGTATGCACTCCCAGCTTTAAAAAATGAATTTTTAATGGAATCCTAACAAATCAGATCTGGCATAGCCCACACATTCCATTACATTACTTTCAAAATAAAACTGACAAGAAAACTTTCTGTGATTAAGATTTCTTACTGTTTGTCTGATTACAAGGTAAAAGTCTGCAGACTGGCTGGTGCCATCAAGAGTTTCCAGAGCATCTCTCGCAAAAGCAATCGCAGCTATCGGCTTTAAAACCTACCGCTGATTTCTCTGCCGCTCCTGGAGAATGCATTAACAATTTGCTCTAGACAGCAAGAGAGGTCTTCTGTGGATCTGGGCAGCTGTGGCCCCCCAGCAGCATCCGTCACCCAGCATGTGAGGTCTAAGATTCCTGTCGTCACACCAGGGTATTTGTATGCATTTCTAAGTGTTTAAGAATTATTATGTTGTGCAAAGGCTTGTATAATTCTTCAGGGAGGTCGCACAGACACGTTATATATTCAACAGACGTGCAATAAACACAATTTAGCACTATCTACCCACCTCCAAATACTCCAGTTCTTGCTTGCAGGAAAGAAAAACAAAACAATTTTAATAATGCATCAGCGATGGTTTTGATTATTAGATTTGCAGATTCGCTCGGGGTGGTGTGACGTTTGTTGCATACATACCCACCCCCAGCAAGCCACCATCCTGACAGCGACGGACGGGTTGATGCGGAAGAGAGGAGCCCAGCGCTCAAAGGGGACAGGAGCAAGCGCGACCTCCCCGCACGAAGGATGCCAGACTGAGAGCTGGAACAGTGCCGGCGGCCTCGCTGCTTAACCTTGGCCCATCCCCAATCTGCCATCACAGCTGCCACCCATGCTGGCCGACACAAAGACGGGACCTGGGATGCATGGAGACTTGGAGACTTGCTTTTACGCAGGAGCAAGCATCGTGCTGGTACTCTGGCATGATTGCTGACAGTTTCTTTGTAGTGAGGGCTGCAGTCTTCTGTTAGAGACTAAAAAATGGATGAATGCTGGAAATTAAAAGAGACAGAATGTGGTGGTTAGGACTTAACAGCCACTCTTCAGTGGAGAAAATGCATATAGTATGTCCCAGTAATCTAATTTAGATCAGGTAACATAGCATGAACTATGGTCTTAACACTTGTATGCAAACACTTAGCATAGCTCTGTATCTCCATCATATATCTAAGTCCTGCAGGCCTGCCCCAAAGCAGCTGAAGTTGGCGCAGAATCTGACACAGGCTTTGGGTCAGGCCTTTATCACACTGGGCATGAGCACTGCTGAAGGATCTGCTAGGCAGAAGGACTTCCATCCTTGCAATCCAATGCATTAGTTTTAGCTGAAGAGTTAACAGACGTCAAGGCCAGGGAAGATGACTGACATTATGGACTGATGCCCAGGGAACACAGGCTGGAGGGACTGGAGCAGATCTTTCAGAAAAAGCATCCAGTGTGGCAGGGTCCACTGCCTCTCTTGGGAAGCAGCCCAAAATTTTGTAGACAAAGTCAATGAAGAAAGTTCCTCCAGGACAATTAAACACAGAGGTACAACTTCTGGCTGAGGAGGCCTCTCAGATGTTGATGCCGGAGCTGGAACAGGACACAAAGAGAAGCACCACAGCCCTTTTACCACATTTCCTCTAACTTCTCACTGTTTGCTAACGTGTACTGCTTTCTGGTGTCCAAGAGATGATATCAGATGGATGACTCCCGGGCTTGAGCAGGCAGAGCCCTTCTTGTATCTTCTGGTAAAAGGTGGGATCTTATTTCTGGTTTCAATTTTCTATTGGGTCTTTGCAACTTGGACTACCAAGATGTCTGCTGTCAGAAAAACAAACAAACAAAACTAAACAACTCTCTCTCCTACTTACAGACTGTAATCCAGCTGTATCTTAGCCTATAAAACATTGATCTTCCATTTCTCCCACAATGGAAAGGCTGCTTTTTGATCCTGACCAACTGCATCCCATCTTCTTCTCCCTATTTCCCCACTGCTAGAAGAGCCGCTTGGCCTCCTCTGCCTGACCTACAGGTGAACAATTAGAGGAAAAAAAAAAAGATCTGTTTCTTATAGGCAACCAGCCTTCCCTGTAAACATTAAATATCAATTATAAGAGAAGCCATGCAGTGCTTTAATTATAGTGATGAAAAATCATCCCATTAATCAAGTTTCTAATCAGCTAGTTTCTTGTAATAAGGTAGCAACTGTTATTTTATCGATTAACTCTTAACAGGCCACCAAGATAAATCAATTCCACGTTTTTTTGCATAGACCTTGTTTTACAACAGGAAAAATTCTTCTTTTAGCAGTGTACTTGCCTGAGTATGAACTCCTTGCTTTTGGGTTTTTCTTTCTTTCCTTCCTTTTTTTTTTTTTTTTAGTAGCGCTGCTACCTCCCTCTGGGGCTTGCTCCTTGTGGCCAGAAAGTGGGCTCCTAGCTCTCACTTGCTCAGGCTCAATGGAAAGAGCCCTGTTGTCTTTCAGAGCTATGATTTAGGCGGCTGGGTCCAATTCAGATTGGAAAAAGCTGCAAAATAAAGGGTAATACAGGAAACAGAGAGCTTTGCCTTTTGAGAGGAGATGAAAAGAGCTCCGCTCACTTAGTCTAGCAAAACAAAAGCCAAGAAGAAACATGGCTGTGGTCTAGAAATATATGGAGAACTGGAGGGAGAAAAGGGAGAGAGGAAACAAGGGTGAAAAAAAGCCATTTCAGTCAAAGAACAAATGGGAACAAAGCAGCTGTGAATTAATATAAGCTGGAATTTAGAAATACATGCTAAGAGGCTCAGAGCAGAAAGACTTTTTGACAGGCTTCCCTTGGGAGTCACTGGGCAAAACCTAAACGAATTTTTCACAGAACTCGAGCTGCACATAGGAGAGATGTTATTGCAAGGAGTTTGCAATGGTTAGGCACGAACACAAGGCTCCAAGGAGCCCGTCCTGTCTTCAGAGAAGGTTTTCTAGGATCCGCATCCAGGCTAGACATGAAGCCACTTGATTAATTGTTGCCTCTGCTGACTTCTCCCACCTACTGCTCAGTTCAACACCAATTATTCAGGATCAGCTCATAATAACCTATTGAAGAGGTACAGCTTTTCATTTGCATAAGCAGTTTCAGCCAACACAGTCTGCTGAGACAGAAAATATACACTGAATATTTAGCAAGTCTGACGGCATTTTAGAAGCATGTGATAGTACACAACTGATGACATCATATGTTTGTCATGCTTCCTGAAGCTGGAGATTAACACAGCAAAGAACTTAACCCAAAAATGATTGGAGCAGTGTTTAAAAAAAAAAAGAAAACTACAAAAAAACAGATTGTTTCTAGATTTAGATGCAACTCTCCCTGAGAACCCATCATCTGATATCAAAGTTTAAACAGAACTGCAAAATTAGATGCAAAGCCCTTGAGCAAAATAGAGATTTGAGACAAGAATCTCACACCACCACCACCACCCCCACCCCGTGGAAACATGCAACAGGGTAGAATGCTAAGGCCCAGATTTGGCTTGACCCACAAGCCACTGATGACTCAGGCTCCACATAATCCACAGCCGGATGCTCCAGCCTGGCAGGTGGCTGTGTGACAGCTTTAGGAGCTTGCCCATGTTTCAGAGAGACCTGTTCCTTGTCGGGGTCGGCTGCTGAGTACCCACGAACATGGAGGTTTATGCACCTACACTTCATTTAGCAGCTGATGGCTAGCCCATTTGGGATGCCGCCCCGGGAAGAGCAGCCAGCAGCTTGGCACGAGGTGGCCTCACGCAGCATGCTGGAGCCCAGCAGGCCCCTCTCAGCTCCTGGGTCCCACAGCATTGCTTGTTGGTCCTATGCAATACCATGGGCTGAAGGGAGAGGTGGCCCAAAGGAAGGCTACAAGACTCAAAATCCTTCCCTAGTAAAACCTCTGCTGCCTAAGGGACACCCTGGCACCAGTCCCCTGCGGTGAAAAAAGCAAATGTACAAAGGAGAGGGGCTGGTGCTGGGCCTTGGGAGAAGCCGGCTCGGCAATTTGCAGGGCAGGTGGTGCTGGGGACACAGAGCACCAAAAAGCTCTGCCCAAAGCAAGATCCAGACCAACAGGCAGGCTGAGAGATACAGAAAGTCCCCAGCGGGGTCTCCGCTGTGCTGGTCCGCCCTGCCATCCTCATACCCATCCATTCGCCTCCCTGCAGACAGGTCAGAAAGAAGTTTTGCTCCTCACTGTTTGCACAAGTGCTGTCAGAAGGCACGTTTACATCGGCAAAAGCTTCCTCAGACTAGCGTGTGCCCAGCACAACAGCTCTTATTTTAACTAGTTTTATTTTTAACTGATACAAAATAGCAGGAAATCTTTTCCTGCAAATACCTGCCAGCTTTTGGGGAACAAGGATGGAGTGTGTTGACCTCTTCACAACCCATCTACACCTCCTGCTTTTCCTCCCCCCGGTCCCACTTTGTGCACCCCACACATTTCAACCTGCTCCACGCACCACAAGGAAAACACAAAACCATCCCAGAGCAAATTCCCCAAACGGCGCCAAGTGACCAGCTCCGTAAGGAACAACAAACGGCTCCTCTGTGCTGCTTCCACCACCCGCCTCGCCTCGGGAATTGCTGCTCAGCCTCGGAAACCTTGCCACTTGTGTGGCCAGGGGCAGCACCTGCCGCAGGGGGCACGGGGCTGGGAGGACAAGGGCGAGCGGCGGGGAGCGCGCAGCGGCTGGGGGCTCTGCCAGGCATCACCCGGAGCTGGATAAAGGGAGAGGAACCAGCTCGCGGAAAGCATCAGTGCAGTGAGAGACGTTTGATTTATTCTGCACCAAGGCAGTTATTTATTCATAAATAAAGAAAAAAGAAAAAAAAAAAAAGGGAAAAAAGACCGGATGCCTGTTCAAAGGTGGCACTGTGGGAGGAAGGAAGGTACAGGGACCCCACCCAGGGAGGGTGGTCTCACACTTCTCCTTCCCCCACCCCTGATCATAACCTCTGATTTAATTATCTTAATGGGAATGGGGGGGGGAGGGGGGGAAAACAACAGAAGAGGCAGCAGGGAGAGCAGATGCTTTTCTCAGCTGAGCTGCCCGCCTGCACCCATGCTGCCCAACCTGTCCAGCCCCTGCTCCCCGACCTCCTCCAGGCCCTGCAAGCCAGCAGCAGCCCCCTGCTCCTGGGGTGCTGGGAGGGCTGCGGGACACTACCTGTCCCCATCACACGGCCCCCACCACACTCTCTGGCCACGTCCCAGCAAGGAGAATCCCCCTGGGTTCCTCTCTGTAAGGTTAAACCGGCAAGGACATACTTGCATTTCAAAGAACGAACGAAAACGCCCAAGGAAACAAAGAGAGAGCAATTAAATAAAACAGCTCACTACCACCCAGATCAATTTTATTGAATAATACATTTTCAGGCCAGGCCTTGTGGGTCTTGGAGACAGCCTGAACAAGCCAGGGAGAATTTGGACAGATGTTCAGTATTGATGAACCCAAGTGTACGGCAGCGTGCCTCCCAACCTGCGAGGCTTTGCTATGGGATTTGAGGACAGTATGCTTCAGGGAGTAGGTATTTGCCTGCTGGCTTTTCCACATGCAGGAATCGTATTTTCTAGCATGTCAACAAGGCCAGAAAGGCTAGAAATGTACATTTGCTTTTTAGTGACAGCTGAACTGCATGAAATCTGGCTCTGGGGCTCTAGGAAAACACAGTAAATACCGTTAAGACATGCAATAAAACTCCTCCACTTGGCAGCAGAAGGCTTTTCTTACCCACTGCTCCTCTGAGCTCCTTTACTTTGTCTCTCTCAGGCACAGCAGCTTCATCTTGGCTACCAGGAGGCAGCACCTCCAGCCTCTGTCCCACGCACCAGGTTCACGAGCAGATCACCTTGGACACTTCAACACAGCCCCAGCACACCAGCCAGGAGCTTTCAAGCCCCACACAAGGTAGACGACATCCTTGATGCGAAGTCTCCCAGGCTCTGGAGGACCACACAGCCCTGGAGACACTTCATCTCAGACCTGAATGATCCCCACTATGCATTAGCTGGGCTCCATGCTGCTGTACAAATGGGCCTGTCAAGCATAAATGGATTTTGCCTTTTCAGAGGGGGTAAATGAAGAGGTGGGAGAGACCTCCTGGGTCAGCAAAACCAGGTCCTTGCTGCAGCAAGCAATGCCTTGTGCAATTCCACGTGGACACAAACCAAACGCTGCCCTGCTGGCTGCACCATGCCCTCAGCACCTCACAGGGCTCTGCTGGAACCAGGCCCAGGGAATACTCATCAGGACAAACTCTGGCTTATCCAAGTAAGAAAGAAGAGGTCAGCCCATCCCATCAGCAACAGGGCAGTTAAACCCAGTCCCTCAAGTGCTCTCCCACAGCCTCTGGCTATGTTTGTGTCGTATCAACACCGCCTCAACCACTCCAGCTTTCCTAGCTCCTGTCATGACAGGATACGTGATTTACAGATTGTGCGTGTTTAAATATTAAAAGGGGGAAATGAATAATAAATACAATGAAAAACAAAATTTATCACTAAATGGAGATGTCACTTGCAGAAAGGAGAGGTGAGAGGAGCCTGTCCCCGGGGCTGTAACACTCCACAGCACAAGGTGCCGGCCTTACCTCCACCCCCCGAGCATGCGGTGCCGTCCTGCTGCGAGGTGCTGGCGGGCAGGGCAGGCATGGCCCCGTCTCACCGCTCAGAGAACTGCCTCTGGGAGCCGGTGAGTCACTGCAGCCAAAATTCTGCCTTGTGCCTTCGGTTCCTCCACCCAGCAGGGGTGACGCTCCACAGAACCTGTCGGAAACTTAAAACAAGGAACACAGCCCAAAATTTGTCTTCCAGGGTGATTTTATCCCTCCTTCCTGAGTTCTGAAGCTCCTTTCCCCAAGCTTGTCCCCTCTGAGCTCTCCCAGATCTGGCCCCTGTGCAAGGAGGAGCTGGCAAGATGGGATGCCCAGCTTTCTGTCCATGTAAAGACAGCACACACCAGCTAAGGTAGCAGGAGCTTTGTTACTGTGCCCTTAGGATGGCATGGGAGGCTGGGACTGCTAGGAAACCCAAGACTCGAGGACATTCCTGAAGGTGGGCACATGAGATACCAGCATCTCCTCATCTGCAGCCACCGCTGGTCCTCTGGAACCCCCTGATCCCAGTGCCACTCACACTGTCATCACTGAAGAGGGCAGTGGGAACACCTCACTCTCAAATACCAGCCAGTCTCCCACATGCAGTCAAACACAGATTTCAGCCCATTTTGAAACACAGCAGAGAGAAGAGGAAGACTGGAGCACGCAGCCCCTCCGTGCCTGGAAGGATTTATCTCGAAAGCTCCTATATGGATCCACAAACTCTAGTGACAGCATAATCACACATTCTTTCCTACAACCTCACTTTGACAATTTAGGGGACAATACAAAGAGACTGTAATACTTATATTGACATTTCCCCAAAACGCCTCCCTTTCTGATAAAGCCATTGTCTTACAAATATGGAAAGCTTGCCTGAAGGCTGTGCTTAAATGCAGCATGCTGCTGCCTCCGCCTTAACCAGAAGGAGATGGAGCAGTAGCAGCCCCTATACAACAATGTCCCAGTGATTTTCAGGATGTGCAAGACATATTCCATTTTCATGGACAATTCTGTTTACAATCACTCCTCTAACAGGGCTTATAAAAGATTTTGCCTTAGTATTTGAAAGAAGAGTTATTCAGAAAACAGGATTTGTCTCCTAGTCCATTCCCTTGAGTATTTCTAACAAAAAAACATCTTTTTGTCTAAACTTTTCCATAAGAAAGATTTTCTTGCCCAGTAAAAAAAAAAAAAAAAAAAAAAGTGGAAACTAAAATACTTCAACCACAACCCAACATATCGTGAATTCAGATGACTGCCAGAGTGCCTAAGCAGAACTGCAATGGGAGAGTCGAAGCAGTGAAGCAGAGTCAGGTTAACAAAAGTTACCGGTTCCTGTGGGTTCCTGCAAGGTCAAGACTTTCAAACCTGAGCTGTTAGTGCCTTTGGGTGCACATCTCCAAGGAGTAAAGCAGCTGGGTTTCCTGGAGGAAGGTACAGGGCATCTTCTAGAAGTGAAAACTGCTGACAACCAATGACTTGAGCTGGAAGATAAATAAATGCTTAGGTCAAACTTTGAGATAAAGTACATACCTTTTTTTTTCTTCCCCCAAGCAGGAAATCTGTGGAAGCCTCTGGGATTTTTTGCCCCAGAGTCCAGCATAGCCGGGACCTCACTCGTGCAGATCCTACGTGCAGCTCATTGATCTGTCTCCTGGCCCACGACGGACACCCGGCACCACGGCTGCCAAGCGCGATGCTGACAGCCACCAGGAGGATATTCCCCCTGGCTCGCTCGCTCAGCGCTTCGGACACAGACACCAGCAATCAATTGGTCTCCTTTAATGCTGCTGCAGAGAAGAGCCTGATTTTGACAGACTTATATTTAGACTCACTTTCTCCTATTTATTTATTTATTTTAAGGATTTCTGTTTACCTGCTGGATCCTGCTCCAAGTTCACCTACAGAGGCAGCCACTGAACCATAGAAAGCAACAAAAAAGTAAAGGATGTGCTCAAAAAAATCCATAGTATCTGTAATACCTCAGTTAAGGGAGTATAGCTATTGAAGCCTGAAGTATCTTGAGAATCTAAGCTATCAATCCTGACAGCAGAAGGTGCCACTACTAGAGCTGGGAAAAAAAATCTTTGCCTTTCAGCTCGTGAGAAGGGAATCTCCATCTCTCTAAAAAACAATAATAATAAAAACATAACAGTATTGTTTTAAGTTCTGTTGAAACCCACAATTTTGTTTTTATGTTCTACCTTTCAGATTTCTACTGGCAACGCTGGGTTTTCCTGATCCTATAATAAATACTCTGTTTTTGCTGTATAGTTGGAAAGGTTTAGAAGAAAAGTTTGTTCCACTTTCACAAGCTGGTCGATTGACAGGGATTCAAACACCTTGAGTGTAAAAGGGATAAGCAATTTTCCGGTCATGGTCCAAATTTCAGAGAGTAGGGCCAGAAAATCTATTCAAGGATGACACCAGTGAACTAGAAAACACCTTCAAAGATGGCCAAACACTTACTCAAAGAGGCCGGGAATGGGAATTGTGTGAAATGGCTGCAGTTCAGGGAGCATTTTGTTGTCAGGTGCTCCTTTCACTCCAGTTTCTTCCTCTGAGAAGCAGCGGAACAGACAGCATTGGAATTGGAAAGCTTTTTGGTTTTCCACCCACGAGTTCCCTGGACAAGCCCCCTCCAGAAGCTAAATCCTTCCACTTGATGTCCTTCCAGGTCACCAGCCAATCTGTCCCATCCCCGGTGTGACCTGGCTCTCAAGGAGTGGGGAAGCGCTGCTTTAATATGTGCGACTGCAATAAAGCAAACTGCGATCCTGGAGGCAGCGAGGCTGCAAAGAAGCGGCTAAAGGCGCAGCTGTTTCCTCAGCCACCAGAGATTTTGTCCCTGTGATCTCATGCACGAGGACGAGGTTTTCTTTTTCCCATGCACAAGAAGTGGTTCAACAGGATGCGGTGGGCGGCCGCTCCGCAGGGTGGGAGAGAAAGCCCACGCACAGACTTTGGAGCTGGCGAACAAGAGGACAAAAACGGAGCCTCCTGAGAAAGGGCAGCGCATGTCACCGAGACAACAGAAATGATATCAGCCTCTCAGCACCGCAAGTGCTTGGCAAGAGCCCCCAGGCCAGGCTCAGCCCTGCCAGATCTCCTGCTGCTCATAACTCCTGCTCTGGGCCACAGCGTTGGCCCCGACAAGGACTTCTCCTGCCCCACGGCTGGGCCGGACCTGCAGGACCTCCCCAGGTCACGCTGCGCTACTGCTCGTCCCGATGCACGGTCGGGTCATCACGGCAGGGAGGGATTTTGCCTCCTCCCACGCTGTGCCGATACCAGGACCATCCACCCAAGCACAAGGCAGGAGCTGGACCTGCCCAAGGCCCATATGGCAGAAACGTGAAGGACAAGCCAACCAACTCACCGTGGAAATCACTGCGATCTGCCTCTCGGACACTAATCCAACGCATCCGGCACAAGCCCCAGGGCTCCCTGTGGACAGTGCCAGCCTGCCAAGGACACAGGCCCCACCACTTCGTTTCAGTGACTTTCCATCTAGGCCAACGAAAAGGGACACTCAGGTCACCACCAGACAACCAGCAGGTACTTACATCAGATGTTTCTCCTACAATCCAGTCTTAATGCGACGGTGAGCACTGCACCCTCCTCTCTGCTAGGTCCCTTGGCATCCCGAGGGACTTCACCCAGGCCACCAGCACCTCTAAGCCCCTGGTGCAGGGGACAAATCCCTCCTGCTGCCAGCACAGCCCCCTGCTGGGGTGCTGAGTGCTGCCAGAGCAGTGCCGAGACCCCTCAGTGCAGACCCCTCTCCCCAAGGGCATCCCCCACGGTAGCAGCAGGCTTTGCCCTGCGAGGCTCCCTCTGGCTGAGAGCACGGAGTTAGAGCTCCGTGATGGAGGATGAACTCACCAGCCCCGAGCGCAGCTTCATTTTATTGCAATAAAGTAAAGCTCCGTGAGAAACTGAGGGGTGAGTGACAGGGTAATGGGCAAAGTGCCACAGAGCAGGGTGAAGGAAGACCCTCTCCTCCTGCCCGGTGCCCTCCGCCGCTCCCCAGCCGCTCGCAGCGCCTGCAGAAGTGCCAGACCACACCGAGAGCTGTCACCAGAGGACTAATTCATAGGCACTTCACGATTTACGCTCGGCCTTCCAGCCGGTTGCTTCCTCCAGCTGCGGCAATTAATGACAGCAGCCCCCTCGCCCCCCCGGCTCTCTACCTGCTCAGCCAGCAGGCGCGGCTCCTCTGAACCCCTCACACTATCAATACCGCATTAAGAGCGGACACTTCTTTAACACTGCTATAATCACCGCTCAGGAATATTGCCATGTGCAGCACATTTGCCACAAGAAGAAAATGCTGATGGAAAAAGCATTCCCCGTGTGTGCAGGCACAGCCCCCCCTCCACCAGCTTTGCCCCAGGAGGCCGGGACTTCTTCCTAGCACTCTGCAGACCTGGTTTTGCACTACCTTGGACATGCTCGTTTGCATGGTACTGCAGGCTTGGCCCTCGCAATGTTCTGGGCAGACTTAGGTGACCATTTACCCTAAATCTGAGCTGCCTCCTCCTCCTCTCAACAGCAGGATGCTTCACCACAGCTACAGACATACTAAAATGCCACAGAAAAAAAAAAAAAAAAAAAAAAACAGTTCCACTCTCTCTGGTATTATTTGAGCTGGGATTTGTCTTGATCCAGAAACCACAGAAATGATTTGCCCATGAGAAAGCCAGACCTTCAGGTGTGTTACGGGTACCCACCAGGACTCAGTTTTCACAAAGAAGCAGAGTGTACCAGGACAACCAGAAGGCAACATGCCTCACAGCAGATCCAGCTCCTGAACCATAAAGGAATATAGCCTCCCCCAAATCAAAACAAACTTTTAGTAAAGCCCACCTCAACAATAGAGATTAATAATTTCACAGCTCATTCATTACAAAATCCCCAGCCCAAATTGCCTCCGACATGGGGGAGGATCAGATGAGATCCCACGTTGCTGTGACACACACCAGCCTCTACAAATAGCCAGGCCAAATGCACCAGACTTGGAAGGGTTTGAAAAAGAGGTTGACCCTCTCGTCCCTGTTTGTGTGCATTTCAGATTTTGCTTATGTTGAGGCATCTAGGGCACCCAGCTGGACAAACAAGAAGCTGATGAGCTCAGACTAATTTACTGGGATAATCGCACAGTGTAGTCACCCAGCATTACCAAGCCCTCCTCTAGACGGGGGCTTCAAGTGCTGCCATGGCACACACAGCCAGGGGTGTTATTTTTCTGCAAGGCAAAGGGTGCGTTTCTGAAGGTACCAATACCTGCCCAGCACAGGAGGTCATCTCTGTGGTGAGCTCGTTCAACATCTGAGTCTCAGTCCCAAGGGAGGAGCAGGGCCCACCAAAGAGAGGAAATACAGGGAAAGCAGAATTGTCTGCTACTGACCCTTGGCACAACCGTGAGGGAGTCATCTCTCCTGCTCTCGCCTTGAGTGTTTACCTATAAACAGGGGATAACAGCACTGCCTCGCTCCCATGGGGATCCTTGAGGAAGGGAAAATGCATTCAAGTCTGGGAGGTGCCCAGGCACTGCCATAATAGGAGCCAGACAAGAGAGGGAGGACTTTCACCCAAGAAGCACATAAAACGTAAAAGAGAAGTCACCATGGATGTTAATATATAGCATCAGGATTTATTCCCCCCTCCTGTTCTCAGTATCATGTGACAACATTAATTAAATGTGTTTCTGACCCTGCTGGGCTTCTTTAAATATTTGCCATTCTCCACAAGCACTGTTTGGTTAATGAAATGAAATTAATGAGCTCATTAGATTGTGCCGTAATCTTTCAGATGCAAGCCTGGCACTCACAATCACTGTTCCCTTTCTCTGCTCTCGCAGTTTAACTCAACACATTCAGCTCCAGAAGCAACAGCAGAACAGTGGAGTAATCAATTAACAGGGCAGCCAGACAAGCAGGGGAAGCAGGAACGACCACGGCCAACAAGACACAGCTTGGTAACTTTCCCACGGGAGCTGATCCCGCAGTGCACACGACTCACGCGCCGGCACATAGCTTTATTTTGTGGAAGCTTCACCAAGGTGAAGATCAGCTAGGAGGAGTCTGATGTGGCAGGACCCGAATCCATGACTGCATCCACTCTGATTTGTATGTGAAAGCCTAGAGCCCTCCCTCTCACCCTGCGCCCTGCTCTTGCACACAGACCTGGGAAAAGAAGAGCTCAGCTTGGAAACTTCCAGACGTGCCAAGGTCAGCTGAAATAGAAGGGGTCTCCCCCAAACCTACCAGAGACAGCAGGGCTTGTCCTCCCGGCCCTCAGACCACCAGGATCTCTAAAGCCCTTCCAGCAAGGACGGCACACACGGCCCCCATCTCTCAGCCCCGGCAGCTCCCCACCATCACTTAGATAACCACACGCCACACTTCCCTGCCACGCTGACACCACCAGCCCTCGAGCAAGGGCTCTTTCCCGGTCTTCCCCCTGCCCAGAGCAGTACTCACAGCTTGGTGTCCGGCCGTGAAATATCAGCAGAGGGGCTCTTTGCCCTGGGGCCACGCCGCCTTGCCCAGCTATCAGCCCCACTCCCGAGAGGGAAGCATCCTCCCCAGAGCGTGCTCAGCTCCTCCATTGTCTTGGGGAGTCTCATCAAAGAATTAACTCAGATCAAAGAATCTCTACGGCGGCACAAAATCCTCTGATGGGGAGAAAGGGGGATGGGGGGTGGACAATAACAAGAAAAACGCTTCAGTAAATCTCTTTCCAAGAGGGCAAATAGGTGTACTTCGGCACGCACATAAGCCCCACAGTTCAGAGATTGTGTTAGCTATGGTGACTCCTAATAGCACCGGAGGAATTCAGGGTAGGAAATGTATGCAAATCGAATTCTCTCTGTGGCTATATTCACCAACAGATTGGATCACAAAGCTTTATCAAGCTCTCAGTCCCTGGGTTTTTGAAATTTACCTTCTAGCCCAGAAGTCACACGACAGTGAACCAGGCCTGCTGGGGAAAAACAAGGGGATGATGAGCACAAAGCAGGGAAAGTGAGAGGAGCGCGTTCACACTGTAAGACGCCGAAAAATCTTAAGGTTAAAAATGAAGCAATTCCCCAATTCTCCACAAGAGCCTCAGGGAAAGCAACGCCACAGTCACCACTACGCAGCACATGAAAAACATTTTTCCACCGGCAGGGCCGAAGCTGGAGAACCCACACCAGCTGTGTGCTCAGCCCCGATCACCACACAGCCCTCCTGCATGCAAAGGATGGTCTCAGAGGAGCCTTGAACTGTGTCCCCTCTGTGTCTTAAAGGATTATCACATATTAACTTCAAAATACCTGTGTCACCTCTATCTCCCCCAACTCTGCAAGCTGGTATCACAACTATCAAAACGCTGGGCCCTGCTCAGCAATATCCCCAGGTTAGCCGGGTCTTTTACACCCCTGCTGCTGGTGATTCAGACGCCTAACAACCAGCTCCGTGAGGTTTGACTTTCCTCTCAACGTGTTTCAGTGACACAGCCTTTGGTGACTGCTGATTAGAGCAGAGGGGGAAGGCATGGCTATCGCTTATCTAGGACCTTGTGGCAGGGGGCTGCAAATAATGCGGGCTCATTTATAGCAGAGCTCCTGGCCAGAAAGTGGTGGAGCAGCTCTGAAGAGCTCCAGCGAGAATAACTAAGGGGGGCAGCCTGACCGCCTCCTGGGGCTGGAGGTGTCTCAGCATGACTGGGCTTTTGGCCACAGGCAGGGGTTGCTGCTGAGACGCAGGAGAAAGCACACGGGAGGATGGCACATACCTGAGGATGGCAGAGGAGCAGTAGCAGAGCATTACAACCACTCTCGGACCATTCCTGAAGCACTGGGAGCGTGCTGGATCTCCAGCAGGTTTTTTCACCAACAGGTGCTGCCAATTCAGCAGCAAGCATGCAGCAGACTACAGGCAGCACAGACAGCTGCTAGCTTAGAGGGAGCAGGGCCTGCAGGCTGCTATTTGCTGAGAAGGAGTTACTTCAAAGGGAAAGTTAGCCATTGCACACACAGGGCATCACAAACAACAACTAGTCACCACGTTCATAGACATAACCCTTTGCTTAACAACTGAATCCTGCCTTCTGTCCTTCTCTGGAGGCAGTTGCAGCGCTACCGGCAAAAATTGGGTACCCACGCATCAAGCTCGGAGAGCGAAGCTTACTGCTGGGGGCTGTGCCATGCAATGGCACCTGAGGCACAGTGTGGCCACGTACCCCAGGGAGCTGGTTGGTGCACGTGAACGGGTTGTGTGACATGAGGCTGTTGGTCACAAGGCAGCACCAGCCCTTACACCATCCCCAAATGCTAACTTTGGGGTCCCTGCACCACGCTCCATAGCTTAGCCTGGACCCCGCCAGCATAAACCCCGCTGCTTCCACAGCGTTGGCTCATTTACAGAGGATGAACATCTTCAGTTTTATTCACATCCCATCCAACCTCATGCCTGGGCTCACTGCAGGTGACTTCGCCCTGACGCAGCATCTCGAGGTGCCTCCTGGTGCAGACGCGGGCACAGACGGGGCCCCGCAGCGACGCGTGGCAGCCCATGCAGGAGACACCTTTGTGGCAGCTGCAGCGAGCACCAAGAGCCACGGGGCTGGTTCGGTATACATTCTTACAAATGCAACTGCATTTCCGAAGTGTATTTATACCTTATCTATGCTGTTTACCCATATGTTCAATAAATCATTATTCATTATCTGATAAGGCACTTGCACTGAATTTCTAAGCCAGCTTACAGTTCGCACAGAACAGGACATGCTGGGAATACAAATCGAAAAATAAATAGAGCAGCTGTCTCCAGTGAGGCTGCTCTGCTACCAGGGGATTCTGGTGACATCGCCAGCCATGAGACCAAAGACTGGGTCACCAGGCCCACTGAGCTGGATACAACGGGCTTGTGTTATGCAGAACAGCCTCCTTTTTAGTTAATTACGTGTCTGAGATCCCTTCCGATGATAGAAGTGACATTACAAAGCAAGCCATGTTTCTTCTCCTCTGCGCTCCATTCATCTCTGCCCTGCCCGGACCCTTGCAACAGCCAAGCAGTAACAGCCTCAGCTCTTCTATATCCACAGGGCTCCCACAAAAGCCTGGGAGCGAGGAGGAAAAAGAAGGAGCTTAGGTCTGAGACCTGCATTTTGAATAGGCAGGGAAACTCTTCCATGTGTTGGTTTGTGGCCCAGGCATAAAACCAGAGGAGCAAGAATAATGCTAATGCAAAGCCCTCCCTGGCCCTGTCATCTCCTTTTGCCTTGATACAGTTGTACCGATCAAAGAGCCAAAGAAAGAGCAAATGAGCAGAGCACCCGAGGCCGGGCATGGGGGGACAGACCCCCGGGAGGTGCAGGGCAGCTGAGGAGGAGCATTCAGGGCAGCACAGGCACTCCACGACTGCCAGCTGGCACGCTCAGACCAGGTTTGGGGACATGGCACTGCTGGGGACCTTCCAGTCTCTCTTCCCTCTGTTAGCACCAAGATCTGCCGAGCAAAGTCCACATAAGCTGGGTCTGGGACTCCTGAACTCCTTTCAGCAGGTAGCATTAGTCAGATACAACTTTAAGCCGTTGCAGGCAGCAGTCCCTTCTCCTTTCACAGGCTGGGGCACAACTGAGCCTCGGGCTTGAGAGAGATCCCCAGACCAGACAAAATAACAACGATAGCATTGCTGCCTAGCAGCAAGAAGCAGAGGGACCAGAAGAACCTGAGGCTGGTGCTCTGTGGTGCAAAGCGACCTAAAGCCTCTCCTTTCCCCTCGATGCTCCTTCCAACACCAGGAACGAAGGCTGGCTCAGTTAGAGCAGGTAGAGCTTTAGCACGGCTTTTAGGGCCGTGGGCTCAAACTCCGCTTCAGGACCGAGGATTAGCTGTGCTTTGGGATGGACATTGCCCTGGGGAACCGAGGAGGAAGGTGAGGGAAAAGGGTAGGGAGTCAGGTTCAAGCCATGAAAATCAGCTATAGCGGATCTTAAAAACAGGCTACAAGGAAGTGTGACATCCAATTTCTTGGGAAGGGGAGGCAGAACAGTAATTAAATTTTCTGATCTTGTTAGCCAATTTCTCCAATCACTGCCCCTGAACTGGAGAATGGGAAGGGAGAGGGGAGATGCTTGCGTCAGCGACGCTTGTGAGGGAAATTAGGTTTTCACGGATTATTGGGTTAGTTCCACTTCTCCCACTTTTTAATTTATTTGTCTGTATGTGCTGCCGAGCTGAAAGGCCGAGAATTCCCCCCCCACACTTTTTTTTTTTTTAATTAAAATCTGTAGTTTTGGAAGATGAAAACTTTGGAAGTGCAGGGGGGCAAAGACTGCAACAATGCAACCATGTCAGCCAAAATCTGCTTCTCACCTAAACTTCTCTGTTAATCCCTCTACAGAACAAGAGCCTAATAAGATTTCTCATTTGAACTCCAAATACCCTTTGGACACTTTTACAGAGAAAAAAAAATATCAATTAACTTTGTTCTTATGTATTAAAAAAAAATAAAAATTACTTGCTTACTACTACTTGCAGTTTCCACTATTTTTCCTTGGTACCACAAAAGAAATTGAAGAATTGCTGCCTGTGTAACCCTCTGCCTCCATCATTTCTCAAAAGACAGTAACACTGCCCCTCTTTCCAATTTCTTTTGAAATGGAAAGAGAAGTCTAAAATGTGCACATCGGCAGCGTTCAAGTAAATTATCTGTATGATTATTTCAGACTGCCTGGTGCGTGGTTTCCTAGGAACAATGCCAAGGGGCTATTTTGTTTAAGCTTTCTCATTTTTTGGATAAGAGAGAAACCTTAGCATAGTTCACATGGTGCCTGGACTTCTCTTTTCATGGAAACTTTAGGAAGGACGCGTGGCTTCGTGGATCGTCATTAGCTGGAGGTGGCATGCATAGGCTTCTGGGAAGCCACCAGAGAGCTGGAAGCAATAGCTCACAGAAAACAAAAGGCAGCACAGCTGCTGAATAAAAGAGCAGGGGAGGGTAGGTCACCCCATTTGGCTTAGCATAAGTAACCAAGAGCTACGTATCAGCAGTGAGGGGTTGTGATCAGAGGACTGCATGAGCATCTCGGACGTGAGGACAGTGGTACCGATGACCATGCTCGCCAACCTGCCCGTCACACAGACGGATGCTCTCCCATACATACCGATACATCATCCACCTCCCAGGGACCAGGTCTGATCCTGAATATCCTTCCTAACAACCTGCTCCAGCCTGAGGCAGGAATCTCTGCCACTAGCACAGCCGCCCGGGTCTGCTAGATGGGGTTTATTTGGCTGCAGCCTGCAAAAGTTATGGAGGCTTGTACAGAAGACCCTAGACATGCCACTGAGGGTCCCCGGGCTGGGTGCAGCACCCAGGAGGTACCTGTTCTTCGGGTATACTCACGATCCTGCAGCTCTTATCCTCCTTCTAGACCCAAGAAACATCACCTGTGTCTGGTACCACAGAACTTGTTAGGGATGAACCCACATGGGAACAACGCGGGGAACAGACAGACACTGGCAGAGTTCAGCTTGGCAGGAGCTTTGCAATCATTCACCATTACTGCTCGCTTCTCTTAGCCAGTTTTTGATCTATAGCTAACAGTAACTTACTGCTCATCCTCACCTTGCCACCGTAAATCTCCCTCTGGAGAGGGACCTCGCCAAAGACATTTGGAAAGCAGAGCTAGGTTATTTCTTTCCCTTTCACCCACTCATTCAAAGAGCACCGCACATCAGGCCCATCCGTCACACGGCCCATGCAGGATGCCAGCACCCATCACACACTTGCTGCTTTCTGGGCAAATCACACCCATACCTGTGACCTTGTACAGGGAGGTGTCAGAGTCCTCAGCTGGGACCAAGCCAAGACCATGAAGCCGCCTAACCTGTAAGTACAGAAGCCCAGATTCATCCTGCCCGAGTTCAGCTACACACAGCGAGTCTGGTCCATTTTTGTTCACGTTCTCCTTCACCAAAATGCCAGAGGCCCCACCAGCATCCCTCCAGGGCACGGGACTGCTCCTGGGACATACCAGGTCACAGCGCAGCGTGAAGCAAGGTCCAGCCAGCATTGCCTCTGGCCAGGGAGTGACAGAGAAAAGCGTGTGGGCCATAATGCCGAAATATACGGAAATTGGGCCCGTGTAAAGCCAAGGCTTCACGCAAATCTCACATCCACTGCAGGCTCCCTCCCTTCCGGCAAACGGAGGTGGCCCACCTCCACGCAGTGGCAGAGTTCTCTTCTTGTACAGCTGACCAAAGGTCGTTTCATGAAAAATCTTTACACAACGCAAAACACACAAGAAAAAAAATCACCCCGCTCTTCCTTCCCAATCAGGGCAAGCACACTGGCGGGAACCCTGATTAAGATCCTCATCATGGAAGAGCTCTGGGCTGACCCGCCCTCATCAGGCTTTGTAGTTTGGAAAAGCTAATTCTGATGGCAGTTGAGAGGAGGGGAATTTACTCTGATCTGCGATGACCCAGACTTCACAGCCATTCAAAAGGAACAGCAACAGCCATTAAAAACTTCACTTTATACACTGAAGAGGCTCATAAAGAGAGTGTGAATTCACAGAGCGTTGGCTCAGAAAACCTATTCCCTGGGTGTCCTGCAGACTGCTATTGTCTGAAATATGGAATAAAAGGGAGGTTCATATTTTACTTCAGACTTATTTCACTCTTCCCTTGTTTTCTCTGTGGACTGACTAAAGAGGAAGTGATTTATAAGGAGAAAACAAGGGGAAGCAGTTCTAATTAATTGGCCATAACCATTACAGCTGTACTGGCATCTAGCAAAAGATAGGGCAACAGTTCTTAGACAGAGATGCAATACCACTGTTTCCCTGACAAAAATGAACCTTTTGCCCTCAGTGCTGGTAGAGAAGTAGTCACAAGCACATCGACTTCCATGCATTATCCCCGTACGTATCTTTCTTTCCTAAAGAAAGGCCTGAGCTATCTGTCCTGATTTGAGCTGGAATATTTTATCTCATATGATGCTTTCAATATAGTTTGACTGGAGAAAAGGTCCTACAGATGAACTGCAAGAAGAATTCATAGGAAAGCACTGCTACTAGTTCCCACAGCTTCTTAAGAAGCGGAATGCACATGTACCAAAATATATTAGGGACTCTGGCACAGGAGCACCTTCTTCGCTCCTTCTGCTGCTGCACAGCTAGCCAGTGCTGCGAGCCGTGGGGCTCCCTGCCCTGTGGCAGAGATTTGGGCTTCCAGCCCCAAAGCCTTGTACCTGGCTTCAGTTCCCAAGACAAGGGGCACAGCCAGCCTCCCTTCCTCGCCCAGTCACGTCCTTTAGGAGGCTGCTAGCACCTCAGCCGTCCTTTTACCCCCAGGGGCACAGGCAGGGATTCAACCCAAGTCAGCACAAGCAGGGAACTGAAAGGGGGCCCTTCCAGCCTGAATCTCTGCTTGCAGATTGTCCAGTCCCTCTCCAGAGAGGGGTGGTATTTCATTTTCACATCGGCTGAAGTTCAGGATGAAGGGAGCAGGTCCAGCTTAAGAAATCTCAGTTCTGAGCCCAGGAGTGAGAAGCTTGAGCTGACTGGCTCAGGCCCCTTGGTTCACCAGGCCTGCAGCATCCCAGCTGGGAGGAGAACATGGGGCTCCTGGTATACCACAGAGCCAGAGAAAAAGGAGAGGCTTTTTCGTGTCCAGAAATAAATGTTTGTTCTGCTTTCAGCAAGATTATAGCCAAGAGAACGGTCCTCTGGGGAACAATAGATCACACATTGCAGGTGTCTAGTTTTAAGGGGGGGTGGGGGGGAGAACTCTCCAGTTTTCCTAACTGTGTTTGCCAGAAATTCTCTAACTGAAGTTCATCTTGACCTCAGAGGGCTAGCCTGCTCTATGGGAGGAAACAGAAAGCCTGGGCATAATCGGAACAAGCTCATAATTAAAAGCACTTTAGCCTTTATGAGTTCCCAGATCACATAGCTGTAGTGAGAGGAGTTGTTTTCATTTTACCTCATTATGTATGGAGCAGTGCAATGGTAATGAACAGCCTGGTATTTGCCAGAGCCTGTCACTTGCAGAAAGAGGGCAGCCAACACCAGAGCAGACACAAATACAGTATGCTGCACCCTGGTGTAGCTGCTGGCACTAGCTTACCTCCTGGTGAGTCTCTGCAGGGGATTTTTATGAGTAGTAGGTGTTGGGAGCAACTAAACAGGACAGCCTTTAAAACTGGAGTCGAGTAAGAGGGGAGGGAAAAAAAGTGCAACATGAAAATAAGAATGGGCTTTCCCAGCTACCTTGCTGAAACATCCTGTCCCGAGACCCTTAAAAGTGGTCACAGAAGAAAGCCAGGCTCTGGGCAGCAAGCTTACAGGAGCAGACAGTGTAGCTTACTGAGAGAGATAAGTTTCAGGTTCTGCAACAAGTAAAATAATACACTAATATTTGCCCAGCACTTAGCCAGTGCTCAGCACTATTATTACGTTCCATATGAGATTAGCACAAACAGACTGCTTTGTGGACTTACTACTTAGCGACTTCCCCAGGCAGATATTCCTCTACGTGCTCTGAAAAGGGTCTCAGGACATGAACTTGCATTTAGCAGGCAGCCCGAGCCGCTCTGCAAGACCCCTAATTTCTTCTTCACCTGGGATCCCAGCAAGCCACGGTCCTTCCCAGGGAGCCTCTCTGATCATCTGCTCAATCTGGGGCCATGACAGCCTAGGGAATTCATGTTTGAACCTCCCAGCACAGCCTGACATCTTCATGATGTGGTGAACCCCTCCTACAACTCACCAACCCCATTTTCAGCCAAGACACTCTTGTCAAGGCAGGAGTGCCAGGGGGTTATTTATCTCCAGCTATAGGGAAGGGAAAGCAACTTCTGTGCCCTCTTGGCAGTTTCTGCCGCATCAGCTGGAAAAGCATTAGCCACGCAGAACAAACAAGGCCCCCTGTACCTGACTGGTGGCACGGGACATTCCTGAGGGTAGGCAGGTGCAGCAGGCTCCATGGGGAAGAGAAGAGCTCTCTCCGGAGGGAAGAGCCCCAGGAAACTGCCAAGAACCCCAGCACAACAGTTAGACCCTATCTCACACCACCTTCAGAAAGGAGATTTCAAAACAGCTGAGAAAAACAAAGATTCATTGCTACCCTCCAGTGACAGCCCATGGCAGCCTGTGCCCCACGCACAGCTCAGCAGGAACAACTGCTGAGACACCGGCCTGGCACATGGGGTGGGGGACAAGGGGTGCTCAGGGCAGACACCTGAGGACCTGCTCGGGGGAGCAGCAGGGTGGTGCTCTGTGTTGGCTTTATGAAAATGGGGATTTATTTCAGGGTCCACAGGAGGCCAAGAGCAGCACAAAATACGCTGAAGGGCAAGCACTCCTCTCCCATCTCCATCCCTGCAGGCCAAAGCCAGGCTGTGCTGCGAGCTCAGGAGCAAGAGTGTGAGGCAGAGTAGCTGGCCTGTTACCAAACCCAAGTCCCCAAGTCATACATCAAGTCCTTTCTAAAGCTATTTAGAGGGAAGAGGCCCGAGAAGTCAAGCCACTACGTTTGTCTGCTCCCAGTCCTGCAGCAGGACGGGGCCGCAGCTGCTCCTGGGAGGGACAGTCCCACCAGCTGCTCACCCCCCGCCAGGGAGGCTGGAGGCAGAGGCGATGTCCTCCTGAGGACATGAGGCCACCTGAGGACCTGAGGCCAAAGCTGGCACGGCCTCCAGAGGGCCAGCACGGGAGGCAGCGCGGCGGGGAGGAGGCTGCCAGGCAGGCGCTGATGGCTGCGCCGCACTCCCGTGTTTGTGCAGCCGGCTCCAGCACACCGCGAAACCACCGCCACGGGGCAAGGCGGGACATTTCCACGTGGGATATTCATTCCTCATCTGTCTAGCTTCAAGCAGGGGTTTCAAACGCTCGAGTGTACACTTGAGACAGCACCTGGGGAGGCCTCATCCCATACGTGGGGGAGGGAAGACAAATTCTGCCAAGATCTAACTCTGGCTCCTCATAAAGAACAATGCAATCAAGTCACATTGTGATAACTGCTAGTAAAGGAGGAGGAGTGAGCTATGGCCAGCAGCGGAGCCAAGCGCAGTAAAATCATGCTATCCCAGGCTATGAGTAGGCTTTGAACCCTCAGCCTGCAGCAGTCTATGGTGACCTTTATCCAGAAAGTTCACTCAGGGGCTGAGCCCTCACCGTGCCAGCTCATCACAACCTGAATTTCAAGCAAAACTCAAACCCAGTGCACAAGCCCTGTACACAATAAGAAGAAAGAGTTGGGTTCAAGAGTTAGGGAATAGAAATGCAGACCTGTGTCTTGCATCCCACCTGCATCTGGTGTTCAGCACACAGGTCCCAGGGCACACAGCCTAGCCATGCAAAGGTCCTTGAACACCCCTACTCTGGCACAGGGAAGGCCCCATCCCCTCTTTCCAAAGGAAGCAGTTTTGGTGAGGACGTGAAGATGTCTCTCAGATCTCCAGAAGCAAGTTGTGAGCAGCTACAGGTGCCCATGGCTCATGCAATAACAGCAAAAGGAAAGTGAGCCCAAGCTCAAGAAGCACTAGAACACGCAGTGCACAGGGACACCAGGGCAGCACCCAGGTGCCAGAGGGCTAATCCATTTGTATACAAGCTCAGCCCCAGCCCTGCAACCCTGTCGACAACCCACCTGCCTCCACACAGACCCAGAGACCCACACAGCCATTCAGCCTCCGTTCCCTGGGCTGTTTTCTACTCCTGGAGCTTCTATAAAGCACCAAATAAAAGACCTCCAGGACCTTGCACTGAAAGGCCTCATCCTCCGCACTTCATCATTAGCCCCTAGTGACTGCCCCTCCTGATTGAGCTGACCAGAGGACTCTGAGAGAGTTGCACAATCAAATCTCACCAACATCACTTACCTTTGAAAAGGGTTTGGGCATTTAATCAGATGTCTGACCCCTCCTTTTCAAGCATTTTCTGAAATTCCTGGAGGCTTTCACTTCAGGGTACCTCAGCAGAAGGGTAATCCTCCACCTCCCCCTGCCCTGCCATGGCCCTGAACAGCCCTTGTATGGGATTTCATAGGTAGCGAGCAGGGGGCTGGATTGCCCAGTCTGATGCATGTGCATCAAGAACTGCTTGTATCAACTCAACAGTGGTAATCAAAATACACAATCCATAGGGCAAAACCAAGGAGAAACGCACCTAACTTTCAAGAGCTAGGCAGCCAGCGAGTGTGAACAACAGCCTTGTGAAGCAGCTTTGTCTGTGGAATTGCATATTACAGGCAACAGAGATTAGATACTCAAAACATCAGTCCCAGAACCAGCTTAATCCAAACCTGTAAGCAGCAAAGAGGATCCCACCCTATGCTCAATTTTCTGTCACACGCAGGAACAGCGGTGCTGATAATATCTGCTAATAGTGTTATCCTAGAGCATATCACTGCTCTTTGTCAAACTCCTCTGTATGCAACCATTGAGATGGGGCTTCTCTTGCAGTGTTGATACAAAGGGGACTCCAGGGATTAGGGTAACCCATGAAAAGCAGAATTACAAAACTCATCCTGGAACAGACAAGTAGAAGTTAACAGCTGGAACTCAGCACAGAATTTATAAACCAAAGAGGAAGGACTGGGGAGGACAGGCATGAGCAACAAGAGGAAAGAGTCCCAGTGGTAATACACATCTCCCCCATCCAACTCTGCAATTCACAGAACACTGGTTCATGTTGTAATCCTTTTTTTTCCAGTAAAAGCATTTGTAAGCTGACATCAATTAGACAGCAGAGCAGTACCCCCAGTAAGGTGGTTTAGAGCATGATTGATAGGATCTGTTTTATGGAAAAAAAAAAAAAAAGGTAACATACTGCAGGAAAGTTCACTCCTGGGGAAACTCCATGCATTGTAGTGATCCCATCAAGATAAGGCCAGAATTTGTGGACCCTGTCCATCCATAATGAAAGTGAACATTTTTCACTTGTGAAAAGAAAAGTCCTGATTCTGCAAGGTGTCCTTGGGGCCCTATTATCTGTGATTAATAAGGAATGATGCAAACACTTAGTTAAATCTGATTAGATCAATAGTACACCATGAATCACTTCTATAGGTTTCCTATAATATTTATATTAATGCAGTTATCAGCAACATCCTACCGTAAAATTGTCTGCTTTGAAATTTATTTGAAAAAGTGCCTTCTGTACTCTATTAAAAAGGGAAACTCACTTTTTTATTCTCTTAGAGCTGAGCTTATTGGGCAAAATCTTGCAGAACAGCATATGGTTTTGCAAAATACATTGAACTGGAATACCACCTCGATCCCCGCTCCACTCCAGGCTCCCAGCCACGTGCACGGTGAAAAAGTGTTTCTGCTGTCTGCAGCTTAGTGTTGGCGGGACAGAAGCAGAAAGCAGGAGGGCAACATTGATAAGCAGGGGTGAGGAAGCCAGCACACTTGCACACTGGTTCTGTGATGACAAAAAAAAACAAAACAAAAAAACAAAAAACCATAGTGAAGATTTGCATTGGTTTCAGGAACTCCTCCTGCACTAAATCAAGGCAGAGAATTTACAGCAAATTAATGAAACTAATTTTCTGACTGGAATCATCATGTGTGAATTATCATGTCTTTACTTATTAAATAAATTATCTGTGTCTTCCAAGGCATTAAGAACGCATCATAAATTACAGCCCTTCATAAATAATTTGTTTCTGCCTGGGTTTAAATATAGAGGGAGAATAAAGAAAGCAAGAGGAAAAGAAAAGTATACAAGAGATAAGGAAAGCAAAGAGGCAAAAAAAAAAAAAAGGCACAAAGAGAAGGAAAAGGGTGAAGTGGAGAATGAGCAGAGGAAGAGGAAAAAAAGAACAGTAAAAACTGAGACATACGATACGGCCAGCTCAGAAGAGAAGGAAATGAGGAAGGCAAAAGGAAGTGAGAGGATGAAAGAGGAGAGAAGACAAGTAGCACTGTGTAATCTTTCAGGTCCATGTTAATTGCCGCTTGGTGAACGCAGCAGGAAATGAACCACGGTATCCAGAGCCTCTCCTGACTTTTATAAATGATTTCATTTTGGTTGAGCTTGTTTCATGTCAATGAGTACAAACAGTCTGTCCAACAGGTATCTGAAAAGCAATGCCAACAAGGGAAGCACACTTTGTCATGGAGTAGTGACAGTATTTGCTGAAAGGGGCCCTGAAATTTGTAAACGACAACAGAAAGGTAACAGCAAGAGCTAAGGGTCAGGGTGACACAGCTCCCCCACTGCTTACCTGTCAAACATGGGCAAACCAACACCGCTCAGATTTCTGCTGGGCAATCCCTGCGGCAGACTGGCCTGCAGACTGCGCCGGAGCAGGCTGGGAGCAGAGGGCACCTGCAAAGAGAACCAAAACTTCTGGTTGGGGGAGAGGAAGAGAAAGTACATTGTTTTCTTATGATCCCCTCCCTGATCTGTCTCTGACCCGGTACAGCTCAAGCACACATCGAGGAGACACAGAGCATCTGCCCAGATGAAGCCTCCTCGGGGGAGGAGCCGATGCCCCTGTGCAGACCGTGCTCCATCACCCAGGATGGTGATGGCCTCCTGACCAGGTACCATCCAGGATACAGAGCTCAGCACCCAACAACTCAGTGCTAACATGCTGCTAGGAAAGCACAAGTACAGTCCTTAAGACTTCCTGGAGAGCCTGTTGCTCTGGGCAGAGGCTGCAGAATTACCAGCCAAACCAAGTCCAGAGTGGCTGAAGCAGGTCATTTCTCAGCCAGACCACTGCCTGCCTCTGGAAGATAGGTTCCCACCTCAGTTCCACTGCCAACAGGACAGACGTGGGTCAGCATCATCAGTTGCGTCCCAGGGTTTCTTGCCCAGTACAGGGCAAGAAATTAACCAAATTCTGGGAATAAGAGGGGATTTTGAGCCTGTTTGTGTGTAGATGGTGAGATCTCCACTTGGAGAGCCTTCCCACTGAACAAGACCCTTGCCCTGGAAATCATTAGCTCTGAAGAGAAGTGGCTTAGGGTAAGGGAGCTTTCTCATTGAGAAGTGCTGAGCTAGATAGAGTTTAGCAGCCGTTATGGTGAGGAAGAGCAAGTCTCTCGGCCTTTCCCATGACACAGGACAGCCACATGACATTTTACTGGCAGGTGTGAGCTCACTTGGAGATGGCCAAAAGTCACGCAGTCAAACAAGAATGGTGCCAAGCCCAAGCCGAGTATTTTACCTTCCAGTGAAACTCCTTAGCTCAGCACCACAAACTGCAGCCGCGTGATTTCTTTCTGGTCAGCTCAGAGCACAGGCACGCATCTGCCTTCCAAATTTTCTCCAGCTATTCCCCTTCCGAAGTCTCTCAAGCCACTAGTGGTTTACACCCTTGCTTGAAAACCTCGGGTTTCTCATCCTCACTGTTCCCTCCACCCCGGGATCCGGCTGTGTCAGCAGTACAGCAGGGCTCAGGCACGGCAGCGTCGCAGCAGCTGGCCCACCTGTAGCCTCCCAGCTCACCAAAGGGTTTTGCTAAGGGAAGCTGGAGGACGGCCAGTTCTAGAAGCTTTTAGAGAATGAACATAATGGCAGCTGTTTCCTATCTGGAAGCAGAAGGGCTCTGATCTCAGCCTGTGCGAGTCAGTAGTCAGGATGAAAGGAATGTTTTCCCCGTTCTTTCAAGTCAAAACCCTACCTCGGGTGCAACAAGCAGTAGATGTAAGCCCTGAAATTCTGCTCAGCCATGATCAAAACCGCTGCTTCACAGGCAACAACAAATATGAAGCCACAGCAGGGTAGGTCCCAGAAAATATAACATCAGCCCAAGCAAACATCTCTCACAGTGTGAGAAAACCACGGCTAGGTCATGGTATGCGCGCCCTTATCAACGGACTTGGGTTTAATGCATGTATCTGAAGGCTTTTCCATTGAGAGACCACCAGCTGTATTTGAGGCTGGCTTCGAGCCCGAACAGCGTGTCCCTGCCCACTCACCGGCCTGCGCACGAGGCTCGTGCAGCTCTCCCGACGCTCACGAGCTGCCTGCTGACCAGGGTGCTCCTGCTCCGGCCCTGAGCTCCGTGCATCACGTACGGCACGCTCCTCAGCCCAGAACACCTCGGCACTGCTCTTCCTACTCCACAGATTTACCCAGTTAGAGGCTGTGAATTGTTTCCCCAGCTAATTTCGTCATTAGCACAACAGCCTGCCAAGGTTCAGACAGCAGCAGCAGGGGCTGGTGCCAGGTTCACTGCCGCAAGTCCCTGCTCAGAGACCCTGGATGCTAAGATTGAGCCATTTGGGCGTACAAGTTCCTGGATTCTGAGCAACGTGTCCAGCAATCAGGGTGCAGGAAAGGAGGTAAAGAAGAACAACACTAACATCCTCTAGCAGGAAAAAGGAGAGAACTCTGCTTCAACTCTTTCTGGGGAAGGGTTTAGCTGGGTTTAGACTTCCACCAGCTTCCCTCAGCCCTGCTGCTGCCAAATCCCTGGCTGCCACCACGCCTGCTCACGCTGCCGAGCAGGGGGCACTCCACAAGCTGAAGCTCCCTGCAGCACCCATCTCTCCCCCAGTCTCAGTGGCCTCCAGCCAGCATTTCCCAGCCGAATAATGGGGGTACAGCACCATGGAAGCTCTTCTCAGAAAAACAAGGCTCTCCTTTCTCTCTTCAGGACATCTGCACCCGAGACTGCCACAACTGCTCACCGCAGGCGTGGTTACATCACTCAGGCTTTTCACACCTCTTAAATGGCACAATTCCCTCCTGCTTCTGACTTGACTGCTTCTAAAAGAAATTACCCCAGATACCATGCAAGCTGCAACATAACCTGAGCCTGCCCTTTGCTCCTTTCCATTCAGCTGTCTCTCCTGACCCCACAGAGCACTGCCACTCCAGCGCTCCCCAGAGGGACTGCTCTTCCTGTAGGTCTCCAGCCCAGGCTCTCATAACCTCCTTCCCCACGCTGCCCTGATGATCCTGCTGCCTATTAGCCCTCAAGGGAGGTAACATTTTACTGACTCTAGCAGCTCAGGACGGAGGCCAGTGCTGACTGGTAACAGAAAAGTGTTTCCCAGAGTGGTCTCCAGCTGATTTTAGAGGAGGTCAAAGCAGCCAGCCCTGATCCCTATACCTCCATACAGCCAGCATCATCCTTGGGAAGATTTACTTCCCATTTCCTTGGGTAAAGGGCTCACTCTGTTCTGCTTTCTGCATGTATACCGTATACATATCTATATATCATGGTATATATAAATACCTATAGTGCCCAAGGACTCTGCAGAAGCATTTTTGCCCCACCATCAGCTCAGGCGGTTTTGCTACCCAGTTCAAAAAGGGGATTTCTATCGGTTCCTGAAGTAACAAGTGAGTCCAGCCAAGTGTGAAGCAGGTCACTCCTCTCCTTCACAGCTTTTCACACCATGTGTTTTGTGTCAAGACCGTGACAAGAGCTGGCCTCAGGGGAGGTTGGAGGAGCCAGCTGTAGCAGCCTTTGTTTGCATGCAGCCTCTCTGCGCACGCCTCTGTGCAGTCCCCAGGTCCCTTCCCTGAGTCTCAAGCCAACACACATCTGCCCCACAGCAGGCGCACAGTTCCTTCCTTGCGATCCACGAGGATGGAGAGCCAGAGATTTATGTACTCCACAATTTTATGTGCTCTCAAGAAAGCTGTGGAGGGAAAACTTCGCCACTCACAAAAGCCTCCATCTGTGAGTTTATTTATCCATGCTGGGAAGGCTGTTTATTCTGTTTCTGGGTGGAAACTACACTGGGATCATGGCTTAATTGTATTGTTTGTTGAATTAATTGCTCTGTTTGATCAGTCTTTCTCCCATAATGCTTGGGAATGAGACATTTTTGCTGAAATGTGGGAATGGAGAAGGCTGAAGCTTGTTTCTCCTTGGAAAATGAACGCAGACTGGTATGCAGTTAGCAAAAAGGGCTATGGTGGGGACAGCACATGAGCTGCCCAATGCAAATATTATTGCAAAGAATGTATTCAGTGAAGTTAGGCGTCTTGGGGAAAGTAAATGGGCCAAAGACAGAGAAGCATATGCATAAGTAGCATATTGATCTGGACTTTTGCTTCTTTTTCCAGCTGACAACTGCATTTTAAAAAACTCCTCTGGGCTCTATTTGTGGCTGTGGTCATTAACCTGGCAGTCAAACATGACTGGAGCCTCTCCCCTGCTGCACCTGGACAGGACTGTGACTGGTCACACAGCAGAGCAACAGTCCTGCCCCTACAGCTTTTCATCTGCCTTCCCACATGTTCCAAAGGTCAATGCCCACGTGATGACCCCAAATCAGAGCAAGAAAAAATGAAATAAACACCATAAGACAATCCAAGGGGAACAACACAGATGTACAAGTTTTGCCAGCTCACCCTTTCCCATTGCAAGGAAGCACAGCAGGGAGATGGTGTTTGCTGCTGCTGCAGCGGGGTGGGCAGAGGAACAACCTGGCCAAAGAGCCCAAAGATGATCCTGCAAGGTCTTGTGCCCAGCCAGCACTCCTGGGATCAGCACGGCCAAGGGGACCTGCTGTCAAGGCTTGCTCTTTCACCAGCCAGTAGCCTGTGCATGGCCTGTAACCTCTTCAGTGAATTTTCTGGGTGACCTGATGAGTCACGGAACACAAGACAGAAGAGTTCAACATTATTTTCATATTGGAGTCCTGTCCCCCTTGGTTTCATCCCCAGCTTTTTTTTTTCTCTTTTCCTTTTTACATTTTGCCAGCCAATGTCCAGCTCAAATGAACTCCTGCTCATTCTGCACTCCTTTTTTCCACTTTCACAATCACAACGCTCAGCCTTTTAGGTTTCATTCCTGCCTCTCCCACTTCCCACACACACTTCCTTCTGCCCGGTGGCCTTTGAATACAACACAATAACTAGTGGCCACATCTGACATGGCATTTCCCACACACACACTTTTTCATTTCTCTTCTTCCTCTCTGCAAAATGAAACACGCATTAAGATTCCGAACACACTGGGGTCACTGCTCTCCCTTGAGCTCTTACCCAGGCAGGACATCTCTCCACGAGATGTAACTGTCTGTAGAGCCTGGTCTACCCAACATGAGAACCAGGCATCAAAGGTGATGTGGTCAGCCACACCGCTGTACTCCCACCAGGTCAGCAACAGCCCAAGATAGACAGCAGCATGATTTCTCCGACTAACTAGACATACCAGCAGAGTTCAGGATACAGCTCAGGCCAGGAAAGTGAGAGTGCTGGAGGACCAGTTCTGCAGACCTGATCCTCCCCTGCCCTTTCCCCTCACCTCTGCAGACTGTGGACCTCCCTTTGGTGGCAGAGGGAGCTGCTGGAGACAGCAAGATGCTTCATTCAGCAAGTCCCGTGTGTCGGAGTCAGACCCCTTCCTCGCTGATAAGGAATGAATACTGTCTGTGGCTGTCCGGGTGCGCGTCTCACTCTCTATTTCTCTTTTCTCCTTCATAAAGCTGTCAGGCCAAAAATAACATATTAGTGAAAAGAAAAAAAAAAAGAAAGAAAGAAAAAGAAGAATGTCAGGTGTAATATAATAATGTGATCAGGAGGCTGGGGGAGTGTGCGTGCCTGTCTGGCTGCTGTACCGGAGGATCTCAGCAATGGTGATAAACAGCCACAGTTCAGAACCACCCTTCGTTCCTTCACACCCTGCTCTCCCACTGCCCACATGCCCCCATCAGACATAGCAAATGGGATGGTAAATAGCAGGGAGTATGTACTCAGCACCTTTCTGCTCTCAAAAGCCACCTATGCTTGGCGCTGCAGGCAGATCTCATGCCCACAGGCCGGGGATGGGAGAACACAACTGGAAGGGCCAGGCCACGCCAGCTGGGCTCTCTTGTGCCCCGTCTCCCCCACCAGTTGCACAGAGAAAAGACATACTGAATGAGGCAAGCACAAACAGCTCTTCCCATGGCTTTTGTCAGGCTGTGAACAAGCACGTATGGGGAGCTGTGCCAGAATTATCTCCTTGTCCTCAGTCCCTTAGGGGTAAGTCCCTTCCCACTAGGTGTAACCCCCTGGCTGTGCCATAGAGCTGGACCAGGTCACCACTCTCAGACAATCCCACATGTTCCTGCACCAGCTCCCAAGGAGCATAACTGCACAGGGGAGTTCTCCCAAGCAGGAAGGTGTGAAATAGCGAGAGCTTCATGCCTACCACAGATCCCCAGTGTTCGCTTCCCACCAGCTGTGCAGCATAGGTCCCACCGATCAGTGCAGCATCCTTCTCTCTGGCCTGCCCCCAGGAGCTTGCAGGGGCCTGTAAACCTGTGTCCTTCAAGCCAGGCAGGGACACACAGCCGTGGTGCCATTCTGGTCCCCGCACCTCCCAGGCAAAGTACTTGAGCACCTGTCCGTACATACACCTGAGAGTACTCGAGCACCTGTCCAGACATATGGTAGGGTGTGATGGGTTAGTGCTCTGCAAGAAATACATTCCCTCCTTTAACAGCTTTACAAAGAATTTTCTTTCCCCACTTTACTCTAAGCAAGCAGCATGCTCAGGTGGCTAAGAAAGCCAACAGCAGCCTGGCTCGTATCAGAAATCGTGTGGCCAGCAGGACCAGGGAAGGGGTTGTCCCCCCGTACCCAGCTCCGGTGAGGCCACACATCAAATACTGTGTTCAGCTGTGGGCCCCTCACTACAAGGACATGGAGGTGCTGGAGTGTGTCCAAAGCAGGACAACAAAGCTGGTGAAGGGTCTAGCGAACAAGTCTTACGAGGAGCAGCTGAGGGAGCTGGGGTTGTGTAGCCTGGAGAAAAGAAGGCTCAGGGGAGACCTTATCATGCTCTACAATTACCTTAAAGGAGACTATCAAGGTGGGGATCAATCTCTTCTCCCAATCACCGAGTGGTAAGATGAGAGAAAATGGCCTCAGGTTGCACCAGGGGTAGTTTAGGTTGATATTAGGAAAACATTTCTTCATCAAAAGGGTTGTAAATTATTGGAACAGGCTGCCAAGGGAAACAGTTGATTCCCAGTCCCTGGAGGTCTTCAAAAATGTGTAGATGTGGTGCTTACTGACATGGTTTAATGGTGGACTTGGCAATGCTAGGTTAAGGGTTAAGATGATCTTAGGGACCAGATGATCTTAGAGGTCTTTTCCAATATAAATGATTCTATGAAACCCTTTATGCTGGAACGGGCCACAAGATGTTGATTGTTTATGTACAACCTGTCCACTAACACAGGGGCACAACCATGCATAAGGGACTTCAAAATCCAGTCACAAGCGTTGACCTAAACAGGATCTGGGAAAAGACATGGGATGGGATCACACTGCTGGGGCCAGCTGTAGATTTTAAGGCCAGGAAGGCCTGGTGTTACTATATCTGGCTATTTAACATTTCCTGGCAAAATATCCTCCATGGAAACCAGTGTCTCCTAGTGGAGCTACAACACATCTTCTACACTGGTATCCAACACTGCCTGAGAATGATTTCCAGGGAGGGAGAACTGATCGCACCTCCTCATGATCTGTTCCAATACCTAAATACTTTTTCTGCAAAGGAAAAGAAAGAGAAGAAATACACAAAGAAGAAGAAGAAAACACTTATTGCTCATACATAGGTCTCTGTCATCTTCAACTTGAGCCAGTGGATCCCATTCTGGCACCAGCTGGCAAGGAGCCCTCAGGTATCAGCTCCTCTCGCATGGCACTGTGCATTTCAGCACTTTCCAAAGAAGAACCCCAGGGCACAACACTATCACATTTCACAGTAGTGCACATTTTCCATCCAGGAGCTCTGCCTTGAACGATGACATTAATTGAAATGGCTACAGAAGTGCCAGGGCTGAGATCCAGCTCTGTGACCTGCTCTGAGTATAGGCTCCTACATGGCTGGTGCAGACCTGCTGGCTCTCTGCCTGCTGCAGAGAAGTTCTTCTTCGCTATTAAATATTCTCCCTCCTGCCTATTCATTTCCATTTCCTCCATCCCATCACCACAAATCCAAGACCAGGAGAACTGACAGGCAGGAGCAGGCCCGTGGCCATCTTGTCTAGTGTCCAATTTGGGGACGTGCCAGGCTGAAGTATAAGATTCCTACCGACAGCACATATGCAAATCAGGTCTCCTTCCGCAGTCTCTAATAACCCAAAACTGATTTAACTCTTCAAACAAAGTGTAAAATCCCTTTCAAGATGTGTGCTACTGTTCCAAAAATTCTGGCTACTTTTGATATGCAAATATAGACCCAGCCTCCATATAAAACTCGCCAAGTTCTTGATTTCATTTTCTTAATTTCATCCAGTAGCACTGTTTCGCACAGTCTGCACGGAAAAAGGCAAAATGTTTCCTTTAGCAGTTGCTAATTAATTCAACAACTGGTCCTTTCCCTTCTTTGTTTTCTATCCTACTCATTTTCAACCTGGTCAGCCACTGTAAGCATCTAAGGCACCCATGAAAAGTAACAAAGCCATAAAGTCCCTGTGATGATTCTTCAATTAGCTGTACAAGGATGTGCACCATCACAGAAAAATGTTTCTTCTCCTAATGAGAACTAATGATCCTGTACCTGGGGGTATTCTGCATTAGGATCAAAAGAATCCAATCAAAACCTCTGCAAATTTCTGATTAAACCAGACAAAGGAGGGGAGGAAAGCACCAAGTCAGATGCTGAAGGATAATAAAATTCCCTTCCACTTCTCCTTCCTAGAAAATGGTAAATCTAATAGGCATGACTAAGCAGCTATGAGGGAAGACATGAACAAATTTGTAAAGCAAAGGGGAGTTTAAAGTTCATCTCATTTTCCCCTTCTGCAACATCGTCTGCAATCATATTATGATTTAAAGGCCACCTTTCCCCCAGTGGGAAGCGGGTGAGAAGGGTGTGATTCAATTTTGCATACCAAACATGATGGGAGAAGGAGAAAGGCCAGGAGGCACTAGCTGAACAGCCGCATCCCTTTGGCACTGTTAAATGTGTGTTTCTTCTTCCAGTTCTTCAGGGTACAGGAAAAAAAATAAAATAATGTCTTGGTGGCATTTTCTGTCCAAGTTTGGACATGGAAAGATTGCACCTCTCACTACTGGGAGCTTAGCCAGAGCAAACCCCGATTCAACCAACACCAGCCTCGTGAGTCTGCCTTGAGAAACCCCCTGGAAACCAAATATCAATCCTACCCTTTTCTAGAAGCTGTCACCATTCCCTGCTGCATTTCCAGCTCACCAGAAAGCTGTCACGCTGCTGTTGGCTTACACCTTTCCTTCTTGCCAGCAGGATTAACCTCGTCTGTGTTACAGCACTCAGAGATGGCAGCTAGGCTGTGCCTAGGGAACAAGAAAGATTATCCTAGGGGTTGCAGGGGAATGAAGCAAAGCAGCAAGTACCACTGCCTAGGCGCACCCTGCCTGCCACCCAATTCCTTAGTAGATAACTTTTTTCCAGGTAACATCTGATTACAAACAATACTTCATGTCCATGAACGGCTACAGAGGAGTGAAATGCAAGAGGGGAGCCATAAATGGAGGAAGCAGGTGCTGGGGGCTGTCTGCAGCAGGGGAGAGCTTTGGAGAACTGTCACCAGCCAAACACAGTAGTAGAAGTGCCAGCAAAAGTGAGTCAAGAGCCAGCTGGTCTGCTCAAGAACTGAGCAGATCTGGATGTCAGGAGATCCGGACACTGCTCCGTCTTCTGCAAGACCACAGGCAAGCCACTTCGCTTGGCTCCACTTCTCCCTCCCCTCCTGAGGTGGGTTTGTCTTACTAGCAGCATGGCCAGTGCCAGAGGATCATCAGGGTTCAGCAGAGCCCTGAGCCATGCTGGAGCCTTCCAGCCTCAGTTGTGGGGCCAGCTAATGGCCAGAGTCCCCACTGTCCCACCATCCTGCCAGGCCCTCCTCTGAGAAGTCACTGCTGCCCCACCGAGAGCACAAGCACGGAAGAGAAGAGCTCACACTCCCTGGCCCCATGCACCTGTATCCTCCAGTTCAATAAAGTGTCATAAAAGCAGAGAAATTTCACAATAAACACAAATAGATCAATAGCATTAGAGCTAGTCTTAATAGCTGCCTCAGGCTTTTCATACTACACTTTCGAAAATGTCCAGTAGTGAGTAATTAATGACCGAACCAAGTAATTACTTTCTTGATTTTTCTCAAAACTAGAATTCACTGAAAGAACTTTGAGCTTTACTGGTGCTACACAGCAAATTAATTCAGTAAGTGCTGATATTACAAGTCTGGGCTGCCTGTTAAAAAACAGCACTGCTATACAGTCTGTCTTTCCTTGCTGTCTGATGTAACCCTTTATATGCTTCTCCAGCTCCCTGCGAGAAAGCAGCTCAACCCCATATGGCTCTGCACATCAACCCTCAAAGATTTTGCTGCAGTGACCTTGGCCAGGCAGCAGGGAGACAACTTGTCTTAGAGGAGACACCGGGACCTCAGCTGTCCCCTGCCAGGAGCCCTCAAACGGCAAGCGAAGCGAGTCCTCACCTTATGCCGCCACTATCACAACGAGCGAGCAGGAGCGGAGGGAGGAACACAGGGGCTGCTCCAGGAGCCTCTGTGGGAGGCTCAGCCTCAGTCTGCCGCCCGTGGACAAGCAGGAGGCAGGCTAGGAGGCATACAACACCATCTGAGGAGCCACTGACACCCCGTCCTCCCTGCAGCCCAAAGAGGTGGTGATTCCAGGTGTGCCTACACATCCTTATTTTCTCTGCACCTCAGGAGGGAGAGGTTTTGCTAGGCCTGCCCTTTTTGTGTTTTCCTTATCACAGAAGCCAGGAGTAGGTCCACAACAGACTGCTTGACAGCCCAGCTCCTTTCACCACGTTCCTTTCCAGAGAGCAGGTAACCCATCAAGAAAGGCAAGAGAAAACAAAGAAAATGACCAAACAGCAGTAGATGCAGCAAACAGCACAAGGCAGTGAAAAAAAAAAAAAAAAAAAAAAAGAGATTAAAGATCCTGCCTCTGTCAAGACAAGTACCTCTGTCTCTCCCAGAGAAAAGGGAAGTAAATCTCCAAGTTCTTTCCACCTCTTTTATTACATACACTTGATTTCTGCTGTGAGTCTCATTTCTGACAACAGCCTGAGCTGTCACCTCTGGACTCTCCATGCCTCCTTGCCTGCACCTCCTGACCCACTCCAGAACCCCAGGACGTGGCCTTCCAGCAGCCGTGGCACACCTGCGTACAGCTGAGAGTACCCTTCGCAAGGTGCTTGTAACGAGGCTGTTTTTACTCTCTCAGCTTCAGCCACCACAGTCCCTGTGCCCATACTAACCTCCTTTGACAACTTTTGCATCGGAAGCCACTGCCATGGGAGGAACTGCTCGTGGAGCTCTTCCACAGGTGGAAATCCCAGGAAACCACGAGCTGCATGCTGCCTGCTGAGGATCCTGTCACAGCTTCAGCTTGTGATCCTACAGGTGTGATCCTACAACCTGTTGTAGGATCTCTGAGGAAGAGGAGGATGGTCCAGGCCACCTGTTACCCATGGCAGCCCAACACACAGAGAAACAAGCACAAAACTACAGACCCTCATGTGAGAGGAGGGACGTGAGTTCAGGTCCTCCGAGACCTCCAGCCTTTGTCACCTGGCCCATCCTCGGCACCACAAGGCATCTTGCACATGGTATCTGAGGCCAAACTCCACAAACGATCCTAGATTTCAATCATCTGCAGCATGAGATGCTAATAAAATGAGCGTTGTAATTGCGTGTGCTTGTGCATATGCATGTGCGTGCCTGCATGAGAAAGAATACCAGTCAATAAGCAAATTACTGAAGTAATCCTTCCATCCCCACCAGTAATGAATTATTGTTTCCCTGCTCCTGAGAGCATGGCTGTAGCTTGGGAGCTTAACATTCAATCTGACATGGACCTATAGCATGCACTTTTAATCCCTTTAAGCACAGTGACAGCTAACAACAAACCCCTCAAGCAGAGGAAGCACCGCATTTCTTTCCCATCTTTCCATTACCATATTTTTAATTGGCTGGGAATATCCTTTGCTATTGTCAAAACAAATTCTGCTAAATCACTGCCTCAGATTTGAGGAGAGAAGCCTGGAACAGAGAGAGAGAAGCCAAGAAAATCCACCTGCAAACGAAGGTTTCTGCGGGGGGGAGCACCGCGGGGGCAATGTCAGCTCCTGTCAGCTGGCCCCAGCGCAGCACCGTGCCCGAGGCTTCAGTGCAGAGCAGGTGATGGAGAGGTGCAAACAGAGATGGATCTGCTGGCTTGGTCAGAGGGAATGCGAGAGGGGAACCGAAATGATTACGGTGAGAAGGATATAAAAAGAAAATACAGTGGCAAGAGTCCATCTGGAAGTTCAGAGGCCAACAGCTGAGTGAGACAGAGCCCGGAGTATGATGAAGAAATAACCAGCACTATAGAGAAATCAATTTTAACAGGAGAGGCAGAAGGCCCTGGAAGGGAGGCCCTGTCAGAGGGAACGTGGGAAGAGGAGGAGGAAGAGGAGAAGCAAAGGCAACACTGTACAAATTATGTTCATGTATGTAAGCTCCTGACACAAGTTAGAAGCTTTTCCTTGGCCTTGCTTCCTCTCTTCTCGTCTCCTCTCTCATCGGAAAACGAGGTTTTGACAAAGCCTAAACATTAGGAAAATAATTCCAATTCTCAGTTTCTTGCTTTGTTTTAAAGAAAATGTTTTTCTTTTTGACCATGTGGAAAAAGCTAACTGCTTTCTTCCTAAATAAAACATTTCTCAGAAAAATGCAATTGAAAACAAACAATGCTGAAGCTGCTGGAAAGGGGGAAGGTGGGAGGTTTCTACCCTGCTCTGTCTTCCCTGTGTCATGAATCTCTCAGGGAAACTGCTCAGCAGGTCCAGAAGAAAGTGCAAATAGAGCTCCAAGCAATTTCTTTTCATCCATCTTCACAGCTGAGGTCAATAAGGAAAAAACTACTCACTCTTGCAGGCAGGGAAGCTGGGGCAGGGGGAGAAGTTGTTTAAACACACTCCAAGCTCTAAGCACACAGCAAACCCCGCTGCAGCCATTGAGACAAGTGCCATGCAGAAACCCCTCCCGTGCCGAGGTGTCCTGCTTGCCCTGGGACAGGGCCGAGGGGGAGATGCAGTCCATCTGAAGAGGCTCACGGGGCAGGCTGGGGAGCTTGGAGCTCCCTGCGTTCACCCCAGGACTGACAGCCAGCACTGGGCCATGTCTTGGATCAGCTTCCAACCTCAACATATCAGCTAAAGCAGAGGGGGAGATCTTTTTCCTCTACAAAAGGCCTAGCACAGCCCCCCAGGACAAGGAGGGGAGTTACAGCCCCCCTTTTGCTGCCTGCTCTGCCAGAGACTCGGCGGTGCAGAGGGTGCTGGCTGCTGGATCAGGTCACAGGATCTGCTTCATTAACAAGCTGCAAGGGGGCTGGTCAGGAAGGCAAATCCTGACTTCATTCACACAGTTAAATGAGGAAAAACAAACACCAAAAGAACCTGACAGAGCAACTAGAAGGATTATCGTTAAGCACAGGTTTCCAGAAGCTTCAGTGTAACAGGAGGTTTAAGTCCAAGAGGGTTGGCTTTGCGGTGTTGGAGAGGCCTTTTTTGTTCTTGCTTTGTTTGATATAAAATGAGTTCTAAATAAGTCAGCAGTGTACAGGATTTGTGTGAAAGCAAGCCACAGACCCTGTTCCATAATGGCACTGAATGGCTCCGTCTCCTAGGGGAGATCACAAACAAGCCGCTTCCACCAGCCTCTTCTATCAAGTTAATTTCTCTGCCCTTTTATTATGATGGGCAGCCCGTACGCTCATTTGCGGCACATACAACAAGGGCTATACACAATTATCTGGGCTTAGAGAATACTAAATATCCCTGCTCTGGAGCTAGGCAACATTACGCAGCGATATGGGAAAGACCTCAGGATACAGCCCGCCGTAGAGCAGAGTCCCCACTCCATGAGCCATGCCCACAGCCTAGCATCTGCGTTGCACCGGAACATTCGCAAGAGAGCTATAAAATATGGAGATAATTCTCCTAATGTCTCCAGCATTTAAAAGCTGATTAGTGTTGCTTCTAATATAGCTGGGCCAGGGACTAAAGTGGCACGAGGCATCTGGTCCAGAATTTAAGTGCAGGTGTCAAAGGAGCTGCTGCTAGCACAGAGGCAGAGGCAAGGCTCCATCCTCCTGCCTCTTCTCTTGGCTCTGACCCCAAGCCGTCAACAGACCAGGCGACAAATGATTCCTGCCCCTGGAGCAGACAGAGCTCAGCTCCTGGCCTCCTCCCCTGCTCGATGCACAGGGCCCTGCTCAGAAGGTTCTGCACGAGGACAAGTTGTACAGCCAGAAAACGGAGCAGCTCCTGCCCAGCCACGCAGGTCTGACCCTCTGTCACCCTCATACGCAGAGGGCAGCCACAGCATGAGAGGGGTGGCCCTGTGGTCTCCCCATGCTGCACGTGTCAGGGACAGTCACACCTCACATATGCCTGCTCGGGAACCAGCAAGTCCTTTTGAGTTCCAGACCCAGCGGTTTCTGGATGCACAGAATGCTGTAGTTACAACCTTTTTTTCCTTTTTCCTTTGGGTAAGTCCTAAAAAGTTAGGATGGCAGCATAACACACAGGGCAAGAAACCAACATGGCCCGTTCAAGGAAACGGCTGCAAAGCCACACAGCACACCTTCACCTACTGCTGCATCGAGAAGTAGTATACTTCCCACCACAGCACAGATGGTATTTGCCATCAAGCAACGCATCACCCAGACAAGTTTCTTAGCCAGGTTGTAACCCCCAGAATGAAAACAAGTCAGGCAGTGGGTTACTGGGCCAGCAAAGGATGGATCTGCCTCTTTCCAGAGTTCCCCAGAATACGGACATGATTTCATCAGCAGCTGCATTATAAACTGGGCAGCGTTTGCCCTGAAGCAAAACACTTAATACCCCCACGTCGGAACTGCAGACTTATCTTTGGAGGGTCTCTCTGTCCTGGAAAGGCGTGCGGTTGAGCCTGGCAGCCTTCCCACACCGCACCTGCCCAAACACATCTGCTCTGCATCAGGGCAGCACGGAGCTCCAACAGGTGGATGTGGTTTGGATCACCATGACAGCCAGGAGAGGATTTCATGAGGAGTCCCATTCTGCACCCCAGAGACATCCAAGGCTATGGAGCTGATGGGTCCGGGGCGGGTGCACCTCTTGGAGCACATTCTGGGACAGCACGACAGGATCTTGGAGCACAAGAAGCCCATGCTCAGAGTTTCTGGTCAGGATTTTTTGACCAAATCCAAAGCTCAGCTGCTGAAGCTGAGTCAAAGTTCTTGGAAATTGAATCCCTCTGTACAGAGCAAAAGCAGCCAAAACCACTAACCTGAATTCTCAGACTAGGGGTAGAAAATCCTTCCCACACTCCTAATTGGGCCACATGCTGATCCCACAGAACCAGGGAGCGCAGCCCACACTGCTTTGGCCGCCGCTGACAAGGAGCCGGTCTGCCTGCTCCCATGGGGAAAAGCCATTCCCACCCACCACCATCCCTGTCCTTTGGGAGGCCAAGCCTCAAGCAAGGAGGAGGCCTGGAGGCAGGGTCACGTAGGCATCCAGCCCCGTTCAAACAGCAAGCCTTCCCACACTGCTGGGGTCCTTCTTTGCACCTCATTTCTAGCTGACAAACCGAACACAAGCTGCTCTCTAGCACAAATCCCCTCCTGGCAGTCACGTAAAGCCCTTACTTTGAGGGGATGCAAATGAACGCTCGGTTATGTGTACAGAGCTTACAGACAGAGGAGATGGCCCTTTCTGTCCCCACGTAAGCTCAGTGCATTTGGAGGCTGCAGCTGGGCTGGGAATGGCAGGAAAGCAGCTGGTGTCACACCAATTCATCCATCCAGCTACTCGATCGGGGCCAAATTGGAAAAGTAGCAGAGTGCAGGCTTCCTTTCGGTAATTCCTAGTCTTCCTTTAACCTCTTCTCATACCCCCGAACAATTTGTGTTCAGTTCCTATTTCAAGCAAAAGCTTGTGTTTCTTATCGCTTACCTGGCTGATATAAAGAAAACGTCCCCCTGCAAGGGGTTTCAAGTGGTCCCTATGTTTAGCTCAGTAATCCTGCAGCAAGTCTGGAAAATACTGGCTTGACAGCCCTAGAGGCAAATCCTCCATGCACAGGAAGAACAGAGGAAGCCCACTGCCTGTCTAGCACGTGTTATTTTAGCTCCACTTAGGATACCCCGGTCTCTGAGGAAAAGGACTTGCACCCAGACAGGCCTCAGGATCTCAGCTGGGATCCCTATGGAGTAGATGTGACAAACGCTGCGCACCCGATTTCTCCTTCTACCTGCTCTGCTGCACTTGCTGCTGCTAAGGTCTGCTCCACCTTGCTGTCAGGAGCTCTTCCATCACTTCTCCAACTCTTCCTTCCAAGCCTAAGATGCAGTTTCAACTTTCTGCCTTCTGCAGCTCAAAGATTTGGCTCCTGACCCTACATCTTGCATTTCCAAAGTGCAGTCACCTCCTGTCTCGATCTCAGCTTCCCAAGCCATTTGGGAACTCATTTGTGCTCTGACAACAGAAATTTTGTATAATTTGCTTTCCTGAATCTGAGATCATTCCCTGGATCTGCACTTCTGGGAATCAAATCCCAACCTACTGACCCCCCTTCCTCTGTTCTTCCTTCTCTCAGCCACTATTGCAAGCAGTTTAGAGACCACGGCCACCCCTCCTGCTCCGCAGTCACAACGCCCCCAGGCCCCAGCAGTTAACCCTGGGGTACTCACATCTGGCACCCTGGGAGGCTGGTGCCAAAGTAAAACTGATTTCTGCAGCTGCAAAATGGAGCAGGTGACATTTACCCACCTTGCCCCAGGTCCCTGGCCAAGGGCTTCCTATACATAACAGACAGCGACAGGCAGCACCAGCCCATGGCGTAGCCCCCCCAGACACCTACCATGGCTGTGAGACCCTCGAGCATGACCCCACCACCGTGCCACAGCCAACTGAAAGGAAATAAACCCAGTGAATCACTAATAGGGATGCAGGGCTAAAATTCATAACTCTGTAGACTGAGACAGGCTCCCCTCCTTCTGCAAACTGCTGAATGCTAAATCTCGCCCTGCCATGTCCATCATCCAGACTGCAAGCTTCAGCAGCTAGAGATCCGTTTCCTATAAATTTTCTGCAGTGCCTAGAACACTTGTAGTCTCCCTAAAATAATGATTGGAGGCTGGATAGAGGAGAACAAACAGTTCAGATGTATAGTTTATCTGATGAATTTAGCCTCTTCTCCTGTTCCTGCAATATCAGGTGGACAAATCCAATTTCCTCAAATGCATTTGTTGTTCGAGTTTATTTGACAAATACTTCCCCAAACAATTGCCTCTACATTCACTTAGCAAATATTTAAAATATGAACTGTGCTGTTTAGTTAATCCCCTGGCATTCTGCTATTCCCTAGTGCAGTAGAGAAGTTAGGTTTTTTCCCCAATATTAATGATGACTGAATTTAAAATGCAGCTTTTACCAGCTTTGTTCTTTCACTGATAACACCAGATGATCTGGCGGCGCTTATTAGGAAAGGAGCTGGTCAGTTGTCTTTCTGATGAAATCAAATTTTGCTGGAAAGCAATAACCCATTGAAGCAGACATTTCATCAGAAACTCCTCACAGTCAAATGACTTGCAGCAGCTGAAGGGAGGGCGCCTCTGGGAGCTCTGCCCTCGGGAATCCCTGCCTGCTGTTTTGCCAGGTTAGGGGCACGCATTTGTGTCAGTCACCTATTAACTCTGCATCTTCAGCCAAAAGCTGGGAAGTTTTGGTCTGGTCGATGTTCTTTGAACTGGGGATATCCTATGCCAGGCATGCTTTACAAGGGGAGATAGAGAAGCACAGGAAAACACACAGGATCCAGAATAATGGTGTATCAGGCATTTTTCCCCACTACTTACCTCCCAGCCTGCTCAGGAAGATGTTTCCATGCAGCAGAGGTTTCAATATCCATAAGAAGGCAACGAATGATGGGGACTCGGGATTTTGCCCCACGATTTTAACTGATGACGTACAGGCTGACACTTCAGGGCTACCTTTGTCCCTGCACCAAGGAACACTTCTCAGTTGCTCCCAGGACCTTCGCTAGACATGCCTGACCAACCAGACCTCCCTCAGGAGAGAATGACTGGATCTGTGGGTGAAGGGAGAGGAGGTTTTATTTACATTCGCTTTAGCAAGGCTTTTGACAGGTTTCCCAACAATATCCTGCTATTGATTTGGAGATGTTACAGCCTGGAAGGCTTGGACAACTGGAAGGGTAAAAAGCTGGTTGGAAGGTCATGCTCAGAGGGCTGGGGCTACCAGGTTCTGCTCTGCCTGGAGGCCAGTTACAGGTGGTAAGCGCCACGCTTATACCAGGACCTGACCCGCCTGGCGGCTTTACCGGTGACTGCGCGAGGCAGAGCACGGTCATCCAGTCTGCAGGTGACACCAAACTGGGGGAGCCGACGGATATGCTCGGGGACACACTGCTGTTCAGGGAGTCCTAAATAGCTGGGAGGAAGGGCTGACAAAAACCTTATGAAACTCAACCAGGACAAAGTCATGCCCCAGGAAGGGAAAACCCTTGCAGCGAGACAGGTGAAGTTTGGGTGAGGCCACCAAGAAGGTCGAAGACTGAAGCAGTTGCCCCACCATGAGAGGCCAAGGGAGCCAGGCTCTGGGGGCTGGCAGCAGAATGGAGGTTACCTGCACAGAGGCTACCAAGAAGATTAGCCCAGGCTTTTCACCTAAGTACACGGCAGGAAGATGGGAAACAACAGGTAAAAGCTGATGTACTGGCCATAAGGACTGTCCGCCTGGTCTGATCTCAAACCTAACCCTGCCTTGAGCAACATGTGGGACCAGAGACCTCCTGAGCCCCTTCCCGCCTATGACTCTAGGAAACCTTTTTCCAGTGGCAGGTGAAGCAAACAAAAATGATGGTTATGCAGAGTGGCAGAGTTTGAGGGTTATAACAACATACCTTGGTAAAATTTTGTCTCTAAAATTTCCTGCTCATAGAAAAATGTGGGGGGAAAAAAGTTATTTTGGTCCAAACTGGACCAAACCCAACATTTGAAGAAATACTGGAGTACCGAAGTCTGCATTTCAGCAAGCTCAGCTACAGAGACACATCATTTCAGACCTAGAGAAAATCAGTTTCTAGGCACCACAATTGCAAAGAAAAATGCAAGAGTTAGGTGCTTAAGAGTTCAACCAGAACCAGAAGGCAAATAAAAAGAAATCACAATTCATTATTCATCAGAATCTTCTGCAATCTCTTTTAAGACCATGTCAGGATATTTTAGCACTGCAGGTATCAATGGGAGAGGGGGGGACGACTGCAAATGTGACTTTGAAATTTGCTTTTCACGACTTTTTTCCCCCCAGTAAAAATCTCATTGCCTGAATGTTCTTGGAAAGGTACCAGAGAAAGGTTGGGAATATCGCCCAAGCAAATTCACTTAAGAATTCAAACAAACACATCAGGACACAATTTTGCTTTTGTCACCCAGCTCTGGAGAAAAGCTGAGCAGTTAGGAAAAGGGCAGTAAAAGAACAAATGCTTCATTAAACCTGTTTTCAGGCATAAGAACAACAGACAACCCATTACTGGAAACGGCCTTCCCCGCTCTTTAGTCGAGCAAGAGGCTTTGAATGCAACATTGAGCTGGACAGCAGTTCTTCATATTCCCATTATTTATTTTGCAACTCTGAGAGACACAGCCAGGACAACCCATCCTTCTAAGTGGCGTACCGACACAGGAGAGGGAGAAACTTCACATCCTCACTCCACAAACCCCACCCGCTGCCAAGATCAGCAAACGACACATGAGCACACCAGGCAGGCCGACAAAAAGAGTAAAAAGGGCTGAGACGCAGTGAATTCCTTCCCTGCTCACCAGCACACCTTTTTTCACCAAAGAAAAAGGAAAAAAGGGCCAGGTGGCAGCTCTGGCAGGGGATTTGTGTTCTGTTTTGGTTTTTAACCTTCAACCCAACTGTGTCAAATGTTCACAGGGCATGGTCAGGAGAGAGAGTGGTAGTGGCTTGAACTCACAGCTCCACGGCCAGGGTGGCTGGAGGTCCACATCCCTCCCTTGCCTCCAGGGGAGGGAGAACAGCAGCAGCCGTGCAGGAGGCACCGATCTCCTCTGGGCTGAGCTGTCTGGAAGCCCTGCTCCAGAAGGCAGGACTGGCAGCCAGGCACAGACCAGCACCATGCTGCCAGCACGCACCCAGCTCTTCAGCTGGGGGCTCCTGATCCAAACACACTTCCAGGGGGATGTCTATTTGAAAACACCTCCCGCCAGCCCATCTGTGGGCCTCAGAGAGTTAAAAGAAACTGGACTTAGAGTTCCAAGCAGGGATTTTTCCAACCCTCTCTCCCTGGGAAAGGTGGGCTGTGTAAGGTGCTTCGGAGAAGCCATGCTTTGTTCAAAGAGGCTGCAATTGCTCCTGCATGTCCTTTAATCCCTGGCTCCATCTCTGACTCAGCCTGCTTTACAGAATACTCCTTAATGGACTGGCTCACTCCAGCTACATGCTTTATATCTCTTTAGCTCCATGAGCAGATGGAGTCCAGGGACAGCAGGATTTATATTTCTTGCTTGAGTTGCAGCTTGGCTAGGTGGAAATAAAAAACGAGAAAGAATGAGGAAATGGCATCGTAACAGCATTTACCTCGTGGGCTTCAGAGCCTCTATATTCTACCTGGGTAGTGTTTGCCGTTGTCAGTATTAATCCCGTGTCTTCCTCCCCAGCTGAAGAGCAGGAGCCCCAGAGGGATGGTTCTCCTCCCCACACCATCTGATGGATGGAAGGGAGTTTCCAGAAGCTCAGCGAAATACTCAGCTAGCAAAGTCTGTGCATCAGTGCTGATTTGCACCAGCAGATAATCTGGCCCTGGCCGTTTCCTTCAGGGCACGCAAAAGAAAACCAGGAAATGCTTCTGACCTCTGAGGGCTTTAAAGAGGGAGAAAATGAGACAAAGGTATGAAAGCAAACAGCAAGATTGACAAGGGCTGAGGAAGGAGGAGCACAATAGGCTCCTAAACTCCTTACCTTTCTCTGTATTTAGCAGAATCAAAGGGGAAAAGGAAAAGAAGGAGAGGGAAGGAATTATAATGAACATGAAGCCGTCCCTATTAATTAATTACCCCCTTTATTTTGTGAAAAGGAGGCTAGAAGCGCATGTCTGCTCAGCTTGGAACACAACCCTGGCACTTGCTCCACACGTCCCCTCCCCGCCTGTGCGCGGGGATAATTAATCCATTATGGGATGGAACATGCGCTGCTCCGCCATAAAAAAAAAAAAAAAAAAAGATCTATTTCTCCTTTGCTTTTCCCCTCCTCCCCAAAGAGACATCTGAAACATATCATGTAATAAATGTTTCTTGGATGGAAGGAGAGGTATTGTTCTCTCGCCGTGGAAACAATCCCATCGGTGGGGCCAGCCAGGACTGAGTGAGGCCGGATACTTCACTCAGCAGCTCTGACGATATCCTGCATGACAGGGTGGCCTCCAAAGGCCACATTTTATGATACTCCCTTTGAAAAGCAGCGCTCGGAAGAGGGCAGGGTGAGCCGTCGCTCACCGAGAGGAACGAGTTCTCAGGGCTGGAGCTGGGCGTCCTCGCAAGGGCCAGCGGTCGGCAGCAGCTGCTCAGCACAATTCGGGGCAAAGCTCAGCCTTCCTGCAGGCTCTTCCAGCTCGATGCTCTCCTTGGAGCCTGTGATCCAAAGACCTACAAATGAAGTGCAGTGGACTCCCGGCGTGCATCTATGACAAACTTTATCCCCCCGCTCCAGCAACTATCATGATTTTTCTATTTCTGGCCAACCTTGCCTACCATTCCTTCAGCTCCCACTGCGTCTGGGGTGAGATGTTTCTCCCTGAGACACCTTTTCCATCTTCCTTCCCTGCCTGCTGCCCTGCCATCAGCTCAGAGGGCAGGAGCTCTCTTCTGCAGCGCTCAAATCGCACACAGCACAAGGCTTGCTCCATGGAGCTACAGATTTTTGCATGCTCCCTAATTAAAAAAACCATGCATGCCACACTCCTCATGCCCCTTTGCTGGTATGAGGAACAAAAGAAGCAGCTACACTAAAGATTCCCCCAAGAAGGATGGGGCAGGTTGTCGGCTACCTGCACAAGACCCTTTGCTCCCGGTGGTTTGCTATGCTCAAAGCACGGAAATTGCGTGAGATCAGAGCTACCCAGCACCGATCTAACCCCTGATCCCAGCATCACATTTGCATCAGTTTATCAGAAACATTTCTTCTTTCTGCTGACATCCAAATATTCTTGGCATGAAGGAGCTGCTGACATTTATTCCTGAATTGCCACATTGCAGGAGCCTTGGCTAAGACTACTGTTGCATAGGAAGAGCAAAGGGACCTTGTTACTCAGTAAAGAGATGTCTTCTACAGTGTATCTGTCTAGATTAGACTTGGGTCACTTCCTCTATTCATTTCCCCAGCTGACTTTTTTAAGGCTCTTTGAAAGGAACACTCGAGCTCAGTACAATGTTCTTGATTGCAACCAGAACTGGTTGAAAAATGCTGAACAAATTGAAAGAAATTCTCGTTTTCATTCCTTCCTCAAAACATTTCCAGGGTTTTTGGTCAGTACTTGGAACCGTGAAAAACCCCTAGGCTCCCCTATACAACAGCAAAAGCTTTTTGCGCAGAGTCAGCAGCGTTTTGAAAGCCTGCCTGTTGATCTCACGGCTGCAAATGACTTCTGTGTCTATCAAAGACAGAGGAATGTCACGACGTCTTTTCAGCAAGACATCTCTCACGCCGACACCCAGGTCACGGAGAAGCGCTCCCTCACCTCTCCCTCCGCACGTTCTGCGAGCAGGTCCCAGAGCTAGGAGCAGTCACGGCACTGCTGATCCCACCTTTCACGTGGCAAAGCTGGAGCACGGGGCGAAAGCAGCGGGGGCTAGCAGGGACCTGCTGCCCCCCGTCCCCCAGGCAGAGCCCCACGCGCTGAACCACAGCGGGGCACCCACCCGCCAGCCCCACATCCACCTCCAAATCCAGCCCTACCCCACAGCCACCGAGCACCGCGGAGCCAGCTTCATGTTGGCTGCTGGGGATCTCATGGGCTGATTTTAGCTCTTGAGCATCTTATTCTGTGCCTGCCGGGAAGATGACATATTTCACTTCAAACAGCGAGCAAAGCAAACAGCCACCTACCTACCCAAAGTGCCCAGCCTCTCTGGCAGAGGGGAGAGTTTGTGCACTGCTCATTTTCTTTCTTCTTGAATTAACGCGAGCTAAACAATTTCCTTTCTTCCCCTGCACACCTCTCCTCCAGGCATCTTCCCACCCCCCTTCCTTCTTTTCCGTGCCAGCCACCTCAAGCAGAAGGCCCTTCGAGGCTCTAGCGACTTCAAAGACACCAGGTCCAATGTGCGCCGAGCGATAAAAACCTCCACAGCATGTGTTGGGCAAATTAATATCCCCTCCAGAGCCACGGGCTCCTCGGTCCCAGCAGCACTATAATGAGATGTTATACCGGAGGGGAGGGGGACTCGATGCAGAAGGGGAGATGTATTTAATGTATGCAAATTGACTAACATTCAAATTGCCACTAAGTTAAAAATAACGCATTGCATGAGGAGTCCATCCTTTAAAACATTTGTTTATTCATTAGGGTAATATCAGTTATCTGTCTCCTTGTTTCCTTCTGCATCAAGCACTCGCTCTCAGCGAAGTTAGCGTTTTGCAGAGCTGGGGATGGCTGTGATTTCCCGCTGATCTCCAACACCGCTCAGCCACACCGGTTCCCTCCCCTTTTCTTTTCTTCCTGCTCACAGGCAGGATTAAAGCCACCTTTCCTCCTCGGGGAGCTGCTCAGAGAACAGGGGTGAACTTGAAGGGCAGAAGGGGTCCCTGACACCCAGACTGGCTCCTGCAAGCCAGAGCCCTCCCGAGGGCCGGAGCCATGCAGCATCCATCCCACTGGGCTCGGCTCCTGGTGGCCAAATTGCACTGAGGGCACAGCACCAGGCTCTGCTTCTGGGAAACGGCAACGTGAGCTCCTCCTCCTCCCAGCCACAGCTCCTGAAGGCAGGTCCTACCTGGAGTCCTAAGGCTGCCACTGAGCTGGGGCGGTCACTGATGTGGGCAGGCGCGTCCCAGTGATCCTAGCTAAACGATCCCATGACAGCACCGCTGCCCATCACCCATCAGAGAGCAGTGGGGTTTTGAATGGTGCTCGATGAGAAGCATTGTAGGGATGGCACCTTGCCCTTCCCAGACAAAGGTTATAGCAAGTCCTGCTGCCTGGGGAGCCATCTGGGCCCTAAAACTATTTCCTTTGTCCAATATTTTCATACAGACTTCCTGTTTGCAGCAGGTTCCAGAAGGTTCTCAAGTGGGAAGCCTCCGTCTCCCCCACATACCTCAGGTAGTTCTTCATTCAACCCTGCTGAAGCGTGCCAACACCTTGCAGCCTCTGCACACACAATGCCTTCTGAGACAGAGATGGGGGGATTTCCACTGGGCTCAAGCACAGAGAGACCGTGTGAGCCCTGGAGAGCTGCAGAGGTCTGACAGACAGTTCACGGTGGAGCAGAGAACCAGCAACTGGAGGGAAGCTTTCCCAGTCCCCAGGAGAATGAACCCTGCAGGCCAGACAAACCCCACTGCAGCTGCAGCTGATGGGCCTGGGTCAGCGCTACGGCAGCTGGACTGCCTCCAGGTCCTCGAGAAGCATGTTCGGGGGTTCCAGTTCTCTTACTGGGTCCCGTTTATTATTACTTAGCCAAAGACTGACAAAGTTACCGTGTCAGTACAACCCTACAGCACCTGCCAATAAGCAAGAGATCTATTACTTCACTAGTTAACTCTGCCCCTCTTGGGACCTTGTTCTCCTGTGCTGTGTATAATAAGAGCGGTAAAATTCGTATGGAGACTAAAAGGAGTCTAATTACAGCAATTAGCATTACTCATTTTATTTCAGCTAGAATCTTAAATCAGCACACAAACAGACGCTCACACTGCCAAGAGCTGGGCTCGCTGATCGAGGCAAGGAAGGAGAGAGGCTGCGGTGAGATGCCGCAGCAGCAGGGCTGGGACCCCCTCTTCAAGCCGGGAACACGCAGGGAGCAGGGCATACCTCTGCAGGGACCTTGACAGAAATCCTTCCTGATAGCAGCAAGGGTAGATTTAAAGTGATTGGGTTGAACTGCATTAACCTCTGTGTGGACATGGTCACTCCAGATTCAAGTGGCCATTGCTCAGTGTAATGCAAGCCACTTCAATTTGACCTAATTCGCTAGGTGAGTAAATAAACCAAACCAAATAAAGGTTAATGACTGCGAACAAGTGCCACCCCAGAGGAGAGTGATCCACTCTGAGCTTACATATCAAGTCAACACAGATTAACAGCCCGCTGCAGACAGCGTCTCTCATCCCTCTGCCTGGAGCTGCAGCTCAGCAGAGCCACAGTACTGGCACAGCCACTGAGTCCTGAGTGGGAGCAGGACACCCACGACCCAGGTAGGTAAAGCAAAGATCACAAGTCGGGTCTGAAACAATGCTTACCCCTGCTGCACAACACCTGACTTCCAGCTAAGCCAAAAAATGTAAGCACGCCAAGAGGAGGAATGGAGCAGTGCAGAACACGGCTCCCACAGGCACCTCGCACACAGCGCTCTGGCAGAGCGCCGAGCAGCTCCCTCGAGCTGTCGGGCCATGGCAAAAGAGCTTCACCTTGTCACCGTGGGGAGACTGCAGGTCCCACTGCAGTGCTGGCGACCCACCTCTTTCACCAGGGCAGGCTGGAAGAGCCAGGCTCCCCAAACCTTGTAGAGGCACGACATTACAACAGCAGTGAGCACTACAACTGAGTCGGCCACCAGGAAGCAAAACGAGACCAAAAATTTGTGAATGATAGATCAAAACCCAGAGGCTACAGGGACATGGCAGAGAGATACCTTCCAATGACCTACAGACAACTGGGGAAGGGATGGCAAGAGGGGCCAGATCCCCACACTCACTTTGCAGGGCACCTGCTATGCCTGCAGGGCAGGGTGCTGGGCGAGGTGAACGCATCGGCTTAGCTCAGCGGGGCACTTCACGTGTCCCACAGGGTCCTGCTCTCAGGCTGCTGCTCCCCACACCACCTCTTCCCACCTGCAGGCCCCTTGCCCACGCAGGCACGAAGGTCTCGCCAGCCTACGCAGAAGAGGGCGGAGAAGGTGCTTACACAAAGGCAGCTGCTCTTTCAACTTTCCCCAAGCTCATCTCCGTCAGATGTGGCTTTCATACACTCCCCAGGCAATTCTCTCCCCACCCCATACTCCTCCCCCCCAGTTTGTCATTTCCAGTGACATGGCCCCAGCAGTGACGGAGAGCTGGTGGCCGAGGTGCGTGATCCTGCCAGGTGGTGCGTTTTTCAAAGGATGAATAGCGACGGAGCACAGCACGGCCCTGCATCTCAATGAGCTCCCACCCTACTGCAGGGGTTCACTAATGTTTTCCTGGTGTCAATCACACAAATAGATTATTCTGCCCAGCCTGAGTCGCGTGGGCAGTCCCTTTCTCATTCATGAAGCCCCAGCAGTTGCTGGTGAGAAAATGCAGACAAGGAGCTTGCTCGGGTGCTGCACCTGCTCCCTCGCTGCACGCTCGGCCTGGAGATGCCTTCCCCAGGGAGAGGGTTTCTTGAGGAGGCCTGATTCCGTCACAGACCTCATCTAATCACAAAGTTCCTCTAATGCAGTTTGCTGTCTCGGTTACCAAACTGATTTGTTCAGCCAGACACTGCCAGGTATCCAGCAAGAGCTGCTGGTGGTCTGGGGCATGAAGACCCCTCAGAGGCACTAATCCATTTGTTTCACCCCAAACTAAGTGTCCTCTATCAGCTAAGTCCTGCACCGCTTCCTTGACCCAGCACAGCCAGCTGGCCCAAGGGCAGACCGACCTCTTCACTCTCAGAAGAGTATTTTATTTCCCTCACCCTCTCATTCAGTAGTGCCAGTGAGTGCAGCAAGGTCAGCAGTCTTGAGACTTAAAGGTTATAGAATATGGGCTGCCGCATTTAAGCTCATCCCAAATTAGGTACTAGCATTAGGAATTCCTACTTAGTCTGCAAGGTCTGTTCTCTGTTAGCATCACTGAACAGCCTGGAAACATTCCCCACCAAACGCTACAAGCTGGAATGCTTCCTAATTAACTGCATGGGATACGGTAAAAATTCCCTGCTCTCCCCAGTCCTGCAGGAATCGGAGAAGCTAAGAAAGCAGCCACAAAAACCTGACACCAGAGCAGGGGAGATGGAACAGCCTCGGTGAAACATGTACCCACCAGCACACCCGGCTCAGCGTAATTGCCCAGGGCACACGAGGTGGCCATTTTCATAAGGCGGAACACGCCCCCAGGACCAAATAGCGGGGCCTGAAAATTAGGACCTTCACAGCTCAGAGCACAGGGATATGCTCCGTGAAACTCTAATTGCACGATGCTGCAGCAGCAGGCAGGGCTGTCAAACAGCTGGTGGAGCAAACCCGGTCACCTCCAGGCCTGCTGCTACCTGACCTGGCCACTTTAACCACCGCATCCTTTTCCAGATCCATTAATTCCTGCCAAATGCAGCGATTCTGAAGAACGGCAGAGAGGAAACAAGGCAGCTTGCTAATGCCCATCACGTACCTCAGCCTGAGGCCCGCGCTGAGCTCTCCCTCAGCCCCAAGCCTAATTCTCAGCTGCTAGATTCAGAGAGGATCTTATTTTTGAAGGGATCTGCTTGCTGCTACAGCCCATGACCTTTTGCTCAGGATCACAAAGGTCATCACAAAAGGAGGCTCCAGAATCCTCACGGCTGACATTTCCTCAGCTCCTTGCCGAAGCTCTTTCATCGCTGCTGCTCTGGTTTCAGGAGTCGCTGCTCAGTTCAGCTCCCAGCTTTCCTTCCTGCTGTCCGAATACCGCACGCCCGCTATGATGGGGAAATCAAGGTATCACAGCAGTAATGAATTATTGCTCACAAAAAGTGAATCGCGCCCTAAAGATCTAGGGTGAAGTGACCTCCATGAATATCTCCACACATCTTTCCTTTGAGGATTCTCTGTCTAAGCACCAGGGTTACACAGTAAACCAGAGATTAATGCAGAGCAGAACGGAGCACTCCAAGGCAAGAATACAAAGCAGAACAAAGGCTACCTTGTCATGGACTTTCTCACACTCTTTCTTTAAAGGAGGAAAAACTTCCCATGCCCAGTTCCCAACTTCCAACTCTGACTTTGCAAATGCAAGAAAGCTAAGAGATTATTTTGGGAGCTATATTAATCTCCCACCTTTGTAGGAGAGCAAGGCTCCTGAGTAGCCATGTCCCAGGCAGACTTTCCAGGCGGCAGACTTGCTTTCCCTCCCACTGGTTTGAGAGGGTCGAGCCAGGCAGAGGCACCTGGGAACCTCAGGCGTGAGCTCTGGCAGCAGGGAGGCAGCAACCTGCGAGTTCCTGTTCTCCACAGGTCAGTCCACAGAACATATGGTAGAAATACTGCAACTCCCTGCTGTAGCTGCTAGGATTTGTCTTTCCCAGGAAGGCTGGGACTAGAAGCCCTTGGAACAGTAACACAGAATTCATTTAGTTCTGCTGGTTTTCCTCAAAACCTCTGGCCTTAACTCCGAAGTCAACCACACAAGAAAACCCACAGCTATAGAGCTGTGCTGGGGCTGAAAACTAAGCCTCGATACCTGACATCTGCATTCAGAGACCGCACCGAGGTTTACAGAGCCCCATTACTGGTAGTTCAGCAAACTCCATTAGCTACTTTGACCCATAGCAGGAGCCAGGGAAGGCATTTGGGGATCACCGTTCCACCCTGCTTCAAAATGCAGTGAGAGAAGCTGAGCCAAAAGCGAGTGAGAAAACAGAGCTGTGCCGTAGGGTTTCACGTTGCATCTTAGCAGAAAGCGATTTATGTAAGTCCTTCTTGGCACAACGTGCCTTACTCTGCTTATAAAACACTCTGAAGGCCAGCCAGTTGCCATAGAATATTGTTTTTCTTTCAGAAAAATATTTTCAAGGTCTTCCCATTGCATCCAGAGAGCAGAGAATTATCTCCCAGAACGCGCCGGTCGACATGCACATGCGCTGCCGCGAGCCGGTGCGGCCAGCTCCTGCTGCTCCCGGGGGCAAGCAAAGAATTGGCACGGTGAGGGTGGGTCGATCCCTCGAGGAGCGAGGGCTGCCGAGCGACCTTATCTGACAGAGCCTTTCTCACACGCTTCACGATCAAACACACCTCAGGGTTTTTATGGCAAAGGTGTTTAAGACAATACTGCCTCTGTAACATTTTAGCGGAGTGGAAGCGAGCTGCCACGTGCACTGGTAGCTTGTGGGCGACGGAACACCAGCAGAACCACACGACACATGCCACAGCCACCAGGGACCCGCAGCTGGAAGGGTGGCTTGGGGACAGCCGCTGGCTCCAACACGGGTTGAGAACTGGGATAAACCGAGAGAAAACGAATACAAATGCACTGCTGTTTATTTCTGAAGTTACAGCAAAGGGTAGGGAGTGCTCTTATGAATTCTGGTGACGAAGGAGCTTGCCTACCAACACAGCGGTCGGTTCCGGCCCATCGACATTTCCACAGGCACGCCGTCTGCACATGGGGGCTGCCACTTTAAATTTGAATTGCCCAATTTTTCCTATCACAACAGTCTGATATTTTTTGCTCGTGAAGAATAAATATTTACAAACCTTAACTCTAGCCAACAAAGGCATTCTGTTCCAGGATTTTCTGGGGCTTTTGTTCTGTTTTTAAACAGTTTTATAAACTGTTGCCCAACACTTTAATTTCTGTTATTAAAAAAAGCAGTGCAGTAAAAAGATATATGAAGTAGGGGCCAGAGCACAGAAGCTCAGTGTTAACATTCAAAGGTTTTCAGCAATAAGTCGGAAAATGGCTGAAAGCATGTTCAGAAAATGCAAAGGGTAATAGCACAGTAACTGGACATGTCACCAACACGTTGGAAATCCGTTTTCTCGGTAATCTAACGGCGTTTTAACAATTACACACAAGCAAACACAAGACTGTAAACAGACAAAAAAAGATCCAAGACAAACACCCACTCATCGCAGCAGCACCTCTCCTCCAGCCAGAGAAGCTGGCTCCACACTATTCAAACATCTAGAGAGCTGCGAACAAAAACGGAGCCCAGGAAAGAAGCAACCGGCTCACCATTTAGCAAGCATTTGTCATCCCTAAGTACTTGACAACCCACATGCATACATCATCGTCAAGTGCAACACACTTCACTGGGATTTAGAAGCGGGTTTAGTGAGCCTTGCTCGGGGCAGCAAGCAAAGGTCAGCGTAGACATCTGACTAACGCAAGCTTCCAGCACCAAGCTGAGGCTAACCACGCACGCTTCCTCCGCACGGTGGAGCACACGGGGAGGTGTACTTTGCATTGCTACCTGATGCTGTCAAGAACACTGTGTCCAGTTTCTGTATTCACACTTCTGAGAGGAAAAAAAAAAAGGTGTCAAAAATGGAGAGTTCAGATAATAGCTGCAATAATAATTTAGGGTGTGAAAATCCAGCCTTAAGGTGAGAACCTTAAGGAGTTCAGTCAATTCAGTTTCCCAAGAAGAAAGTTAAAAGGTAACTCAACTCTGGTCTGTACATTCCTACACAAAATGATTTCTGATATTAATGGCTCTTTAATCTTGCTAACAGCAATCCAACAGCTGGAGGCTGGAGTTTGAAACATCCAAAAAAACAGACCTTAGGTGAAAATTGCTGCCATGCGGGTCTGTGACATTTCAATGTCTTTCCAGATGAGATGTTCCCACTTGATTACAAGCGGTTGGCCACGTGGCCAGAATTCAGGGGTCGCATCTTCCAGCCTGAGTATGCTGCAGGCAACGCACTACCGTGCCAGACTGGACCCTTTGCATTCATCCCTACTAGGATGGAGAAGCTCTGAATCCCCAACAGTAGCAGCAAGGGAACCCCGCATGTCTGTCTCCGCTTCTGATCTGAACTCCTTGGAGCCTATACGCTGCTAACTGCCCCTGCTTGTTTTTGCAGGATATGCAGCTAGTTTCCTAAGGGGATGATCTGCCTCTCTGACTTGCAAATCAGCTGGTGCCCACTGCCCCTGCTGCCCACAGCTGTCCTCCGTCCAGCACTGACCCACTGGTCTTCAACCACAGCCCTCACTGGCATCCCCAGAGCCCCATCCCAGCTCCAGAGGCAACAGCAGAGGTAACACCCTTACAACCTTACAAAAGTTTTACAAATTGAGGTGAGAAGGCCCCTGACCCAGACCATACAGCAGCACCAGTTTATCCTTTGCTTGCTGGATGTTTCTTACAGGAACACAAATAGGCAAGCAAGGGCATGGGCACAGCTGAGTTGGCATGGGACAGCAAAGGAGAAGGCACAACAGGAGGAGAGCTCCAGCATGTTTGCACTACCATGGCTCCCAGGATGAACGGTCAGCCTGAGCAACCTGGCTGCTCTTGCAGACAAAGAGATGGAGAGACCAGGCTGGGAGCAATGAGATAAATACTAGAGGTAGATGATGCACTGCATACCCAAACACACAATATATAGCTGCTCGACTCTATTAGGTAGATAGATGGCAGGGAATTTTAGAAGAGAAATAGATTTTTTTACTAAGCTAATTAGCTAAAAAGTCTTGTCTGGAAACACGGGCCCCATTGTGTCTGAAGACTGCTGACACACAGCCCAGAGCAACATTTTTCTTCCCTGTTATTACTCTGCCTCCAAGAGCATCCCTCACAGGCACATAGCAGGGGTTAGTGATCCCCTGCGGCAAGCCACTGGCACCCAAGTCACCCAGGAAGGTCCTTAGGTGGCTGGATGGTGCCACAGTAAATACACGTGCCTCTATATAGATACAGACATACATACACATTTCCAAGTATGTCTGCATCTATACATACACATGTATAGGTTACTTACAAGCACATATATATATTTGTATGTAGAAAATGAAGATGAATGTCATGTCAAAGCTGGAGAAGAACCTCCACAAGGGAAGCAGGTTTCAGTCTGAGCCTTACGTGTGCATGCAGCCCTGCCAAGCACACCTGGCTGCCTCCTCCCTGGGGCAGGCTGACTCCTGTTCCCCACAGAAACAGCAGCCACCACTCTGACACCTGCCATTCCACCAAAGCCGTGACAAGGGCAAGGGATGGATGTGACATGCACAGGTATAGACAGGTTCCCTCTGACCCAGGGAGTACAGGATACTTAAGCTCTCAATCAAAGAAAAAATAAGGAAAGGCTGACTGCAGTAAGTAAAAGCACAGTCTGCAGTGAAAACCGGTTTGCTGCTTCACATTAACCAGCCCCTTAATTTAAAAGGGAAACAGAGGGTACTTGATGGAACAGAAAGGCTGTAGATTTGAGACAAATAAAAGAAAAATACGACTTGACCCAGTACAGTCAGTTCTGGAATCCACTGCCCAGGAAGTCATGGAGACGCGCACCAGTGGAACAGACATTTTAAGGGACTGGATAATTTTATGAGCATTAATAACATTTGCAGCTATGCAAGCTAATAAAATGTTACAAGGGTAATCAAACTTCATGCTTCAATGTGTAAGCTGATCACCTGTGAGCACTGGGAAGGAATTTCCTCTCTGGTGCTGTTGCATTGAGCAAGTAGCCAGCTGCACCACAGGGGCTTTTTTTTCCCCCCTCATCAGTGTCACTGCTGCTGCTGCTGCTATGCTTTTGATTTGTTTTTTCCTCCTGTAGTAGCTGGCAGCCACCAGAGAAACTAAGCTCACGGCATCGCTGTCAACTTGCTAAGATTTCCTGGTGCAGTCTTGAGACAACTGATCAGCCACAGTCCCAGGAGAATATCACTTTACTCTGGGACAGTGGATCCTACAAGCTCATACCCTGGCAGCAGGCTCACTCCAAGCCCAGCCAGTCGTTCCAGGTCCAGGCATCCCACGTGTGCTCTTTGCTGCTTCCACATTGCACGAGCTGCGGTGCCAGCAAAGTGCCGGCTCTTCAATTAACACTGCTCCGAGCCACAGGTACTACAAGGGAAACCTGGCAGCTTGTGAGCCCTCTTCCAATTCAGAACTACCCAACGGGTTATTTATAACATCTGAGAGGCAACCTTGGTATTTCCAGTGTTTGCTAGTCTGGGAAGTTAAAGCCTCCGTAATTAATGAACTGACAGAAAACTCTGCAATCTGCTACCACAGGCTTTGCAAAGAAAATGACAGACTTTGCTCCTGTGCCTACCCTTCTGTCAGAGGGAATCCAGATACAATTCAGCCAGCTGGGAAGGAGGCTGAAGCGAAGATGGGACACAGCCACAGTTTCAAAATAATCCTTTCCTGTAAAAATAACCAGCATATCGTTTTACAGATGGAAGTCCAAAGGGATGAAGAGGGCTACTGCATGCTGCCAGGCACTGGGTGAGGAAACACTAGAGGCAGGAGGAGGCTGTCAATGGAAGACCCGTGAGCCTTGCTCGCCTGAAAAAAATAAAGCACTGGAGCACGGCAGCGAGGCCTCTGCTCCGGGCTCGCACCCACTGGCCAGGAAGAAGGGATCGCGGCCTGGTCAGGAGCCATGCTTATCGCCATGGTAACCGGACACCAGCACCAGCACTTCGCTAAAGCCAAGCAGCCCACGCCGTGGCCTGGTTTCACTGTGCACCTCGGGAGCACCTTTTCTTAGGGAAGGCCCTTGGCTTTTGGATCTTTTTTTCAGCCATGGAGAAGCAAGGCATGCTTCCCTGGAACAGGAATTAAAAGCGTCTTGGGGTTAAGCACACCACCTCTCCCATGTGGTCTGTTTTATTCAAGGATTTCACATTTGAGCTGGAGATTGCTCGTTCCAATCACAGCCATGAAGATCCGCCAACTAACCTGGCCACAGGCACATCTTGGCCTGTAGGCTCAATGACCAGGTGCTATTTCCTCTCCCTCCTATTTGTTCTTAAAGAACACCAGTTTAGTATGCCTTTGGGAGAGAGGGGGCAAAGGACACAGGGATTACATGCGTCAGTCACCCTTTCATCCCCTAACAATCTTTTTCACCCTGACAGGGACCTCCAGGACAAAAAAAAAAAAAAAAATCCATATTTTTCTGAATAAGTTGCATCTAAGAACTGCACTCACTGCTCTCCAAAGACCTTTCCAAATTACACTGCCTCCTCAGAAACAGCAACAGTTGGCCTGGAACATGATATGCCCCAAGAAAGCAGTAACTTCCCGTATCAGGACAGGAAAGAGCTTTAAATCACAATCATAAAGGAAAAAAAGAGATTAATGAAAAGCACCGCCCAATGATTAGAGCACTGCCATCAGAGACAGGAGCTGACACACTGTGCGGTGTCATACACATGAACCTCAGCACAGTGACAACAGCTCTGGACCCAGATGGATTTTAAAATTATAGGCAATAAAGTATGACATCATAATGACATCATGGAAGGAGAAATTTAATTCCTAGATCAGAGGCTATCAGTTCTTACTTTATTCTAATATCTGTCATGATCTGCATGTGCAATGAGCAGAATCAATCATTTCCACAGGTCTTTATGACCACCATAAGTTTTGAACACTTATGTCTCAACCAGTTTCTCTTACACATACGGGCCCATCTGTTGACTGCTGTGATTTTTCCTCAATATCCTGGCACTACAAAACCCACAAGCACATTTCAGGCGTAACCACAGCAAATAAATGAAATTCATGGCCGTTATGAGATCATACACATTTGACTTCTGGGTTTTCAGATACCTGTCAGCTGTGCACTTAGTTTCATCCACCGCCACACTGACACAGATTGGTACACTGTAGAATAACCTTCTGACACTTGCATGACCTTTTAAAGTCATTTTAAAATCTGTTTTGACAAGCACTCTAAGACAGCTGCTTCAAGAAGATCGCCCATTGCAAGCTGCCTGTCTCCATCCACCTTCTGCCAAGCCTCGCAGCAATATATGCTAATAGAGTATTATTTTTACATATATGTAAAGCATGCAGCACGCCAGGTTATGTCAAAGGCTGAGGAGAACGTGCTTTGTCAATGAAGTTGAGGCAGATGGGATATTCTGGGGGTGTTCTGTTTGTTTTTATGAGCTGATGATACTGATCTGGCTACTTCCAAATATGATACAGCCCAGGCGGTCTTAGAAACAGTTAACTCAGTCTTCATAAGACCTCCAGCAGAGATAAGGGACGGCTTTTTCATAAGATTCTTGATAGAGAAGAGATGCCCTTTTTCTCTGCATACTTTTTTTTTTATTTTTATATTTTACCTGTTTCCGCAAAAACACAAAGCAGTGGCACAACCTGATAGATAACTTCTAGAATATCAAAGCATATCAGAAACCTCTTGACTGTGTTATTTCCAGTTATAAGCTAGGAAACTTTTCCATTGCAATGAACTGCCATTTCCAATTTCCTGACCTCTGTAATATTAGACAAGGCCAAAAAAAAAAAGTCCAATGTTTAGTAGATACCTTTGAAGTACAGAAACACCCTTCTGTTTGCTCACAGCAAGTTTAAAGGAACAGTTCCCTAGACCTATTAGAGTAGTAGGACTAGCTCATTTTCATCAGTTCCAGCTACACTTGTACTGCTAATGACTTACAGTTCCTGGGTAGAAAACTCACCATGTACAAAAGTGACCCTTCTATGCTATCAGTGGGATGGGAAACAATTACCAGCCATTTGGGACCTCCTAGATATCCTTGACTCGTTCTCAAAATTCCTGGCCAGCATGCTTGTTGCGGGTGCCTTTAAGGGAGCTCAGCTAATAAGCAAACACAACATCACATTTTGACACATTTTTGACTGTTGGTTGTTGTACAAATATCCTTGTTGATACATAGTCCCTGAAAAATACATAAATAAATAAATAAAATCACAGCAACATTTGGGCACAAAGTAACTAACTTCTGCTAACAGATACCTCAGTTATAGTATCAGCTGTGTCACAACTCAGTGCAGAGTTCACTTCATTTTCAGGATATTTCATAAGATAGACATTACAGCACAATCTCAATTCATTACTTCTGCAGAAAGATCAAGGATAACACTGGGTTTTGGAGATGAAAGAACTTTGTAAGTCACCTTCTCTGTTCTGACAGGCAATGAATATCCCCACCAGTAAAGCAACCTCGTTTAAGAAGGGCTGTTGAACAAGTTGCTTTTGAGGGAATTTGGGGGAAGCTGTTGGCATTCAGGGAGGGCAGAAATCTGCTAAAATTCTTCACATAACAGCCCACTTCAATTCTCAGGTCTTGCAGTCACAGAAATCACTGTATCATTTCAGATCTGCACCTTTGATTACTTGTAGGCTTTCTGGAAGTGTGACTTCGCACTAATATCCAGCATCAAGAAAGATTAAAAAAGCCAGTGAATTTTCCTTAACCCAATTTCCACATTCCTCATCAGTATCACAGGATTAACAGATGATTTTAGGCAACTTCTGAGACAGCAGCCTGCTTGTAACACTCAGCATGCTCAACATGGCTAGCACACTGCACAGCTACGCAGACACCAACCAAGACACTCGCCTCTCTGCATATAAGGGTGAATGTAATAAGGACTGGCTACACTATTTAAAAGTTGCTGTGACTGAATCTATAAATGTAGCTCAGAGTTAAACATTCAAAGCCTGCGTGACCACAGGGTTAGCAATTACTGAATTTGTTACTGCTTCAACTATCATGACAGGCATTGAAATAAATCTCATTTATATGACATGCAGTCATCTAAAAATGCTTTTTTTTTTTTTTGGTAGAAATTCTTCTAGCATGTCAATGTGCTACACATTGCTCCATTTTAAGACCTCTCCAGACTGGAGATCAGGCAAGACATACAAGTCTCTCAGCCTGCCAAGTTTCATACTTATTAAGATTAAGCCTGAATTCTGCACATTTTCTATACAGCAGCTCCGTGAATGAGATTAAGGAAGGCCTCTTGCCATAAGTTGTTGGCTGAGCATGTGCAACATATACCAGCGTGATTGCTGCTACAACCTTTTAAAGCAGGGTGAGCAGCTCCCTGCCTGGTGCAGTAACCAAGTGAGCAGAATACATGTGGGGAGCAGGCAAGACAAATTCAATTTCCTTCCCAAGCTGCAGGGATTCAAAATTACCTCTCACATCATCCCACGAGGTTCCCTAAAGATTGAGTTCCCCACTGCTCTGCTCCAGACGTTATTTTTGTATTTGCCTCTGTAGATTCGCAGTCTTCCTTTGGAGCCAGAACTGAAGCCTGGACATTTCCCCCTGTTCTTGTTCTCCCAGTATCTTTAAGCAAGGGTGGCAGACATCCCCACCCAGAGTACCCTACCGGTACTCTGCTTCCCCATCCTCTCAGCCTGCTGACACAGCCACGCCAAGCCAGAAAGCAAGCTGGCAGAGTCCAGGGATGCCAGCCCTCCCAGATCTAAGGCTTGAGCAGTAAGTTCCAGACACCAAAAGCCACCAGTATCTCCCTCAAGAGATCCTGCATTCAGACGGATTGCATTCCTGAAACAGCTTCGCCACATCACTCTTTCCTTAACTACTTAGAAAAGGGACATTATGGCAGATGCTGTTACTGGGACTCACCACATCTACCCACTGAGCAGTGAAGAAAAACACCTGTGATGTTACTGCATTTAAGTATTAGGCTACCACAAATTACAGTGCAATTAATCTCTCCTGGAACCCATCACACGTCTCTGTAAGAGTGCGGTCCAAGCTACTGAGCTATCCAGGCAAGTTGAGGCAGTAAATAAAATAGAAATAAAAACTAACTGGTGAAGGGGGAAAATATATTTCCTAATGTTAAAAATATCTACTGTTTCCAGGAAATAATGGTATAAATAGAAAATGAAACCATTCCTCCTCCAAAAATATTTCATAATTACATGTCATAAAAATAATTAGGTTATGGTGAATTAGTACAAATGTTTACAAGAAAATTGCCATGCAAAACATTATGGGTAATAACATGCTAATTGCTGTAGAAGCAAAAGCTGATTATGTTTCAGCAATATTAAAAGTTGCCAACTCGGCGCTTCTATCCAAGCTTCAATATCACTCAGCAGTACTCAGGGACTCAAGGAAACTAGCGACAAGCAAAGGAGATGGCAGGTAGGCAGCCCCGAGTCCTGCTCTGCCAAGCACTTCCCTTACTGAGCAGCAGTTCTTAGAAAGCCTACACCAGATTACGCTCATGCAGCACAACAGAGGATGCCAGAATCAGCCCTTGCCCTCTGGATGTGGCTCAGAGCACACAGAACAACCGGAGTGCTCAGTGCAGGTACAGTCACTTCTCTGCTTGCTGAGCAACCAGCTAAAAAAAAAAAATAGGGTGAGCATACCAGGGAACTTTGAATTTCACCACAGAAGTCCTCACCGGCCTCTCCAAGGGTGCAACATCTCCAGCTTCAGCAGCATGGGCATGATATAGGTACAGCCCTCTCCTCCTCCAAGCTCAAGAGTGAACTGCAGCACAGAGAGCGATCCCCCTCAGGTGTGACCTATGAGCTTTGCAAACCTTCCTCCTCACCTGGACACTTCCATTTAGGTCAAATTCTCAGCTGGCATAAATCAAACAGGACCACAGACACCAGGAGGGGAGAGAGAGGAATAATCTGGTCAATTTACTGAGAGCTTTTGCAGGGCTTGAAAACATTTGCAAGAACAGGCCCCGTTTAACAAACAACTCCCTTCCTTTCCATCTTCATCACCTACAGAGGAAGAGGTCAGAGAATAATTTTCTATGAAAATGTCTACCTTCAATTCTCAAACAGTTATCCCATCACAGTTCTGACCTAGGGCCTGCTGTTGTCCTCCTCATGGTGCTCAGACCCTGCCAAGGATGCCAGACACCCTCGGGAGGTGAGAACGTAGGCACTGCTTGGCTCCGGCTACATGAAGGATCTGAAGTGGGGCACAAGCAGCCTCGCGCCCCTGTGCTGAGGCCAGGCTGCTCCATCCCACCTGGCACAGGAGGTGAGCTCACCTGAGTGCTTCCAACAGCTTTCATGGAGCCGTGGCACTTGTGTCAACTCCAGCCCATCCCGCTGACTGCCATGCCCTCCCTACATGCATGCTCCCTTCCCAAGAAGAGCGCAGTTCTCCCTGGAGCTGCAGTTCATCCTCACAGATGAAGCAGCAATGTTGACACAACCTGGTTCAGCCCACACTGGCTCTTTCTTAGAGCAACAGCCCTTGTCCATCAGTTTTCTTAGGTTCCAGGAGCACAACTGCTTTGCAGGGTGTGTTACAGGAGTGCAGCATGGACACTGGGTGCAGGACAGCATTGCCGGGCACCTGGCAGCGTGGCTCTGTGGCTCAGCACTGCAGCTCCGTATGCCACCAGCTGTGGTGCCACCGGTCTGCCCAGGTTTCACACTGCACTTTGGGCAGAGGGATCTGATTGAAGCCCTGCTGTAAAGCAGGGGTCCAGGTGAAGCCCCCTGCCCCAGGGCACCAGGGGCTGAACCTGACATCTGCAGGAGTCTTCCTATTTACACCACACGTATGGCATTAGGCCATCCCCTCCTGCCCGTGGATCGATGGAGCATGGCTGTTCAGGTGCACATCTGGAGCCTTGCGACACGATGGCGAGCCCACAGCAGCCTGCCCACGCTTAACCCAAGGCATTTCCCTCACGCTTTGGGAAGAGCAGGGCTTGTCACGGGCTCGCTCCAACAGCCACTGCGTGCTAGGGCTGGGAGGCAGCAGTAGGCTCCTGTCCTCTCCTTCTCTCAGGTGCTCCTGTGCTGGCCACATCAGAGCAGGCCTCCCACACACCTTCTCTGAGAGAAAAGCTCCATGCAAGCCTCCACACCCTCCTGGTTTTCATCGTGGGAGCCTCCTTGCCTCCTACGCAGGCATGGCCACGTAGGGGTAAGCCAGCAGCCAGCCCTCCCTGTCCCTTATCTCCAAGCAGGGCTGAGCACGTTACGCTCACCCTCACGCAACATGAAGGTGATTTCTAGCTGCACAGATGTCCTGGGAACTGAACTGATCAAGTGCCCACCCAGGGAGCCTGCATCTCCAGCCTGCTGCCGTGTACCACGAGCACAGTGCTGTTCAGTGAGGATGCCCCCGGCCTGAGGTTTCTCAGAACCATGGTATTTCGAGACCTTGGGCAGAGATTTTTCACCCACCCAAACAGATCTGTCAGGATCCTTGTTGGTCACGTCTGCTTGCCTCCAGATGTGGCTAGCTGCTGTCTGACGAGGAGTGCTGAGTAAAGTTTGTACATATTAGTTGAAGGTGTGAACTTAAAGTGGATTACTTTAAAGTTAGTAAATCCCTATGGGGATGCTCTCATTCAGAATTGAAGTGACATTAATTGGGTTTACTGAATTCATTTCCAAAGCAAATTAAGATAAACCAGATTACATTTGAATGAGGGCGTTCACATAGAAATTCAGCGCAGTTTAACTAATCCTCTTTAGGAGCAAATTTGGCTTAAACCCTCTAAGTGCTCAATATTCCAGCTCTGCCACATGGGAGGTACTGAGCTTTACCTTTGAAAACTTCATCTTCTCTGTCCCATTTTTCAGGTTGGAAACAAGGAGCTTTCCAAAAGGCAGAGCCCCCACCTCGTCCTTTCACCAGTGCCCGATGCCAAGGTGGTCTCAGAGCCTTACAGGGGTGACCGCAGAGGGAAGCCAGGCAGCAGCCGAAGCCCCCTCTCATGGGGCCATGGCACAGCCTGGCACCTGCCCCAGACAGCGCTTGTCTTTCTGCAGACTTCATCCTCACCTATCCACCGAATTGCCTCTTCATCCAGGCCTCCCAAGTTTGCAAATACTGAATGAAAGGAGCCGTGGAAAAGAATTTCTTTAAACAAAGCGCTGTTTCAGACGTTAATTCCAGCTCCGGGTAATGAGAAGCTCTGCTGCGAATAGACTCCGCAAGCAGTTCAAAGCCTCGCCTCTCCCTCCCGCTCTGCTTTGTGGTGTTAAAAGTTGTGTTTCACGGCGCTGGAGCACTAACATCTGCTGCGCCCCGTTCATTATGCACCGAGTCACGCCGGTCAGCTCCCGGCAGAAAGCTAAGACAGAGGTAAACTAGTATTTGAAAACAAAGGAGGGCTCTCTCCATCCTAATTAGCGGCAGGTTGCAGAGTGCAGCGGCGGAAGGCGAAGGTCACTTCCCACAAGGCTCTGCTCAGGATGCCAAAACACCCACTTAATTCAAGCGGCTCAGCGGGCAGAGTCAGACCAGAGCAATTACGCTCCCTGGATTTCCCTAAGGAAGGTTTTAACAATGCAACTCTTAGAAAAAAGATTACTGCAGGAGCTCTTTATTCTGCCACCTTGGAGCAGGAGGAAGTGCAGCGTACCCTGCTACTGACTCTAGGAACGGCTCTCTCTTTGTGCCTCTGCACTGGGAGGCAAGCTTGGGATTTCTATTTTACTTTTTTAAAGAAATGAATAGGAGCAAATTCTAACATTTAAAAACTGAGGACCAAGAAACCCACGAACTCTAAGACCCTTTGTACTGAGCCTAATTCCCTCTGAACACTCCAGGTCTCCTTCCAGGTGCTGCCAGGAGGAATTAACCTCTAAAGGAACCACGTGGGCATCAGCTCAGGGAGGGTTCCTGGGAGCCACTGCTTGCCTGGCCCAGCCCAGGAATTCCTTTAATATCTGGTACCGGGCTCGCAGCAGTGCAGCCACCTCACAGCGACAGCTCTCCCACAAAGTCAAAGCATCATTTTTAACCCAGACCAACATTTCCTCCTTGCACACCCCCTGGGTGCTGTTTGTCCACGCTTGCCCTCCCATTCACACCTCTCAGCTCCGTGGTGCCGTGCCTCACCCTTCTAAAGGATCCATGCTGCTGTTGACATCTGCTGCTGCTGGCAGGAGCATTCTCCAGGGATGCTCCATAGGAATCCAGAGGAATCTTCCATCCTCCCTTCCAAAGGCTCCAGAAAGGGAATTTTATGGCAGTTTTCACTGGGAAGGGAAGCCATAGATTTTTTATTATTATTATTTTAATCTCGTGATAACAGAGGGATGCAGACATCCGCTGGATCCTTCCTCAGGGGCTTCAAATACAACATGCTGTCCAGCCAACAGGAGCTGCTCACCATCACCAACTACACAGGATCCACCTGCTCTGCTCTCGGGTTGGGAACTGCTTCAGACAGAAGCTCTGCAGCAGGCAGAGTAGCCTTAGGGTTAGCACAGCTTTCTTTAAATCATAAAAATACTTTCCTGAAGACAACACACAGTCCTTTTCCCCCGACACCACACGCTGTTCAGCAGCATCTCCAAGCACCCAGGAGCCTGCAGACCCTCTGCTTTCCACCCGTCCCTCACAGCCAACTCGTGCTGCATGAAGTCCCCCTCCGCGTCCTGCCACCAACCTTTAAAGATGCATTTCCCCCTCCTTTCCTCTCCCAGCTACATCAGCAGCAACTAACACTCAGCACTGGCATTACAGAGGTTTTCATCTGTTTATAAGCAGCCCGTAAAATTGCCGGCAGTGCTTGACAAGGCACCGTGTTTGTGCATTGTATTTGCCAGCTGTTTTCAGCAAAGAGCGGGTTGCTGTGGCACAGAGCTAGGGACACAGGACCGATGGGCGCACAGCTGGGGACTCGACTGCCTGCCCCTTTTGTTTTTTGGCCCCATGCTCTAAAACCTTCATCTATCCCAGCACATCTCCTGGCTTCAGATGGACTTTGCAGACCTGAGCAGCTGGAGCTGAAAAGTGGTTTTCTTACGGCTCAGAGGTTTGCCAGCAGTGCTATACGAGGTGCTTTTAAGCACGGGTTCAGCCAGGCCTGCCCCAAACAAAGTGTGGTTCTCCAGGGCACGAGCGGCGGTGCCGCCACTAGACGAAGCATCCCACGTGCTCCCTGCCTGCAGCACTGGCCGCTGCCCCACGGGTGACTCCCTTCACGGTGCCCGTGGCCACCTCTTTCCCTACTGCTCAGGTTTGCTCTGCAGAAGCGAATGACAAGAAGCCGCAAGCACAGGGAGCTAACGCAGAGCACCCGCAGTGCTGCACGCGGGGCAAACACCCTCACCCTCGGGCCTGTCTTAGCCCAGGCAGCCGCTGCCTGCATGCAAGCATTTCGTGCTGCCAGCCACCCCGAGGACACCCTGCTGCTGGCCTTTTCATCACACCGAGCGCAGCCTCAGGACCGCTGAGTGCTTCACGACTGGCAGTGCCACAGACAGGGCTGGCTCTCCCCAGCCGCCTTTCTCCCAACACTCACCACTCACAGAGCCAGAGTGAAGAGCTCTTACCCCCCTTTACTCTCCCTCCACACCTCCAGGGCTGACGTTTTGAGGAAGTTTTAAGCTCTCCCCACAGGTCCCACACCGCAGGTAGGGGATCCCTGCCCTCCGTGCCGCCACGGCCCAGTCCCTGCAGCCCCCCAGCAAGGCCCCTGCTCCCTCACGCAGCAATTAAATCCTGCTGGCTGCGGCTGGGAAAGATAAATGGTGTTTATTGGGATCGCTTTCCCGCATGCCGAACATAAAACAAAATGTCAATCGATACGGCTGCTTCACCTGATGCTTTTATTTCTCTTATCCTCCCGCCCCCGCTTTTAATTTTGTTGTGAGCTGGAGCTATCGGCGGGGCTTGCGCTGCGGTGATAAACCAACAGATTCCCATTAACCCGCGGCCCGTGGGCAAGAACAAGAATTCGCCTTTTCTCTCTCTCCTTTTTTTTTTTTTTTTTGTCTTTTTTTCCCCCCCAAACTCTCCCTCTATCAATATTTGATGAGGGTAATTTCAAAGACTTGTTTAGTATGATCTCCACATAAGGAGTCCTTCGGAGTGTTTATCACGTTTGAGGTATAATTACATTCAAATCCTGAGACACTGTTGCTAGGGTTACAGCTGCTGGTGGCTGCTCCAGCTTTGTGTGCGCGGAGCTCCTCGCCGCCCCCCGCTCCGAGCTCCCTCCGCCCGGGCAGGGCCACGGGGCAGGACGGGGACCATGCGGGGCCGGACTCTGCGGGGATAATTAACCCAAGGACCCACCGGAGGGGAGACAGCAACGCCTTTCCTTCACCCTCGTGTCCCAGGAAGAGAAATTTGAAGAGCAAAGACATGGGATGCAGGGCCGTGTGGCCTGGGGCTGTCGCCTGTTCAAATGTCCCACCAGGGAGGTTTTGGGGAGCAGCCTGCCCGGCGCCCCTGCCCGTAGGACGGGCAGCCCAGCCACGGCCCCGAGAGACAGGCAACAGGCAGAAACTCAGCTCTTTCCGTACATTTCCTGGACGGTGTCAGAAAATGCTGTTTTACTCATAGAGTGAGGGACTGGAATTGAATTGCCTTTGTTCTGCTTCCAGTTTTAAATAGTATGAACCTTGGTACAATAGGCAGCGTTATCACTAATCCCCACAGTTGTGCCTGAAATAAGCTTACAAACCATGCGGCAGTCACTGTGGGAAGAGCAATTATTCCAACAAAGGGTGGGGGGACAAGCGTGAGCTCCTTGGGTCATACAGAGGGTGAACACCATTGTTGTCAATTCACAATAAATTGTACAAAATAAAAATAAAATTTAAAAAAGCACAACCAACAACTGCAGTGTGGAGGCCTGGTAAAATATTTACAAATATTTCAATAACAGAAAAAGCTACCCACTACAGTCAATAGGTTGTAAAGCAAATTCAGGTGGAAGCTATTGTTTACCCCTAAATCAGCTCTAATGCACTGGCAAACGTGATTATCAGCATTCTGTGGGGAACGGCCGCATCAGCATTCATTACAGGTGTGCTCTGTAAAGGCTCTTTTGGCCACAGATTCGTTTGTAATTATTAAAATGCACCTTGTTAGCCTGTACTGAGCACAGGGAACGTTCCAAGTTTCCAGACATCAGCATGCAGTGTTTGCTTTAATTTATTATATGTATTTTTTATTTTACTGTGTGCAAATGCCACAGTGCAAAGGAGAAATCCCATCTCAAAGGCACCAAAAGGGATATACTATAGCATTTTATGTCACTAATGCACGTGGAGTTGACACATCCCCTGCTCCCAGGGAGAAGCTTTACATCAAGGACAAGCAACCGGAGAGCTACAGCAGCCACGGTGCCTGCTCTCACCAAGCACACCAGGAGGTGTGGAAGAAGGGCTAGCTAGGGGCATATACCAAGGGGAAAGCAATAACACAGAAGCTGGGAAGCCTTGTTATCCCTTTAAGGGCACGAGCCAGATCACCCAAAGCACAGTTATTCTATAACATGACAGCAAAGGCTGACAACTGATAGAAAAATAGGAGGGGAGAGAAGCCACGAGATGGTTTGCAGCCCAGTACCGGATGCAGCATGCCTCATCTTGCTCACCCAAGGGAACCACAAGGGCAAAGCCCCACAGAGGTCATGGAGCAGCAGCGACAGAGCAAGGGCCATCAAGGCCCGGAGGGAGGCTTGCGCACTGGGGCTCAGCACCAAGGGGAGGCTGAGCTTCCACCCCAAGCAGCAACAGGAGCAGCATGGGCAGAGACTGGAGTCACTGGCATCTGAACACCATGCCAAAACACACATCAGAGTCCCTAAAGAACAGGCAGAGAGCTGATCCCAAGTGTCTTCAAATATCTGGGACAGAGGATGCAGATGTCAGGGTGAATGTCCACAGCAGCACAAAGAGCACAGCTTTGTGGCCTCGTCTCCAAACACAGCAGCGCAGGGGACAACGCTTATCAGAGGAAGGAAACGGGAACGAGATGACCACAGAGCATGTCTGAGCGCTCGCGTTACAAGCAGGGCTTGTAGGGACAGGATCTGACATTTAATGCCTCCATCTGTAAAGTGCTTGACATTCATGATAACAGAAGAAGAGCAGATAGGCAGCAAGGCCTTCTGTCTTTCTGGGAAAGCATGTGCACTGCTAAAAACAGCCTAGGCTTCCCGATTTGCTAGCTGGCTCCCAGGCGAGCAGCGGGAGTTGCATGAGCTCCTGCAGCACCCCTGGGACAGACCACATCCCCTCCCCTGGCAGGGCCAACCTATTCCCTCGTGCCTCAGCTTTCTTCCCCAGGAGGTGGATTTCCCATCCCACTTGCAAGCGCTACAGGATGTGTAGCGCACTGGTGGCAGACACAGCCCCAGAGAGCCAGGTTTCCATCTTATCTGGGGCTCTGAGGAGCCATTATAAGAAAAAATAAAGTTCAGCACTCATTCCTCTCTCGGAAAGATCTGCGCTACAGCAGACTTGATGGAAATAACTTATTTTCAAAGGCACTTCACCTGACAGTAGCTCAGCAAGCAAAGCAGTGGAGGGGAAAGTGAACCATTTCTAGTTTGTTCTCCCCAGTTTCTGGTTTGCTCTCCCCAGCAGCCTCCTCCGGTGAGGAGGAAGGATGCGGGAGGAAATGGGGAAGGCAACGGAGCCTGAGGGCCCTGGAGTACAGCACAGATCCCTGCTCTCCAGCTCATCCATCCAACTGGATCTTCTCTTAATTACATTCAAATAACACTCTCCCGCCTCATTTTTTATTATTAGAAATGAACAGATTTAAAGCTTTTCCCCTCACATTATGGTTCACCTGAGTGGATAATTAAAAGACTACAAAGTAGATACATTTTTACGTGTAATTACACCTACTTCTGCTGCTGTATCACAGGCTTCAGAAATATTTGCAAAACAACTCACAACTTTTATTTCGTCCGTGCAATGATTGCCGCTTGCCGTGTCTCTCCCCACAGGTGTTACAAGCTTGTTAGCACCTTCGCCTGCTCTTCACAAAGGCCAAGAACAGCAGAACAGGCTCCTCAGAGCCATGCCGAGCACAGGACCATGCTGCAAGAGACAGTCCCATGGCTCAGCCAGGGAGAAGCCCCGTACTGCTGATCAAGAGCCCTGCAGTCCTAAACACTCAGGAAACCTCGCTAAGAATTGCCTGGCTTTTTCCAGGTGATTTCTCAGCAGCAGGTTTTGGCCCAGCACAACCTGCAGCCGGGAGCCCAGTGAAGGTTCCCTCACCTGGTGCTGTAGAGATATCCCCTGAGGAGGCAGAGCATTTGAACTCCCTTGCCATCAGCCCCCAGGCCCTATAAATCTCTCATCAGGCTTGATTGAGTCCAGCCAAGTGTTAATTAGCCTTGAGGACCACAGCAGCTGGTAACAAAGCCATGGGACTTGCTAGCCATGGACTGCAATGAAATCCCCTACATTAGCCATGCGAGCCTGGCAGAGGTCTTCATATTCAGAGCAGACCTTTGCTTTAAATGTCAAATAATGCACAAAATGAGCTTTCACAGCCAACAGTCCTAAAAGCAATCAGTGATGCTGGTTGACCAACCGGCAGCACCTTGAAGGGCCTCATTTTTGGACAAGGGACAGGTACGTAGGCCTGTGACAGTGGGGAGACCCCAGCTCCCCACCTTTCAGGACACCCACAGAAGCAGGACACCCAACAATCACGCTTCTCTCCTGAAGGCCTTGGGTAGTGGCTCCCGGGGATCTGTTTGTACTTGGATAAACCCCAGCTGTAGGAAGAACGCAAGGGGCTGACCAGCCTGGGGTCAGGCAGGCTGAGGTGACAGCGAGCGTTGCAGGGCACAGAGTTGAAACTTCCCTCCAGCACAGGAAGGGATTTGTCCTCCACAGGTCAGATGAGAATGAAATCAGGGGATGGCCACAGCTGCCAGAGCGTGGGGCAGGCCTCCCCTGGCTTTCCACCGGGGGAAGCAGCGCAGGGGCAAGGAGCAGAGGACCTTTGGCCAAGCCAAGTGGCCCTGCTGTGGGGGCAGCTGGTGGGCCCGTGCGGGGCTCAGCACACAGCAGGCTTTCCCCCACAGCCAAGGGCAGGAGGCATGAGGGGTTTCCAGCACCTTCCCCCCTGCCATGGGCATGGCTTCCTGGCGAGCCCCCCGCTGCCGCCAGGGCTGCCAGCGACCAGGGCTCCCGGCGATCTGCAGGCCGGCGCGCGGCTGGAATTTACAGCCAGGCTGCAGCAGTCTCTGAGGTGGTCTCCTGGCTCAGGGGAGCAATTCCCACTCAGCGCAGGGGCTGCGGTCTGTAAAGCGGCCGAGGACGGCAGAAAGCATTAAATCAACACCCAGGGCTTAGCGAGTTGCTATAGCACCAGGACGGCTGCTGGTCACCGGCTCCCTCCCCCTGGCAGAGGTTCCTGCTCTCGGCCTCTTCCAAAAGCACCGCGGAAAGCTTTGAGGATGGCCGGGACACGTGTCTGTTGAGCAAAACCCGACTGACAGCTCCGAGTTTGGGCCAAGCCCTGCCTGCAGCGAGCGCCGTGCTGAATGCCAACCAGTGCCCATCTCCCCCTGGGGAGCCCGGCAGGGGAAGCACACAAGGAGAGGGAAGAGCTGGTAGCACAGTGCCACGGCTGCGAGGGTGAGCCCACCAGAGCAGCCCCCAAAACCCTGCAGGTACTGAGGAGATTGGGGCACGTGGCCCTGCCCTTTTGCTTTTGGGCACAGCCAAGCCCTCCCAGCTCCAGCTCTCCAGCCCTCCAGGGCAAAACGATCACTTTTAATAGGCAACGAGGCACCTCCAATAACTCCAGCAGATGCTGCCGTTTAATGCGGGCTGGCACATAACTTTATAATCGGACCATATTGCTCCAATTACAATTTAGCCTACAGTCCTCTTGGGCTCGTCTTTTATCTGTCTTTCACTGCTAAGCACGGCAGGGAGAAGCCGGGCTCCTGCCTGTCTCCCACCGAATGCCGTGCCACCTCCCCACGTGTAGCTCACACCCTTGCTCCCTGCACCCCCGTGCCGTGACACCCACCTGCCACCAGCCACCAGGGACGCACTCCATGGGTGACCCAGAGACACCCCACGGCCCCGCTGCTCCTCCCTGCGCCCGCTCGACAGAAGCCCCAGCCCCGCTTTCTGCTTACACCAGGGTAAGCCAGGACTTACTTGGTCTGACAGCACTGGAGTTCCTTGAAATTTCTCACAGCTGCTGCGGAGTAATCAGAGCCAGCACGCCGCTTCCATTTTTCAGACCCGATAGCCATGAAGGGGAGATCTTTCATTTTGAGAGTTCGTTTCCGTGCGGGCTGTGACAGCCGCCTATATCTGTATTCGATGCTCAGGAAAACTTTTTTTTTGGCCTCTGTGTGGCCTCCCTAAACAACCTTTCACTCGGGCTGGGAGGCAGGAGCTGCTCCGGGCGAGGGGGATCCAGGCAAGCACGCAGGTGCCCGCGGTGCGGCCCCATCGCCGCCGCAGCTATGGGGAGGCAGGGACCGGCCCCGCAGTGATGCCTGGGTTCCCCCCGCGTCCTTCGGAGCCCTGTTAAGCCATCAAGCTGTCAGCAGGGCTCCTGCAGACCCTATTAAAAGGATATTCCCAGACAAGCTGCTCTGGGAACTTTAAGCACTGGCTGTAAATGTATTTTGGTTACTTAAGGGGGAAACCTCGGGTGACCTGTGAAAGGGATATACCCTCTCAGCGCCCCAAATCTCAGAGGAGCCAAGAAATGTGAGCGCTCATTTAAACCACACCACTAGCCCATTAAATCAAATATCAATTCAATTAAGGGCACACAAACGAGCTCAGCACAGCCCTGGGTCAGCCACTGCCGGTTTGCTTCTGTCCATTTGCATCGTGTATATCAGAAGACCTGCCAGGGGGCTGGGTTTTATGGCACGGGCGCTCTGGTTTCGTGTGTCAGGGTGCTGGGGAGAAAAACCTCACCATGTATCTGTGTGGGCAGAGCCTGGGGCAGCAGAGTCCTGCCTGCAGGAACTGCAGCCATCAGAAAAAAACAGCTCTTAACGACCCCAGAGATGTAGCAAGGACTCAGAGCTCTGGATACCAGATTTGAGAAACCCTCCAAATGCAGGCTCCTTGCTGGGGGCTTCATATGCAGAATTACAGGGCAGCAGCGACCTCAGGGACGTGCCGGCCCCACCTATGCCACCCAAAAAACAAGGGGCACGGGACATCCTAACCCTCAGCCCGTTGGCTGCCCCAGCAGTAACTCCTCTTTCTGAACCCCATAAACACATACACCTGTAGGTACAGGTTCGAGCAGAGCACTGGACTTTGACAGGCCTCGGCCCACCCGGGGAAGCGAGGAGCCTCTGTGCTCGCACCACGCAGCCGGCACTTTCATCCAAGTCAGCACTTCCAGCGCGGCTTCCCCAGATGACTGCACATGAGCGTTTTGAAATGTGCTGTGTGTAAAAGCCCGTGCCAAGAAAATTCCTCCTTGCAGCTTTTTTTTTTTTTCAGCAAGCAGCCACTGATAGGGATCAATGGGAATAAAGTCACTTCATTTACAAACCGGAGAGCCAAATCTGATATACATCAAAACTCGAGGTAAGTCAAGGAGTGATGGAGCACTGCCAGCTCCCCCAATGAATATTCATGGCCAAGTTGCAGATAACACGGCAGAAAGACCGCCTCTGGGAAGGGGAAGAGAAAGGATCAGGCTTATTTCATTATTTTTATTGAGTGCAATTCTCTCTTTAGTACAATATTCTCTGAAAGTTACTGTTACAAACTCCGACAAGTTCAACACAATCGACAAACTGGGGAGGGGGCAAAAAATAAGAAATAAAAAATGATAAAAAAAAAAAAATTACAACGGGTGAAAACCTGTTACGGACACCTCACTGTTATGTACAGGACGGGGCGCTGCCGGCCGGCACGGGGCATGCTGCGGCGGCGGAGGTTCCCGCAGCCCGGCTCGGGGCTCCGGAGACGTCCCAGCTCATCCCGTGGGCGGCGGAGGGTGCGGGAGAGGCGGCGCTGCCGGTGCATCCGTACCCCTGCAAGGGAAGAGCGGGGAATGAGGGTGAGAAGGAGCCTGCCCCATGCAGAGCTGCATGGTGCGGGCTTAGCACAGCCCCAGTGCCTCTTGGGGAGCGCCTCGGGCACACGGAAGTAGGGTTTGGAGCAGGTTTGGCAAAGCCCGTATGCTGCGTTTCCAATAATAACGATAAAAAAAGACAGCGACCCCCCCAAAAGGTGCTTTTCCCCTCCCCACACTGCAATAGAAGCACCCCTGAGGATAACACAGAAGCCAGTGGTCAAGCACCAAAAACTGCTCCTCCCAAAGAAACAGAATCCATCCCTTTTCTCTGCTGCTGAGGGAAAAGCCCACAAACCCAAAGAGCAAACACCAAGCGTCACACAGCAGCAAAATCCCATTTCTTAGTCCCTTCCAAGAGGCAAAGATGCTTTTAATACCGAATTGCACCTCGGAAGCATAAAGCCACTACATTAAGTAACAATGCCATTGACCGTGGCACCCCTTGCTTGGCCGCCGATAACCGGGGATCGCTGCCATAATTATTCCAGGGCACCTCTGCGCGAATGTGCCGGTGCTTTTAAAAAAAGTCCAGCTGTGGCTGACATTTTGCTCCTATTAAAATTCATCATTCTGCTGAATGAAAATCATTTCTAGCAAATCCAGGAGTAATAAAACTTTTATTTAGTAATTTAGCGCTTGGCGGAAAAGGGGGCATGCAAGGAAGGGGAAGAGAAACTGAGATTATCAGAAAGACAAAGAACGTCGGGAAGACAGAAAGGAGAGCGAGCAGTGTTTGGGGGAAAGTTATTGCTGTGCATTTGTTATGCACCAGGGTCCATTTTTGGTGCCATGCTCAGAGATGCAGCTGCACACACATTTTCAAGAGGAAAACCCACCCTGCAAGGGAGGCACCGCGAGCGCTGGCATCGCCTCCAGCAGCACACCAGCCCCGGGGTGCCGACGAAGGTCGGGCAGCCTAAAAACTCAAAATCCTGCTGCACTTCCGAGACACCCGTGACCGAGCAGAGCACAAATGCCTCTGTTACTCCCAGGTGCTACTCGCAGGGAGCGTGCCACTCCCACCAGCCATCCCCGGGAAAGAGGGCAGCCTCTGGCATGGGCTGCATCTCCGGCTGCCAGTCCCGCTCTGCGCTAATTGGCGTTGATAATTGCACTGATGTTGACCGTAATTTTCCTGCCCTCTCTCCCCAGCTTGGCACGAGGGTTCAATCGCCTAACGAGACCCCTGGGGGCAAGCAGCAGGCGGAGGAGCAGACTCGGCCCGCAGGGAAGCTGCTCCCAAAGAAAGCTCCCAGGTGAAGGCAGCGTGCCAGACAGATGGACAAGGGAGAAGTGGGAGTGACCAAGGTGACCGAGGCTTCTTTGTTCAGGAACACAGAGAAAAGTTCACTCAAATTCATTTTTTAAGTGGATAACAAACTGCACTAATCCCCCCCAATGCTTATCCGGAGTTAATGCGGCCGTAAGCAGATTTTTTGCCTAATCCACTTCCGTGGCCGCCCTGGAAGGGCGCGCCTGTTTTGGGAACCAGCTTGTTCAGCTAATCCACTTACAATTCACAGGGCTGATTTCTTTGGATTAACCTCCGCGAGCGTTCCTGTGCCGAGGGGTGACCCCATCCACAGCCACGTCACCAGCTTCTCCTCCTCTCGCTATCACACAAAACATGGACCCAAACCAGCAGAAACCCCCAGGAGAAGGATGCAGAGCCAAAACCCACAGGCGGCATAAACAGGAGAGCAGGACAAGGCAGCCGAGGGGTTTTGGAGTAGGACGAGCTCAGCTGGGACACACACAGAGGAGAGCCATCGGTGGGGCGAGACCCCGTGCCGAGGCAGTCCCACCAGCACAGGTGGGCTGTAGGGAAGGTGCCTCTGCCCATCACTGCTTGGGGTGCTTCGGGCTCTTCCAAAACAGAAGGGAGCCTCACCCAGAAAGGTCTCCTTCCATCTCTTGCAGCATCATACTGGAGGCACCCAAGCTGTACCAAGATTGGGATCCATCCTGGCAGGAGCATCCATAAATGGGGCACCAAAGCAGACGATGCCGACAGGGACGTTACGTGACCTCCTGCAGCTCCTTGTGCTGCGGGGACTCCACCAGAGAAGGGGATGCAGAAGACATGGATGAACGCATGAGGTGGATGTGAAACCCCGACCTGATGCCCTACCATCCCATCGGCTTTTAACAGGGTGTCACAAGGACAGCAGGGTGGCCTTGGAGTTGTGACACAGCCCCAAGAGCTTGCAACTCCACTGCTGGTTCTGTAAATCCATTTCTCACCTTAAAACTGCTTGATGTTTTATCCTTTTTTCAACAGGAACAGAGGGCAGCCCAAATATGCAGGCTGTTCTTCATGCCTCAGAGGCTCGATTCAGCCCCTTACAGACACCGATGTGTCCATCCCCGTCCCTCCAGACCAGGCTCCTCGGTGCAGGGGGACGGGGCCGCAGCCCCGTGTTCTCCGAGGCAAAGGAGCAAGGCAAGCACCAAAAGCTGACGGGCTTGGAAATAACACTCTGGGCTTGCTCTTAGTTAAAAACCGGCCGCCTGCTGCTTTCATTGCCAGCCCCGCTCTGACTTGCGGCAACATTTAAAATTAAATATACATAAGTGCTTTCAAAGAACTGCTAATTTGAAGGTCATTAAATGGCACAAAGCGCGTTCGTCTTTTTTTTTCCTCCTCGAAAGAGGCACGCAGTGCTGCTATTAACACGCGCACCTCGTCCCCGCTCCTGCCCTGGACGCGCTGGGCTCCCCTCGGCGGCTGTTTTAATTACCGCTATTGAGCCAGAGCCTCCTCCCCACGCCGCATGCCGGGACCACGCTTTGGGAAAGGAGCAGCAAGTTCCAGAGGGGGAACAAAGCATCCAAAGCGCAGAGGGGCTCTCGCCCCCGGGCCCCTGGCAGTTGCTGCAGGAATGCGCAGGAGCCGCGAGCCCCGGAGCACGGCTGTGACAGCAGGGGGTGAGGAGCGGGGACGGGACCAGGATCCGTGCGGTGGCACCCAGCGATGAAGGAGCCCCAGAGCCAGCACCAGGTGCGTTGGGTGAACCCTGGGCCCGAGGAAAGGTCAGTGCAGTGAGGGAGTCGCTTTGTTTCGATGAGAAACGTCCTTTTTTTTTCCCCTTTTATTTCCTATACAAAGTGAAACTTCAAGGAAAAAAATGATTTCCAAGACACCCCTTCCGATTTCGGATCAAGGAAAGGAACACCAAGCACAACACAGAGCAGATGATGTGAAAGGGGAGCTTTCATTTCTGGTTTAGTTTTTTTCGGGGGTCTTTCCTCACTGAAACCATTTGGCAGAGTCCTCTCAGCCTGCAGAGCATCCACCTGACCCAAATCCACATTCCTCCTCAGTCCAGAGATAAAGCAACAGCAAGGCAGAGCCTCCTGCCCCAACTGGAGCACCCAGGCAGCTTCTCCACCCATCACTGATGGAAGGGACCTCTTGAACGATGTGGACGATGCCACCGCTTGCTTACAACCCCCTCTAAATCCAGAGGCAATAACAGTCAGCCAGACTTGCTCATCACTGGCGGTGCCGGGGATGCTTCAGGCCCCAGCATTTGCATCCCAGCTACATCTGAAGAGAAGAAGAAGCGCCCAAAGTCTCTGAAGGCATGGGACCAGGTGGCCCACCTTTGGGCAACAGATAGCCACACCTTCACCAGCCATGCTTCAGCCCTGGAGGAATTAAACATGCCATCCTCACACTCCTTGTTGAGCCCTGGCTCTCAAGGGACACCACAGGGGACATCTCCAGGCCCCAGTGCCACCGCAGCAGCTCCAGCCCAAGGCAGACGCTGCCGTCACAGTGAGGGCCGGTGAGAAGAGCTGGGGCCAGGGAATCGGCCCCGCGGCAGCCCAGAGGCGTGGGATGCGCTGGCTGCAGGTTAGGTACAGGCAGCGGTGCCGTCGCGTTGTCCCTCCAGCCCCAGGCAGGTGGCAGAAGGACACTGAGCGGGGCAGAGCAGCCACAAAGGGGGCGTTTTGATATTTACCCTGTGTCACTGCCATTTGTCCCTTTAAGTGCCTTTAGCTTCCTTCCAGTAAAAGAGAAATGATAAAAAAAAAAAACACAAAGGATCCATCAGCTGCGGTGAATACCAACGTGGCGAGGCAGCGCGTTAGCATGCACGGCGCCCGCTCCATCTGCATGTTGTATGCGGTGCGACAACATCCCGGCATACAGATTCGGGCTGCGAGGATCCCGAGAGGTACCGGCGATCGCCTATCTGACAGGCCAGGAGCAGTCCCCGCCGTTGTAAACACGGGGTGTTTTTCTCTGCCTCTTTCTCCGGAGGGAGCTCAGTTATTCGCAACAAGCTTACTCCTGCAGCTTGCTCCCGCTCTCCAGCAGCACGGCGGGCTGTTTCCGTAGGCAATTGGGAAGAAAATCCCGGAGTAAAGAGCACCCGACACGCAGGTCCCTCTCCTGCTGGCAGTGTGCCCCTGAGCCACACACCCCGCTCCCCAAGGGCTGGCTCTCCCATGGGGGGACCCCAAGGGGAAAGGACCCCGACGGCCCCACCGCTCGCAGCCCGGGCACCTGCTGCTGGCAGCAGGCAGAGGGAGGATTTGTCCCCTCGTGTGGCACAGGCAGGGAGCAAATCTTGCGAGGCAGCCCGATGGCACGTGTGGACACATCCCTGCAGCACGGACACACAAGGGACAGACAGACACAGGGCACCCCCACGGCACAGACAGACACGTGCTGCAGGGGAGGAGAATGGAGGGCATCTTCCTGACACCTGAGGCACCCCGGTAGGGCTGGCAGGTACCAGGCAGCCCCAACACCTTCCTGACAGGGACCCGCAGCCCTTGGGGCACGGCGAGCCCCGGCTCCGGCTGCCAGCCGTGGTGATGGATCGTTACAACTCGCACATAGCCATCTAAGTAAAAGCCTTATTAAGAGTTCATTCATTTGATAAACTCTCCGCGCAGTCCGCAGAGGGAAGTTAGATTGCCCAGACTTACAATATTCTGTGTAAACACTGACATGCGTCTAGTAATTTCAACTAGATCAATTTGCAAAGGAGATCATCGGTTGGGAAAAAAAATCAAATTAAACACGGAAATATTCACTGGAAGAGGCTTCGAGGAAGTAAGCAGAGAAATACAGAGAAGGATTGACAGACAGAGAAGTACATGAGACAAACGGACCTACCTCTGAAGCCATGAAACCCAAGTCTGTAACCCAATATCAAAATCCTTAGGTCCACAAGATGGGGGAAATAAAGTTCTCCGTAGCCATCTTCTGCAGATCCCCGAGGCTCTGGAGGCCTCATCAGTCTCTTCCCCAGAGCATCTCTCCTCCTCCTCCACAACCCAGTACCCACACGCTGCGGCTCCTCCAGTCCTGTCCCCGCTGGCCCCTCGCATCCTCCTCATCCTCGTCCTGGTCCCGCCTGCGCCGCGCTGAGCGCTGGCCTCGCTGGGGCCTCTGCCGGCTCCAGGCTCGGGACCCGGCCGCCCACTGCCTTCGGGCGGGTGGCGACCTCCGGGTATGGACAAGCAGCGAGTCCACGGTAGGTTGACAAGGTACACGCGCGCACACACACACACGGGAACACCTCTTTCCATTTTCCATGATGGATTTTTGTTCTTGTTTTTCCTTTTTGCAAAAAAATGCAAGCAAAAGAAAAAAACCAAGGTTTTTCTATTGAAGGTAAATCTCTTCTTCAATATGAAGACATTAACTGGATTGAGTCGTATCCCCCCCCTGCAGTGGTCAGCGAAGTCCTTTGGTAGTTGGCAGAGCGACACCTGGACGCGACGGGGGCAGCTGTGGAGGCTGCTGAGGAGGCTCCACCGGGCCGTGAGCAGAGAAGGGAGTGGGGGCAGCAGGAGGGGCCGGGGCAGGGAGGGAGAGCAAAGGAAGCAAAAAGGAAGGAAGGCGGTCGCTGCCGGTGGCTTCTCGGGTTGGAGAACTCAATCTGGTGCCTCTCCCTTCCCCAACAGCCCCTTCCTCCGCCTCAGTTTTGACTACTGCTCACTGGCGGTGGGAGTGGAGTCTGGTCTCTAGGATTTGGGTTCATTTCCCCAACGTATATTGGTTTGTCTTCATTGTTGGTTGGGTTTTTTGTGTGGTTTTGTGTTTTTTTTTTTTTCATTTTTAAATATACTATTTGTACATATTTATACTTATTTATACGCCGTTCCCCGTGACATCGGTAAGTGTGCTTCTGTAGGCGAGGAACGGCAGTCACCAGGCCGAGGCCAGTCCCAGGAGCATCCTTCGCCGGCAGGCGCAGCCCCCGGCCGCGGCCGCCCCTCTCTGACCATCGCACCGCGGCTCCGTCAGTTCCTCCCCTCCCGCCTCCGCCGCCTGCCCTCCCCGGCCCCTCCCCGTCGAGCGAGGGACGTCACGCCATCGAGGTTGGAGACTGACTCATCTGCACTCGCATGGACTGGACGCTGTTCAGGATCTTCTTCTGGTGCCCAGCCAGAGTCACCCCTATTCTCAGGAGGTCTCTGGAAGACAGACGGACAGATGGACATCAACGCACAGCCACACTGAGCAGCCCCGCGAGCTGCTGCCCACACAGAGGCACCAGACTTACTCAGATGTCATCTGGGCGACCAGCTGGAGGGAGGTGAAGCCAGCGCTCAGGAAGTTGTCTCTGTACTGGCTCATCTTGACGGCGCTCAGCCAGTCTTCTACTGAGGTAAAGGCAGTGAAATCGGGGATGGAGCGGTCGAGGAGGGGCTGAGAAGGCCTGGAAGGGGACAGAGAGGCACCGGGGTGAGGACGGGACTCACAAATTCATCCCCGGGGAGGGAGGGAAGCCACGCGCTCGGGGACTCACACAGCGGTGATGGTAGCCACAGTTTTGAGGCTTGCCGGGTTGCGGATCATTTTGTCGAGGGTGTTGACGATCTCCGTGAAGCGAGGCCGGGTGTTGCGGTCCTTCTGCCAGCAGTCCAGCATCAGCTGGTGCAGGGCGGCCGGGCAGTCCATGGGCGGCGGGAGCCGGTAGTCCTGCTCGATGGCGTTGATGACCTGCGGGGAGCAAGGCAGCGCATGAGGACGGGGGACGGTGACGCGCGGGCAGTGCTGCCGGGCCGTGATTGCCAGCAAAGCGGGTGGGAGGAGATGCCCCGGGAGGTTAATCTCCGCTCTGATGCTCCGCGCGCTGCAGCTCCTCGCGATGGAGCACTGCCACTCGTTATCTCGGCGGATCGCATCGGAGTACGGCAGTCGCACTACCAAAGCTCTTTCCCAGCTCACAAACCCTCTGAACATTTTCAAAGGCACTGCAGCTTCCTGAAGTCCAATTACCAGCCCACTGGCTTTTCTTCCCAGCATCCCTCCCGCCATCCCTCTCGCTCGCCAGCCTGTTTCATCTCAAAATCCAAGGCGACGGGGTCTGCAGCAGCTCCAGCACTGCCCTGACCCCTCGGTTTCCATTTGGGCAGGGCTTTTTTTTTTTTCCTTGCCTTTATTTTTGTTTTTTTCTGGCAGCAGGCCCCCAGCACTTACATCTTGGTTGGACATGTCCCAGTAGGGCCTCTCCCCGAACGACATCACCTCCCACATGACGATGCCGTAGCTCCAGACATCGCTGGCCGACGTGAACTTGCGGTAGGCGATGGCCTCCGGGGCCGTCCACCGCACGGGGATCTTCCCACCCTGCCAAGAACAGGAGCTGGTGAGCACCCTGGCCTCGGCAGCCTGCGCACTCATCCTGCTCAAGCCAGCGAGCGCCTTGCAGTCAAGCACCATTGGGCAACACAGCCCAGCTCTTCAAGCAGAAAGCCAAGGGACGGAGGGGAAAAAAAAAACCAACACCCACAGAAACACGTGGCATGTGCTCGGGGCAGAACTGCATTGTAAATCGTTGAGCACAATTGTTTTCCGTAGCCTTTCCAATGAAGCATCAGCTGCTCTTTAAGGCTGAATGGCAAAAATTTGATTTGAATAACTACAAATGGAGAAATTAACTGCTAGGTTGTTTTTCCTGCCTTTTCCCCAGAGCTAGAAACCTGCTGTGGGAGGCAGCGTGATGTAATCGCAGGCACAACATCATTTCCCAGCTGCCGAGGAGATCTATTATGGCCTAAATTAAATAAAAACACAGATGAGATAATCTCTTTTATCTCTAAAGGTGGGAAAAGGCTACTCCAGGCCTCTTCCCAGCAGCTACTGCTGGGGTCTTTAAACAAAAAACCTGATGTGTCTCTGCTCAATGGCCACAGGACGAGTCTGGGCAGGGAGCAGGAGCAGACCCGAGCCCAGCCAGAAACCCCGCAGCTCGCTTTAACCCCCCTGGCTGTGGCATGACTCACTTGATCCATTTACTTCCATTTGATGAAATTCTAACAGTCTCATCTCCTTGGGGCTCCTGTTGTAAGCCACATCACGCCAAAGCACGCCTGGGCACAGCTTGGCAGCCCAGGAAACTGCTTTGCAGGGGTTGGTGTCAGACGTGCAGCCTCGATCTTGCACCCAGCCCATGCCCCTGCTCGCTGCCCTGATGTGTGCCCGGAGAAGAGGCGCTGCCTCCATTCTCCTTCTTCAAGGCCTGACCCTGCCACGCGTTATACCCCTGTATTATGAATTGTTTGCAAAGAGCTAGGAAGGTTATTAGCTCTTTTAATAACTGATTAATCAAGTAGAGAGCCCAGCAGGTCAACAGGGCACTCACAGCCTTCTTGTCTGCCCATCCATAATGCCGCCGACAGCCTCGCCAGCCTGCTGGCGGGGGTTTATGCGCTGCAGACACTGCCTAGTGACGTCTCCCTGGTTCCACCTAACCCCTTCGTACAGCACGGTCAGGGCAGAACAGAAAGGTGCTTTGGAGACCAGGGAGACAGAAAACTCATAAAAAGGAGGAAGAGAAATGAAGAAAAAGAGGATGATGAAAAAGGGAATAAGAACAAGGAAAGTCAGAGTGCCAGCCTTCCCAAGCAAGGCAGCAGCTGAGCAGCAGAGCCTTCCCTGCTGATGGAAGGAAAGCAGCAGGAGGAGACAAGGGGTGGACCAGCCCCTCTGAATACCCATGCTGCTCTCAAGCCCACAGCCCTTGTGAGAGGGGCTATTCCCTACCATGGTGGGAACCACAGCCCTTAACCACCTGGTGGGAACCCAAGACCCACAGCAGGACTTTGCATCCCTGCCAGGAGCTCCAGAGAGCGCACCCAGCACACAGCCCCCACCCAGCAGGCACAGTGCAGCACAGGTGAGGTTGGGCAGACCAGCGTTGGGTAGATCAATGTGCCAGTTCTAGAGAACCAGCCTCAACAGGAGGCTGGTGGGGTTACTGCTGCAGGAAGCAAGGTACTTACCAAGGAGCTGGTGTAGGTGGGGTCGGACGTGTCGTCTTGCAGGTAGCGCGAGAGCCCGAAGTCTGACACTTTGCACACTAGGTTGCTGTTGACCAGGATGTTCCTGGCTGCCAGATCTCGGTGGACATAGTTCATCTCTGCAAGGTACTTCATCCCAGCAGCAATTCCTCTGAGCATCCCCACCAGCTGGATCACCGTGAACTGCCCGTCGTTTTGCTGGGATCAGAAAGAGCAAGCATGAGGTTGGGATGGGGCAACAGAGCCTGCACCCCAAATCCCGTGGCTGACCAACGGCTGGCACTGCCCCACGTCACCTTACCCGTAGGAAGGAGTCCAGGGCCCCGTTCTCCATGAACTCGGTGATGATCATGACAGGTCGGCTCTTGGTCACCACCCCTTCAAGCCGGATGATGTTGGGGTGGTCAAACTGCCCCATGATGCTGGCCTCGCTCAGAAAATCCCGGCGCTGCTTCTCGGAGTAGCCAGCTTTGAGCGTTTTGATGGCCACGTAGATCTCCCGCTTGCCAGGTAGCTTCAGGCGGCCTTTATACACTTCTCCAAACTCCCCTGCAAGTGCAAGACCATCCGTTACCACCTCCATATACAACTGCACAGAACAGTACCTGGAGCTCCAAACCAAAACTGAAAAACACCAGCCAGCTGGCACCCAACGGTGCTCTCAACCAGTTGACACCTAATGGTGCTCAGAAGTCTATGTGCCCATCCTCTCTGAAAGGCGCTGGGGATGTGGTTGGGCTTACAGCCTTCTCCAGGCTGCCAGAGCCCATCACCAACCACCGTGGAGCCTGGGGCTGCCCTTGCGAATCCCAAGGGAACGCTGGCAGAGCACAAACTTTTAAGGGCTCCCTCGAGTGCAAGGTGCCAGCGTCGATAATCGCGGCCACCTTTTTGCACATCATTTATCTAGGAATGGAAAATAACTGGTCTGTTTTCATTGCTGCATTCTGATTTAAAACGCAGAGAAGGCTCCCCCTCTTGTTTCCACCGGGAGAGCTTTTCCTTCGCCAAGGTGAAATTTGTCTGTGGAGGGATTACATTTAAGCCAGGCTTATAGCTGCTTTGCCTTGATGAGCAGCAAAAGGCAGCTGATACATCGCTGAACTTGATCCCCACTGAAACAGCTCACTGCTTCCTTGTGGCTTTCCCCCAGCTTCACACTCTCTTCTACGAGTACAACACAGTCATTTAAAATTGCAATAAAAGCAGCACAGATGACTTACAGATATGTGTACGCATGTGTACATATACATATGTATGCGAATATGGCACAGACTGGAAAGAGATCTGGCTTTTTCTTGTTACCTCATGGAAGCAAACTAGGAAATCCCACGGTCACCCAGCAAATACATTAACAGAGTTCTTCCCAACCTCAGAGGAACTTAACTGAGAGCAGCAATCAACTTCATATCCCCTAATCCACCAAAAATCCACGAAAGGCTGATATCCCGAGGCCTCATTAAAGGTTTTGCATTTCCCAGCGAAGAACCATTCATGCACCCCCCAGAAAACTGCCCCAGGTCCACAGGTGTCTACCCAGGAGTGGTGGAGAGGGCAGGGAGATGGGCATGTGGGGACCCACCTGCTCCAATGACCTCCTCAATCTTCACAAAGGAGACATCGATCTCCTTCGCAAACTCGCGGACTGCCTCGTTGGGGTCCTCGTAAGTGAAGGGGTCAATGTAGATCTTCATCCCTGGAGACCCTTGTCATGAGAAACACAGGAGAAGTGGCAAAAGAGAAAGAAAACCAGAAGTCATTGTGCCACGGCCAAGACCTGAAGACTGTTCTCAGACTTTCCCCTCCCCATGTCCATGAAATCAGCTGCTATTTGCTCTTCCACACCACCTCCAACAGCCCACTATGTTCCTCTTTTGTCCCCTCTGGCAAGGTTAGAGGAGGGAGCAGAGGCTGAAGAAGGGGAGAGGAGAGAGAACGAGGCGGGCAGGAGCCGCTGATGAGCATCCAGCTCACAGGGACACTGACAGACCACAACTACAATTAGCGGTTTTTATGGCAAGGGAATTGGCAACTTTATGAGGCTAGATGCATTATTTAAGAAATATTTATTTACCCAAAAAGGCCTCTGATAGTTTTGTGGCTGCCACTAAATTGACAGAGTGCAGCAATTACAATCAAAAACCTGTATGGAGCCATAAAAGCACGGCTTTGCTGGCCTTTCATGCATCCCTGCCGGGTGGCAGCAGGATCCGGCCGCACCGCAGGAAGACACGGGCACTGCCTTCAGGCCAGACCACAAGCCAGGAAGGGCAGGGCAGGGGATGGTGACCATAAATCCTGACCCTAAAAGCACGTTGGTGCGGGAGACACTTGGTCCTCGAGGTTAACCTGGAGGATACCTGGAGGACCGGCACCGGCCAGGGCATCACTAAAGCTGCAGAACATGGGACTCATGGCATCACCTCCTCCACAGCAGGGGCGTTTGGGGCAGGAGCTCTGTGCCTCCGAGGTGGGTGAAGACGACTGCAATGAAGCCATCTGTGCATCTCCCAGTTCATAAATCCCTTTACGGCTCTGTCTCGTACACTTTAACTGCCCCATAAATTTTTTTACAAGAGCAGCTGATGCTCCAGCCAGGATTACAAAGGGATTTACAGGATCGTAACCAAGACTGACTCACCGATCAAAAAATTGAATAAATAAAGGAGAAAATAACACCAAAGTTTCCTGCCCGCTCTCAGTGCAGGCTGGCTTTTAAACACCCTCTGACATGCTCCGGGCTTAGCAAACACCAGGTTGAGCTCCCCCCAAATCTCCCTAAGGCACTCGCATTTCCCATCCCATCCAAACGAGTGGGACTCGGGCACCTCAGGCCGTTGTTTTCTTCTAACCCTCAGACACCAGAACGCCGCAGGGCACCTTCTGCACATAGGCTATCTCAAAGCATCACGCAGGGACGAGGCACGAGAAATTGCAGCCTACTTCTCACCTCCTCTAAATCTGAAGTGACCGGCCCCAGCGCAGACACCCCGCGGGCGACCCACGCGGAGCTGTAAGAGGATGCTCTAATTGCCGCGCCATTAAACGAGCGGGTTTGTTCCGCTGCTGAGCTCATCTCCCCATTAGTCGCTCGCCACAAATTTCCCACCTGTTTTGCTTGGGCACGTGCAACAACCACGCGCCTGGAGGCTTGCTAACCTTGACCGGGTTTTTCTGTGCTCCCTTCGCCCGGCTTTAAAAACAAAATACCACGACCCGTACCTGTGTGGGTTGTATCTCAGAAGGACCCAGCCCCACACTGGAGATTTCCTCCCACATGCACAGCAAAACCCCTCCAAGGCTATGCAAAGGGACTGCTGCCAGCCAGGATACAGTTAAAAATGCAATATACAACCTTTTCCTATATAACTCCACACGTGCGCCTCCCTGCCATCTGCTCACAGACCTGGGCACATTTCCCCACCAGTTCTTATCAATTAATTTCTAATAGCCTAATCTCATTTGTCCCAGGCACCAAGTCTGAAAGGAAGCAAATCCACCTGGGAGACTTCTCCAGGAGGGTGTAAATGGGGTTTGCTGGTGCTCACGATGCACAGAGCTGTAAGCCTGGCGTGCCAGGTCTGCGCAGGAGCCAAGGGCTGGGTCACAATTACCACCTGGAGCTGCTGCTTTGCTCCTTTATGATCAGTTTGCCTCTTTCTTGCCTTTGGGAGCCTTCACAGCATCCTCCCCCCATCCCCTGGGTATTTCCCCCCAGCTACTCTTCTCCCTCCCCACCAGCGGTACCACAACCCCGCAAAGCCACCCCGACCCCTCTCCCCTGCCCTGCTCACCTCGCCCGGTGCTGTAGTGCTGTAACTTATCGCTGTAAACCGCCTCCTTGCTGTACGCACGCTTCCTGGGAGGAGAGACCAGAACACTGCATGAGCAACGCTGTGAACTGCTCCCTGCCGGGCAGCCTGAGCCTCGGTGCCTTCACCCACGCCGTGGTGACCACCTCCAGCTCCCTTCTTTGCTGATGGCATCCTGAATTATTTCCCCGTCCCTCCACTCCTATACCGAATCTCTTCCAGCTGCTCCTCCACGTTCGTACCTGCTGCAGACTATGGAGATGGCCACCAGCGAGACGATGAAGACCACCCCGGCTGCCGCAGACCCCGCGATCAATGGCAGCTGCTCCCTCAGCTCGGATTTGTAGTCATCTGCAGGAGAGAAAGGACAAGGTGAGCCCTCCCTCGCAGCCCCTGGGAACAGGCAGAGCTCTCAAAACGTCCCCATGGGGACTGCTCCCATGGAAAGGGTGATCAGCAAGGTGGGCATGTGGCTAGGGTTAAAAATATGGAACAGAAGGTCCTAGGAATGAAGTCAAACCAGCAGAGCTTAGGTCCAGTTTCCCAAAGGGGAGAGGTTTATAAGGTGGCTTTGGCCGGGCCTTTGCTCTATAAATTTAGACCCACTGGACATTTCAGCCAAATTTAACATGGGGTCTCACAGAGCTCCTAAACGTTCCAGGAAAGCAGGCGGGGAGGAGACCCTCCAGAGAAGAGGTACAACTGAGAGCATCAGACCTAGCTGCAAACCTCACTCAAGACAAGGCCACTTCCCTTTCATTTTTATGCCCAACTTCAGGCCACATTAAAGCAAAAGGATGTCAGTATAAATGAGAAGGAGGCTTGACCCATTTGTATTTAGGTCTGTGGAGTAATACCTAACCAGCCCAGTCCTGCCCTGTCGCTCATGCCAGAAGCCACAAGCAGGGATTAAAATAAAATTCACTCCAAAAGGAAGTATTTAACACCCTTTTATCTGTATTTTTCTGCTCTGCAGTTAATTACCAGCAGCTAGATTTTTCCCTTGCATGCTGCTCAAATCCGAAGAAATTCTCCTCTAACAATCAATTATTTTTTAATAATCTACAATATCCATTCTTATTAGGTTTCAATTAATTGCTTATTTGAGGCAGGGTTTTTCTTCTCACTTCTCTAATCCTGGATGTTGAAGGCACTGGGGGGTTATTGCCATTTCCTTCCTTTCAGTCCCCTGTGTGCTTTTCCCTCTTCTGCCCGCTACCAGAAGCTTGCCCAACGCGTGCCCTGCTCTGAGCATCCTGCAGCTGGCTGGTAGCTGGCTCCGGACTGGGAAAACCACACGTTCTTGGCGGGGATCCCAGGCTGGAGATTGGGGCTGGGGCTATGGGGTGCCTGCAAGGCACTGTCCCACCCCGAGATAGTCCAGCTGCAGACCTCATCTCATCACAGCAGGACTCGTTTCTCATGACCAAGATGTGGCCAACACAAAGGCAACTTTAATTGCATTAGCAAAGATATTAAACGGTTGTTTGTCACGCAGCCTGTCCTCAATGTCAGGTTCAATCAAGGCTTCCTGGGGACCTGCAGCCAGTACTACTGCTGGGCATTCACCAGCTTGCAGAGGTTGGTGAACCAGTAGGCTGGGACCCATGGGTGTCACCTAGCTGGAGCACAGCTGGGCTGACAGCAGCAGAGAAAGGGCTCTCTGCAGGGACTTCAGCCTCTGGAGTCTTGTTCCACTCACTGACTCCTGCATTTGTTCCAAAGCCAGGAGTGATGAAAAGCCATCCCATGAGTTACTAGTGCCTAAAGGGATGTCGTATTTCTGGGTGTCCGTTCGCTGGGAAGGGCTGGGTAAGAGGAACGACAGCAAGACTCTGGTGAAGAGGCCAGAAGGCACCGTGAAGGTTGTGACTTGCCCTTTCCTGCAGTGTACCACCTTGGGGTGAGGAACCCCAGGAGAGATGGGTCTGAGCCGTCTAGATTTGCCTGAAAGGACACAGATGTGGCTCCGAACACCTCAGGTCAGCTTCACGTCCTTTTGGGGGGCCTGCACCCCTCCGCTCCTCCCCACCACAGCGTGCTGAGCACACCATGGATGATGACCCGGGGCAGGAGAAGGCACGGCTCTTTGCCATCCATCTGTTCTGCTCTCTGCATCTTTTATTGACATTATTCAGAGAAAAGCAATAAAACTGATGAAAGGGCTGGAAGGACTGATTTATAGGAGGGACGGCTCAAACACCCGGAGAAATGAGAGCAGGGAGGGGACCCAACTGGGTTGGAGAGCACCCAGCCCCAACACCACGGATGGATGCAGGAAAGACAAAACCACAGCTAAATAGCAGGGGAGCAAACACAGATAGGAGATTTACAGCAGATTACTCCTCCAGCTGGCAATTAATAAGACATCCCCGTAAATCACCTGGCTTTTGCCACGCTGCCTGATGGGGGAGAGGTTTGCAGAGACAAGTTCATTTAATCCAATTAGAGCCTGAAGCTGCGGCTGGGAACGTGCCCTCCTCCCCCAGTCGACCCCCTGGACCCCGGCCACTCGCTCACCGTCGGTCAGCGTCTGGAAGCACATCTTCCCGCTGTACTTCCCGTAGCCGGCCACCGTCCGCGCTCGCACCTGCACCACGTAGACCATGCCGGGGCGCAGCCCCTCGATCCTGGCCGTGTTGGTCTGGCTGCGGGCCATGGAGGAGTTGTACTCATTGTGGTCCTGTGGGTAGGGCCGGGAGACAAAGGGGTCAGCTGGAGCGGGGCAACGATGGACGTCTGGGGAAGGTCGTGGCGATGCCGTAGCCCACCCTGCACCCGCTGTTCCCCTGCCCACCCTCCGTGGTGAGGTTTCCACCCGAGCTTACCGTTGCCGGCCTCGAGCCCATGGCGTTGCTGACGTCGGGCGTGCAGATCCGGCTCACCTTCTCGTAGTAGCGGAGCTCGTAGTCCAGGATGATGCCGTTGGGCTGCTCCGGCTGCGGCCAGGACAGCGTGATGCTCCTCATGGTGGCACTCACCTGGTGCATGATGGGGACGGTGGAGGGTGCTGCCGAGGGAGGGGGGAAAATTAACGCCGAGGGGTAGGACTGAGCCTGCCCGGCCCCAGGGGAGGGTGAAAGCTCTCATTTACACCCATCTCCTGGTTCTCACACCTGCGGCTGTTGGCCCCACAGGACAAGGTCCCTGTCTAGCGGTGGGAAGAGCAGCAGTGCGGCAGCTCACACAGAGCCAGAGTGGCGAGCTAGCAGGGGAATACTGGTATTTAAACCAATTACTCTTTTTAATTAGGGATCTGGAAATCCTCAGTGCTCCTTCTCCCTGGGCACGCTCTGTAGCTTGGGGCAGTCGAGGACGTGATCCCAGCACACCAGGGGACACCCGGCTGTGGCACCTGCATCCGCTGCTGGCTCTGCTCTTAGGGGCTCTCCAGGAGCGCTCAGTCCCAGTGCCCAGCCTCCAAGGAGCTCCATTTCCAAAGCCCAGACTTGCAGCACGGACTCAAACCACCCCAGCCCTGCTGCCCTCCAAGATGCACATGAAAGGGACAGAGCCAGACAGTGTGGCCCTGATCATGCCCCTCTTCCTATGAAGAGCCTCCAGGAAAGGTACCCAAAGCCCTACGGAGCTGCAGCTGTGCCAGGGTGACCCACATAGGGTCAGTTCCATATTCCAGCCTCTCTGCCCTCATCATCGTCATTCTCGCCGTGCTCAAGATGAAGGGGGGAGGATAATCGCTCCCTCCCGCTCCGCACATAAGTGGCACTCCTTCACCGTGCTGCAGGAGATGTCGACAGTCCAGTGCTGCCTTAGTTTATCCAGCACATTTAATCACTTTTTTTCTCCTTAAATCTTTCCACTTCCGCTCCAAGACGTTCATTTTCTGAATTTAAACACTTAGCTTGATTGCTGTGCTGTTAATTGCTGCGTTGACAGCCCCCCACACTCCTGCCCTTCTATGGCCGAGATGGTGCTGTGTGAGATGTTGTGCACAGTACCCAGCCAGGACAGGCCAACACCAACCACCCTGCATGGATCTGGCCATGTACAAGCACGAGGCCACTTGGAAACCAGGTGGAAAAGCCCACTGCAGAGCCAGGATCAGTGCCGAGAGCGGCGGGGGGGGGGAGCACACAGCAATGCTTGGGTGCAGGTGGAACAGCGGGAGAGGTGTTTTGGGGCGCATCGGTAAGCACACAGATGAGGATGGCCCCACGCAGGTATTTGTAGTCTCACAAACGCTGACAATGCCCTTGGAGCACTAAATGCAATGCATGGCATCGCAGTTATTACACAGCCCATCCCACCACAGATACATTTCCATGCTCATATCCAGCATTCACAAGGCAAACACAGCAAGGAAGAGGGGGAGAAGGAGATGTGGAGGAAGTGGTGACCAGAAGGCAGAGCCACCCCAGCTCCAGGAAAGCAGAACTGGGAAGATGAAGGGAACGTGCAGGGGTGGGAGAGCGGGGGCAGCAAAAATGCTCCCCCAAAACACACCCCAGAAGAAAAGGTCTTGGTGCAAGGAGCAGGTTTGATTGCACACGGTTAACAAGACACCACTGACAGCCAGGCGCAAACATCACACAAGAGCCTGACAGGATCGGTGTTCCCAGGAGGGGAGATACTAAAAAATTTACGCCAGGTTTCTGTCTTGTGCTCTCCTGAGGGAGCAGGTTAACAAAGGCTGCCTGCGTTACACCCTTGGCGCAAAGCACAAATTACCATCCCCTTCTTCTTCCCCATCCCCTCTGCCTGCTGTGCTCCTGCCACAGCCGGGTTCCCTGCCCCGCTGGGAAGGGCCAGGTTTCAACCCGCTTCCCCCTTCCCACCACAGCAGTGCGGGGAAGGGCTGGTGCCACCTCACCCCCCGTAAATCTCGTGGGCAATTAACAGCAGGCGCGGGTCCCGGCATCGCAACCAGCTCCCCGGGACTCACCAGCTTGGTTGGTGGTGATGTTCACGGAGACGTGCTGGGGCGGGAAGGGGCTCTTGTTGGAAACCCCATTGACCGCCTGGATCTCGAAGGTGTACGGCGTGTGCGCCCAGAGGCTGCTGATGAAGACGCGGGTCTCCGTCAGGCCCAGCTGCCGGGGCACGAACTCCACGTTGTCGTCGCAGCGGGAGCAGGCGCGCCGGTCCGAGCGGCACTTCTTGCAGACGATGTTGTAGGTGACATCGTCCCGGCCCCCCGTCTCCCGTGGCGGGTTCCACTCCAGGATGATGGAGGTCTCGTTGACGATGGAGATGACGTTGCGGGGGCCGGAGGGGACGCCTGTGGGGAAGGAGAGGGGTTGAGACAGGTCCTCGCACCAAACGTTGCCTGCTCTGGGGCTGGGCGGGAGCCCAGGGGACTCCAGTGCCAAGCAGGACACCCCACGACTCCCCCTGCCACGTACCCACTGCCACCTGGCTCAGGAGGGACGTCATCGCCACCTCTCTGGACACGGCGCAGACTTTCCCCATCCACACCTCCCTGTCTCCACCTCCAACCCCATCTTCTCCTGTCCCCTTCCCCACTCCCCACCCACCAACGCCTCCAGCAGAAGAAAGGGGCTTGGGGTTCAGATTGGGACTCGGACATGTCACCTAGCCAGAACCTCACAGAAACGCAGGAACAAGGGGAGAAAAGAGTCAAAAATAGTAAATGGTTATTGGCGGCTCATTGTTCCAGGTTGGCAGCATGGGTATTTACCCGCCACATCGGAGCGTTTTATTAGCAGCTGGGATGTCAGAGGAGAGAGTTCATTGATCGGCGCCGCAGGTAGTACCGAGATGGGAGCTGTGGGGGATGCTTCGGAAGAAGGGAATTAAACACAGCACCAATTTTGTATGTTGGCAAAACGCGACTGGGATCGATAGGGAGCAACAAAGGAGGTGCCAGCCGCACCAGGGAGAGAAATCCAGTGCACAGCTGTGTCATCCAGGTGGGTCCACCACTGGAAGCCCAAAAGCTGTCTGCTGCCTTACGTTAAGGCCAGGAGAACAATTAATTACTCATGCCGGCAGGGCTCGGGTGTGAGCACTGCGCTTCCAAGGAAGAAAAAAAAGACTTCTCCATGTCAGGAAGAGTTCAGAGGGAGCAATAAAAATGATGGAGGACCTGACCTTAGAGAAGAGGTTGAAAGAGGAAAAATGTCCTCAGGGACCTCCCACACATGTGTTGGGGAATCCGGGGATGTGGAGGAATTATTCCCTGGAATGGGAGGCAATGGACAAGTAAAATAGAATCAAATAACAAAAATCCGATCCATTTAATTTTTTCCCCCTCCCCTGGGCTGAAGGCACTCGTTAGGGAGCAGCCGCCCGCGCAGCATCCTTGCCAGCAAGGGATTTTGCAGGCTCGAGGTGCTGCTGCAGGGCATCCCTGGGGATGGGGTCACCACCACCACCACATGCAGCAGGGCCATGCCACAAGGATATCTTGGTGAAACACGGCAGGAGACACGGCCTTGAACCAGCTCTAATAATGGGGTTAGAAAGGAAAATGGCTGGGAAAAGGGGAGGTGGGATTTGCGTGTCCTGAACAGAGCTTTCCCATGGTTATCGCGGGGCCAGGCAATGCCCCCGGCCTCTGACCCTTAACAGACGATAAGAAAAAAGGAGAAAAAGCCTTTTGCCCTGGTCAAGGAGGCTCCTGCCACCAGCTTCTTGTGCTCCCAGCATTACTGCGTGCCTGCCCAGCGTGGCTCTCTTCCAAGCCAAGGTGCCGCCAGCACACCTCCCACTTACCCGTGCTTAGCCCCAGGAGCCGCGCTGCCCGTTTGCTCCTCCAGCAGCTGCGAGTCCTCCTGGCACTCCCAGGACCGCAGTGCTGACACAGGTAGCAGCTTCCAGCTGCAATGTTTTGAGCTTTAAGGGCTCTTCAGGAAAAAAAAAATTAAAGAAAGAGTTCCTGGCAGGAGCCGCCTCGTTCAAGGCACCAGCAAGGCTGTGGCACTGCTTTACTGGGGGGATTTCCCATTAATGCTCAACTAATAAATAGAGATGGAGAAGTATTTACTCCTGTGACACAGAACAACTTCGTCAGTGAACAGCTGGCACCTCAAATTAGCCTGTTTGAAAACCAAGCTTCAAAGAGAAGGAAAAATAAAATCAGTAAACAGACTTTTTTTTAATACTGTAATCCTCTCACGAAGCAATACTGTAATGCAGCAACGGAACGAGATACCACGAAGGCACAGATTCATCTGCAGGTTTTGTACCTCCCAACTTCTCCAACAGGTCGGGTGACTCGGCACAACGTGGAAACACATTTCCAGCTCTGGAGGGGAACCCCAGGGCCTCCTTAGCATCAGGTGCATCCCGGCAGGCACGAGCACAACAGCACTAACCCATGCAGGCTTCAGAGAAAGACGTGGGGTGGCCAGCACGGGAAACATCCCATCGCCCTCAAAAATAGGGTTTCTGTAGGTTAAGCTCATCTACAAGAGATCTTCTAAGGAGCTGTGGGTTGGACACAGCATGGGAAGTCCCAGCCACATCCCCTAAAAAACAAGGGGGATGCAGACAAGAAATCCTCGGCCCCTGAACCACTCTCCACACTGGTCCCCAGGTGGCAAGGAGGCCACAGGGCAAGGGGACAGCGCTGTCACCACCGACCTGTGCAGCTGGGGCTTTGGGGCTCAGTACAAGGGATGCGCCCCTGTGGGAGAGGAGGAGATGGTCAGCACCCCCCAGCAGCTTGTAGCCAAACGGTGAGGTCTTGCAAACGAGGATAAGGGAGAGCATCTTCATCGGCCGTATTCCGTAACATCCTGGTGTTAAAGCTCCTAGCTTAAAGACCTGAGTCAGTGGCAATTTGAGGGGGACAGTTCAGGAGGCATTGAGGCCAGGACCCACGCTCCCAGCGGGCTGAAGAACACCAGCAGTCCTTTCTTCTATCCTGGGCTCTTTCCTCACCAAAAATCAGGCTTGAGCCCGTAGCCACCACCCCAGTAACACCCCTGGCGGCACACGGCACCAGGCAGAACCCCTCTCCCCCACCCCAAAACACTCCCTCCGCAAGACAAGGAACAAGACAGCGAGTGCAGACGCAGCTGTGAGGAATCGAGCCTGACCCCTGTGCCCCCCCAGTACTCACTGGTGCAGGCGGCCGCCGGCGGGTCCAGGTCGGCCCGGTAGTAGCCGTTGCGGCAGGCGCAGAGCGGCGACGCCTCGGCGCTGGAGCGGCTGTTGGGGGGGCACAGGGCGCACAGCCCCGCACCCTGGCTGGCCTTGAAGGTCCCGGCCGGGCAGGCTGCAAAGAGAAAAGCAGAGAGGTTGTGCTCGGATGGGTGGCCAGGAGCTGGGGCTCTGCCGGGTGGCGGCGGCTGTCCCTGCTCCCCACCGTCCCCTCGAGCCTTTAAGGGGAGGAGGCTTCGTTAATCAGCCACCTCACTGCTCTGTGCTAGAGGGCAAAGGTGGAGTGACACAGATGGGGTCCCTTGTCCCTGTCCCACCATACCATGGTGGCCTTCACCAAGGAGGTGCTGACGAATGGATGCCCCTTCAATTGATGCCCCCCCTTTGTCCTTGACACCCCCAAAGACCCAAGGCTGCAGAAGGAGCTCACAAATTTCCGTGGCTGTGCTGGAGGGACCGGGCCACCACCCGGCCAGGGTGGCTCCCCCCTCGCCTGCCCCGTGGTGGCCCCACGGCCACCTGCTCCCAGCTCTGCCCCGCGGTGCCACCACCTCCGAGGCGCCGCGCGGCCAAGAACCACACTAAGTGTCTCATAAACACGGCGATGATGGAGATAATGGGAAGTGCCTCTTAGCCCCTGTCTGCTGCATCAGGATATGAGGCATCTCCTAGCAGCCATGAAGAGGAAATTAATAGGAGCAAGCAGGAGTAACCACTTTGATGCAATTTCCTTGGGAGATAGTGGACCATCTAATCTTTATTGGAGCCCTTTAACCTGTCATTCAAAACTCATGAAGGCCTCTTGCTCGCGCAGTCTTTCCAGATATTAAAAGATGATAAAAAGGAATAAATCAAAACAATATTTTACTATTTGATTATTCAGGGGATCTTCCCCCAGCCTGAGGCACGGCCCTGGTGCTTTACAAAGGACCAGCTCTTCCTGACAGCGTGGGGATGCAGCACCCCAGAGGGACCCACCACTGTCCCCGACGTCCCACGGCGCCCACGCCACACGTGTGGCCTCTTGTGGAAGCACGCAGGGGCCACAAGCCAGAGGCTCGTGCAGGCAGGCAGCCAGACACATGGGCCACCAGCCCTGAAGGTGACTGTCAGGACACCAAAGCAGAGGCCACCACGGCCAAGGGTTGGAAACATCACCCCTCCCCGTGCCGTCCCCATCCACAGTGGTCCCCACACGCCTTTTTCCTCTTGGGAAAGCACAGGGAGCGTGCGGGGCGCCTGCGAGGATAAGGATGGAGAGGAGCGGAGGATGTCCACCTGAATCCACAGGGCAGGGAACAGGAGAGCAAGGGAGGATGACAAGAGGAAGGCTTTAATACAAACAGCCCTTGGCTGAAGCGCGCTGGTGGGTCGGCGTGAGGGTTTTGTTTGTTTTTAATTACAAGGAAGCCAGGCGACACCTGTCAAAATAAGGGAACAAAGTCCGCTCCGCAAGCCGGCATCCTCGGGCTTCTTTTATCACTTCACTTCTCTGCAAATTCCTGTAATCCGCAAGCACATGGCCCTTAATTGTTACCATTAGCAATTAGCACTGCTCTCCTGTAATTACTGCAGGTTCGCCTAAGTCCTCCCGGCTGAGCCCGGGGCCTTCCCCGTCCCCGAGCCCCCCGCTCCAGAAGCGGCCCCGCTATCTCCCAGCCTCCCAGCGGGGATTTCCCCATGACCCCAGTGAGGGGGTTCTCAGGGTGTTCTGGCAGCGAGGCGGCGTTCCTCCTTGCCACCTCCAAGCGCGGACCGCACGGAGGCTACGAGTGCGGATGGAAGACGCTATAAAGGCAAATAAACGCCCACCTGGAATTGCACCTTGTGGGAAAAAATGACATTTAGAGGATGCTGCGATTACGCCCGAGGTGATCCGAGGGCATTTATCACGCTCATCCCGCCCCGACTGTTCCTGGGGGGGACACATCAATGCGGTGGCCCGGGGGTGTGTGGACACAACCTCAGACCCGGGTGAAGTCTTCTCCTGGACCAGCAGGCCCCCTATACCTGGAGTACCACCACCACGGGGACACGCCACGACGGAGCCTCCCCAGCTCCCAGTCCTCAGCCCGGGGAAGCTGGAGAAATCTACGGAAGGAGAAAGCCCTCTCCATTTGCCTGAAACCACCCCAATTCACCCATTTTCCAAACACGCACCAAAGGCTGGGAGCTGAGCGCCCGCCCAACATAATTACAAGCAGCTCCGGTCTCGTCGCGTTGCCGCAGTGAGTTAATTAAGCCAGCCCTTCACCTCTGGAGAAACAGGCTTAGATCTGCCATGGGACACACATAAATTAAAGTCAGCAGCTTCCGCGCCTGGCCCACAATGGTTTATTCATGTACAAAAAGCAAAGCTCAACACATAAAAAGGAAAGCAGATGATGCCACAAGGCCGCCAGCTCGGCGGAAAGCGGGAAAATTCGTTTTTGCCCTCAAAAACAGCCAAGGGGAATAAAACAAAGCTCCAGGTCACTTTGTGAGCCCCTTTTTCGCCTGCTCAAGCTTGTTTCTGCTTGGCTCTTCAGAAACACTACGGGAAACGGGCGCTGCAGAAACAAAAAGCAAATTTGGATGCAAGGGGCTGCACGAAGCAAGGTCACATCTCCTCGGGGACAAAAGGCGGCACCGAAGGCGTGCTGGCAGGGAGCAGGCAGTTGTGGACCAGCTGGGAATGCATCTGCTTTCTGCATTGTGACCATCGGGGTTCCTGGGTGGGGCTCACAAGCCCCCTCTGGACGTCGCCCCACGGGGAAGCCAGGAGCACCTCGTGGTGCCACCAGCGCCTGGAGCAGCCCCATGACCTGCACAAGCGCTGCGCGCTGGTTAGAAACCTTTCCCTCTCCTGCCAGGAGCTCATTAAGCACCTTTCCCTCCACCGCCCGCTCAGGCCAGGCAGTAGCCCCTCGATCTAGACAACATCAAGTGCTTATTAATTACGCCTGAAGTGGTTCCTCGTTAGCGCTGATGCTGTGATGGATGAGGCACCCCGGGACGGGGCCGGGGGGGGGGCTCCAGCCACGTGGCCACGCTCGCACTGCCAGGACACACGGACACAGAGCAGCTGCTGGTTTTAATGGGGGGAGCGCAGCGGGACGGATCCGGCCGGGGAGGGAGCCCCAGGCAGGGCACAACCCCATGGGCATGAGGGGCCGGACGCCACGGCAGGCACCCTCCTGCTCCTGCTTGCCAGAAAGGTTGCAGGAGAAATCCCCTGAAAGCGTGATTTCCTGTGGCACTTTGGCTCCACTGCCAGATAGAAATAGGAAATGAAGGAACGGGGAGAAAAGCAAAACCAACAAAAAAAGAGAGGTAAAGGCTAAGTCACCCCCTGCGCCTCGCCGCACGCTGCCCGGACACCCTGCAGCCGAATTTTGGGAACGGCCCTTCTGCAAACAGTGCCGACACCAGCGTGGCATCAGCAAGCGGGGGGGAGGAGGAGAAAAGTCTCCCCCATCCCTAACACCTGCTGTGCATGCGGCGAGAGACCGCCAGGTTTTCCATCCGTGGGCAGCTCCGGGAGCTTTTTCGAGCTGCAGAACGCCACCTGCCCTTTGGGGTCCCTACAAACACGCGACTTCGGTAACCATACGTGACCAAAATCGCCGTCAGACGTGAACACAGCGCAGGCATCGCCCGGCCACGCAGCCCACCAGAACCCCGACAAACCAAACCGAGGGGGAGGGAAAAAAGTCACGGAGAGGTTTTCAGGCTCCCGGGAATGAGTCACCGGCTTGGCCAGGTGCTCGGCGTTTTTGCAAACATCGGCGGGGAACAATGCGGTGCCGGACGCGGGCCGGACCCTGCGCTTCCTCGCCGCCCTGCCATTGTGCACGAGAACAATCCCGGCTCCCGTGGGGCCGAGCCCGGGCTGCGGGGCTCGCTCCCAGGCCTGCCTGCGAGCCTGGCGGAACAAAGCCAGCATGTCGGAGGCAGATTTATTCCCCTGTTTGTAAATAGGCTCTTGAAAAGACCCTCGGAAAAAAAAAAATAATTATTATTATTATTATTGAAAAAAATCCATGGGCTTTTTCTGCCTCTTTTAAGGCTAAAATCGATACAACACTCTAAAGTCCTCGCTGTAAATTGGAGGGAATATATAAACGGCAGTCTCCGAGGAAGAAAAAATGAAATAAAACGCCCACATGCAGCAAAGCGAGGCAGCGGGCAGCTGCCCCGAGCCCTCGGTGGCCTGATCCTGCCCCGGCAGCAGCCGGCTCCTCTGGGTGTCCGCGCGGGGCCGGGCAGGGCCCGAACCCACCCGCGGAGCCTTCTGGCTAATAACGTCCAATTAACACCTCCATTAAAACCCACCACGCTCATTAGGGGAAAAAAAAAAAATTAACAAGGTTTTCCTGGATGTTTTCCTTGAGAAATGGGTACGGCTGTTAACGGATGTCTTCATTAAGGCGTAACTTCAGAAAAATGATTACTCCCCCCCCCTTCCAGAGCTCCGTGCCTCCGGCGCATCCCCGGCGGAGCCGTGCTGCCTGTTCCACCCAGCGGCGGAAGGGGGACGGCTGCAGCCAACGCGGGGTGAGCAAAAAATAAAGGGCTTTTCTGCAGCCCCCCTCCCTGAAGCCATCTGCCCGTGGGACAGAGCTGCCGCCACCTTCGTCACCCGAAGGAACCTTCCTCCTGGGGCACCGGCACGGCGAGGGGCGGGAGGGGAGGCGAAGCGGAGACAAAGAAGCAGGAATTTGCCAACAGAGGGAGGGGAAAAAAAAAAAAAAGATTGAAAAAAGCTTGAGAAGCAGCACAACGGCGCTCTCACCCCTTCTCTCTGCCTTTGGAAGCGCAGAGTAAAAACGTGGCACAGAGCTGCTTTCGTTTCGGATCTGTTCCTTCACTGGCTTCTCCGTGGAGCTGGCCACGGGGAAAGGCAAAACTGCCCGCACCAGCGGCCGGCCCCCGCGGCGCTCCCCCACCTCCCCAGACCCAAGGCAGAATCACCCCTTCCCCATCGGGGCAGAAGCGGGCAGCCCCCTGCCAGCCGCCTGCCGTCAGTAGGCTTCAGAGTCAGCAGAGGAAGGTTTGATCATTTCCCTCCGGGAGGAGCCAAGGAACGCGCGGGGCGCCCGCGCCAAGGCCTCCTCGCAGCGCGGTGATGCATCGCGCCCTGAGCGGGCGGCAGGCCATAAAGCACGGCTGAGGGCCGGGGCCGGCGAGATGGATGGGTTTAATATCCACCTGAACGGCGCGTGGGCTCTCGTGCCGAATGAATTATTCATTTTGGGCTCAGGAACAGCCTCCGCTTCGCATCGACCTGAGGCTCAGAGCAGCCGGGGCAGCCCCACCTGGGCTTTCAGGCACACAGCCCCACCGTCCAGAACGGAAAACACAGGGAAAACAAGGCCCCCAACCACTGCGGACACCCACCATACAGCAATAATTCCAATTAACGAGCCCCTGGAACTGATCCACTCCGTCAGCCCCACCACAGCACTGCCCCCACTCCTGGGGCGGGAGGGATGAGATCGGGGCGATGGAGCTCAACAACCCAACCCTCCCCTTTTATTTTTTTATTTTTTCCTCTCCCTGAGGAATTAAGCCCATTTTCTCAACCTTAAAATACCACGGGTTTTTCTGCGACAATTCCCCCGGGCTCGTTAAGTGGCTCATCTCGGCTGCTCAGGTTGACGAAGGCTTCAAGCAGATGTCAGGAGCGCCAGCCTCCCGGGAGCCGGCGCGGCGGCGGCGAAGCCACCCGGCAGAGACGTTCACCCGACGCTCGGGTGCGATCCTGCCCCCTGCCCCGCGAGGGGCGGCCGTGATGGAGGGACCCAGATCCTGCTGCAGGAGACCCAGAGCAAGTGGTGGGCGCCCATCCCCAGCCAGCGTCACCCCATGAGGTGGTGCACCCTCGTGGCTGCAACAAAGCCCAACGAGAAAGGCAGATTCTCTTCCTTCAGCCTCATGGTCTGCTGTCCCCTGCCCACCACAGTTTCAGAGCAGCAGCGGTGGGCGCAGATCTTCCCCCGTGGTCCACGAGGATACGAGGAGGAGCTTCGTGACCAAAGGGTCCACACAAGCCACCAAGAAGCCAGGGTCCAACCCAAGGCCGGATTTTTACTCAAACGTGGTGAACTTTCCAACAGACCTGAGCGAAGCCCTGGCTCTAAACAGCTCTAAAAAGAGCTGTTTTTACTGGGCTTCCTGGAGAGAACGGATAGTTTATTGGTCTGCTGTTTCTCCCAAGCATCTAACAAGATCTTCAGACGTGCCAGTCCCACACGGTGCCCAAGACTTTATCAGTCCTCCCGCCTCTGTAACTGGGAAGTGCCCGTACGGGGCTGTAAAAGGAGCGTTATCGGAGCTCTGCTGCGGCGAGAGCCTCCCACCAGCACTGAGAGCACTCACAAGACCACCAGAAAAGGCTGACCGTGGTCACACACGTGATGGGACCGCTTAACCACCTGCTTGAGCCACCAGCTTTGAGAGCAGGCTGCACCCGCAGAACACTGTGGTGCTTTGCAGGATGCTGCTGGCCAGCCCACAGCAGACATTCCCACCCCCTCAGGCCTGCAGGTGGCCTAAATTTTCACCCAGAGGAGCCGTACCACGATGCACGCCCACCATGCGAAGGCAAAACAACAGCCTGGAGCTCTGCAGAGCACTGGCAGAAGTTTCTTCTTCAGCCCTGGCACTGCAGAGCAGGAGCACAGGGCGTGAACCGTGAGGAAAGGTCAGGAAAGCAGCAGGAACAAGCAACTGCCCAGACATTCCCCCTGGCGATGGACGGGATTAATGGATGGGATTACAGCCCTTCTCATGCAAAAACCCTCTGCTCTCGTCTGCTTCCAGGCAAGGTACAGAAACACGACCATAATTTAGGAGAGGAGACTGAAAGGGCAGCTTGTAATGCTAATAGGAAAAAAATTCCTCCAACCCTATTTGGGAAATATTCATCAGAACTGCAAAAGGAGATGACAAGCAGCGAGCGCCGTTTCCATATTTATAACCCAGCAGCTGCACACCAGCGGCATGGCTGGGGGAACCCAGAAAAACAGCAAAAAAAAAAAAAAAACAACAAAACCAATTAATACCCAGACCCAGAGCAGCGGCACAGCGGTCAGGCCGGCGACGGCTGCCTAGCTCCTGCAGCTCTGCTCAGGAAATAACGAGGAGATGAAAGCGGCTCCGCCAGCGAGCATCACCCTTTGAAGGCAGCAAATCGCCACGGCTTGCAGCAAGCTTGTGGCGGTGGCAGAGGGGGCTCCATTGAACGGGTGCCCCTGGCCCCGTCACAATGCAAGCCCATGTCCAAGACGTGCAGCCAGCTTTGCAAGTTCTGGAGAGCACCAGGAGAATGCAGACTGGGTTCTGCGTGCTACAGTCATTCCTGGGCTGCGGGTTTTTGCTCTGCTCTTATCGTTATTGCTCCACGCTGGGTCACGGCAGCGTGCAGGAGATGCACAGCAGCCTCTGCTCCGAAGCAGCACTGCTCCGTGCTCTCATGGCAGAGATCACGGGGAAAAGACCACCGAGACAGATTCAGACTTGGACAGGAGGGGAAATTGACACTTTTGCAAAGGGACGTCAGTGACTGTAGGTCAGGGGCACCAGAATAAGACACACGTCACCGGAAAAGTGGCCCAACAGCTTTCTGAAGGTGACCAGGACAACATCTAGCACACCATCTTATTTTAAGCAAAGGTTTTCCTTCCGTGCTGTCATGTTTTTCCATGCACAAACAAGCCCCCCCCAGAGGGCCCCGTGCCCCCAGTGCGAGCAGGGGCTGACATCAAGGTGCAGCCAGGGGCCACGTGCCCTGCAGCATCACACCAGCACAGCACACTGAGAGCAGCACCGAGAGCACCCGCAGCCCCAGAGGACACCTCAAAGCTTTGGGGGCTCCCCGTGCACGGGCAGAAGCGATGCATGCCAGCTGCCTCAACGGTGCTGGGGCAGAAGGAGCAGGAAGGAAGGTGCTTTCTGCACGTTTTCAACGTTTAGGGACCTGGGAGCAGATCCCAGATCCCTGCCTGGTCTCCCCAGAACAAAACAGCTTCACACAGCAGATCCATTTGGAAATCAGCTCCAGGCCACTCACATCACCCACAACAGCTTGTCTGGGGACAAACCTCACGTCAGCAAAGCTCCAGAAGCACGAAGCACCTTGCAAACCAAGAGCAACCCTACCTTTGCAGGCCACGTTGTTCTCCGGCTCGTAGCCAGCCTTGCAGGTGCAGCGCCCTATGGGGACCATCCACTCCCCGTCCCCGTTGCAGTACAGTTTGATGGGCACGTCCACCTCCTCGGCGTTGGGGATGCAGGTGCCGCGGGCAGTCACCAGAGAGGTGCTCTCCGCCCCCGTCATCGTCTCTGGGAAGATGGCGAAGTTCTGCACCACGCTCGGGCACTTCTTGAAGAAGACCCTGACGGAGAGCAGAGACATGCAAGCCCCGTAGTCCTGGAAAGCCAGGTAAAAGCCATTGCGGGTCAAGGGCCCGAAACTTCTCACTTCTGTGTTCACCTTCATCAACCTGCCACCAAAGTCCACCTGGGAGAAGCTCTCGTCAGCAGCAATGGTGTCCACTTTGAGGTAGGGTGCCTCCGTCCAGAAGGCGGACTTCTTGGTGGCAATGACCGAGTCTGTCTCGTAATAGTAGAGGTTGAAGGTCTCCTTGCAGGAGCCAGGGACGTTGGGGAGGCTGCTGCAGTCCCGCACCGTGAAGCGCATCTCGGTGTAGATGCGGTGGGCACCCCGCCGGTTGATGAAGGTGGTGAGGAGCCAGTTGTTCTGGTTGGGCTCGAAGACGTTGCACACCTGGTACGTCCGGATGGTGTTCAGGTTTTCGTCGTAGCCGCTCACTTCTTCCCACTGCGCAAAGGAGAGGAGAGGCCGTGAGAGGGAGGCGGTGGGGCTGGAGGTGGCACCGGAGGCACCAGTCACCCCAAAGAGAGGGATGGCCTGAAAGGAGGACCCCAAATCAGTCTGGTGCCAGTCAGGAGGGACCTCCAGAGGTCACCTGGCTGCATTTCCACATGGGGAAATTGCCTCAGCTGCCCCGGGAGGCTAGGAGGACGGACAAATGGGAAGACGGACAGTCAAAGCACTTTGAGAAATGAAGAAAAGCAATACACGAGGCCGTGTCTTCATCAGAGACCGAGCCAACACACGGGCTGACAAGCAAGGCCAGCCTCAAGCTCTTGGCACAACGGGATTGCTTCCACCGGCAAAAAAAACTCGCTAAATAAAGCATCACCAAAGCACACCGCAGCAGAGAATATAGATTCACAGTTCGATTTATAGAAGGGCATTAATACAATCTGGGCTACAATTTCAATTAAGGGACAGCAGCAAACTGTGAATGGTGTATGATGGAATTAGAGTCCCACAGACAGATTTACAGCCTCATAATCCATTCATTTTCACTAATCCATGTTTACAGTCCCCTCGTAACGGCATTATTCATACAGCAATCTTTACGCAGCACGCCAGATGCGTGCGTAATAACCTGGGGGCAACACGGCGGCAGCGACCGCGGGCGTTTGTGTGAGCAGGGGCAGCACCGAGCGCCGACTCTTCCCAGAGGAGCTGGCGGACCAAGACCAGCCCCACGGTGATGAGGTTTTGGCCTCTCCCTTTAAACTCCCCCACCCCACCCCAGGTATCGCTCTGGTGACAGCGGGGACGGGCAGAGCCAGCCCCAGCAGACGGGGAGCGGGGAAGCTCCCAGAAGCACCATTTGCTCGACCACTTATCAGTTAAGCAAAATAATACCCAGAAAAAGAAAAAAAAAAAAAAACAGTTAAACCCAGGAACCACCCCCAGTGGGGGTTCCCCTGTCACACATCAAAGGGAAAACGTAAAAAGCGTTTGGAAAAAGGTGACAAGAATGTCTTATAGGTTGGAAAACCCTTTTAGGGGACAGCCTAAGGATGCTCATCCTGTTTGATCTCCCAGAGGAGGGCAGAGGGTAAGTGCTGTGTACTGTTACTTAATTACACATCCCTACTTTATCATTACATGTCCACAGATCCGTATTTCACTGCACATCCCCAGGCAGAGCTCTTTCTGGTCCATCCAAACTTCGCAGGGGATGACCGCGGGGCCAACGAACCCCAGTGGGTACACAGCACAGCGGGGCAGCCCCAAAAGCCCCGGAGATGCCCTGAGCCCACCCAGCGAGGCGCCTGGCACCCCGACAGCCCAGCTCTCCAGCTGTGGTTTTTTGGGAGCACAGGGCCAGCGCCACGCGGGTACCAGCCTGCCACCCACCCCACTGCTCCCCTCCCTGTCTGCGCCTGTCTTTGTCTATCACTTTCTCTGTCAGGGGAATGTGAGTCAGGTTATTTTATGCTTCCATCCCTCAAAGACTCATATTATATAAAAAAGATGTTTTAAGTGCCTCAGGGTGTTTTGTTCCTCATTACTTCATAAAAGTGACATTAATAGCCAGGGAAGAGCACTGCTGAGTGCAATTATGGATGATGTTCCAGGTATGAAAGCTGTTTTGAGCCTGCTAATGTTTCCTAATTACAAGCCTTGTGGTACAGGGAGAGGGGAGGCACGAGCAGGAGGATGGGGAGGAGCGAGCACGGGGACCTGCCTGGATGCAGGAGACAGGGGGCAGGGAGGGGATAGGCATGGATCCAACCTGGCCTCAGGAGGAGCGCACGCAGTCGGACCCAGGACGACTTACCCCCGAGGGCGGGTTGGCGGTCCAGCCCAGCTCAGCCGTCGCCGTCCGCGTGTCCATCAGGGTTTCTGGGGAAACAGAAGAAAAAAGAATAAAGAAGATAAAGGAGCCATCATCCACACCCGCAAAAACCCAAGGTGCGTGTCTGCACCAGCCCCCAGGCGCCAGGACAACCAGGGAGAAGCCCCCCAGCACCCGTGTGCTTCGCGGGACCACCCGGGACATCCCACACTATGTTCCCACGTTGGCCCATGACAGCTCCACGCAGCTGGGGTTTGGCAGAGTGAGTTCAGACACGTGAATAAAAACAGGGCTGCTGGAGCAGTGCTCCGCTGCTGGGGGGCTTTCCATGGCAGGTTTGGTGGGAAATAGCTAAAAGCTGTGCTACAGCTGGCACTTCCCCGCTTTTTTTTTTTCCTTGTTCTTTCACAAGGCAGAGTAGCAACAATAATAGTGCGAGCAACAACATACAGAAACAGATGGGAGTAATCCTCCAGGTTTTATTTATTTGTTTTCAGCAAGCAGACATGCAGATGAGTTTGCTCGATTCCCGCATCTCAACCAAGCACAGGAAGGAAACGCAGCGCCCGTGCCCAGAATCGACCCGCCCGTCCCTCCACGGCCAGGGCCGGCCAGCACGGCTCCTTCTGGGACCTGGCTTCTCTTCGTGGTGGCCAAACCCAACACATCTCGGCCACAGCTTCCCTCTAGCACTGCTGGTGATTTGTGCTCCCATCCGTGTCCCCGCCGAGCATCTGTGTCCCACACGGACAAGCACCACGCAAACGTTATTTCTGCCCTTGCTCTAAGTACAGGCGTGGGCATCATTAAGTGCTCGTTAGTCCTCGCCGTGGCCCTTCAAATAAACAGGGTGCTCCCGTCGCAAGGATTTCAGCACTGGGGCGATGCATGGCCCAATCCCCTCCCAGAAAGTCAGTCCTTCCCTCCATCAGCTCCTCGATCCAAAAGCCCCCCAAAAGGCTCTGAATTTTGGAAAGAAACCTGGGAGGAACAGCACGACGCGGCACACAGCGGCTCCCTAGGCAGGAGACTAGAAATAAAGAGAAATTTATAAATTGAGAAGAAGCCAAAGCCAACAGCGGAGGAGCTGCCTCCCTACCAAAAAGCTCTTGCCTCGTCTCAATGCCATGCCCCTACCTTAAGCCACAGACGGGTAAAGCTCCGTTCTTGTGGCAGCAGCGCAGAGCACGGGGCAAACTAACACGGGAGGACAAGGGGACAATTAACCGGGGGAAAACAAGGCGTGAAAAACAAGGCATGAATCTTTCTGCCCAGATTCATGCACCGCCAGTTAGGCTTTTCCTCCACATTTAGTTTTTTCCAGGGACCTTGACCCTTTTCCAGAGGGCAGGTCTTCCCACAGGGGTTCTCCACAACGCCCTGCTCTCGGGAGAGAAGGAGGAGGGACGAGGCGAGCAACCCAAAGCCTGTCTCTGAGCCTCTGGGAAGCCTGGCGCCACCAAAACCCCAGGCTGACCACCAAACCCCAGCAGGGCTGAGGTGGGAAGGGAACTCTGGGTCCCTCTGGTCACACCCCTGCTCAAGCAGGGCCACCTGGAGCAGGGTGCCCAGGACCACAACCAGAAGCTTTTGACGGCCCCCAAGGAGGCTTTACAACCTCTTTGGGCAGCCTGCTCCAGTGCTCCATCACCTGCAGCGAAGAACTGCTCCATCACGTCCTGAGGGAACCTCCTCTGCTTGCGTCTGTGCCCGGTGCCTCTCGTCCTGTCCCTGGGCACCACCGCAAGGAGGCCAGCTCTGTCCTCCCGGCACAAGATGTGCTCAGGGGGCTCCAGGAACTGCCCAGGGGGGAGCTCACAGCATGGGCACGGAGAGGTGCCCACCACCCTGGAGAGGTGCCCACCGGCCGGGACTTGAGCCTCCGCTCAGGGCTGAAGCCCTCGTTGTGGAGAAGCCCGAGCTTTGCTGCGGAGAGCCAAGCTCTCTTTGAGTGAAGAATCTTCAGCTGTATACAGTAGATTTTCTTTAATGGACACATTACTTTAAACTAAGCCTCCACCATCTGTTCCAGTCCCTAATTATCAATACAAAAACAAACGTCTACTCACAATTACACTCGTAACGAGTAAAGATGCCAGCAATTAGCATGCAGGAACATCCTCGCTGCGCGGCAGCGGGTCCATCTGCGGCAGCACCGGCACGGTCCCAGGTCCCGGACACCCTCGGCGGCGCCGTGCGCGGTGGCACCAGCACCCAGGCGGTGCCGTGGTGGGGCTTGGGGGAGCTGGCGGGTGGCTGGCATTGTTTGAGCAGCTGGGGGGGGGGGAGAAATTTGGGGGTGGGAGTAGGGAGCAGCTGGATGCGCCGCTGAGCGCTTCCCTCCCTGCTGCACACTCCAGCGGGTGCTTGGGGACACGGTCCTGCTCCCAGAGCGAACAAGAAGCAGCAGAAAGTGGGAACAATGGGAAAATAAAGCCAAAAAGCTTCGCTGCAAAGACCAGCACGAACCAGCGCTGACGGAGACGCTGCCGTGGCTGCGAGCTCAGCCAGGCTGCCTCATGGCTTTCATCACCGCTCCCGACCTGGATTACGCCTCTGAATGTCGGTGGGAAAGAAGCCCCGCAGGTGGCAGGGGAAGGGCTTGAATTTAATTCTTGCTATTCCCTACGTACAAAGAGAGCTGGGGCTCCAGCCCACACCAGAAGTCACCCGAATAATTTCAGGTCGCTCCCCACACCTGTGGCAGCCCCCGCTTTGGGTCACGATGCTCCAAGGACGCAAACCCCACGCTGCCACCCGGCTTCCCTCTGCAAGGTTTCCACGTGTCCCGGGCTTCCACCAAGGCAGAAAAAGCAAAGTAGGAGCGAGCCAGACGTGCGAGCTGCTGGGCACTGGTCTGACCCACATCATCTCGGATTCAGGAGGACTTCCCCATTTTAATGATGGTGATGCAGAGGTGGGAAGGGGAAGAGCGGGTCGCCCTCTCCCACCAGAGAGGCACCGCTCCTCTCCACCACTCCCTTCCGAAAGAGCCGCGTGCGGTATCTATACGCTTTCAATCAAAAATATTACAGCAACAACTAATTATGTCCCATCATTCCCATGGCTCTCTGCCTTTAATGGTACATTTTGCCGCTACAGAATTACAGTGAAACTGCTCTGGAAGTACATAACGAGCTATCCCCATCAATCTCCCGCAGATTCATTATGAAGGATTATCCCCAGAATAACAAGCCGAGTTCAGATCGCAGAGGACGCGCTAAACAACAAAAACAAGTCAGAAGCCTTCTCTGCCCATCGTTTTGAATGGGAACGCCAGCACCTCGGGGTCTTTGTGATGGACCTGTCGGAGAGGAGCAGCTCCATGAAGATGTCTGGGCTATGCCAATGCTACCAGCCCACGTGGGCTGACTTGGAGCAGCTAAAAACCAAAACTTGTGTTGGAAAATGGATTTGCACGTGCATCAGCTGGGCGCAAAGGCGCTGTGTCAGTTCGTGATGAGCTGCATCAAGCTCTGCCCCAGCCCTCCCCCGGATCTCCACCGAGGGCACGGGTTTCAGCACGCAAGGAAGACGCGTTGCAGCGGGGCACGCGACGACTTAACGAAGCTCAGGCTTGGGGGCTTGGCTCAGCAACTATAAAACAACTTTATCAATAAGCTGTGCCTGCTGTGACAGCTGGATGGAACGCCCCAATTACAAGAAGGAAAGGCGACCTGTATCAGGATGCGTCACACTGGAACACGCTGGTTGATGCAGCTGAGCGTGCCTGGGGAAACACCCGCCCACGTCTCTGGAAGCGCAGAGGTGTACGTGCGCACAGCCCACCCACCACAGAGGGGCACAGCAAAGCAGACAAGACGCCCTCCACGAAGCTCCACCAATGCCTAGCCCATGCTGAACAAGCCAGTCATTTAGGCAGCAGCACAAAGCGGGTGCCCTTTGCCAACCCTGAACCTCCTCGGACAGCCGCAGGAGGGGCTGTCGGCACAGCAAGGCGTCACCGCAGCTGCACAGGGGAGCGACCGCTGACTTGGTGATGCCGTGAATGCTCTCGGCATCACCTTCCCCGGTGGTAGGGGGCTCTTCTGCCCTCTTGATCCTTTTCATGCTCTTCAAACCTAGGAAATAATGGTGGGGCAGAAGGAGGCGTGAGTCTCACGCAGGCAGCAGCGCTCCGCACGCGCCTCTGCGCGGTTTTCGTGCTCCGAAGGGGCCTGACCCCACGCGAGCACGCGGTGCCGGGCCAGCTCAGCCACGGCCAGAAAGCCATTTATCATAATCCCACTGAGGAGAGATACAGTAAATCAAAGAGACAACCCGCCTGCAAATAAATTGCAGGGGGGAGGGAGAGGGAGAGAGAAACAGAGAGAAAAAGGGGAGAGAGCTGCAGAGGGAGAGATAAGAGAGAGGGAAGGAAACTGCAGAAAATTACAAAAAAGCACGCATCACGGGGAAAAAAGACAAAGGGGACCAAAGCAAATACAAAGATAAGAGAAATAAGATAGTGCTTTCGGTATCTTGTTTTCCAAATTATAAGCCTATTTGATAAAATTTGGGAACAAGTTTCAATGCGCTGAGCTCCCCCAAGGCAGCAGCCCCGCAGGGTCTCAGGGCGGCGCGTTACGGGCAGCCCGGCGCCCCCCGGCACCAGGAGCTCAGTTGCCCCCACGGTGACAAAGTGACAAAGCAGCTTCCCGGGGCTCAGTTACACACAGGCCACGGACACACAAAGTGCACACGCTGTAGTCCACGCCTTGGGACCACGTGGAAGCGTTTACAGATCAGCACAGATGCATTTAGCAACCCAAAAAGCATCCCGGGCTGAGACGGGGCGTTAAGGAACGCCGCGGGCACCAGGACACGGCCGGGAGTCCCCAGAGCTCGGCTCTGCCTCCGCTCCAGCGCCGGAGGAGTGATTCAGGGCTGCAAACCGACACGGCTATCTTTCGGGAGAAGATCTTCCAGAACAATGTCACTATGCATTTAAATCCTCATCTTTGCTTTCTCGAGGCTGGGTTGCCAACAAGCATCACTGAACTCCACAGCCTGCCCCCAAAAATCACCATATGTCACGCCTGGCAGCCTCCCCTTCCAGCCTCCAGAAGGCAGGCAAGAGGAACTCGGGCGCCCAGGGATGGGCAGAGGCTTCCAATCCACCCAAAAGCTGCGGGACCACTCGATACCAGTGGCACCCTCCCATGTGAGGTCCAGATAAACGGTGTGGGAGGGTCTGGCTAGCCTAAAGGACTTTTCTTCGTGGAGAAGTGAAATCCTTCATGGGAGCTTCACAGAAGACATCCCAAAGAAACACCGGGGAGGTGAGTGGTGCTCGGTGACTTGCTGCTCCAGCTGCCAGCACAGCTTTGGGACAGACATGGCCCTGCCCCAGCAGGGGTCTCCGTGCCACCAGCTGCAGTGCTCAGGCCCCTCGGGTGGGGGGCATCAAGCTGCTGCTCTTCTCTGGTTTTTGATAAACCAGAACAGAGGTTGCTGCGGCCTGGTCAACAGCAGCAGGCAGCTGTGGGCAAAGCAGGGCCAGCATCGGGGACGCACCACTCCGAACACACAGCCTGCAGCTCCTCCAGCTCCTCCCTGGGCAGGGCTGGCCGAGTGCTTTCCAAGCAGAGGAATCAGAGGTTTGATCCCGAACTCGACAAGTTTATGTTCCCTGCTCCCCAGAAACGAGGTACCAGCTTCAGCTGCCCACGCATGCTCCAGCCAGCTTGAAGGGAAGCGAGCGCAGGACCGGGAGCACTTGGGAAGAGGGGGGCTGACCTTCGTCCATCCTGTGAGAAAGCAATTCCAGAGAGGAAAAAAACAGGAGCAGGGTTTGAGATTTAACACACAAGGGTGGTGGAAGCTTAATGGGCCCAGTGGACGTGGTCCCCTCATCAGCTGGGACTCCCTTGGAAATGGCAGCCTCCAGACGCAGTCAGTCACCTGAGAAGACCGAGCAGCCATAAACATCAACAGCATCCGCAATTACACTTGTTAGGATAATTCAAAAGGACATGCAGTCTTCATGCCTCGATGGGCACCCACGGGATCGCAGAGGGATTCCCCCAGCAGCTGGGGTCTGCTCACGTGCGGAACAGCATCGATGCTGCCTACAGCCACCTCAGCCATGAGCACAAAGGCACGGGTGCAATAAACTGCCGAACCCATGCACCAGACCTGTCCCCCTTTCCCTGCCACTCTCCTTCCCCAGAGGACTTATTTCGCCTTACTTCAGGACAGCACTGCCTGTGAGGGAAGCTCTCAGGATCAAAACATTTATCCTGCGTTTCCCCAAGCACTGCCGTAGAGATTCGGGGTGAGTCACTGCCTTGGCCTATGTTCTCCAGAAAAGCTACAAGCGTGCCACAAAAACACGCAGCTCCGAGCCCTACGTCTGAAATGCCAGCCGTGCTGTCAAGAAGCCCTCACACAAAAGATGCACCTGGCATCGTCCAGCTCCTATTTATTAGATCTTAGTTTAAAATGTCAGAGGGATTCTGCATGAGCTACGAACACAACGGGCCGCTCAGACGGCAAACAAGCACGGTTCGTTGGCTCTGGGGTCACTGAGCAGCTTCCTCTCGCCCGGCCCCACCTCCTCCCGAATCAAGGATGCAGCCAGGACCTCGGCGTTTCCTCCAGACATCACAATTTGGGGGAAAAGCCATCCACCAGAGCCCTAACCTATACATCCTGCACAGGGAAGGAGCCAGTGGGGCTTCCCGCACCCGGCCTCACCCTGTGCTGGTTCACGCAGCATCCAGCACGCACCCAGGCGCTGCTGCCCAAGGAAGCGCCGGCCGCCTGCTTTCACAGCTGCTGAACAGCAGCAACAGCAGGGTTTGGGTCCGACACCATCCCCAAGCCAAATCACACTCAGCTTGAGGGCGGAGGATGGGGAACATCCCGCACCGGGTGCTTGTCCTGCTTCCCCCAGCTGCTGGAGCCCCGGGGTGCACACTGAGCCCATTCAAAATCCACGTTTCTGCAGGTTTTGTGATTTTTTTTTTTCCCCCAAATCTCATCCAAACAGCGCCTGGCTGTGCCCCACATCCTCTCCTGAACCATTTTACTACCAATTGGAGCGGTCTCTAGGTAGGCGCGTATGCGACAGCTGGTCTGTGGAGTAAATAACAAAGTTAGTTTGCCAAGATTTCCAGCCGCCCGCCGGGGCTGCCGCTGCCCCGTGCCGGCTGGGCCGGGCCGTGGAGGCGTGCTAGGAGCCACACACCCCGGTGCTGCCTGCGGCCAAACCTCCCGGGGCAGGAATCGCACCTCGGGGGGGCCCCGGCTGCAGTTCCCGGCCCCACAAAGCCCACCTGGGGCACGCTTATGGGCAGAGGGAGGGACACTCACCCGGTGCCTCGGCGGGTCGGGGGCTCTGTAGCAAAAACAAGCTGCGGGACAGCGCTGGCTCGTTGATTAATGAGGTGTGCGGCCAGCGTTTGCTGGTCCTGCTGTAAAAGCAGAGGAATGGGATGGAAGGGGCACGGGGCAGAGGCAGGAGACACAAATAAGAAAGAAACCACCAGCACAGGGCGTTATATCACAGTCAAACCCACATATATTCCAGCAGGAGGGAGAGAGACCTCAACTGCAAGGCTGCTGGTGCTGAGCGTTACACAGCACGGACTGCTGGCCCCAGGGAGGAGAAGAGGAGGAGGAGGAGGAAGCCGAAGGAGGCACTGCTTGGCTCCCGGCCGGCCACGCACGCTCCTGCCTCCAGCCCAGCCGCCTGCACGAGCGCAAGCTGGGAAAAGGCTGGAGCGGAGCAGGCGGGAGGAGAGCCATCTGCGCGCCGGGAGCCGCGCCAAGGCGTGCTGGGGGATGGATTTTCCACACACCACCCCCCTTTTCCCGTGCTAGGTCGGCCTCCTCTCCTCCCGCACGGCCGCCGTCACCAGCGGCCAACACCCCGCCAAAACGCTTCGGGAACGGCGCCGCCGCAAAGCGGGGCTTCCCCGCACGGCATCTCCGCGCCGCACTGCTGGGCTGCGGGTGGAAGCCACCACCAAAGGGACATCCCCAGATTCTCCCAAACCGAGGTCATCGCCCCCCCCCATGCGATGGGGACGGTCCCAACGGGAAGGTCACGGGCACCAGCATCCGCAGGGCTTTCCCGTCCAGGAGGAGCAGGAACCAGCTCCCGCTGCGGTCACGGGGCCGCTGCCTCCGCTTGGGCTTGAATCCCGCTGGATCCTGGTGACACCAGGGCTGGACGTGGGCGGCCTGACCTCCCTTCGCACAAAGACCCCATGGGAAACCGGCTGCCCAAGTCCTGCAGCCCTCCTGCACCCTGAAAATCCACCGTGCACGAGAGCAGCATGGCTCCGCTCCACGCAACGCTAGCGCCACTCATTTTTAACGTGGTGCCAGCTGATGATGAACTTCCCCATACGCTCATCTCCATACCACCTCTTCTCCTGATGACACTGACCCATCCTCCCTGATTGTGGTTTCCTCGCTGAAATAAATCACCGTTAAGTGCACATTGTGCTCCGGGCCTCATTACTGTTCATCACCGCCTGCACGACGGAGCTGTCACATCCTGGCGGGTTCTGTCACCTGGGCAACCCAGGCGGGATGCGGGACGGGGAGACGTGTTGTGGAAGCCCCTGGGAGGCCCGGTGTGACCAGAAGCCACTGCCGTGCACAGGCCAGCTGGTGAAGAGACGGGATCATAACACACGAGCACCCAAAAGATGGAAGCCCCAAAGCAGAATCAGCACAGCATGCAGCACAGGTGGCGGCAAGCGCGCCCTGATGGCCGGGAGAGCTGCCCCGCAGCGAGAGCTTTCTCTGGGCTGAAGCCTCCTCCAGGAGCACAGCAGAACCCCGCTAGGTCACCCCAGATCAATCCGGAGCAGCATTGTGACCGTGCTTCAAGCAGTAAATGAAAAGCTCTGTGCCAAACCCCCGCCAAGACTGCTCGAGCGATAACAATGCAGAGGCATTGTTTGCCTGTCACATCGCTTTCAAAAGCCAAACACTCAAAAAGAGAGAGGGAGCAATTAAAGCTGCCGCTAATCTTGGAGCGCCCACATCAAAAACCTGCCCGCTGTTCCGGCCGAGCAGGCGGCGGTGGGACCAGGCAGCCGGGACGTGACGGCAGGAGATGCTCACCAGGGGAAAGCGGGACCAAAGCACCGTGACCGCATCCCTGCGCCTCGTCGTGGCTGGGAAGAGCGGCTCTTCCTGACACCTGGGGCCGTGCAGAGGTGGAAGTTTCCAGGAGAACAGCTCACGGCAGCTACTTAACACCCATGAGCGTGGTCAAGTAGAGGAGGCGCCGCCGTCGCCTTCCATACAATGGACGTGTCAGCTCTCCCCCACGGACGTGCCAGCTCTCCCCACCACCCAGGCTTCGCACAAATGCCCCTTCCGCACTGGTGTTGGCAGAACCGGTGTTTCCGATCCAATGCCTCGGCCCTGGCGGTGGCCACGATGCTGATGGGTTCTGCCAGCACCAGGCAAGTTTCTGCCCCCCTGCCCCGCGTGCTGGGGAGCTCCGTGTTCCTCAGGCGGACGGAGGACGGGCGACGAGGGACACATGGACGCGGCGCGTTCGCACGCGCAGGCACCGGCCGGGGGGGACCGCGTTTCAGAAATAACGCAGGCACGCACACAAAGGAGCGCAAGCCATTAATCTGGGCGAACCAAAGGAAATGAAATCATTATGTCTGCAGCTACAGCATCCAGAAGAACAAATTTCCTGCCTGGATAATAAATGGATTCTTTTGTTTCATGTTGGCCCCGGCCACGTGACTGTCTTGGCCTATTCCTCATCCAAAACATCTTGCTGCATAAATACCCAGACGGGCTTGGGTTTCAGCTGCTAAAAATATGTTTTAATTATAATAATATATAATAATAATAACACAAAAAGCTACACGGTCCCCAGCCCCTTTCCTCTTAAACAACCTCTGAAGGCTTTCCAGAGCACAAGCAAGGAAACAAAAAGACCAAAGTTACCAATCCCAGCTGCAACTGCTAAAAAAAACCAGACACAAGGCAGACAAACGACAGCCCCAGGTTGATGCCTGCGATAAATAACCCCTGCCAGAAAAGGAACCAAGGCGTGCACACGGCATTTGAAGCCCCTGTGAGCATCTCATGGTGCAGGACCAAATCCCGCAGGTGACGGGGATTTTGCCTGAGCCACAAGCAGCGCCTTGCAGGTGGCCTTCTGGCACCGGGAGGGCAGGGTTTTTACATTCGTAATCCGAAAGGGAAGGTGAATTCTGATCCTTACAGCTGGCTGCAGGAAGGGCTCTGGGCATCTCAAGGGATACAGGCTGCTAGGAGAGCTGCGTGCATGACTGGTTTCAGGCATCCCTTTAACCCACAGCTCCACCAGACCATTCAATTAAAACCATTTGTGCGCCTAACTCTGTATTTCAGTTTTGCTTTACGAAAGCAGAGCAAACATTGAAACAAGTTTCAAAACAACAGAGCATTTGGAACCCAAGCTTGAGAGCACCTCGTTGCAAAAAGCCCAAGTTGCCGAGGTGTTACAAAGAGAGCTCCAGGCACCGAGACGAGCTGGTGAGCCCCACCGAGCCAGCAGCGGGCTCCACGCTCCCCATGGGCACGAGTCCCGACCAAGCCCCGCTCCCAGCATGAAGTGGCCAGAAGAGCCATCCCCTACAGCCCCAGAAAGGTCCCCGAGCACACACAGCTGCCTCCCGCTTTGATTCTGGATGCTCACCAGGAACTGAGCACACCAATACCCTGCGGGATGAAACCCCTGCATGGAAAGGCAGACTGAGCCTGCTTTGTGCATCATGCTAGCAGAAGCCCGACTTCTTTTCCCTTGGTGGGTCATCTTTAATTTCAATTATATTTGGGATGCTGTGGGAAGTGCCCAACCACTGCTGCTGCCTCATTTCAATTGCTCATCATTGCTGTTTCTTCAAGGAGGGGAAAAAGAGTCATTGGAAACTAAATATTTACACACCCACGTACACTAATCCCAGCAGATACAAGGGTGGGAAGCTTATTTAAAAAAACATCCCTAATTACTTTCCCATTTTAAAGGGAATAATCTGGCAATTAGCTAGAAAGCTTTACATCAGTAATCACAGATTTCCTAATGAGGAATAACCTGAGCCAGACCTCCATCCCTATGGAGGCATCCAGGTGCTCGCTGCCCAGCGGGATGATGGCCACTGGGGACAGGGACACCACAGGGGCACCAAGGGGTTGCCAGCCACTGGATCACATCCCAGGGGAGCCTCCTTGCTGAAGGACTGAAGACTTTGGGATAGGTGAGAGTTTGACTTAAGGCTCTATCATTTAGGAAGGTAAAATTGTGCTCACTCTGCCGAAGCAAACTATTAGAAGTGGAGGACGTTATCTCAGGTAATAAAGAGCAAGACCTGAGGACCAGCCTGGGAATTCAAGTTTACAACTTGTATCAACTTCATATGCTGTAAAACTTCACCTGGTTTATAAGTTTCTCACCAACTTCATAAAAGATGTTTTATTATTATTGTTTTCTGACTCTCCTGCCTTAATAAAATGCCTCTCCTACTCCGTGTGGGTGTTGCATTACAAACATTTGCACTTTGATTCATTCAAGACTTAAGGAAGCTTTCAAGGTAACCTATTAGGAACACTTAAAGTGTTTCAAAGGCATCACAGTTCCCCTGAACATTTCAATACTTTAAATAAATAAATAAAAACACACTTTTGCAGTGAACTACCTCCAAAATCCACCAGGCTGGCGATTCAAGCTACAGCATATGGAAGCGACCAAGCCAGCCCGGTGGAGCACATCCCTGTCACGTTTGGTGTGGGGTCATCGGAGCTGCTGGCAGAGGTAGGCTGACACCGCAGCCAGATTGGAGATGGGGAAGGAAGCCCTCCAGGAAGGAACGTCTCCCTACCACAACCAGAATCCTGTACAAAAAAGGGATATGGCTTGAAAAAGAAAAAACACACCACACAAGGCACCCTTGCTCTTTGCACACTTCACAGCGGCATCATTGCTTGTATTATCTATACACGCTTAAGGAGGAATTGATGATAAATTTGGTCGTGCTTTGTGAACAGCTCACCACTACCACCTGGAGCACGTCCATCCCCAGCTCTGGGGCTGCTGGTGCAGCACCGTGAGGCGGCCCCAAACACCGTGGTGCTCCGGGGATCCCCGCTCCATCACAGCGGCCCCGTGCCCGAGAGCAGCCGGGCTGGCTCAGGAGCGGCAGCTGCTCCCTGCCAGGAGGCATCAAAGCCCCGCAGCATGGCTGCTGCTTAATGCGGGATCAAGGATGTGGCCCAGGGAGATGCAAGATGCTCCTCAGCGGCAGCTTGACCAAAAGCAAGGAGATGAGTGTAAAAGCACGGGCTTCCTGTCCCCACTCACACACACAGGGGCTGGCCAGCCCCATGCACCAGGTCCAGCCCCGATCCGTCACTCCTGCATGCCGGGCAGGGCTCACAAAGGCAGAGCAGGAGGGTGCCCACAGCTGTGTCCTCCTCAAAGCAGCCCTTTTCCTCCGGCCTCCACCGAAGGCTATTGAAGTTAATGAGCGCTTTTTTGTAGCCTCCAGCAGGCTGGAGAGCCGGCCTTTCAGCTCAGCAGCCTCCTGCTCGGTAATAACCCAGGTGTGGTGCACGGAGGGATAATAAAAGCCAATTTTTAGACAGAGATAGAATATGACTATCTTGTGATCTTGCAGATCCCACCAGCCAACACCCACCAAAGCTAGAGGACCAGGCCTGCCGGAGAAGACAACTCACTCCTGGACACAGGAGGTTGTGCCAGCCACCGTGCATCGAGTTGGCTCTGCAAGGGTAACCTCGCTGCGTGTCACAGCTTCTCCACTGAAAGCCTAAGGGGCTCAGAAGGCTTAGATCCAATCCACACAAACAACTTCATCTCAAGCGGAAAGGCTTGGACAGCAAAGGCCACGCATCTCAGAACCACAGAACCATCCAGGTCAGAAAAGAACTTCAAGATCACCAAGGCCAACCACCAGCCCGACCTACCAGTCCCATCACTAAATCACATCAACCTATCTCATAAATACCTCTGGGGTGGGGACCGTCACTTCCCTGGGCAGCCTGTTCCAATGCCTGACTGCCCCCTCCATGAAGAAATTCTTCCTCATACCTAATCTAAACCTCCCCAGCGTAATCTCCAGAGTTTACTCACCTGCATGAAGCTTATGGACAACTTCACCAGGCCTGTGGGGTTTTGCTTAGGGGACACTGTGGCTCTGCAGTCCAAGGCCGCCTGCAGCCCATTATTCCCAGCACTGGATAAAGGACACCAAGACCCTTGACACTTCAAAGATAATTAATGCAGGGGCAGAGCAGCCACGTAGCCACAGCTGCTGCACGCCATGAGAGAGCAAAACACACAGCACCGGGGTACACGGCATGAGGCAGCTCGCGCACAGAGGTCTTCTAATGCTTGGAAACATTGCATGAAGTACTTCTGGCAATACAGCCAGCTGTTCTGGTAATCTTGAAAAGCTAAGTTTTGTTCATTTCAGACACATTTGTTTCAAATTAAAAGCACAGCTGATGCCTCACAGAGCTCTCTGGAAACATCCCATTGCTCCTTTGTCCATACGCCCGACTTCCAGCACATCCTCCTCTGCTTCAGACTTACAGAACTGAAGCCATTGCTTCAAGTTTGCCTGATCTCCTCCAGCTCCAAGAGACACTCCTGAGGTTAGACAGCAATGCGAGGTGGATTTAGGGAACCTCCTGGACTTAGGAGCCCAGGTCTTGTTGTGAGGCCAATGGCATCAGAAGCCCACTTCCCCAACAGCTGTCTCTAGGACACCAGGGCTCAAGTCCCTCCACAGGCACGTGGCTGTCCTCCAGCACCAGATACCAGGAGGACTTCCCAAGTGTCCAACTCTTCCAAATTGCTCAGCCTGTCACCTGGCCCAAGATACAAATAGCAGTTCTGGTTAGAAAGAGAAAATTAAAAATAAAAAATGCCCAGCAACCTCCCGTGGCCAAACTGGCAGGACCCTGCACCTCTTCCTTTCCCATCCCACCTCAAGTCCAGCATCCCCTTTTCAACTTTACTGCAGGGCTCCTTATTTGCCTGAGGAAGATGTAATTCACACCCTCCCAGCTCCTCTGTGGTGGTTTAACTTCTTTTGAACAAAAAGCAATTATCCCCACATCAACAGGACCCTCACAAGGATGTTAATGAGTCGGTTCAGCCCCTGTGGCTAGGCCTTGGCTGAAGCAAGTGGAGGCCTCCAGAAATCAAAGCCCTGCATCTGACTGCAAAATAAAAATAAAATAATAATAATAATAATAAAAAAAAACTATGAAACTCCAGTCCTCACCATTCCCCATCCCAATGCCTCCACCTGAGGTGCAGGATTTGGCACCAACAGGAAGGGGGCTGACACTAAATGTGTTTCTGGTAGATGGGTGCGACTCACGCGTAGAGGCCAAAGTAAGGAAATAAACAGAAACAGAGCCGGGCACAGACACCAAAACCTCAAAGCAACCCAAGGAAGAGTCGATTGGGTTCGAGTAACCAAAACCTGGGTGCCTGGGACATCAGCGATGTGGTTTTGAGAGGAGCAGAGCTCCATAACTGGGAAAAAGCAACAGTGCAATATTAAACAATTCAAGTCATGACAAAGCCCCCACCGCAGATGCAAGGAAATGGCCTAAAAGCGAGGATTTCCGCAGCCTCTTGCCTATTCCCAGCAACCACTTTGCCTCTCTGCAACATAAATTATAGCTTAATCAGCTCTGAATACCAGCGATGCTGCCTGGATGCCTCCCCAGATATTAAACGCTTCTTTCACTGCACTAACAAGCACATACCTGAGGCCTTCCTAGTCCCTAATTACTCGGCATAGTTATTTCCAAATCAAAATATATAAGTAAATAAATAAAAAACCTTAATACTTCCCCCCCCACACTTTGCAAAGCCCTTGAAAGGAATTCGCCTGCTTATTAATGAATACAAGCAATTTACAGTTGTTATCCGAAGCCATTCTCTTGGAAGAACGGAGCTTGCCATCGCCTCCCTCCCACCCTAAGACGTGCAGGGATGCCAGAGGGAGCATCCCCGAATCCAGCCCTGCTCCCTCCCTTTGGGCTGAAGCTCAAAGCAGCAGTCCTGAACCAACATGACCATAGAACCATCTAGGTTGGAAAAGACCTTCAAGATCATCCAACCCAACCACCAAGCGGACCTTCCAGGTCTCATTGCTCAAGCACATCCCTCAGGGCCACATCTGCGCGTTGCTTAAACACCTCCGGGGATGGGGACTCCACCCCTTCCCCAAGAAGCCCATCCCAATGCTCGGCCACCCTCTCCACCTAGGAAATTCTTCCCCACATCCAACCCAAAACTCCCCTGCTCCTGCTGGAGCAGTGCTGGGGTGCGGGCCCCTTCCCTTTGAAGCTCCATCTCCTCCGGCCCAGCAGCGACTCATTACAGGCAGGCCGCGGCAACAGCAATTAGGTCACACCGGGCTGCAGGTTTATCGGGCAAAACTGTAATTATTTAGAAACATCGAGTTTAAATGCCAAAGAGTCTTAATGGAACTGAGCTAATTAACCAATTTCGACTGAATAACTGATTAGTTAAAAAGAAAAATAAAATCAATGATCATAGACAGTTTTTTTTTTTTTTTAACTGGTTGTTTTCTCACAACAACTCTCAGTTGCACAAAAGGAGACCAACAATCCCTGCTAACCAAATATTATTGTAATTAAATATTCAACAGGAAGGCTCTTCAATTATTCAGAGGAGGGACGACGCTCGCTATAAGCGGGCTGGGTTTCTCCCTCCGGACCTGGCCGGGGATGCTCACAGGGCACGGCTGCCACCCGTCCCGCGGAGCAGGGACCGCGCTCTGACCGCTAGGCCAGCGGGCGCCAGGTTTTGCGAGGTTTTCTGGGGTCATTGGTATTCCCCCAGCAAAGGGCTGGGGAGGAAAAGCAGACGCATACACACACACCCTGACACACATGGTTGTAATTCACTAAGCAGCATTACTGTAGGAAATTACAGTTTAGCTTTTTCAGCAAAGGGTACAGGGATATTTAGATTCACTATAAGGTAACTGCAGAGTCTTTCAGACCATTTATCACAGCTCCATGAGTCCCAACTTCCACTGAAATGAAACAATAATAAATATTGAGCAGAGCGAGTTAATCTCTGCTGAGCACACTTTAATAATTCAAAAGTTACGAGAAATAAATAGATAAAGCGCAGCGCTTTTGGCTTTTACAAATGCACACCCCATTTTTCTCACCATTTCTCATCACGCGACTTGCTGGAAAAACGCCTGCTGACAGAGAACACCCCAGAAAGCACGCCATGGCTGGCAGCCTCAGCTCCGCAGGCACCCCAGTTCCTGTGGCACAAGGTCCCTGCATCAGCCCCGCCGCACGAGCTCTGGGTTTCCAGCGCCGCAGCCCAGAACGTGCCACTCCACAGCGCTGCCAGCAACCATCCCGGCTTAACGTTTTCCTCGTGCAAGTATTCATGCGTGTAAAGCTCAATGCCTTGAATATTTGCAGAAAGCAAGGTTAAATTGAAGCGAGCTTTCAAATCCTAATGAATATTTGGGGAAAACATTCCCCCCCAGCTATTTACTCAGCCTCGCCGCACTGTTAAGTGACCGCTCTGCCGCTGCATGCGTTAAGAGACCACGGCGCGCTGCATCCTCCTCCCGAGGGCACCCCACGAGTCTGCGGCTCCTGCGTTCAGCTGGGTACCAACTGCAGCGCGGGCAGAAAGAGCGTGGCCAGAACGCATCCCAGACCCCACATGCTCCGCACCTGCCCTTCTACAACTCCTCTGCGGCCTTCCTTTGCATGAACTGCTCCAAGAGCATCTTCAGCAGCGCAGAAGTACCAGTGACAGCAGCCCAGCTCACTGGCTTTCCCCCTCCAGCACTGCTTTTCTGATCTCTCCATCACAACCAGCACATGTTTTCACCTCTAACAGGCCACCAGAGCACTGTAAGTTATTCAACTTTCAGCAGGCTGCGCTGCATTCAGGGAAATTGAAATTCAAAGCCTTAATTAAGGCAGGAAAAAAAAAAAAGGAAAAGGAAAAAAAAGACCTGCATCTTAAGGAAGAAAAGCAAGATGAAATTCAGCCGCAGGAGCAGTGCCAGCAAGATGGGCTTGCTGTGCGCCCGGCGCGTTTGGTGGGAAGTGACGGAGGGCCGCTGAAACTTCGTCCTCCCATCGCCTACATCCCCGAGTCTCGAAGCACGCGGGAAACAGGAAGGCGACCGAGACGAGGAATAATGAGTCAGTGATACCAGCAATTAGTCAAAAAAAGCAGCACAGGCATCTGCGGGCAAGGGCCCGTTTCCCATGACTTAACAAAACGCTCTCCCTCCAGGCTGACAAGATCTGGGCTCACTCGTCACACCAGCACTCCAGTTCTTCCCCTTAGGTTTCCTTTTTCCAGATTGTGCAAAAAAAAAATAAATAAAGGGATGGCTACGGGCTGGCACTGAAGACCAGGGCTTGCAACATCTCGCAACTTAGCCCCGGCTCTGCTCTGGGTACAGCAGCAGGAACAGCCCCCGTGGAGGTGGCTCTCGCCCTGCTCGCCGCGGCAGTGTTAGATGGAAGCAGAGGAAGCCCGACGGACAGGAGCACCAGATGTGCATGCCCCGAGCCGAGGAGGGGAGGATGCCCACGGGGCTCGCAGGCTGCAGGAACCAGCTCCGAGACATCACCCCGGCACCAAACCCTGGTCCCCGGTGCTCTCCAAGCAGGCAGGCAGCAGATAAGTGCACGGAGCAGCCAAAGCAGAGCTACGCCAGCTCTCCGGGCTCGCTCCGCGCACAAGGAAGCCGACGGGCGGGCAAGCGGCTAGGCAGACGAACCAGGGCCGGCTCTGTCTCTCGGCTGACCCGCCGACACCCCAAAACTCCCGCAGCCGCAGAGGTACGAGGCGTGCCGCCAGCCTGCCACGCTCCGGGCGATCGCAGCGGGTTCAGCAGACGCCCAGCACACCGGCGCTCCCCGAGCGATCGCGGGGCACGGCGAGGCAGAGCGCTGCCTCCTGGCACCGCTTCGCTCCCGGCAGCGGCCGCAACGCGAAGCGGGAGCAGCCGGGCGCCCGGCGGAACGCGGCCGGCGAAGCCACGCGTGGCAAAGCGCTGTCACGCTGCGAGGATGCTCGGGCACAAGTCGGAGAGCCGGGCGCCGCCAGCCCGCCAGCTGCACGGAGGGCAAGCTGCTGGCAGCGCCGGGGGCACATCCCCGGGCCGGGTAACGAGGCTCGGGAGGCAGGGACCGACCGCGGGCGCCCTGCCGCTGCCGGGCTGCGCTCCGCGGGACCCGCGGCGCTCCTCAACAGGTTGCGGGGGCACGGCACGGCGGGCGGCTCGTGCCCACCCGGGACGGCCAGAAGCCGGGGGGCTGGGTTCGGGGGCGCTCTCTCAGGGCTTTTTTTTTCCCGCACCGAGCACGGCGGCGGGGAAGGGGGGAGCTCAGCGCGGGGCATCCCGGTGGCTGCTCCCTGATTTTCTGGGGAAAGGGGGCACCGGAGCTTCCCCGCCGCCACCACCCCAAGCCGGCAGCGGGACAGCGGCCGCCCGCCCCCCGTCCCCCCGCGTCCCCCCCAGCCTCACCTTCCACGGCGGCCGCGGCGGCGGCCAGGCAGAGCAG
>CM021739.1:9799442-10145191 GCA_011075105.1 Heteronetta atricapilla | reverse complement strand
GTCGCGAGAGGGGTGTGACGTCACGAGAGGGGAGTGACGTCACGAGAGGGGACTGTGGGGTACTGGAGGGGGGCCACAACCCGCGCCGGGACGGGCGGATGTACCGAGTGCGGGGAGAGGAGTTGGGAGAGGGTGCGAGGCGTGGGGACACCTGGGGGAGCGTGGAGGGGAGAGGGGACACGGGGAGTCACGGGGAAATCATGGGGAGAGACGTGGAGACAGGGGGAAATCATGGGGAGACACAGGGAGACAGGGGGAAATCATGGGGAGACGCCGAGTAGCCACAGGGAAGATACAGAGAGCCATGGGGAAATCATGGGAGAGCCACGGGGAAGTTTTGGGGGAGACGTGAGATAGCCCTGGGGAGCCACGAGGAAGCCCTGGGGAAGACGTGATGTAGCCCTGGGATAGCCCTGAGGAGCCCTGCCTTCTTCCCGGCTGCCCAGCAGTGGGGTGGGGCAGAGCGGCCCCAGCTCCCTTCCCGGTGAGTCCCGTTGTTTCCCCGTCCTGGAGTTCATCTCTGGGCACCGCCCGGGGCAGACGGAGGGCTGGGCAGCTGGGCGCATCGCCGGGCTCACCCCAGGGCTGTGCACGATGCCCCGGCCCACCTGCCAAGCAGGCACGAGGCCGGCTGATGTGTCTTCCTCAGGCGAGAGCTGATGGCATTCAAAGAAAGCACAAACAGCAGAATCCTGGCTGGTTCTGAGCCAAGCCTGGCGAGCTGAGAGCCCGAGGGCATTAAAGCCAGGCACAGCCCAGGTATGTGACCGTCCCCTCCCTGCAGATAGTGGGTGCCACCACCCTGCTGCACCGCCACCCTGTCCCGCACCCGCTCGTGTACCTTGGCATTTCCTGGTGCGGCCGCACGCATCCTCAGTGCTTGCGGCAGCAGAAAATAAAGAAAAAAACACCTTGCCCCGTGTGTTGGTACCACGCCTGGCCAGGTAAGCCAATGTTTCCCGCAAAGGCACTGTCACTGCGGCTCGGGTTCACGGTGCAAAGATCACCCCGGTGTCAGTGTGTGCGGCTCCTGCTTCCTTCTCCGGCCATACGCTGTCCAGGTCCGCGCACAGCAAGGTCTCCTCCGCACACCTCCCGCATGGGGAACATCAGGAGCTTCTGCTCCACCTGGGCGAGAAGGTAACGGCGAGCGGGGCGGGCACGGCCGGCGGCCAAAAACATCCCCGTTCTGAGGAGCTTTTCCCCTTTGCCACTCTGGGTGCTGTCTGAATGCCAATTTAGCAACTTCGGGGCAGGACGGCGGTCTTGGTTGGCTGTCAGCAACAAACTCACCCAGGGCAGAAAAGCACTCCCCATCCGAGGCAGGGTACTTTTACCCGAAGCATTAATTGGCGGCACCAGCACCGTGTAATTTGTTACCGGTGGCACATTTCTGCGTGGCTTCATTTCCTTAAAAGCACGGGGATTAATCAGGTGCTTATGGCAGCACAGGGCTCGCACCATGCGGGCGGGCACCCCGTGAGCTCCCCGCGGCCCCACGGATTAATGGACGGGCTTGCACCGCTGAGCGCCTGCCCCTCTGCACGCAGGTGCAGGAAACAAATTCGCCTTGCTTGAGCAATGTATGGCAGCATCGAATCGTTTGCCTGCGTTACTAAGTAACTGAGTTGTTGAGCATCGCCTTTCCTGACTAATTGATGCCCTCGGTGATTGCTGCCGGGGAGGAAGCTCAGCGGGCAGCGAGGCGACCCCGTGCACCGCAGCCCTCCGGGGGCAGCTCGGCCACAACAACATGCCCAGGGGTTTGCTCCATCCATCAGCTGGTGCTGGCATGGGGCCCGTTAATTGTTTCCTGGGGTGTTTCAAAATATGTATATTTTACCCGTATGCATTTCGTACATGCGTGTATCCGATTTGGGACTGGGAAGGGGGGAGAGGGGCAGGCTCAGGAAATCAAGGGATGGGGGAAACGCGGCTCTGAGCCCAGCCACAGGCCCCCAGACGAGCCCCTTCGCCATGCAGGACATGGGCAGCAGCTCCAGGGCCTTCTCTGGGGTGTGGGAAACTCTCCAGTTTCGTTCTCCATAATGGACCTTGTACAAAAGGCCATGACCACAGGTCACTTTCTGTCATCAAGCCTCTGCTGAAGCAGGTTAAAAACAACTTGAGCCTCCAAGTCACCGCTGATAACTACTGGCAGTGAATTTCCAGGCTCGGGGCTTGCAGCATTAACATTTAAAAATCGCAAGACCCCAAATACCATGACACCAAGTCTCGTGACCTTTAAGTCAAATGGGTTTAGGTTTCTCTTTCTTTGACTTTCAGTGTCCAAACCATAAGGGTCACGTATCCAAGCTCGCCTTGGTCCAAAACACTAGGAGCCAATTTCTCTGATAAAACCTGAGCCGGTGGCTCATTAACTGGAGCAGGGAGCGAGGGGAAGGGGATTGCTTCGCAAACATGACCCCGCTCGTTGTCACATCACCTCCTGGAGGGAAGGAAAATGGTCAGGTGGGGACACATGGAGATCAGCACAAGGTCACAGCCAGTCGAGGTGCCCAGGGCTTGGTCAGCCAGAGAGCATCCCGTTATCAGTTATCACAACTTATTTTTAAACGGTTCTTTTCAATGCTGATGTGTTGCAGCGACCTTGGGCTTTAGGTCTGTTCGTGAAAGCCTTTGAATCTCGGTTGGAATTAACGTCGGCTTAGGCTGGCCAGAGCCAGCACTGAGCAGGTCCCTAAAGTTTGTCCGGGCAGGATCACAAAGAAAAGCTCTCGGCAGAGCTAGGAACAGCCTTACACTTTTCATAAGTTAAAAGAAACAAGAGGACTAAAGCTCAAAGACAGAACATTAGAAAATTTCCTAACACAGACAGCCCTGAGCCCAGCCGCCTGCTGCACTGCGCCCCTCAGTGCACCATACCCGCACGGTCCCCAGTCCACCTTTTTGCCAAGTTTCCACCTTTGATAGCACGTTTTCCTGAAAAAAAAAAAAGCAAAACCGATTTGAGAGAAAACCTTGCATCAGCCTGCATTAATTTGGCCAGCTGAAATCAAACTGTGGAATCAGGTATTTGATGACTAAGGCACAGCACCGAATGAAAGCCCTTTCCTGCCTTTTTTCTGCATTGCCAAGGTGTGTGTTTTAGATAAAAGTCACGTTTCTGACCGAGGCAGTGGCTGCCCGACCCCCTGTCTCACTGTCCCTACTCTTCCCACAACACGGGGCCGGGCACGGGGCTGGGGCAGACAGGAGAGGGACGGGGCGCCGGGAGCTTCATCCTCAGCAACCCGCTCGGCCATCCCACCCCGGCACAGCTGAGCGAAACCCAACCGTCCCGCCCGCTCTATTTGTACACGCAGATAAATATACATAAGGCAGAGCTGAAAAGACAGAGTCAGCGCCTCTCCGAAGCCCTTCAGATCCTGTTACCGCCAGATCCCCAGCACTCTGCGGCACGCACGCTCTTTGCAGCAGCCGTCAGCCTGGCACGGCGCGGAGCAGATGGTCACGATGACTTGGCCGGGGGATGCTGTCAGCCCCCAGCTCCTCGCCTCACATGATTTTGCCGCGCCACCTGGGCAGGGCACTGTGCCACGGGGGCAAAGGCAGTGCTCCCTGCCTTGCAGCAGGGTCCTGAGCAGGTCACCAGCCCGCCCTCGGCACCACCGGTGGCTGACGGTGCCCATCTGCCACGCGTGGTGGTGATCCCCCTTCAGCACAGGCACCAGGCTGGGGGACGTGGGCAGTTACCAGCAGGGAGAGCATAGCTGAAGGCAGAGGGACTGGAGCCATCGGCAGGACTTCGTGCAAATAGCCCGAAGCCTCGTTATCACCAAATAATTACCTGTTCTTCTGGTGGTTGCTGATGCAGCCTCGTTTTGCCCTGCTGCCCACAGGTCCCGGGGAGCATCCACTGCTGCTGTTTGTCCCTAAACAGGGGGGGATGAGGCATAAGGGGCAGAAAAAGGCAGAGAGGAGCCAAGGGCAGCACGTCTGTGCCCAGACAGTCCTGCAGCTGGTGGGCACTGGGAAGGGGAATGACCTGTGGTCTCTGCAGGGCTGGGGTGGGAGAGCAGAGTCTTGCAAAGAGCCCCAGGGAGGACACCAGCCATGGGCAGCCCAGTTACTGCAGCATGCATGAGAACAGCCGCGAGCACGAGCAAGCCCTGAACGCTCTTCTCGCAGCTTCAGAGGGGAGCCAGCGCACATCCATAAAGAGAAAGGCAGTGCAGTGGCCGGGTGAGCGGCCCCAACTTCCTGGCACTCGGGGAATCTTCCTAGATCACGTTACGTTCATGTGTCCTTGGCTCCTCTCTGTACAGTTGAAAAACACTGTAAGGGGAGCCAGCTAATTGAGGCAGTTGGTCTTGCAGAGCAAAACCCAGGGAAACAATTCCTTCCCGTTACGCTTGACTGCAGACCTGTTGCTTTCACCCAGCCATCCCATTGCTGGCCGCCGCAGCAGCGCTGGGTGCTCACTGTGCTCATGGCACGACCTGCTCCGCGGCAGTGCAGGGCACGAAGGGCCTCTGGTCCACAGCGGGGATGTTCCTAGGCACTGCCACGACACAAATAAATAACGATAATAATACTCGGGGGGGTCGGTAGCATGCCCTGTCATCTGAGCCAGCGCTGATGGAAAGAGCACAGAGCTGGCTGCCGAGGTGCTGCGAGCGATTTGAATCCGCTGACATTTGGCCACCAATTGGGACAGGCTAGTGGCGGCTTCGGAAGGGAGCGCAAAGCTTTCTGACAAGCCAGCGAGCCGTCGGCGTGCTGGCACGTGCGCCCACGGCACCCCGGGGTGCTGGGGCAGATGAGCTTCAGACTCAGGGTGCCCAACCCTTGGGTGCAGCCACCCTTACCTTGCCAGCTTCAGGAGCGCTTATCGAAACCAATACTTCTAGGGCAATGAAGATGCTTGAACAGGGACCGCTCCTCATTTCCACAGCTGTACAGTGCCATGGGGCTGGGTCTGGTTGGGTCTTCCTTTCCTTGGGAACCCTAAGGGATGGGGACGTGGGTCGGGAGAGCAAGAGGTGCCCTCCTGGGCTGCGAGCTGACGGCCGTGTTGTCCTTGCAGGCTGTGCCGCTGCTGCTGTAAAGAAGAGGATGACAAATCCACCGACCTCAGTAAGTCGCCCGCGGGAGCTGTGCTGGCAGGAGGTGGGGAGGCGCTGGCACAAAGTGTGAACCTCAGGCACGGCACCAGTGCACGGAGCACACTGCCATCCCTCTTCTGCTCCGGGGTGCTCAGGAAAAAGGAAATCACTTTCACTGGTCTCACTGAAGGGAAGAGGATAAACTCCTAAAAGAAATTGTACCAGGGAGCAATACAGGACTGACCCGGTATTGCCTCCCCAGTCCTGTAGTTCCCAAGAAAATTACAGAAACTAATAAATAGCATAAACAATGAAAAAGGGCTTTTGATTGGAACCAATGCCATGGTACCACGAAGTGCTGCCACCTGCATGCGGTGCAACACTGCAGTCTGAATTTGCTCTCCTCTTCACCTCCCTGAAAAGGTGTAGATGCTTTATAGGATGCAACAAAATATTTCTGGAGAAAAAAAAGAAAAAAAGAAAAAAAAGACAACACTACAACACTACCTTGCTGGCCAACATGCCTTTCCCACTGCCTTTGGCTGTGCTGAACCCAGGCTCGTCCACTCACCCTTAAACACAAGGCACACATTTGGTGGGAGCAGCAGGGGCAGGACGGGGCTTCATCTGCACGGGCACCCTGGCACTGCTGTGGGCAAGGAGAAGCAGAGCTGAGCACAGCTCCGGGGGCTGCAGCCCCCCTGCTCAGGCTCTGCAGGAGCCCTGTGAGCAGAGCCCATCACGCGCCCAGCAGAAGAGCCGCATGAGCAGCACCGTCCTTGCCACCATCTCAATGACACAAATAATGTGCAGCAGAGCTGGCGGGGGACAAATGGTAAATCTCCAGCTAAGAACAATGATAATGAAAGTACAGAAGTGAAAATTCATTACCTGAGTCCACTTGGGAGATGTCCTGAGGGACTCTCTCAGGCTTTCTGGGTTGCTTTAACCCTCTGGGTCTGGCTCCAATACTTGCTCTGATGCACTGGCGTTGGCTGTGCTTTCTTCCCTATTTTTGCCACTTCTTTGTCAGAAATCTGTCTGCTCCTCACAGCATGGTGCCGTGCACCTCACCGGGCCCATCTCGTCATGATGATCAATGCTCAGCGTCCCCATACTAAGCAAGCAAGAGGAAAAACAGTGTGATTTGGGGCCAGCAGCTCCAGGAAATAGCCTAATAATATCTCCTTTTTCCAACAGCTCAGGTGGAGGTGACAACAGGGCAACCTCAACAGCCCAGCCCCACAGGTAAGCTGATTCCATCCCTAATGGAGAAGTTTGCCCTGAGTGTTTTTTGTCCCCTGGAGCAGAGGGGACACACTTCAGCACTACCAATGTTGCATAGGCATCCTGCCAGCTCTCTGAAAAATTAGAGATGCCCATCAGAGACAGCCCATCGGGCCCATCTCCCACCACCTTTTGGAAGGGTGACGGGAACCAGGAGGGTTCTGTTTCCTCCTGGTGCACCTCTGGGTGCTGGCAGAGCAACATGCCAGCGCAGAAGCCTGCTGGCTTCAACCTAGGGGTCCGGCCGAGCGGCTCTTCGGAGGCAGCAGCAAAGTTACCTTCTGGTTCTTGGCCACAATTTGAGTGTACGTGTGGAGGGAAGTCCTGCCTCCCATCGGGGAGGCTTCCTGCCAGCCTTCTGTCATGCACTGAGGGGGGACATGAGGCCTCCTTTGCATCAGCCCTAGTCCTGGAGGACTCTTATGTAGGGAAATGAGGCCTGACCAACCCTAATTAACTTTACCTGCCTCCTGTTGGCTTTGTAGCAGCTCATTCAGTCCTGACAAGCACCAGGCTCTTACCTCAGGGGCATTTGGGATCCTGTTTGGTAGGCACAGTTCAGAGAAGGGCCCACTGAAACACCAGGATGACTCCGAACGCAGGCGTCTCAGCACAGCCACACTGCTCGGCCCCTGCTGCCAACACCGCTGGTGTCCCACCAGCAGCAGACACACACAGACCACCTCAGACACAAGAGACAGTTTCTTTGACAGTTTCCCTAAGTCACCAATATACTGCTTCTGTTGCCACCTTTGTCATTGGATCATCCCACAGCTTATTCCAGGTCCATGCAGTAGAGCATCCAGCTCTGCCCATGGCATCCTGGACTCTTGGGTCAAGAAGAATAATCCCAGTGAGATCTTTCATGATCTTGCCTCTAAATGACCATTTGGATCCTTTAGCTCTAGGCGACCACAACCAGGCAGCGTGCCCATCTGCAGACAGTGTTCCCAAGGAACCCAATGTTCCCAGTGCCCAGCTCCACTCTTATGATGTCTCAGGACGGATGGCTTGGTCACCCCAGGCTCATTGTCACTCCAGAAGAGTCCGTTACTACCACATCCATTTTCACACAAACATCAGTAATGAGTTGCATATATTTTTTTCCACATATGCTTTCCAGTTGTTTGTCATTTGGTAGAAATTGATAGAAAATACCAGGGTAATTGGGCAGAGGAGATAACTCGTGTGTGCTACAGGTCAGCATGAAAAAGGAGGTTGTTCATCACTACAGCAGAGAGATATTGATAAAACACAGATGTTGACAAAAAAAGATGATGCTTGGTCTAGCAAAGTACGTCTCCCAGGAAGTGACATGCTGCCTATTTAATTAGAAAGGTCAAGGCTCTCTCCTGAATAAACCAGAAATGGCCTTCCAGAGAAAAAATAAATAATAATAATAAACCTGCCTTGGTATTATGGAGGACATTAGGAAAAAAGTAGGTATAAAATCTCCACCAGACAAGAGCCACAGTTTCTGAGAGGGGGGTGTTGAGAATACCATTCTGCTCAGGGGGTAGAGCCCTCCTTCACGTTTAGTGTTACTAATGTAAGCAGATATTCTGAGCTTTTTCCCCCTTTCTTCACCTATGTCTCTTAAAATGTTTGTAACTGCACTGCCTACCTCGGGTGTACCTTGTATGCCATATGTTAACCCAGCTTGTCCAGGGGCAGTGGTAAGCCAGTGGTTAGCAATATAGCATGTGGCCCCACGGCATGGCTGATGCATAATTCAGGTTACCAAGACACTTGAGGTGCAATCCCCAAATCCCAAATGGGGATTAAAGGACAGGCTGCCCTGGAAAGGCTGAACGGGATGTTTCAGGAGCTGGTCCCATTGTGACTGGGAGGGGAAAAAATTTCTCCAGGGACCAGCAGTGGCTAGGAGAGCTCGCTGGCCTCCATGTGATGTCAGAGGGATGGGGTCCATCACAGGCCCTCCATCTGCCTTCAAAGGAGGAGTTGCTTGGAGATTTTAAAAGGATCAGTGCCTTAATGATGGTGCTCAGCCCAGCCAGGATCGCTCTGCCCCTCTAGAAAAGCCAACAACAAAAAGCAAGCTGAGCAGCATGCTGAAGGTCAGCAGATCCATGCTCTGACACAAGGCAGCACAGCTCCCAGTGCTGCAAGACGCAGATCCGTGTGCCCAGCTCTTGCTCAGACTGAGCAGCATCCAGCTGCTGCAGCACGAGGAGAGAGGAAGCCACCTGCAGAAGGGACCCGAAATGTCAAGGTTGGAGAAGGCAAGGTGAGGGAACATGGCCACACTTCTAGGTCTCTGCTACAGAACACAAATGTTGGTATTTTTTGCTTGTTTAAAAAAGGAAAAAAAATAACAGCCTTAGGTTAGCTCGTGTGCTGGTGCCTCCCTGTGCTGGGGACAAGGGCAGGGTGTCCATGCCACATGTCCCACTGGAGGGAGATGGACCGTGCTGTGCCGTAGCAATAGCCTGGAACCAACCTGTCTTGGCTTTGATGGACCAGCAACGCCATACGAGATGCCTCCTGCTACCAGAAGCACATGTTCTCTTACCTGTTCTCACACTGAGAAAGGAAGCAAGTAGACCCTACGTCCAAAGCATCATCCCCGTGGTCTTTCTTCCTTGAGGGCTGTGGCATGCACTTCACATCTGTGCACACCACCCAGCCTCATCGTCCTGCTGCGACCTAAATTCATCCTGACCCCACCCCTCGACGGTACCCTCCCAGCCACCCATTAGCCTCCTGTCTGCATGGATACCAGGAAACCGAGCACGGGGGTTTATAGTTGAGTGGAAAGTTCTGCTGCTGTCTTAAATCATAAAGCACAGCTGCTGACACAGCAGAAGCTGCAAAGTGAACAGAGCATTTGTGCAATCTGTGGTTTGGAGGCCGCCGGGAGGAGAATAAGCACAGCGTCTTGCAGCTCTGTTGGAGGGAGAAGGAAAGGACAGGCCAGAGGAGTAGATTAAAACTCATCAGAATGCCATTGTAATACCCGGTGCGACACGAATACAGCCTGGCGCTTCAAAGTTAGCCCACAATTGAGAGAAAATGGCAGCTGAGATTCAATGGCTGCAAATGCAAAGCAATGCGTGGGGAAAAACAAAAAACTAACAACAGACACCAAATATATATGCACACACACGGACTAACGAGCTATAAATGAGCTATTCTGAGCCAGGAGATGGATCTAGGGCATCTTTGTGGAGAGGGCTGTTCAAACGCCACCCTGGTGGTGCCTTGCACACTTTGCTTTCTTCTCGTGCCAGCCTCAGGCCTCTGCCAGAGGCATCTGTGAGGGACCAGGCCCGACCTAGAGGTCCTTTGGTCCTGGCCCACCACAGCTGCCCTACCCCTGCTGGGGGGTCTCACATCCCCGGGCTTCACATGGACCTGGTGACGGCCGAGGGGACGCAGTGCCCTGTTCCCAAGGCTGAGCAGGCCAAGCTCCTCCGGAGACCATGCCCCAAGCAGAAGGGCCACCCTCGCATTTCTTCTGGCCATGGTCATCTGCAGTGGCCTTTGTTAAGCTCAAATGAACGTAAAAGACCCTCAGACATCTTTGGTCTTCCCACCGCCCCTTCTGCACAGCTGCCAGAGACACGCCAGCCACAAAATGCCTGCGGAAGAGTTAAAGCACTTTCCTCAGCAAGGCAGCCTGCAATCTTCTTCTCCACCCAATGGGACTCAAATAACCTAATTCTTGTTCTACATTTGTATGAGCTCTCCTTCCCCCAGATCACCCCTGGAGAAATGACAGCTATGTGGTAAATACATGTAATCATGCCAGTCTGATAGCTTCTCTTGTTCTCTGGCCATTAATTCATCTCCCTGGGACTTAGGTGAACGTTTTGTATCCCGCAGCAAATTCAAAGAGCTGCCTTTATTTTAAAATCAACACAACAATAAAAGCCTTTCTCCTTTCCCTCCTCAAAATGCAAATTTTTAGCTTCAAAAATATCCTGGCACACAGACAGCTGTTGCTGGCCGTGACCTTATCTCAGGCCAATGACAGATCTCCCATGCATGAGAAGTCGCAGGGCTTATAAAACCTCCTGAATGCCGTGGTACTGTGGCTGGGGCAGGTAACAGGCACCAGAGGCCATGGTGGAGTGATAGGACTTGGTGGGGCAGGCTGATGGTTGGGCTTGATCTTGAAGGTCTTTTCCAGATGGACTGGCTCTGTGATCCTATGAGCAGCTCCTGCTGCAAGCAAAGCCTGCACTTCGTGATAAAAACACTAACAGAAATCCCCCTTGGGATAAATGAGCAAAGAAAAATGCAAGAAAGCCCTCCAAGAAGAAATGCCTTCTTCCTGATGATCGTTATTTCTAGGAAAGCAGGAAATTTCTCCAAATTTTCTCATCTCTCTAGACACACGTTTTGGCAGGGGCAGTCGTGACAGTGACGGCAGAGCAGTGCTGGTAACTGTACTGGTGCTGGCCGAGGAGCACCCAAGTCACCATTAAAAGAAACAAATTATCATCACGACCATGGACAAAACGCATCAGCTTCGCATCCAGCTCCCGTGGCAGCATTCCCTTGGGGGCCTGCCCCACTCCGGCTCACGATCATGGCACAACGCGAGAGGCCGGGGCACGGCGGGGAGGAAAGGGTGCTGCAGGCCGGGGCTGGAGCCAGGCGAGGGAGCACTAAAGGCCAGCGGGCAGATGGTGAAGCGGCGAGCAGAAAGTCACTGCGGCCATAAATCTCGGGGAGCGGAGACGGGCAAGCCCCAGGTGTCTGGGCAAGCCTGCCCGGTGAGCCCAGCGGTGCCCAGGCCGCCCTGGGCCAGCGGCCGCGCGCGGTGGGACGGGGGCCAGCGATAAAATTAGAAAAGCGTTTCCCTGCCAGCCCCTTCCGCGGGCTGCAGGAGCCGCTAACCCCTGCGGCACTGCCCCATTTTGTGGGCTGGGGGAGCTGCTGGAAAAGCAGGATTTTTCTGCAAACTGCCAGCTTCCACTTGGTGCGCCTGCAGCCAGCTGGTGGGGGCAGAGGGAGGGGGATTTGCTCAGACGTCCTCTTCAGCGCCGGGCAATTCCCCTCGCTCCCTTTGCCTGGTGTGCCAGGCAGCTCTGCAGAGGCTGATCCCCCCTTCCCCGAAATAGCTCCTCGTGCACCCCGTTTCCAGCAGCTCTCCCCCCGCTACACCAAGCCACAGCTTTGCGGCAGCAAGCCACCTCCCTGGACAGCACTCATTATTATTATTTCTGTCCCTAAGCATCCTTTAAGTTTCCACTGGGGGGACAGAATCAGAAGGGAAAGCCTTTTAAGGATTTCTGCCTGCTTGGGAAAGCGAATCCCCCCCAAGCCAAGAGAGCTGCGAGGGGGATTTGAGTGCAGGCAAGTGCTCAAAGCCGAAAGGGCAGAGCGAGGGGAGGGGGAGCCCAGGGCACGCTCTGAAACCAGAGCCCCCGGCCAAATCGCGGCTCCTTCCTCAGCCGTAGGAAGCTCGCAGGGCTTGGCGTTGGCAGAGCACGGATGGTGACCGAGCGGGGCAGCTCGGCGTGGCGGCAGCTCGGCAGTGGCCCTGCCGCGATGGGTACCATGGACCTGAAAGAAGGTCCCGGCACCGTGGCGATCAACATGATGCTTATCGTCCGCCCCGAGCAGAAAGGGCAGAGGGACAGACAGACAGACAGTGCAGGTAAAGCCCCAAGGGAGGGGAGGGCTGCAGGTGTGGCACCAGCTGCTTGCTGGGGCCAAGCAGCAGCTGGGGAGCAGGGCTTGGGCTTTCCCCCCCTCCACCTCTCCCTCCTGTTTTAAGGGATGTGCTGCAAAATGCCCAAACCTGCCCTTTTTTTGCAGGAGAGTCCTTTGCTCCTGCACGCTTCTGGGCACTGGCACGTGCCACCGTGGCTGCAGGAGGAGGTGACGCACGGGGGCCACCGCTGAGGACCACGCGTGCACCTCGCCCTGCCCTGCAAGCAGCCGAGCACGGGGGCAAAAGCGTTGTGTGCGAAGGGTGTGCAGGCTTTGTCCCCACAGGTGGCTGCCCTGAGCCATTTATAGCTCCAGTCCGTGCCACTCTCCCTGGCCCTGCTCCTAGCGTTCAGGGGATCTTCCAAAAAGCTGAGAACATGCTCTGCAAATGCAAGGGGACCTTCCCTGCAGAAATAAAAGGAGGGAGAAAATTAAAAAATAATAATAATAATTTAAAAAAAAAGTGTTTCTGCTCAAATTCCTTAGGGGGAGGCTGGCTCCTCCAGATGGGCTGATGCCTGCTGGGTCCAGCTCTCCAGAGGGAAGGGAGCTGCAGGGACAGACCTGACCGCTGCGATCATCTGCTCATTTATTTGGGAAATAACGCCCAGCTGACACCCTGCTGTGCCAGCACAGCCTCCTCATTTTTATGTTTTACAGTTTTGCAGGATGATGGAAATGGAAACAGCAGACCACAACCATCACAGAAGAGAGACTTCAGTGGTAAGTTATCTCCTCACTCCGCACATGGGAACACCCCGCTACCAAAAAACAGCACACGGCACCGTCCACAAGCTTGTGGTGCCCAGCTCTGCCTCAAGCAGCCACATGTTTGAAGCAAACCATCCCCTAACAGCACCTTGGGGGGCTTCAGTGGGCACAGGGCCCTTGGGTCATGGGGGGTCCACTGCATGCTCTCCTACACCCCACGGCCAAGACACGCACTGGTGACACCGATGGCACAGCGGTGTTGGAAGAGCAGGCAGCGCTCTTTCTCCCGTGGCACCACAGAGGTTAACATGTTCCTCCTGAATCAGCATCTCGATGGGCCCCTTTCCCTGGCACAGGACACAGGGGAGAGCTGCGGGTGAGATGCTGAGTGCTGCGCCACGCTCTCGCTCAGGGACCTCACCGCTTCCAGGCACCCCGCACCTCTCTGTGCTCCCAAGCACACAGGCCCATGGCACCCCGACATTTTGGCTGTGCCCGACAGGGTGAGTGCATCTGGGTGACCACCGCCTGGAAGGGCAGGTCAGTCCCAGCGGCTCCAGCCCATGCCCTCCTCAAACCACCCCACCTGGGCACCAGCCTCTGGAGCAGGGCCGCATCCCATCGTTTCGCCCCGTGCCATCCTTACACCCCGTGCCCCAAGCAAGCCACCTGCCTCATCCTCACTGCACTGCCGAGCTGCCACTGCTCTCCTCGTGGCACTGAGATGTTCTTCTCCCTATGAACAGGCCAGCAAGCCTCCGAGGAGCCCTACAAGCAGAGGCAAACCATTACTTCGTACACAAATGAAGGTAAGTGGCCAGCCAAAGTACATGGGTTTTTCAGAGCAGGGCTTCAGCAAGCTCCTGCTCAAGCTGGTTTGTAACAAACACACCAACAGGACACCCCAAACGAGCAGACACCAGGACGTAGCATGGATGTAACTGACACCAGATATCTCAGTGCAGATGGAAGGGGGCAGGCAGCAGGACAGACAAACATCCTTATTTCTCCTGCTGGAACCATCTCAAGTTTCACGCACTCCTCTGGCTCACAGCTAAAGACTTCCCAGATCCTTATGGAGGGTGTCTTAATTAGGAAGAGCAGAAAACACCATAAAAACATCAGCAACCATTTCATCTCTCCAGTTTTTAAGGAAACAGGTGGAGCGCTTTGATCATTTACTGTGGGATTACTTTTTATCATTTGTTAAAAATTGTTTAAGCTTACTGGGAGAAAGCATTCCTGTGTGCTACATTTGTTTCTTGGAAAACAATTCTAATTTATGGGGGAAAATTGAGAAAGTGGAAATTGGCAAGAAAACCCACAAAAATCCACAGATATGAATAATCTTGAGAAATAGCACCCCTGCAAAATATAAAAGTCTAAGGAAATCATACTCTTTGCAGAAATGCCTGCCTTTGAGAAACAACATCATTTCACCTTTAAATTAACTAACAAACACCAGCCAGCCCTCATCTTGGCCCCCTGGTACCTGCAAGCATCCCAGAATTGGAGCCAAGCTCTAGGATTTTAAAGGGTTGTATAATTTTTACAGTCTTTCTTGCCTTCTGCTGTTGGGATTTAAGGACATCGAACTTTTCTGCAAAACCATGGGAGATAAAAGAAAACTTTTTAAAAGTTAAATTCTAAGAAAAACTTATTCTTCAACGAGAGTGCAGATTCTTACCTAACTGGCTGCTCCCAAGAGCTGGGTTTTAGGGAAAACCTCAGAAGCCACGAGGCTCTGGCCAGAGCTGCTGGGGCAGCAGGTACAGCGTGCTGGCAGCCCCAAAGCGCGTTCACACCTTGACCTTTCATCTCCAAAATAACCTCGTGCTGCCTGGCCCAGCGAGCCCACCCACGTGGGAACTCGGGCAGGTGAAAACTCCTAAAATGCTGGCCCCAAATCCAGCCTCTTTCAGAAAGTTCAGGTAGCTCCTATAACACTTCCTGACTTTTTCCTTGTCTCTCTCTCTCGTGGTCAGAGTGAAGCTTTAAGCAAAAGACCCCGAATATCCAGGGAGGTTGTCTGGGAGCATCACGGCACACAGAGCACAATGCTCTCAGCCAGCGCTGCCCCTTGCAGGCAACGGCCTTTTCCAAAGGTTTTCATACCACAAACCAAGCCATTTCCATAGCTTTGAGCCTTTTTTCATTTTATTCTGAGAAAAATCAATGAGACATTGATTCTCTGTTTACTGTATCTCCATCAAGAACTACTTAATACAGCAATAAACCCCTTCTTTAAGCTGCCACATGATCCTCATTGAGGACCCTCTGCTTTATTATCATCTGCTTCAACACCTGCTACACTATTACACACTACTACAGGCTTTCTTTCCCTTTTTTTCTTTGAGAACTGAGAATTTTTTTTGAGAACCATGTCAGAGGTGACCATGGGCTTTCTTACGGCACGGTTTCTTCATTCTGCCAGGAAAACAGAGCACTTTGGTACCTTCACAGATGGCAGTGGTGCCATCTGTTTTGCTAAGGTTGTGTCATTTCAGTGATGTTTGGGTGAATGTGACCTGGTTTGGCATGCCGACCCTTTGGCTCCATACCACCCTCCTTCGCACCCGCTCACTGGTTGCGTTCCCTTTCCGAGCATGTCCGTCACCCTTTCTTCCAGGAACCCAGGTGACAGTGGAGGTCCATCCCAGGAACACCACTCCGCAGCTCTTCAAGAAGCTCTCCTTCAGGAAAGGTACGTGCTTGGCCGGGGAACCTGCCCGTGGCCGAGGGGACATCGCTCCCTTCGTGGGCACCACACCGGCGGGGACCCCCGGGAGCTGCAGGCGATGCTGCAGCCCTGGAGCTGGGATGCTGATCACCACGGCCCCGCAGCACTTTCACTAATTGTGCCCACATCGTTGCAGGTTCCCAGAGGCTGCCCAGCCTGAGAGGCCAGGACAACAAAGGTGAGGCTGCCCTACCTCCGAGCTAGGAACGTTGCTCCCGGGAGGAAGCGACTCCCTCCTCCCCTGGTGGGGCTGGTGTCTCAAAGCTCTTGAGATGCCACCAGCCCCTGGGGTCGGGCGCTGGCCACACTGCCTGGTGGTGGCCGTACCCATGTGGGTGGGTGCGGTGATACTGAGAAGCAGCTGCTGGTGACAGCTAAACCCTTCTCTTCCTGGGGTGGGGTTAACACAGCTGGTGGTGATCTGGGGCCATCAGAAACCCTCTGCAGCTGCCTGCAGAGGCACCATCTATGGCCAAGCCAGCACAGGGGCCCCATGCAGCATCCAGGCTTTCAGGTTTCCATGTCACTGGCACCTTGGCTGGGGTGTGATGTTCCCAGCCCCAGGGCTGCAATGGGAGGTGTCCGACTGCCAGGGCACACAGTGTCTGCAGAGCCTGGGGACAACCAGAATTCACCCCTTTCACTTTCTTCTTTATCTCTTGCCAACAACTGCTTGCCTCATTCTTCCTTCTCCAATTTTCCAGTTTTCGAAAGGACCGAAGCCCCGCAGCCATCAAGTGGGAAAGACCTGCATGGTAACTATCGTCTGCACCAAACCCATGCCAGTGGGGTACAGCCCCAGACAGGGAGCCCAATCACCCCCCAAAACAGGCTTGCTCTGCTCCCGGAGGGCACAGAGCTGTGATCTGGTTTCTGCCAACATGAGCATGCCCAGCTCCCCAGTCCCCCACAAGTCCTGCGTGGCTCCAGGACCACCCCACAGGCTGGACGGTGATGGTCTCACATCTCCGTGCACACAAAGGGGCACAGTGCACCCTGCCCAGCTACCAGCGTGAGCCTGCCTGAGTTATTCTGGACCCCACATCTGCGGGGAGCCTTTGCAGCTATAACCTGACAAAGATGAAAACCGATAACCAATTTTAAGAAAACATCCAGTTCCCAAAAGACAAAAAGTAATTTTCGGAGCGGTGTAGAGTAGGAACCGTTAAGCGCGTAAATCTGCTTTATCTCTCTTTAGGTCAGCCTAATAGCCCTTTTCAGGGAAAACGGAGATAAACAAACAGCCTGTTACAGGAGCAGAAGTGGCGTGCTCGCAGGCTGATTTTGGCAGGACAGCCAGCGCGGTGGCCCGCGTCCTGCTGGCAGGCGGCACCGTCCCCGGGGGCTGAGCCGGACCCAGCGCCCAGCCCCGTAATCCCTCCCCGGGGCAGGGGTTTCCAAGAAGAGCAGGGCTCATGTTAGCAGAGCATCTTTGCAGGTCAGGAATAGCCCCTCTGCTAAGGGAGGGGAGATGGACGCCTCCCTGGGGGCTGGAGCTGGGGGGATGAGCCCGAGCCCAGTTTTGGGGAGCCAGGGGGGAGCACAGCGGGCACAGGTGTCAGAGTGAAGAAAGCCAGCTGTTGGCTGGTTTTGTTTAGGAAGTCTTGCTTCGCTGAGGCTTGCACAGCACAGATTTTCCCTGATGTTTCTGCAGTGTTTTTTGCTTTCACATCCAGCACCCAGGGATTTTCACTGCAGCACCAAAGACCCCGGGCACCTCCTGCCCTGCCCAAACTCCACTAGACCAGAGGCAATGAGCCCTGCTTGCCATGCAGCTAGCGAGGAGCCTCCACGGGGGCCCTCGTGTCCTCTGTCCCCGAGCACCAGTTCTGGCCATCCTGCAGGACAGGCAGTGGCTTGGCCATCGCCCCCGGGGCAGCCACAGCCACAGCCCTCCCTCCATCCCTCCCTTCCCCAGACAATACCCGCTTGTTTCTTCCCAGCGTATCCATGGGACAAATCCTCTTTGAAATCCATGCCAGTAGATCTGCAGAAATTTGAGAAGCTGGATGCCTACGCATTAAAAGTAAGTCTTGCTTCTGCCTCCGTTCCTCTTCCCTGCATACACCAGCAGCAGACATCCCACTCTGGGAGGGAACCTGTGACCAAAAATACATCTTGCTTGAAACGTGGAATTACAGCTCTGTGTTTCTATTTTTAACAAAGGTCGAGCTAGAGCAGCGTCCTGGCAGGTGGGGTCTCACCAGCTTTAGCAGGACGAGGGATGGGGAAGGCAGGGGTGTCCACCACAGCATTTCCTCACCCCAGTCTCACCCAGCGCTTCCTCCTCCCAAACAGGTGAACGTCAGGAGCAGCATAGAGGAGCTTGTTCAAGCCCTGCTTAAACAAGCCCGGACCGACCTGGAGAAAGTCCGCGCCATATGGATATGGATATGCCATCACATAGGTAGGCTGAGCTCTTCCACGGAGAAGGTAACGCTGCTGCTGTTGGTCCCATTACGCTGCCGTTGCGATTCACTCTGTGTCTTGTGGGTGGTTTCACACAGAAGGCGCAAAGGAACGCTTTCCGTATATATTTATCCAGAAATACCTTCAGAGGTTATCTCATCATCTCCGTTTCCGCACTCCCCCTCCTTGCACTGCCAGGCCGTACGAGGCATTGTGCAAATGGTTTCTCTCTGTATGGTGGCTCTGTAACGCCTACCTGATTTATTCAAGGGTGCAACCATACCAGTCCCCATCATCAAAGCAGCTGGAGCACAGAGCCAGGCTGCTGCGCACCAGAGGCTTGGTTGTCACATCCAGAGCCCTCCAGCACCACTGGATTCGCAGACTGATTGCATTTTGCATAGGACACGCACAGACTCTTAGGGGAAGGTGTGGATTTAAATCATTAAAAAAAAAAAAAAAAAAAAGAAACGAGCCATACGTGCTGCAGCTCATCTTGCTTCGTTTGAGCTCGCAGAGGTGGAAAACAAAGCAAGAGTTGCTTCTGTTGCCCACTGAGCCTGCTGCCTCGGGCTTCTGGATGAACTTTAGCCTGTGTTCCTTCCCGCAGAGTACGACGTAGTGGGCTTCCATAACAAAAGCCAGCAGCTGTGCGGTCCCATAGACGTGCTGCGGACGGGGAAGAGCGTTTGTGAGGGCTACGCTTCGCTCTTTCAGCAAATGTGCAGGTAAATTAAGCTCAGGAACATTCAGTGCCAGGGAGGGTTAACATTTGTTGTCATCTCCGTGCCTATTCTGTCTGCCTTTGCATTGACTGATGTGACTTTAAGCAGGACGCGGAACTTCAGCTTTCAAACCATGCTGTGGGAAACCAGCAAGTCCTGGAAAGGTCAATTTTGCTCACTCCCCCTCCCTTCCCCAGCATAATTTGCCTTGTGCCATCTGCTGAGCTTCGCATCGCATTAACATAATGGCAGATGAAAACACGGAGATAATTTGGTTAGAAGAGGCTAGGTTTTTCCTTCGAGTGTCCCTATATGAAGGTTAAAACCATGGCGAGCCTCAAGCAAGAGGGAATTCTGCCTGCAGCGTGCTCCTGTGGCACAGGCAGGCAAAGCCCCAGCAGGAGCTCGCCCAGAGCTCTCTGCAGATGCCCTGTCCACTGGAAGGGACGGCCCTACAGAAAGAGGGTGTCCACAGGAGACGACTGGCCCTGATGACTCAGGAACACAAAGCTTGAAGGGGCCTCCTAGCACCAGAAAGCAATCGTGTGGTTTCCTAGAGCACAGGTTTGCGAGGGAGTGCTGTGCCTTCCCCTTCTCAGCAGACCAGCTTCCACCGACAAGCTTTGGAAAAAATGAAGATCAGTCATCTGTTGGCACATGCAAGTAACAATTGGCTTTCCACACCATCCAAAAAGATTTAGGAAGGCTTTCACCATTAGATAAACAAAATCTAGAAGGAAAAGGCAAGATTTAAAAAAAAAAAAAAAACCACACATGACAGATGCTAATGATGCTAATGAGGTAAATGCTTCCAACCAATAACATGTCCCACGATACCTGATCCTGCTTACCAAAGAGTAAAATAAAAAAGGAGATGATGAAGTATGAATTTATAACTGCGTCTTATGAAACAGTTATTAGCAGTTAGAAGTGGGGGAAATTATCATCTGTTCATTAGAAAGCATATGTTTAGTTCATTAAAAACATTAATCTTTCCAAGGATCTTTTTTACTATTTAAAGGCTCTGTTGATTCATCCTTCACTCCTCAGATCCAGGTTGATTATTCATTCCGTGATTCAGGAAACCTCCCAGTCATCCAGTCTATCACTTTTGACAACTAGCTAAATATTTCTCTCCTGAAAAACTATAACCCAAGCCATCTCCTTCTTGCAAGACAATTTCCTCATTCTTTCTTCTCACGCACCATTCAAGTCTGATGCTGAGTCTAAGCATAAAGGTGAGGGGCAAAGAGCAGCCTTCTTATATAAATTTTTTTCAGAGCCAGATTTGGGTTTTCTAACATGCCTTTTCTCCTAGCTCCCATCAAGGCAGCTTTAACAAACAGCCCAATTCACCCCTCACCCCAAGTCCCCCCAAGTTCAACTTCAGGCAAGCCTAGCACTGAGGGCCTGGGGAGAAACACTCACCAGCAGCAGCAGCGAAGGCACAACAATTGTTTGCTCTTCAGAGGTTTCAGCACAACCGCAGGAGCAGAGCTGGCTGCACACCCCAGGCCGGGTCTGCCCACTGCCCACTCAGCTGCTCCTCGTGCAGAGTTGGTCTGCACATAGCCCAGGCTGCCCAGCCTCTCCTCTCCCTGTCCTCTACAGTCTGTGGCTGTTCCTGGCTCTTGGGCAGGAGGGTACAACTGCCTACCCAAGTGTGAGCCGTCCTGCCTCCCTCTGGAGAAGCCAGGTTTGCTTCTTTTTTTCAAATGAAATCTTCAAAGCCAACCTGAAACGAAAGGGAAGAAGCTGCTGTTGAGTTCAAGTGACATCTGCAGCAAGACCCAGATTATTTCCTACTTTTTTTGAAGCAGAAAAGCAACTTAGGTTTAACCACCTTGGTGCACTAAGCAGATGTTGAGAACAGTTCCTTAATTCATTTCTTCTGGTCCACCTTGCTTTTAGGGCATTTCCTACCATCACGTTGCCACATCAGGCATTTCTGGAAATCTTCTCCAGCTTCTTTCTGCACGGTTAACTTATCTGTGTAAAGTCATTTATAGAAGAACGGAGATGTGATCACTCACTCTCTTCACCAGAACAGGATTGCTCCTACAGGATGTTTTAGTGTGCTTTTGTCCGTCTTATTAAGGAGACTTATTGAGATGCTCTGACCTTTCTCTTGGGAGCTCAGCACATCCAAGCACGGGCTCTTGCTGTACCTTCGCTAGCTTCATGTTAAGCGAGAGCACAGACAGAACAGAGGGCAGAATGTGTCCCTTGGTGTTCTGTCTGAACATCCAGACAGCCGAGCAGCGATGGGGCACTGCCACGGCTCTCCTCCCCGTACGCCTCTGTCTTCTCTCTGCAGGCTGCCCAGCAAGCTCCCAGCTGACTCTCAGTTCTCTTTTCCCTAAGACAGAGGAACAAATAACTAAGCAACACAAGGTCTTCCAGGCACTAGGAAGTCTGCATGTGAAGCTGATGGGACTGTCTTCCCTCTAAACGAGCATCCCCTCCATGAATAAAGTGATCCTCCCTACGAGCACTGCTAAACTGCCAATTACCAGCCACTATCTCAGTTATCAGACCCAGGCGTCTTAACAACCATGCTAATTATCTTCCCCATAAATATCACTTTTCTTCTCACTGAAATTAAACCCACGTTATGCAGACAGTCTTGATCTTGAAGCATGCATGGTTTGTTACTTAAGGTAGCTGTTACAGCTAACATACTTTTCAATGAAGAAGAAAAATGTCAATACCATCCTACACAAAAGACAGTTCTCTAAGTGAAGTAAGTTTAGATTAATGCTGAAATATGAGGCCAATATTAGAATCCGTTGCTATCAACAGCAGAGAGCTTATTAACACATGGCTTATTTAAATCCTGTTTACACTTTAACAAGTATTCATTATTTAAAAAAGAGAGGGAGGGAAACTATTTAATCATTTGTACCCTGGGCAAGCACAAGGTCACTCTTTAAGGAAACTAAATCAATCTCCACAGTCCTGTGAGGTCTAAGAGATCTCGGCTGGTGACAAACACTGGGCTTACTGTTAGAGAGAGCATGAACAAATGCAGTTTTAATTTATAATTACATGGGCTAATTGTGGAGGGCATCTAAGGGATCCCACTGAGGAACAAGGCAGAGAGCAATTAAACACAACTCATCTTTGTCATCCTCCCCCAGAAAGACTGAGTTGATGGTGCATCAGGCAAAAGAGATGGGTCGTGCAAGAACTGGAAGAGAATGGCCCCTTCCTCCCGTGGGACCCTCTTTCCAAATTTCTGTGCAAAAGCTACAAGGGAAAGAAGGCTCCTACGCAACACTGGGCAGCGCTAACAGCCTCGGGCGTCACTGCCTCGTGCTGCTGTCCCATGCTCGCCCTGCACGGAGCCAGCCCCCAGAAGGGCACAGTCTCCACCTGAGGCTACTGGCCAACGTGGAGAACTTGCCTGCCTCTGGAAGGGCTGAGGGGGTCGTGCCATGCTCGGGGCTGAGCCACCGGCCCAGCAGGGGTGCAATGAGCCCGGTGCTTTGGGCGGCACGCGGCCAGAGCAGGCGCCTACACTGGTGTGGGACAGTGTGGAGGGTTGTGCTCCCGTTCAGGACAGAATTAAAGTTCTCCAGACACGCTGGATGTGGCTCCTCATGTCCTCCCACAGAAGTACACTGAAGGATTTAAAACCAAATTCTCCTGCTGCACCTCATTGTTGTCTTTTAGTGTTGCAGGAATCCAGTGCATGAAGATATCGGGATACTCTAAGGGGTACGGGTACAAGATCGGGCAGGTCTTCAAGGGGGACTCCAACCATGCCTGGAACGTCGTCTACCTGGAAGGAAGGTGGCACTTACTCGATAGCACCTGGGGAAGCGGTATTGTGAGCAAGACTTCAGACAAGTTCACCTTCAGGTAGGGAAACATTCTCTAACTTAATACATAAACCTACCACAAAGGCAAGCTAATGGGTGTGATAAGAGACACCGCGGACAAAGTTTAGATCTCACTGCAAGGGGACCCCTTCCCACCCGAAGCCCAGAGCAAGACCCATGGGCTGCCTGTCCAAGGGAGGGAGCTCATTCCTGTAGAAAGGGGGTGGCCTCGAGCAGCAAGCAGTGGGACTTGCAGCTTTCAGCTGCCCCTGAGGAGGTGCCTCCACACTTTCAAACAACAAGCAGTGCCTCCCTCTTTCTTCAGGGCCCATGATTGCAGGGGACAGTACAAATACCCTGGTTTTATCCAAAGGTTCAGCATTTTGCCCTGGAAATAGAAAACCAAAGCTGAGGTTCCTTCTCTCCCTGGAGAGTTTCAAACCCACAGAGCTCAGCTTCTCAGAGCCCCAAACACTGACTTCCTCCTACTGAAACCACCACCACTGTGCAGCGGAAGAAGTAACTGCTTATAATTACTCATTTTCCTTTTATCTCTTCCTCCTCCTTCCAGATACAACGAGTTTTATTTTCTGACTCACCCAGCTCTGTTCATTAATGAACACTTCCCAGATAACAGTAATTGGCAGCTTCTCAAACCAACTCTGACGCTGAAGGAATTTGAGAATACCGCGCTGTACACCAGTGACTTCTACAATCTGGGCCTGCTGACTGTGCACCCAGATACAGCTGTCATCCAAACAGGTAATGCCCTGCCTTGAAAATGAGATTAAAACCATTTTCTCTGTTCCATCAATTTGATTTGCTGAACAGCAAGCACATAACTAGGCTCTGCTTTACGTGATACTCAGCACCCTGCAGCACCCAGCAGCAATTTTAACGCGAACCCATTCAGGTAACCTCACTGCCCCAAAGAGCCCACATTTCAGATCACCATCTTCAGATTTTAAAAGGGCTGCAGGAATTTTAATAGTTAGCCATTTTTATGAATGCTAAGAACACAGAGTTCAAACTGAAGGGCAGCAACATTTTAGGACTTAATGTTGTCTTCAAGCACTTTGGGAACAGGCTCATAGGGAGGTCGATTATCTCATGTCTGTGTACTGCAGGGCTCCCACACCTTTCTCTGAAACTTTCTGGAATGGCTGCTGGACTAGAAATTGGGTCTGGCCACATCTAACTAAGCCCTTCTTGAGCACACAGGCCGACAGTACTTGTAGTTGCATTTCTCACAGATTCTCATATTCCATAGGACCACAGCTCCATTTCAGTTGGTATCAAAGTAGGATTAATGCACATCTCCAAAAAAAGGCCACTCATCACCTGGTTCTTTCTGTGGGGCACTGGTTTCAGTAGACAGATGACAAGCTATGACCTGTCAGCCACAGCTTTCTTTTACTGCTAGGGAAGTGACAATTGGTTGGGATGAATTAGTCTTCTGGAACAGGGTGTGTCCATGCAAAAAATGCACTGAAACTCCTATGTGGTTTCTTTTCTCACATATTTCACAGTCAATGGAACAGCCACCATATCAGTGGATTGCCGCTCTTCCACGTTATTTACATTTTCGCTGAAGGGAAGAGAAAAACATGGCTTACTGTCTTTGAGGAAACACGGAATGAAGCTGGAGATCTACCCGCAGAGTACAGGGAGCCAGGAACTGGAGATCTTTGCCAAGCCCTCCAACTCCACAGAAAAGGTCTACAACCGCGTGTTGCAGTATGTTGTCGAGTGCAAGTCTGTGAACAAGAGCATTCACTTCCCAAAGGACTTAGACCAGCCTGTTGGACCAAGCTGGTTCTCAGAGCAACAGGGGTTCCTGAGGCCATCACAGCCCGACCCAGTCATCCACACCAATGACGGACGGTGCTCTTTCACCTTCACCCTAGGAAAGGACATAAGCATCTTACCCACGCTGCACTCTGATAACAGCAGCCTGACAGAGGACAGGAGAAGGCAGCACATCATGCAAATCCATCGTGGCAACCAAGTTGAGTTTATGGTCCATCTCCCCCACTCAGGGAACTTTGTTCTGAAATTCTTTGCCAAGAAGAAGTCAGATCCTGGCAATTATACCTATGTCTTCAACTACCTCATCACTTGCCTGAACACCGAAGTGAAGTGGCCAGCTTTCCCTCAGACTTATATGAAGTGGGCAAACGACTACGAAATACTGGAGCCACTCTCTGGGCTGCTGCCAGCCAATCGCAACGTGCAGTTTAAACTCAAAATGCACGGGATATCGAAGGTGCTAGTTCAGGCCAAGGACACTTACACGCTGACCCTGAGCAGAGACGGCTTCTGGGAGGGAACCTGCAACACGGCGGGATGCACAGAGTTGATCGTCATGGTGCGTGAGAACGCCAACCACAACACCTGCTCCTACGTCCTCAAGTACGAGGTTGAGACCCCGTAACAGCCCTTCCTTCACTCCAGCTCTCCTGCATGAACCAACATGCCTGAAAACAATACAGCTGTAAGAGATCATTAGTTCTCTCAATCAAGTTCATTCATTTGACAAATGCAGAGCAACACCTGCATGCTTTTGCAAGATCAAGGGCTCAAAGGGGTTCAAGGAGGCAGAAAATCCTTTTATGAAGAGAGCAGCAGTGGAAGGAATTAGATAAAACTCTCACCTATGTTTCAGTAACATCATCCAGACTGATGTTTTGACAGAAACGACTGGCTGTCACGACACAGATCATGGCACATCAGCAGTGATGGCTAGTTTCTAAATTATGGACCATAGGAGAAGTCTTGTCATGGCTACTTAAGAGAAGAATCCACCTAGTTTTGGGTCAGGATGAAGGAATTACCCTCAGTTTTTCAGCAGCAATATAGGACATGAGGAATTTCAGGATATTTAAAGCAGGCTTCTGTACAACTTTAGTTGCAAAATACATCCCAAGAGAGAGAACTGTTAAGAAGGAGACACTACGTGAAGTTTTCTTGTGCACTTCATTGTCTTACAAATTTAAGTGATACTGCGAAATGACTTCTTACACTGAATCTTAAATTCAACAAAATGATTTTTACCTTTTTATATTAGAGCATTTGAACTGTAAGAACTTTTTCTGTAATATTAGCACTGTAATTGTACCTCAAGCGTAGCAGTGTTTCTGTAATTAAAACTACAATGAAAGGAGAATAAAGTTTTCAAAAATCGCTCATTCCTCCTAGTTGCATATGCAAAACTGGAACTAAAGAACTTAAGGGGCTAAATGGAACAGCAGGCCAAGTGACATAATTATCATTTTAAAAAAACATCCAATGCCATGCTCGTGGAAAAATCGTCCACATGCAAGGTAGTCTTCTAGCGGATCTCACCACAAATACACACCACAAGATGCATAAAACTCAAATATCTGTGTTAGTGTGACCTGGCAGATACCATGTTTGAGCTTGAATTTGAAATAAATCTGCTTTGGTGTTGCATTCTATTTCATTGACCAAATGATACGAATTCCTCCTGACAAAGGTGCTGCATTTTCTGCACGAGATCCATGGGTTGTTCCTGCGCTCGCCTCCTCCTCGGCAGCTGGGTGTGGGATTCTGGCCCGACGGCCGCGGGCTGCCCACCTGCAGCAGGCTCCCTGCCTCCATCCCTCCTGGGGGGCTCCTCTGCCTCAGCCTCGAGCCCTGGCTTAAAGCAGGTGCAGTAAGTGTGCAGGGCACTGGGAGCCGCGTTCCCATAGCAGAACCTCGGTGAGGCCGCAGGCTGCTGGAGACGTGAGCTCCCAGCATAAACACAAGGCGTCAGCTAACCAAGCTTACCGTAGGATGCCAGGAGCAAAGCAACACTTTGGGTTCTGTCATACTTTGAGACAAGGAGGCTCCACACACAACATGGAAGTAAGTTTTATGTCCTCCCCAAACAGCTAAGTGTCTTTGCCCTCAAAAACTGGCAGCAGCTCGCTGCAGGAGCACTAATGAGCCTCGGAGCCCAGCAGGTATCCACTCCCTGGGCAGCAACATGGGCTGAACAGCACAGACGCAAGCAAAACTCTGGGATGTTTTGATTACCTAGGACACTGAAGGCTAAATCAAGCGTTCTCTCTAAATTCAAACTGCCCTAGCTCATCCTGGTGCATAGCAGAGATCTTTTTTCCTTACATGATGCTCTTCAGTTCAAGGAAGACACATTTCAGTAGCTTGCTTTCTGCTTGCCAAGCTGATCCAGGCAAATCCTGCACTTCTTAGAACAGGAGGATAAGGAGGCATCCCAGAGTGCTCAGGAACTAAAGGAAACAAATTTTTCCACATAAAAGGGTTACGGGCACCAAACTAGATACACCCTTCATGCAACCATATGCTAGAAGTTCACTTTTAGACATATGAACAGACAGAGCTACACAAACTGCCAGCTCTCCTCTAGCTGAAACAGCCTCAATCCCTGCTGAGCATTTGGTGCTCGCTCACCCGGGCTCTCGGGACCCCGTGACGGGCACCAGCGTCAGCTCACACCAGGGCGGGCACGGCCTCGGGCCTCCCGGGGCACAGGGCTGATCCCCACTCCTCTGTTTCAAGAGCTCCCCTCTCAAACTCCACGTGCTCCATTTCTGTCCCAGGCTGGCGAGCAGGCAGCGGAGAGGACAGGTTGTTATCACACGATTGCCCTCTACCTAGCACGACCTCAGCAAATACTCCCTCCTCCCCATAGAAAATGCTGCGAAATTTGAGTACCTGTGGTTGTTCCTGCACATGTAGGCACAAGCATTTAACCCCTGACAGCGAAAAGCGACCCAAAGCACTGCTGCAGCCGCGGAGGAACATCTGCGGCACGCTAAGGGTGGGCAGAGCCCCAGCAGCTTCCCAGGTTTGCGATGCTACCCGGCTGCCAACGGGAATATTGCACGCGAACTTCCACATTTCTCTTTCCAACAGAAAGCAAACATCTGGCTCAGCCCTGCAAGTGTGTAAGAAATTCTTTGGTGCTATTGAAAGCATGAGTTCAAAGACAGACAAAAACCCTCTCCAGCCTCATTAATTATAATGCTGTCAGGGCCAGGCGATTATTCCAAGGGACGTCTGACACTGCAAAGGCAGAGAAACAACGCCTGCGAAACCCTACAGCCTCAGATAAAAGCACCTCAGAAGTCTGTACTTGCTGTGACATCTCCCTCCAGGATAAACGAGTCTTCTCCTCCTCCCCCTCATAAAATATGCACATTCTTCAGTTAGCCGAGACTTAACGCTGGCAGAACACCTCTGAAAGCCCCTTCCCCGCTATCTCCGCACTATCGGCTCTCCCGTTTCAGACGAGTTCTCCCCGGCAGGCGTTAGGACCGGACAGCTTCTGCAATCCCTACACCACCGAGAGCAGCAGGTGCGTGGCGCGATGAATTCAGACAACGCCACGTGTTTTGCAAACGTCCCGTCTCTCAACAAGCATGAATTAAAAACCGTGCGGAACAATTCTGTATCTCTGGCAAGCGAATCTCAGCGCTTCCATCCCTCACGAGTTAACTGCCTCACCCTCGGCACCAATGCTGAGGGCATCCAGGCGGGTGCTCCGTGTGGCCACGCTGGCTGTGAGAAGGGCCCACGCTCGGACTGAAGCAGCGCAGTGAGAGCGCTGCTCAGCTCCACGCTGCCTGCCCAGCGTCCTCCTGCTGCCCACACACGACAGATCCAGAAAAAGAAGGCACAGGAGAGGGAAGGACGTTGGGAATGTTTTACTACATTTTATTATTATTTGGTTTTTATATTCTCTGGTTCTCCAAATAGGCTCTCAGACATTCTCTAGCGCAGTCCTACCAGCCCGTGTAACCAGACAGGACTTAAAAGTACTCAGATTGCTTCCACCAAGGTGCAAGCCAGTTACGAGGCAGATACGGTCTCTGGCACATTTCTGTTTGCCAAGAATCACAAAAGCCTCAAATCCTCTTCCTGGAAAAACAAAATTAAGGATTGCTAAGCTAGCTGAGAAAAAGAGCTTTCAGGCACGTCTTCTCCCCACAAACTCTGTCCCACCACTTCCACCTTACAGCCAAAGACATCCTGCCCCCTCTGCACAGGGCTCACCACAAACCACGCTGTAATCCTTTATTTTAAGTCACATATCCGCTCAGTCCACACAGCTTAGCTTCTGATCTGACTTCTCCACACAGACTATTGTCTCGGGCAGTGAGTTCTCTGTTTCTAGTCATTGCTGAATGAATGTAACTGCTCCTTCCATCACACCTCAAAAAAGGCTGCGCAGCACGCACAGCAGCTTCGGCAAAACCAGCAGTACCTGCATCGGTGCCAGCTTTCTTCACGACTTCACTAGCAGCTCCTTCTCCCCTGCTACAAAACCAATGTTTCTTTGGGGAACAATGCCCAGGAATTACTCTTTTTGAGGAATTCTTTAAGGCAATACAAAAAAAAAAAAAAAATATACCAGGAAACATGGAGGCCTTCACCTAAAATACTGTTTTCTTTCTAGATCTTAAAAACAAGATCACCTAAAGTCAACCCACATGGAAACATTTTTGTGGACCTTCACCCAGGTATTCTTCCTGACCTTTAAGAAAAGGGAGGCTGCAATGGAGCTAAAGAAGTGCTAGGAGAGCATGGAAGCTTGAGGGGGAGGAGGCAGGCAGGGAATTTATTTTCTTTTTTTCCACAACCAATGCCATGAATGAAGCTGCTCATTACCCATATTAGAAATTGATAAATACTGCAGGATTATACCTAACTGAACAAATGGATCGTCTGTAGTTTCACTGCTCACTTCTGCCAACATGAAGATTAATCGGCGAGTCTCTCCAGTGGGAGGGAGGCAAACACTGAGTCAAAATGTCTTTAACTTCTGAAAGCATTTGGTGCGTGGTGCAACACTCAGTAACTTATCAAGTCTTCAAGAAACATAAAATAATTTGTAAGGCACATTCAAAAGGTATCATTTAAAAAATGGTAATGCTGTCACAGCTGGAGGCCGTGAGGAATCTGTCAGTCCTGGCATACCAGATGCTCCACGGCTCTACAGGTTCAGCAGCTCTAGGGGGGAAGGGGATACAGAAGTTTGTTCTGGTTTGATGTTCAGTTTTTGTCAAAACACCTCATGACCAACAAATCCTTACTTGAGATGAGGATAGTTAAGGTGGATGTTCCAAAAATGCCTACCTGTGGGCAGCTCTGAAGAGGAACCGAGGCCAAAGCTGACTCTTTGCAAAATGCACGACCACGATTTGTCCACAGCTGTGGGCAGCTGAACGCCTCGTAACAGAGACCACACAAAGAGAATTCAGAATGGACTTGAAGGTTTAATCCTTGTTCAAAGAACTCTAGAAGAAAGCCAAAATAAAAATTTGCTGATTCAAAAATCCTCCACCTTTTCAATTCTTGTTTTTTGGCTCAACAAAGAGTTGCAGTCTGCACGCAGGCATCATCTTTGCTGAATACATCTGCCTCATCTGATGGCTGCTTTTTGCATGCATAGGTTGCTTTTGAATTCCTAGTTCTGTATGGCATTCAGCTGTTTTAGGACAAGCTGAAACTAATGGAAAGCAACAGGAAACGTACAGACAGAGAAAAGGAACACCTCCGTGCCTAGGTTTGCCTGGACAAAGGTTGTAAAGGCTCAACCACAGGAAGAGTTGCAGAATGCCCCTGGAAGAAAGGCAAGTCCATAGGAAACAAATTCTGTTAACACATTAACAATTTTTCTTGACAAAGGACTAAAGAAACACATCTCCAATGTATTCTGATGCCACAGTTCAATCCGACTGGGCAGTGTCCAAGACACTGCCTAGATTCAAGCAGGCTGATAACCAGCTCACACAGCAGCTGCACTTACATCTGTTGTACTGATGAATTTCTCTTGTTTGCGGGTTCCCCTCCCACCCGATTTCATTTTCCACTTCCAACTACTATTCTTTATCTTGTAAGAGCCGTGACCACAATCAGAATTCAGCTATTCACTCCTCAGTTGTTCTGCAGTTCTCCACACAACGTGCAAGCAAGATGAAGAAGCCAGATAGAGTGCACAAGTTGCAAGATGAACCAGGAAATATTAAGAAATTCCACTACGGGAAAAATAACTGGAGAAAATGCAGGTGGACTCCAGGAACAGGAATTATATTTCTTGAAGAACACAGAGGGAAAGGATGGAAAAACTGTTTATCATAGTTCCTGATGAGATAGCAACATAAGCCACAGAATTTACTCTGTAAATTTGCACAGAGAAGAAAAGGGACAGTTTTCCACTTTACTTTATTTCAATGCTTTTACATGTATAAAATACACTTTAAATACATTAAAAATAGCAAATGCTTCTAGAAACACCATAATCTGGCCGAGCACACAAACACGTATCTCTGATGCAGCCTTGTGTCCCACAGCCTGCTGACTAAAGGTTTGTGGTGGAGGTACTGCCCTTCATCAGATCACACGTTTGGAGAGGAGTCTCCTTTCCTCGGTGTCCTGCCTGCTGATCCAGCTCAGAGCGGGAGGCCAGGCCTCTCGCTCAAGCCCCAACGGCAACTGCTTTTAGGTAACTCTTTCAGGGGCAGTTTGAAGCCATGCAAGTGAAGTAGCATTCAAAGCAGTGCATTTGAAGAAACACTACTCCTGGTGTCCAAAATGTCTCACTATCTTTTCACTCTCTTTTTTCAGTTCCTCAATGTGAGCATCTAGGCATTCCAGGATGTGCTGGGATCTCAGTTCTTCCTCTTCCAGGTATCTCGCAGCTATTGCTCCAACTGAAGCTGTAGGCAGGGGGCACTAAGGAGAAAAAAGGGGTATCAGGTATTCTCTCATTCTGCGGTTCAGTCAGAAACGTTACTGATTAGCAAACCACACAGCTAAATACACTTTAAGGATTGTGTCACTCAGGATTTCACACTTGTGTCATGTGTAAACGTCCCTCCCAGCAGTCTCCAAGCAGCAGCAAATACTTTCAAAGCTTTTGCCAACGTGCAGGGAGTAAGGCCGATACCTCAGCACGTGTACCTTTTCCATTTCAGCAGTTCCCCAGAGCCAACTGGGGGCTAGAGATGAACAGAAACAAGCTCTCCACGCGCCTGCAGCAGCTATTGCTGCACTTCATGGTGGAACCCTGACCCAGAAGCACTAACAGGAATTGGCTATTTACTTTGGAGAAACTGGAGTTTCACTTCAATCACCAGCCCCTCCCCTTAAGATAATGGGAGGGAATGATGTGGCTTGTGCAATGACAGCATAACCCTACAAAAAGTCACCACAAAATCCCAAGGGTTGCCTTGCTCTGGGAGCGTTAGTCCAGCCTCACTTCAGGTCTACATTTTGCTCCTCGCCTTCATAAAAATCTCAGTGTGCAGTAACATCTCAGAATTTGGGTTCTGGAGAAGAGAGAAAACTTCCAGACTGGAGCAGCACCAGGAATCTCTCTTTCTTTTACACACCTCTTCCTGAATTAATGGGTGTCTGCCCCAGTCCCACAGGGGAAGCACAGGCCAAACTCCCATCGCAGCTCACTGGATGCCACTTCAGCTAGTGACGGTCTGTGAGCTATTCCAGATTCTTTGCTTTACAGTCAAGAATTGTTCCTGCTACTCGCATCACTTACCCACAAGTTCTGAACTTACAAGAATAACATTGTAAACTAAGCTTAAATAATGAGTTGAGGAGAAGCTTCCTGCACAGGGGCTGGCAGGTGAATTACAACAGAGCTGCTTTCCATTACAGAGAACTTGCCTCAGTGTCTTGGCAAGACAATGCAACTGGTTATTTCCCAACCCTGGAGTCTCATGGTTTTCTGGCCTTCTATCAACAGGCAGGAACAAAGGAAAACAGAAAAAAATGCTGCAAACAGCAAGAAAACCTCTCCCACTCTCTTATTGCCTACTGGTATGAAGTCTCCTCTCTTGATGTTAAAGGAACTGATTTAAAGGCACAGGAGCTTGACCATGAGAAGGGAGTCCCGGTCATCACCAGAATCATTTGTGTTTCCTCAGAAACCTTGTTTCTACCTCTGAGTCGATACTGAACAAATAGCTGCACATTCTCTCCTACAAAGCATCAAGCCCTAGAGCTTCTCAGGGCCTGAAGTGGAACTGTTCGCACTTTGATGCCAATCCTGCAATCTGAAGAGCTTCCATTTAGAATACAATTCCCCAAGCTCCCAACATCCTTTTTTTTTTGGTGGGGGGTGGGGGGGGTGAGGGGGAGGAGGGGTTGCATCCACAAGCAATTTCAGTCTTGAGACAATCACGACCTATTCTTGATAGGAAACCTCAACAAGCTCCACAGACCTGACAAGCCTCCACTTGCCCACGCATGAGCCTTGGAGACTCTTCTCCAGGGTCCCCACAAGACAAAAATATCTGCTGTCACAGCTTACAACACGCAACCAGAGGAGAAAAAACTCTAAAGGCTGCTAGGGGCAATACATCTGGAGCAAGGACCAGTACCCAGGTTTCCACTTTCCCTGTACTACTACAAACCTCCCTGGTCTGACAATTTCCAGCACGTTAGTCTGTGTCCCTCTGCCATTCCCCTCCTCCTTTCCCTGCTCAAATCTGTCTACAGACCAGTAACTGCAGGAGGCACTGGGATACACGGTCCTAAACACCTTCGGCAAGAAATGAGCCCAAGTTTCCTGCGTGTTGGCCAAGCGCTTCACAGCAGAGCTGAGGTAGGAGGACAGAGAAGGTGTAAATATAAAAATAACAACTTCCACTTGTGCAGTAGAGCACTTGTTTCAAGCTCTCCTATCAGCTGACACAAATGGCTCCAAGTGCAGGGTGCTGACTGCTGCAGTCCCATTCAGAGGGGTCAGACTCACCTTACTGCAGTCCCAAACCAAAAGCTCAGAGTCCTGATGCAACAGAAGCAGGTACACACTGCAGTACCATGCGCTTCTGGAATTAGCTTAGCAGTTAGAGCTAACAAAACCTTTCCCCAGAGAGTTCTGAACAGTAATTACATGACTCCCATTGTCCAAGTAATGACCACCCAGCATTGTTTTCTCCTTCATGATTTACGCTTGACATACACTCACAGAATAAGGCATCACAGACAGATCATACACTCAAAGATGTGAATTTTGCCAGATGAGAACCCAGATATATTGTCAGCAGTTGAATAGCAAAGAGCTTCTACGCAGCTGCTTACCAAAGGCACAGATTCTCGCTGATGATTTGAGATGCACTTCTTAGACGCTCCATCTGGAAAACCTTTGCTGTCATCCAGCACGAGGAGCAAAGAATCTGTTCCCTGGAAGGAATCTGGAGCAAGGGTGGGTGACTCCAGGCAGCCCTTCCTGCTGGTCTGGGTCATTAGCTCACCAGTCTCGGGGATCACAGCTCCCATTTCAGCAGGCAAAGGCTGGATCTCCCATCCCTGGGGCTCCCGTTGATGATGCTGAATAATCTTGTCAGGCTTGTGATGCATCTCTGTTTGTTCATCGTGTTTGTGCTGTGATTCCCTAGTTGTCCTGCAAGGCAGGTTTGAAAACATAACTGGTTGACAGTTTGCCTCTTAACGGCTGAATTTCAGCAAGAACTTGCACAGAAATAACAATTAACATACAGTTTACAGATAGTCTTGGCAATCCAGACTGGCTATCTCTCATTTCCATATGACTCCCAGATGCACATCCAGTCAGCAAGGAATTCTCTTTCACTCTCCTGCTACTGTAGATATCAAAAGCTATAGCATACACACATCCTAGCAATGAAAAAAAAAAAAAGCACAGCTGCATGTGCCAAATCTAATCCTTTCACCAAAAGCAGCACATACTGCTTCTCTATCTAGAACAGAGGCAGTCAAATACTAGCTGGCTTTGCAGAATGCAAAATAGCTGGGACTAAAATCTATTGCACTACTTAAAGCATAAAGGCAGATTCCAAAGCAGCCCTTTGTGCTCTCCCATATGTACTATGCACTGGACAGAGATGCTGTTCCTAAAGCATGTCATTAAAATCCCACGCATCCCCACACTGTCTGTGTTCCTTCATAGTATGGAAGCAGCAACCTTGGGGTTATGCAACTCTCACCTGCAGTGCACATCCCTGGTCTTGGGCTCTTCGCTTTGCAACTGAGCAGTGCCCTCGGGTTCATCCTGGCAGACCTGGGTAGTGAGCTCCAGTTTTGCTCTGGCCTCTGCTAGATCCTTCTGCAATTGCTGGTTCTCCGATTTTAATTTATTTAATTCGGTAGCAGTCTCTTCACTGAGTGCTGCCAGGGTGACATCTTTTCCCTAACAGAGAAGGGCTGAAGTCAAAACTTCTGTTTGGCGAGATTCCACAGTTAAATCCAGAGCAAAGGCTGCAATGTGACTTCCTAAAACATATTCTACCATCCCAATTTTGACTGGCAAAATTTTCACGGTTTTCCTAAGAGCAAACCTTATATGCCTTATCGTGGCTGCATTTAGACAAGATGTGCTAATCTGCCTAGGAAAGGGAATCTCTCTCATCACTGGATGATGCTTTTAAAAAGTCAGGAAAATATGGACCTAGAGGTGTTCAGATGTAGTCCTTCTCGTTATCTCAAGGCCAGAACAGAAACATGACCTCGAGTCCTCTTCCAGCTGCATACTCCAGGATTCCCTCACTTAGGATGCAAACCTCTCAGCCTAGGCTGAGAACACTCAGGTGGGGGACTCACAATGCTACTGGCTTCTCATCTCTGTTCCCTCCTGCATACCTCTCGCATACCAAACTCCATTTTTTCCAACATCTCTGAGAGATGACGGTTTTCCAGCCTCAAGGTTTCCAGCTGAACAAGAATTACCTGAGGAGACAGAGGCAAGTAACAGCTCAGAAAAAGCACACAACACATACCTACAAAACCCCACAGCCCCTCTCCACCCTCAATTGCAAGATTTGAGCCATTATTCCTGCAAGACTGTAGGGAAGACCAGGCAAGTAACAACACACAATCTTTTATTTGGTTTCCAAAGATGTCATCATCCAGATCTAGATAACATGAGTGATCTCAAAGAATTCTGTAGGACTGCCTGTTACAGGTTTGAGAAGAAGGAAGATAGATTCACCATAAATCAGAAGATTTCACCAGAAGGGTCTCAAAGCCCTTGTTTAAAGGATGCAGACAGAAAGAAACTCAACATAGCTAGAAAGTGTAGCGTGGTATTCCAAGCCCTCTGACCTATTAAAGAGGCAGCATAAGCATTTTTACCCTGTGCTCCACTGCTTTCCTCTCTGCTCTTTCAATTTCTGTTCTCAGCTGTTGTTCTAGGTCTGATGTGGAACCACTTGCAGATGCAATTGAGATGTCCCTCTGGTGTAACTCTTGTGTCAGTCTCGAGATTTCTTTTTTCATCCCTTCTAGCTCACTTCTGTGAGTTTGTTCAGCCTGGCAGAGCTGCTCTTTCAACTGGAGGAAGATATGCACACACAACCCATCAGCTTTTAACAGATGTTTCAGCAAGACAGCCAAAGCGTTGGATACAGTCATGTGAAAACTAAGTACTAGAAAACAAAAAGCTCTGAGTAACAACCCCCCAGTGCACGCCTGTCCTTCCTGATTGAAAACCATCTCATCCCACTCCTTTCTCACACCACACACTGCCAACTGGGACAAGATGCATGCTGTGGAGTACTTAAGACGATCTACAGTCAATGAAATCACAGCCCCTTTAGCTCACCTCCATGGCCGACAGAGACCCGACGAAGTTACTGGGCCAGCACAGTAACACTTTAACATAACCTTGCAGTTTGCCAAACTGCCTTCCTGAGTTGGAGATGGTATCTTTAAATAGCCCTAACCAGACTTTCCTAACATGAAGGTGTCCAAACAGTTTTGATTCAATGGTAGCTTGTAGCAACTAAAGCTATCCATGGCAAATCTCCACAAGCTAGCTATGCACAGGATAAAAATATACCTCTTTGTTTTCATAACTCCATTTGATGACCATGAGTCCCCGTATGATGAGAGAATAATCATTCCCTATTTATGTTCCGCATGACAGGCCTGACTTTATTTTTAGTATATCCAATCTCATTTATCTCTTTTCCAGTTTGGTAAATCCCATTTCATTCAGCTGTTCCTTCCGTAAAAATCACGCCATCCTTTTGGTCATCGTTTTCCATACCTTACCTCGTTTTATTAAATTCCCTTTGAGATGCCAGATCTGAATTGCATACAATATTCTGGCAGGGACACCGAATGTTTCTTCAGTGACATACAGAACAGCATAAAGTAATTTCTTCCCTAATATTTTATTCCATTAACCAGAAATATTGAGCACCTAAACCTCCAGGATTTTGCTGAGAATTACATACATTCCAGAAAACTGAAACGGATGATCTCTGCCCAGCCATCTAAATACCATATATAATATATACACACACCCACAAATGTATATATTGATTTATATCCGTGTCACCTCAATGCCTCCCAGGTATATAAAATAGAAACAACCGTAACAAATCTCTTTCCTCCTCACAGCCTGCAGGAGATTCATTGATTGGGTGGCTGTTTAAACGTGCAGCCAAGCACACATCTCGGGCAAGATCTGCATCTCTATACATTTAGAATATGGGACAAAAGATTTTCACAAAACCAAGGTTTTTACTCAAGTCCAATAATCTTTCTACTCTAGCCTGGCTCCAGTTAAAAGCTCTCACACTAACTACTCTAGACCCTTATTAAAAGCCAAACCTTTTGGAGGGCCTGCTTCCCCATTGTGCACAGAGCATTAGGGTGGGGTTTTAAGGCATATGAGCTACTCTTATTTTTTCCAGATCCTGGATTCACATCTAGGTATCAAGCCTAAAACAAACTCCTTTATTCATATACAGACTTGAACACAACTTGAAGCTGTATCTCAAGTGTGGCAGCATTTATTCCAGCAGAACCCATTCCTTCCCTCTTCTTCATCCTGTTGGGAGCCTGTAGAAGGCATAAGCTCAGTATTCTGGGTTTGAATTTCTTTGCACATTCACCCTTTCAGCATCAATTTGAGTATTTCCACACTACAGAGAAGCACTGTGCAACGTAGGGAACAGGCCTAAGAGAGGCTCACAAAGCCAACTGGACAGCCACGTACAGAAACCTGAGAAACATCCTCTCAATTCCCCCTTTTCAGATCTTCTCCTTACTCTTTAGCATATCCCTGCCTCCACAGCACTCCCAGCCTTGGATCCCCTCCGCAGCTTTGCTAACAGCACACTGCAGTCTCTGCTGAGGCACATGACACGCACAGAGAACGGCTGACGCCACAAAGTGCCTTTCCCACTCTCCAGGAACAAAGCGACGTTACCTTTTTAATCTCTGCCTTCGACTCAGTATGGTGTTCTTCCATGGACTGCAGCTCTTTGATATTCTCAGCCAGCTCTTCACTCAGCTGTACACACCTTGCATTTGAAGACACCAGGCTGGGTGCCAAATGTAAAACTACGGATTAGAATACTCCAAGAAGGAGAACATGGTCAGGAGAAACTTTGATCTTCCAAGCAGTCTCCAATGTCCGTCACAACAGAAACTGAACTCTAACCTAGAAGTTTCTTAGCAATCCTTTGGGTTTGTGTACCAAAATCCTTTTAAAAGGAATCGGGAAGCTGATATAATAGATACAGTGGTTTCCTGTTTGCTCCTTTGTCATAATAAGATTACCAACTTCCCACGCAAACATTTGTCTGAAAACCACAAACTCAAGAGAGGAAAACTTGTTTATAATTCTTATTTCACAGGTTTAGATCTGGTTCTTACCAGCTGCCTAACAAAGGCTCCCTAACCTATTACAAATAAAAGTGCTAGGGCTAAGCAAGCCAACATACTGAAAACACCCACAGTGTGCAGTGAAAAGCAGCAAGCCAATTAGCAAAACAGTCTCACTATTAAACTGCAAAATGAATAACATTTGATTTCTTTAGCCCTTTAATATTTTTAAAAGCCTATAAAAATCAGTGGGCCTGGTTAATTTGATGAATACAACACATTAGGTATTACATTATTATCCAAGTTTCGTTGCACATTCAGGGGAAGCAAGCAGTCAGCTACCTGTTCTCAAGGTGAGTCACCTCTGACTGTAAGTGCTGTTCCTTCTTCTGGGCAACATCCAGCTGCAGGAGTACATGCTCCAGCTCTAGCCCCGGAGAAGACAATTGCTTCTCCTGCAAGCGCTCCTCCAAGGCCCTAACCAGAAACATGAAATTTAGTTTCAGTAAAAAAAAACATTATGCCTGATTACACCAACACAGGAAACACAACCACTGTTTGCCTGGAATTCTCTGAAAATTGCACAAAACCCAACACTAGGTGACACACGTGCACACTGTGAATACACAAACGTGTCAGCTAGAGGACAGCTCCCTTTTGAGTTCAGGGTGATTGAACAGGACTGCATCCTATTTTGATGTTGGCCTCCCTGAACCAGACAGTTCCACTGCCATTAGCAGACATCCAGTAACTGCTCATAAGAAACTGTGTGGTGGTCAGGTAACATAAGCCAACGTGTTTTGACGTGGCCATTGGAACCCTCTAGCTTTTGCACATTGCCAGTGCAGAAGGCAAAGGCTGAGATGATCTCACATGTGTTACCTTACCAGGGCCCTCGTTTTACATCATTAATTCAGTGAGAACTTCCACTGACATTTGTAAGCTCAGTATCAAAACCTGAAAGTCCTCCAGCACACATACACACACACCCATGCTCAAAAGCTCTGTCCTGCCTCCAGAAAGGCAGCTGAGTAGAAAGCTGACTCTTTCCACACTCTGCTGAGAATCAAAAGCAATGCAAACTGGCAAATACTGCAAGGAAGCACAGCACTTGTGAGAAACTACTGTATAAACCCTGTATTTCAAGTGATACAGAGCCAGCTCTATGAAAATGCTTCTTCTGTTCTCAGTGGAAGAAACTGGCATATAGATTTGGATGCAAGAGCATAAGTACCAGTGAAGCACAGATGTTACCTGATGAGGAGTTCCTTTGTGTGAAGAGTTTCAGTCACTCTGGCCAGCTCTTTCTGCAACTGTTCCTGGTGTAGCTTGGAGCTGTCAATGAAATCTTCCTGAGACTGCAAGGTGGCTCTCAGTTCCATCTTCTCATCCTGTAACACCTGCAGGGGAGGAAGAAATGACTGTTGCAAGATGGACTAGACTAGATCAGATTGTTGCCATGAGAAGAGAGGTTGAACGGATTTCTAAAGAACACTTGAAAATAGCGTGGAGCACCACATGGGTACAAAGCCAGCTTTGAGGCCAATCAGGAACTTCACAAAGGCTCTAGAAGGCTTACAAAGGCTCACTGCTTTAAATTCGGTTTCCCAACAATTCCTTCACTGACCTCTAGCATCTTCTTGGATTGCCTTAGTTCTTCTTGAACTCTTTGCTGATCTTCCAGAATCATCCGATTGTTTTCAGTCAGATCATCCACTCTCATGTTAAGCCTCTCCACCTCCAGCTCATTGGCACAGATAGCATCATTGGCCCTCTCCAGCTTGCTGGTTAAGTGCTGGATTTCCGATCGGCTAGCCAGCTCCACTGACTCCAGAATCTGCTTCCTATTGGCAAGCTGAGTCTGTTAACAGTAATCGGTATGTATGAAAGTGAAATTCTTGATAGTACAGTACATCAAACCTGCATTCAAAACAACTGTTAGTTTCTTTGCACAACAAGTCACATCCTCAAAGCAAGCATGACTACCTTCCAGGGAATGAAGGCAGGCATTATTCCAGGGTTACAAGGTAGGGTAGTTCTGAAGCTAGACAGAATTAAAAATAAATGAGAGGCCTCTCTGATTCCAAAAGGGTTTCAAAGAGAATCTCAGAAAAGAGGATCTCAAATCACTCAAGATGTCCAGGTATGAACTAAGAACAAAGCTGCTTAATATTTTTGCCCATTAACCTAAGGCTAGACCAGAAGAAATGACAGCATGTACGGTTTGCAAATGCCATACACGAGCTAGAGATTACCCCATCATTAACTCCACGCTAGGACAGAAAGCAGCTCTTGGTGCACAATAAGGGGGGGAAAAAAGATCAAAAACTGAACTGGGTACAACCGCCAATTATGCTTTGCTTTATGCAGTAAATAATCTGGTTCTAACACCCTGCTAAAATGCTCACTTTGAATGTTTCATTGTTTTAGCAGCAGACAAAAAAAAAGTAATAGCGTAAGGAACATATGACTAGCAAACAATACGTGCACTATTATTTACAAGCATGATACTTTATTTCATAGCATTTTTTCCACATAGTTAATAGGTGAAATTTAACAAGCCAGCTCTCATGTAAGCTTCTAAGAATATTCACTTTGTGTATTTCCTTTTGTATAGTACCTTATAATTTTTAAAGGCTGAAACAAAATATTTGAGTAGTCCTTTACTCCCAATTTCTAAGAGCAGCAATTCCTGCCAGCTTCAGAATCACCACTTGCCTGACACATAATGCCTTGTAACTGAGAAAACTATAGGAACTGTACATTTGGAAGACTATGGTATAATTTTGATTACAGCCTTTTCATTATTTGAATAGTCATGACAGAAAATGTAATCAAGAGGGGCAACAGTTTAAAGTATAGCCTTTCTCAGCCCAATAAACCAGAGTGCCAGACTACCTGAGCATTTATTTCTGCATTAGGAAAACATGTAAGCTCTCTCTTATTTCCAGCCACAGAACAAGCAGAGTAGCACAGAAAGCAAGTTTCACCTGTTGACTTTAAGGGCTGCAGGTGTTACAGAGAGGTGCTCATCACTGGATGAGAATGGCAGGCTTCCCTTAACTACGCTGAAAGATACGAGGGGGACCCAGCTGAAAGCACAGAAAGAGAGAGTACTCCGCAGTCACAGATCTCAGCTTGACCTTGTGCCAGATAAGCAACCGAGCATACAAAATGCATAGAAACATCCAAGACAAGAATTTAGTACTTTCATGCTGGGCTTTTCAAAGAAACTGAGGTTTCAGGCAGCCTGTTCACAGCAACTATGCACCTAACTCACCTACACTGCTTAGGAAAAACGTCCCCAAACGTCTGTTCTTCTGCTGCACACTGAGTTCCTCCGTGCTCCAGTATACCAGCCTGCACTCCAAGGACACATCTGTTCTCAGACAATTGAGCTATCAATGATAAAAAGACAGCAGAGCAGCAAGACCTTCTGCTCAACGACTCTCTCTGCATTTGTAGATCTACTAGTGTCAGCCTCTCACAAAGCCCCTGTCAGAGCCAGCTTCAATCCTGTCATCACAAGCTTCCTCCTTGCAGGAGCTTCCACTCAAGAGTAATTCAGGAGCCCATTAAGTGTAAAGTCCCCAGCAAGAGCTTCTTATCAGTGTCTGCTGTGATTGTGTCAGTGTGACTTCACAGCTGTGCTCTAGGTCAATTCATCTTGCTCTGCTGCAGCACCACTAACTCACTGAACGATTAGCTTTTCAGGAACAGCAGCCCCATTACTTCTTGCCTTTAGGAGACCAAAAATAAAAATAAAAAACAGGGCTGAAAAATGCTGTGACTTCAGTACTTTGAAGTATCTGTTGTAGGGGAAGACTTTTCCAGCATCATCCTCTGAGCTGGACCTACAAGGTACATATTTAGCTATTGGCAGGTAAACAGCTTTGAACTAGATGACTTGATGTTACAGCTACTTTAAAGTGCTGTATGTCATGGTCTCTGCCTCTCAGGGAAAGCTTCATCCTACCACCTTCTCTGCTAATTGGAGCATGGGGAGGGAGATCTGCAAGAGGTTTGTCTAACCTCTGTTGATAGACTCCAGATCTTTTTTCCATACTGCACTTATACAAAGTAAAGCTTATTCCACCAGGACATTAAAAGTCATTTCAATAGCAACCTAAACTGGATTCAAGCCTGAGAGATTTCATTAGTCTCTCCCTCTTCCCTCCTCCCTGCTCTCCCACCTGCTGCCACAAACAAAACAAAACAAACAAAAAAAAACTTTCAGCACATATTAATTGTACCTGAATGAGCTCAGACTGCTCAGCCAAAGCCTTCCTCTGTGCTTCCAGTGATGCCACCTGCTGCTGGTAACGCAAACGCTGCTTCTCCCAGTCAAGTGATTTCTGACGAAACTCCTGCAAGGACAGCAGGGGTGGCTTAGAGCAGTGCATCCACTCAGTTGACAAGATTGCCCCCTTCCAGGTCATATCCATGTTTGCTTTCTCTCTCCACCACATCCTCACGCACCTTTCCCCACAGCGGGGATACCATTAGCCAGTCATTTGATGCACCAACTCAGCGGTACAAAGTCCCTCACATACTGTGCTTGCTTGTATTTCCCTCCCTCTCGAGATAAACGTCAGTGTCAATTATTGCTGTTTACAAGTGTTAAGTGCTAAAAGATTCATGGCTAGTTTCATGGATTTGTTGTCAGACGTTTAACAATTCACACCGGCTTTAGCTTCCAAGACAGGCTGCTATTGAAGTCACAAAGATGGCAACCATTAACTACAGAGTTTTAATGCTATCCTCTGCTCCACAAATTGGACACTGCCATCAGTCAGATGCATTTGTCAGCTACGTCTACAGGGTACATTAGAAGAAAATTGAGCATGGTTGAGCTCAGCATAGCAGGAAGATTAAAAGATGAAACATGGTTGAGAAGTTTTATAAGTAGCTCTTCCCCTCTCGAAGAAGTGAGATGACAACCTCACCACACGGGAATTATTCCACTCACGTAATTAATTACTCTTCCAGCACTTTCTTCCTTTCATTTATTCAAAGATTAAGAACAGCGAAATAGTTTATCCTGTGAACTTAGAGGCCTCAATGCAGGAAACAGTCTTTGCTACACAAGTAATTGAGAAGAGCTAGATGGAGAGTACCTTTTAACCAGGATGCACAGTCCACTTCCTAGTTCACTACTCAAAGTCACCAGTGAAGCCCAGAAAGTCAGTTCATACGTGCGAACTCATCAGCAGTTGCTTTCTAACTACTTACCTCCAGCTTCCTGGTCAGTCGTTTCATTTCAAACTGGTCATCCCCTTGTCTCTTGTTAGATTCTTCTCTAGCTTCTCTCATTTGTTTCTTCTGCAGCTTCTCATAGCTTCTTCTCAGCCTAGCCAACTGCAGGAGTTCAGTAAAAAGGACAACTTTGTTCAAGGCCACCAGGCAAGAATTAAATAGCACTTTGAGGAAAGGCATACAAAATGGTTTCATGCAAACAATTCCCCCAATCAAGGCCACACAGCTTGCAAATGAAGATTTGTATTTGTATAATGAGCCTATTATAGCGATAGTATCACAAAATACTCTGAGTTATATAAGAGGAGCAAGATGCCACACTTAAATCATGACATCAGCAGCTCCAGTTAGACCCCTGTCTTATCACAATTAAAGCATGACCAAAATATTGATCAGATGGAGGTTTACTTGTAGCTGTTAAGGTAGCTACAGCATGGTACCTGCTCTCTCTACAGGTGGCTCCCAGCCACAGCAGCAGCAGCAGGACCTGTGCTCCATCCCCTGTGGTGGGGCACACCATGCCAAACAGGGGCAGGTGGGAGTCCTACACAGAAGTACAGTTTCTTTGAGGTTAAAGCTAAGCTCAGGTGGGGACTGGAACTCTTCCACTTAGCAGGAGAAGGAAGATTTGAGAATTGCTATTATACATAATATCAACACTACTTCATCTGTCATTTTTTGCTTAGATACACTGTGCATTTCACAATGACTGGAGCATGCCAACAGAAAACATCACTCCTCCGCCTACTGCTAGAATGCTGAAGTCTTGTCAGAAGCATGAATGAGGAAAAAACTCAACATTAAAATGACCCTCTGTGCAAACAATCTCTTGCAACTTGCACAGCATTTTCCACCTGATGAGCTCCCTCAACTCAATTGTTAAATACATTAAGTTTCCACTTCATGGTCACATGAATTTGAGAAGACATCATACCCATTTTGGGAAATGATGGAGAAACTTAAGCCCACGGATAAACAGGAGGACTGCGAGAACAAACGCCTGAATCAAGGCCTCATGATTCAGTCCCACACACCGGTCACAAAAGGTTCTCCAGTGCCCTGAGTCAGCACAGTACTTCGGCACGTTCAATGGGAACGGACAGATGTACAGGCTTAGAGTTAATATGTGAACATGTTTTGCCAAACGAGTCAGGAGATTACCAGCACTGGTTTATTCTTTCAACAACCTCAGTGAGTTGGACACTGTACCTGTAATTTTACTGGTAATTGTGGTAAACTAAGATAGAAAGAATTTCCCCAAACAGCACTAGCAACAGAAGACTGAGGAATATTGCAGCTTAATGTCATCTACATTAATACTTTGTGGGTAAAACACCAACGCATTGCAATTTTAACCACAACACACACTTTATTTTAGCCTTCGTAATTTAGGCAGATCTGCCAATGCACCTCAGCTTTGCTCTGCAGCTTATCCACTATTCCGGTGGGAACACCTACTGAACGAACACTGTTAATCATCCTGAACAGTAAGGTGTTTTAAATGAGGACAGATGCTTTCCGTCGTCAAAGCTAAGAGTACCAAATTAATTTAACTTACAGCTTACAATGAGCATGAACCAAGCCCAACCCTCCAGAGAAAAAAGGTCAGCGTTCTACTAGCTGTTCATGCCATTTACTCGCTGCTTCTGACAAGCAAGTGGAGACAGGCAAAGAGTTAAGGCATAAACACGGAATGCTGCTGTACTACCTGCAGGATATTGCGTGTGTATCTCCTTGCGGTGAACAAGCTTTTTGAGATGAAAGCTCTGAAACTGTTTTTTTCAAAATATTTTCCAGGTGCACTTAGTTTTTATTAAGCATATTAAGACTAATATGCTTTGGAAGAACAAAATCCCCATCAAAAAAAAAAGCAGAATCAATGGAGGCAGAAAGATGATGAGACTGCATACCAATCTCATCTCATTTTCTTCCTACAATCAAGGCCAGTTACACCACCACCCCATTTTAATTTCATGAAATGCTGAAGGAGCAAACTGCTGCTGCCTGTACCCATAGCAACTTCTGTATAAGCACTATGGTGACTAGAATTGGCAAATACAGGAAATTTTTGCAGTAAACTTCTGCAGATGTCTAACACATGAAAATTGCAACAGTGCACTTACTACACATTTCTACTCCAACAGTCTTCTTTGTCACAGAGTTCCTCCCAAGTGTTAAAAAACAGGGCTATCTAAGCAGAAAAATACCACTTTGTATGTGTGCAATGCTCTCTTTTTTAAGAACAAACATCCAAAGAATGGGAAGTTTTTAAACCATGACATTTAAACAACAACAATGATGCGAAGTATTTCACCTATCAGATTGTATGTCAACTGGGAACCAAAAACCAATCTTCTTTTTTTTGAAACTTACCTCCTCCTGAAATTTCTTTAGTTGCTGTTCGTATTCTCTAACCAAGTCCTGTTTGGCTGTTTCCATGTCTTCTAGCTGCTGACGCAACATTCCAACCTGAACGACAAATCAAAATGCATATGAATAAAATAGAAACAGACTTCATTGTCAGTAAATACAGGGATTACTTTTCATTTCATAAATATACACTGGAGAGGGAGTGGCAAATGAATGCTAAGAGACCCTCAATCTCCTAGCAACTGGATGTTTCAATGGGGTCGCTCACTATGAACCAGAGTAAGCTTATGCCTGAATCCTTGGTTGGCTGAGACCAGAACTGCTTGTGTTCTGGCCTCTTGCTTTCAGCCAGTTTCTGGCTTTCATTTTCGGGGGACAAAACTGATAGTTTTGACTTGAAGGAAAATGGTATTTTTCTCTATCATTCTGATCATATGGCCTCCCTGACTCTTGCTGGTTTTGTCTGATCCACAAAAAGATACAGAAACTCATTGTACAAAAAAAAGTCCATGCTCCACATCCTGTGCAGAAACATCACATGTTGATACTTCTACACTAATGTAGCATTTTATTGCATTTCTTTCTGTCTTTAGATAAAGGCTACAATACCTGATCTGCATAAAATAGCCCTTGGAAAACCTCCCAGCAACACCTTGGTGTAGTTTACACCACTAAACGGTTTTCTGCCCATGCATGCAGGTTGCAAGGCTGCTGGCCGCTGCTGTATCCAGATTCAGTACCTCCAGGTTCTCTTTAGAAACTCTGGCCATTCAACTTGCATCAACTTCAACCAACCCTTAGAGAGCTGATCATTTGACTTTGGTTGAATTATGAACCGGACACCCTCGTCCAACAGGCTCCTTTATAAATTTGAGTGCTGATTTCCAGTCATGAGACAGGCTCCTGTTTTGCTTAGCACAGCTGTTTCCTAAAGTTAATCCTTTGCTTTGGCCTGGCAGTTAAACAAAAAAATCTGAATCAAATCTGATGAAACCAATTAAAATACAGGTCCAGGCAAAGTCAATAGACTCTGAAACTGAGGTTTAGTCTTTATGTTGTATTGTAACATGTAAACCACACAGCTGGATGCTGATCAGGAAGCAATAAACCAGAGGCAGTACCTCCTTATGTTTTTCCTCCAGAGCAGCCCTGGCCGAGGAAAGCTCCTGCTCTCGAACACTCAGGCAAGATTCCAAAGCCTGTGTCTGACCTTCCCACTCAGACCTCTTGTGAGCCACCATAATGTCGATCTGCTTCATCAGCTCCTGCAGCTCAGCCTCGCAAGAAGTCAAGAACCCACTGCTGGAAGGGAAAGAGCTTCAGGTCACAAAGCAGGCACCACCCCACAGGTCCAGCATCCCCACACCAGTGAAGTCAGCAGAACAAACTGACTTGCACTAAAGGCACTGGCACAGCACATGTAGTACTGTGAAGTCTGTGCAAGTCAGCTTGCAGAGAAATTTATGGAATACTTATGCATTCACCCAATTGTCTAATGCACTAACTCACAACTGGTACGTTCAGAAACTGAGCAGAAACTTACATTTGGCAATGACCAATGAAGGGTACTTTTGAAATCCCAGTCAGAACAAATGACCTATACACTTTAAAACATAGGGTGGTTTGCCTTCTACTCACCACATAACAAGCACCTATAAACACTTTTGTCTTGGTAGTATGCATTATCAAGGCAAACCGGAATATGTTATATCCACACTTTGTATTGGTCTTAATTGCTCTCCAGACAGAGGCATTTTATACCAAGTTACAGTCACCAGAGAAATCTTACAGCCAAGCCATCAGCTCCTGAAAACAAAAGTTGATCACAAATGCAGACAAACCCTTAAGTAGAGGGGGTTGGATGACAACATGATAATGAAGAATAAAACATTCTCAATCCAATGGGGAGAGTCTGCTCCCTAGTGATGCTGCAGTTTCTAATTTGGTGCAGTAATTATTGAAGCCAATTCAACTAACTCCTCCGAAACTTCACAAGCTGCTAAGCCAGGGACAATATTAAGGCTTGCAAGATACAGCCCTAGAGGGCAGTGAACTCCATGATGATCTTCACCCCTTTAATTTGCCTGTCAAACAGAAAGCACTGAAAAGAAATGGAAATCAATAGGTTAAAGGATTGAAATTTCTCTGTTCCCCCAGAGCATATGCACACTTCACAACTTGACAGTTTTTCCTATAGGGAAAGAAATAGTTCTTAAAGCAGCCAAAATCAGTTAAATTTGAAGTTCACCCTGTCCTGCGAGTTAACCAAAAATTAGCAGCTATTATGCAGAGCAAGAACATTTCCTTCTCAGCATCTGCTAATATAAAGCTAAGTCTAAACTTGATTTATGCAACCAGTTATCTGTAGAAAATATACGGTATCAGTAAACTTGAGTCACGTTCTCAGAGAAAACTATGAAAATGGCATAAACGACTTTTGCTTCGTGTTTGTTTAGTAAATAAAACATTTTTTCCATTATTGGCACTACAGTCTCTCTCTGTGATCCAAAAGTCTAGATACTTTAACCTAAGACAGACCATTAAGGATTCTTCAGAGACGAATGGGACTCTGCCATTTCAATACAAGCAGGAACTAATCAGATGCTTGCATTAAAAACAGACAGCAAAGATATGTCTCATTAACCTTGCAGGGCTCTTAAGAAAAATATTTATTCACACTTCTAATTGCCATTGCTCCTGATGCTACAAGGTAAGAAGGGTCTTTTAAAAAAAAGAGGGAGAGGGGTAAAGGTTTTAGGAAGATGAAACATTGAAATTCTAACAATTAAGACTGCAATATCTGACAGCAAGGGATTACTGCAAAGCCAGCTAGCTGAACCAGCAACTTTGCTTCTGCACCAGCTGAAGGCCACTGCACGCTGTATTTGTCCACCAGCGGACGGTGGGGGATAAACACCAAAGACCTTATTTAAGCAATGGAAGTTTGCATAATAACGGTTTTGGTATAAAACGGATTTGGTTGTAAATAAGAGGGAAGCCGTGTACTTAAACCATTTTAAAAGACTGGCATACACTTTTGCTTACGTACCTCCCTTGCCCATTTCTTTGCATTCCTTCCAGCAAAGCCTCCATCAGCAAATCGGGGTGGATTTAGCAGCTAGGGAAGTACAAAAAAGCAGCGCTCACCCGTGGCAATGTAAGAGCAAGTCTTTCTCCATCCAGCTGCAGAACAAACAGACAAGTCCACAGGGGAAAGAAGTTAAAAAAATACATAATATATAATTATCACACAATTACAAGCGAGCAGAACAGTGGTCACCTTCATGAATTTACAAGCAAAATAAGGGAAAACAGGTTTTTGTACAAAAGAAGACCCAATACAAGCATGCAGCTGTATGAGATGGCAGCAATACTACGCCCCTTAAAGCACACAACTGCAACTCACGCGGCAGCTGTACCAAACCATGCCAAACGTCCACACGGCTGGCCCAAGATCCACCTCTGACTGACACATTTGTCACTTCAGACAAAAAATATTAGCACTGTGTAAAACTAGGGGTATGAAGCTATCCTTCACTTAAGTCTCTCCCTAGCCTAGCACCATCTAAACAGGCCACGCAGTTTTCTGCTGCATTCAGGATACACTGCTGGTTCGTATGGTTCTGAGAACTGCCTTTTAGTCACTTTTCAAAGATTCCTCTGGTGAAGGGAAGCTGCCCAGGCGTAGAGCAGCAGCACATTGCCTGAGTTAACATCCTTCAGGTCACAAACACGCATACTATGCACACGCGCCGAATTTTCACCTGTATGTGAAGCAAGAAGGGCTTATCCTACAGGCAAAAATGGGGGTAGGTTAAAAATGAAAACAACAGAAAAAGTAAAGTTACAACGGACCCATGCCAAAAAGCTAGAATTTATTGCAATGGCTGCTCCATGAACCAGTGGCTCCTTAACAGAAAAACGGCAAAACATCTGAGGATAAAGAAGTACACTGCAGCTTCGCTCTGTGGAGGCATTCACACAATCTGCTGGTGCCAACACACCCATACAGTTTCAAGCCCTGACAGTGGTTATTAAGCAATTAACAGAGGGGGCAGTGGGTCTGGGCAAATGAGATTTTCAAAAACGCGGGCCTGGCTTTGCTCTCTCTCCATTTCCACCCGAGCTCCCATCCCGCTCCTACAGCGCTTCCTCGGGGCCCTGAGCAGTACCCCAGCCCCCCGTGCACACAAACCTCCCGTCTCACCGAGGAGGAGAACAGAAAATCCTCCCCCCGCTGAAGCGGCCTCTCCGTGCTCCGTGCTTAACACCCCCCACAGCGCCCCAGCCCAAGACCCAGCCGCGGCACAACCCAGCCGAGGGGGGAACCTGGCGAGCGCCGGACCCGGGCCACCCCCGAGCACCACACGCGGCCTGGGGCCGCTCCGCTCCCCGCCCGGCCTCCGCCGAGGGACGGCGCCGCTTGATGACGGCTGGCGGCGGGCGCCGGGGAGCGGCGGCGGCCCGAGGCGGGCCGAGGCGCCTTGAGGCGGGCCGAGGCAGCGGCCCCGGCCTCGGGAGCCGCCCAGGGGCCAGACGGAGCCGCCGGGGCCGTTGGGCTTGCACCGCGCGGGGGCCGTGGCGGCGGCGTGCGCCGCCATTAAGCGCCGGGTGCTCCCCCCCATGCGAGGCCTCACGCTCTCCTACGGGCTATTTGTAAAGGTCAGTAGCCGTAAACGCGCTCAGGGCTACGTGATGGGTAGCGGCAAGGCTTGCTTTCTGCCGGCCTTCACGCTTCATGTGATCGGATCAAGCCCGAAAGCCGGGCGGCGCTGCCTGGGCAGGGGTGGGAGCGGAGGGACCCGAAGTGCCTCCACCGCGGCCGCTCCGCGCGGGTCGGTGAAGGCGGCGCGGTGTTAAGGGGCGCCTCAGGAACGGCATCTCGGTGTCCCAGGTCTGGCGGTACCTGCCCGCTGCGAGGATGGACAGCGAGGTGCAGAGGGATGGCAGGATCTTGGACCTGATCGACGACGCGTGGAGGGAAGACAAGCTGCCCTACGAGGACGTGGCCATCCCGCTGGTAGGTGACTCGCGGCTTGTCAGCCCGAGGTACGGCTCGTGCGTTTCACACAGCCCCTGCCAAAACTGGCACTGACGATATTGCCGGTGGCACTTTGTACAAAAGGTTCCTGGGATGGGTATGACTTGCTCTTTCCTGCCCTGTGTGCCAGTCAGGCCTGCGTGTAGTTGAGGACATGGATGTTCCTGTCCCCCTTCCCCAGCCAGCTGCTAAATCTCCTCAGAACTGTAGCTCCCGTCCCACCACACACTGCGGGGTTTGGCATCAAGGGGAAGCAGAATTGCCCTTCCTCTCTCTGTGCTACCCTTTGGCATTATCAGCAGTGGCCAGTTAGTTTGGAGAACAGAGAGGATCAGTCTTGTGCTGACAGTTGAAGTCTTGGTTTCACTTTATTTCCACTTCCTGACATTCCCTTTTTTTCAAATGTCTTCCTAATCAGACTTCTCCAAATACATTGTTGCAGTTGCTACTTCAAGCATAGTAGGGAAAATGCTGGCACCTGCAAGTAGGACTCTGGCTTGTAATGCTGCATCCAACGCATGGCAGCTATCCTTCCATCCAGTGTACAGCCTGCACAGCTTCTAGGCCACAGAAGTGCAGCTGAGGAAAAGCTGCCTCTTATCCCACAAACCCCAGGCTGAAGCTTCACATCTCTCCCACAAGCACCTTCCTTAGCCATTGGGAACTGTCTATGAACTGAGAAGTATCTGAGGATTTTCCCTTTCCTTCTTCAGTCAGGTGAATGAGATTTACCCTGGCTAGCACTGACAAAGTAGTCATGACAAAATTGTGGCAAACAATAGACTGCTAGTTTATTTTAGAATCATAGAATCATAAAGGTTGTAAAAGACCTCCAAGATCATCTTGTCCAAGCATCTCCCAACCACCAATATGGCCCACTAAACCATTAACCTAGGTACCACAACCAGCCTTTCCTTAAACACCCCCTGGATGGTGACTTTTAGCACAGAGACATTTCCAAATTACCAGTGACATGGCTCAGGCTTTAGCCCTTACATCACAGCGTGCCACCATTCTTGGATAATGCAGCTCAGGTTTGGCCAAGCCCCTCTTGGCACAGTGAGGGGATCTCAAAACTATGATCCAGTCAGAGCAAGATGCCCAGCACTGTCCCTTCAGGGGACAAGGCGCAGCTACTCACCTCCAAAATCCATATATACAGCACACAAGTTTTCCTGCCAAAGGTTTGAGCTAGAGGGAAAGATTTTGCTCAACTGTGGTTCTCAGATATGAGAACCCAAACCCCACTTTGCCTAGAATAATGTGTTTCTAAGGCAGGCTGAATATTATATACTGGTTCCTTGATGACATTTGCCATCACCCTGTGTCCAGGTCAAGAAACACTACTGTTTCTTTCCTTACAGCTATCTCTTCGGCTGCTTACAGCACATACAGGTGGCAGCCTCAGAGCAGGAAGCCTCATCAATTAACAGTAGAAAGAAAGGCCTGGTTGTGGATACACAGATCCCCAGGGATGGGATTGGGTCTGATCACATGGAGAAACCAGCACAAAGTCATGGGAGACTCGATCAGAAGCACTGTGAAGGAGCAAGCAGAATGGCTGCACAGTGCTATCTGAGCCTGTCCTGAGCATCTCATCCAGTGCTCATTGGAGAGACTCCCATGAACTAACACAGGCTGAAATCATATGCCATTTTCAAAACTGACAGATTTTATTTAGCTCATGCTGGGATTTCCGGAGATCTAGAACTCAGAATTTTTGCCCAAATGGTTGTTTGCGGAACGGATTGCGAAATAACACATACTCTTTGTGACCACACCAATACAGCAAAACTGAGAACAAATAATATAAGGAAGCAAAATGAAATTTCACTGAAGCTATACTTCCTCCTTACTGTGCCCTGAGGAGCTCTGTGCTGCACCTGGTAGGGGTTTCTGACATTTCCTCTTGCTGTATGTAGCACAGCCACACCTGTGTTCAGCATGTAGGAAGAGGAAGGATTTCTCACCTGCCACAGGAAAATAATATGTTACAGAGCCAGTTGTCTAAATACAGCTACAATAAATGCAGTATCTGTATTCTTGGCAACAGCAAAAGAAACACATTGCAAACCAGCACTGAAATAATTGCACTGTACTATTGTTTACTTACTTTGCATTTGCTATATATTCTCCTTCACTGCGTGTGCAGTCTGAGTATACAGCAAGGCCCCAGGGCCCTGGAAAACCAATTTACCTTTCAGATGAAGCATCATAATCTTATGAAAAGAATATTGTTCATAACTGGGCTTAGTAATGTTTTAACTGAATCACTATGTGTGAAATGTATTGTTCAGATGCCCCCTCTGGTCTCATTTGTGGATTTTTGTATTTATTCATACGAAGTCTTAGTCACCTGCTCCTTCTAGGAAGCAAGCCTATTATGCATGGAATGCAGGGAATGCATTGTACCTCTTTTTTTTTTTCGTTTGTTCTCAGAATGAGCTTCCTGAACCAGAGCAAGACAATGGTGGCACAACCGAGTCTGTGAAAGAACAAGAAATGAAGTGGACAGATCTGGCTCTCCAGTATCTCCATGAAAACGTTCCTCCCACAGGAAACTAGCAAAGCAGTCAGATTTCATGCAGGGGATGCATGAATGTGATATAAAAATTATTTTTCATCTGACCGTCGTTGTCATAAGCTTCTCTAAGGAGGAATCAAAGTTCCTGAAGAAGGCTTGATTTCAAACTACTCAGTGACTAAACACAGTTTAACATGCTTCTGTAATCTGTGTGAAATAACAAGGCTATCTGAAACCTCTGAGCTAACATCAGTATGTTTCTCTTTACTTATGTAACATTATTTTATATCTTCCGTTAACTTATTCTTAAGTTGGTGCCAATTTTGTTCTTAAATGTTTTCTACATGTGATATAAAAGCAGTTTTTACTGTCTGACGTTGTTCTTTCCTTTCAAATCTCACGATGGGATCATTTGTGACTCTGAAGGCTCATGTTCCAAGCATAACAGTGTATTTTGTGGTTAGAGCTCACTACAGAAAACCCAAATAACCTTGAGTCAGTTGTTAGCATCCTTAAGCAGTGTGTGACTTGAGTGAGCGGCTGGTCAGTCAGATTCTAGGGCTGGAAGTCACGTGTAAACACAAGTGGCTATTTGAACTCATCTCAGGATATGATGGTGGCGTTGGACAACATCTCCAGTGCTGACATCCTGGGGACGTTTGCCAACGTGCATTCTGTAACCAGTCTAATTTATGCTGAAATGGGGGTTACTCAGAATCATTGTCTTTTGACAGATGTTTGAGAGTTACGGGGAAGAGCCTGCCAGTCCCAGTCTATTGACTGATGATAGCTGCTTGGATGAGCTGTCTCACAGGGGAAACAGCAATCTAAGGGAAGTGGTGGGGAAAAGAAACAAGTGGAGTTTAGCTTCAGGCAATAAATTGTAACCTCTTTTAATGCTGAGAAGAAAGGCAAGGCCCTCTTGATTTCGTTACCTCATTTTATCTCTGATTCTCAAATGTCTTTTGCAATAGGTAAAAGCCTTCTGTTCATCTTGCATGTTTCACTGTTGGACCGATTCCTTCACACCATTGGCAGCACTTGCTAAGGAGAAAATATTTTGACAGAGTTTAGGATTACTGCTAAAAGTGAGAAAGGAACTGGAAGGAAAACAATGTTTCAAATGATTTTCTATTGCCAGTGCACCAGGAAAAAAAAAAAAAAAAAAAAATCCTGGAACTCGCAGCTTCCAGATTACACAGAAGTTTTTTGGTGTCTTTTCACTATGTTTATCCTCTTCAAAGTTAACAAAACAATTAAAATTAATAAAACTTTCATCTATGTGAGTACCAAATGGAATCACAGCACGACACAAGTCCTGTGAGACTGATTGCTGAGCCGCGTGAGGATGCTTGGTTCAAGGTGCTTGTGAAAAAAACTGTGTTGCTGGGCGTGCCCCTGGCTGAGGCGTTAGCAGTGCCTGCAGCAGACAAGCAGCACGCACTTGTCTGAACAAGAAGGAGCTGCAGGCAGCCAGCAGGCAGAGGTAAAGATTAACCCAAGAATCAGGTAATTCAAAAAGCTTAGCTTGTACAGTATGGACCAAAGAAACAGCTATGCAGCTGGGAGCTGTAATAGTTCAGTTCCTCACTGGATCTCACTGGGGGGAAACCGAGCCTGTGCTTAATGAGGTATTCCTGATCCTCCCCATGTTCCCTTTCCCTGGCCTACGCTAGAAGAATTTGCAAAGAAAACATTAGGTAAAGCCCCCACACTGCTTCTGTCTAGCAGCCCTCTCTTCCCCTCCCCTCTCACACCCCATTACAAACTCCACACCAGTCTCATCTTACCAACTTTGCCCAGCTCCAATTTCAGACTTCCTTTCTGGCCCCTTGCAGTTGTCTTTGCATCTGCCATCTTTTTCCTCCTGCCCGGCAGGCACAGAAGCCTTTCTTACTTGACTTGGAGCTGGCTCCATGAGGTTCCAGCCCAGCTGCAAGACATAGTGGTGGGGATGCCAGATTTACGAGTGCCATCCAAGACGGCAGCTGCTTGGAGCCCGATGGAGGCTCAGGTTGAATCAAACTGGTACCTGCCCTTTGTCACGACGGAGCGGTGTGCACCCGCGTCCTGCCAGAGACTGCAGCATCTCCTAGGCTAGAAGGGGTGCCGAGCCGCCACCTGCCGCAGGAAGCCCGAGGAACGTGGGAGTGTAGGGATTGTCACCAACTTGGGGTCCTGTGAAAACGAGTGCCGGCCCTGCCCAGATGCTTATCGGATTTGCAGTGACACCTACGTTCTTTGCTGCCTTCTGACATTCCTTGCGGAAGACAAATAGGCACGCAGTCATTTCCTTCATTTCAACACGTCAGATTGCTGCTTACGGTGTGATACCAGACCACTTGTGTCTTTGATTAGTCACTCCCCAGGGCAAACTGTATTTAAAATAAGGAATCCTGATAGAATAGAAGGTGCCCCACCTTTTTAAAAAGGAATAGTTGTATAACTAGCGACTGGTCTTCATTTCTTGGCTGGTAACTTCCTCCTTTCACCACACCTACGTTACTGGCAGAAAAAGAGAGCAAACTGTTGTCAGAGACAGCAAGTACATGCCAAAGAAACTGTGGGATCCTTAAAATCTTCTACCTGAAGAAGTTTCATGTGGGAGTCCATATGCTGAGGCTGTGTGTTGTGTTCATCTACCTTTCATATGGGGTGAAAACAGGTAGGAAATCAACTGTTTTTAATGTTTTTGTCAAATATAACCCTTTCTCTGCTTTGCAGATACATGAATGTATTATAGATGCATTATAAATGTATTGGATGCATTGCAATGTATTAGATGCATTATAAAGTTACTATGTACGATTTTTCACTCCTATTAGTTATTTGGCAAAGCAAACTATCCCGGTTTCATGAATGTAGTCAGATGTAAGAGTTCCAAACATAAAACCAGAAGTTACTTTTATTATCTTTTCTTCACTTTACAAACATTTTTCTTATACAAGTACTATCCATCGACAGTGAAAATGCCATTTGAAATCTTTAGAGAAGAATGATTTCATTTCAGCAGCGTCTTATATGACAGACGCAAAGGATGAATTAGCATTTATGAACACTAAACTTCACTTGATATCCTCATAGCCCCATCAAGAATCAACCTCTATAATAATAAACAAATGTACTGCCTTCTGTTAGCATACACATGGGAGCAAGTTGCTCGGTTAGTGAAGCTACAGCTTTCTGCTTTGCAGGGAAAACAAACAGGATTAAAAAAACAGAGTATTCTTTTAAAAACTAGCTCATATTTCATCAGGTTCCCTGAAGTAATCTTGGGGGTCTCGTTTTACTTATTTCGAAGGATACGCTGTAGGCAATGTAGTAATAAGTGGGAAAAGAGAATTGTGTGAAAAAGCACCAAGGAAACCCAGCAAGATACTGAAGGCCATTTTAAGAGGTGGAGGGCACAGCCTCCGTGTGGAAAGCGGTGGTGTGTAAAATGCTGCTCAGTATTTTCCGTATTTCCAGCATTATCTCGGTAAGGCTGCTGAGATTGGCTGGGTGGTATGCTTGAAGCTGAAGACTTCAGTACTGATGCCTAAGACCGGTCTTTTGAAACAAATGATGAAGCCCAATTAATGTGACGGGGGTTTGAAAGCCAGAGAAGCTGCAGAGAGGCGCAGAAGCAGCGACACTCCTGGATGAGGTCTGCACAAGTGCCGACCCGGTAAGCGGCCCCCTTCGTGCGCTCTGTGTGGCAATATACTGTCCCAAGGATCACAGCTAGGAAAAGCACAAATCTGACTGAATCACCGCTGACCCAAAGATGTGAAAGCCTTTTGGAACTTCACTTTGCAAGAGGACAAACTGGTGGAGTTAAAAAAAAAATAAATAAATTGGTATTCTGTTTGTGCAGAAGGCCTCAAGATGCCAGCCCCAAAATATCACTATTGTAAACCCCGCCTGGCCATGGGCTCAACATCCAGGACAAGAGGAAGACAAAGTCTCCAAACACTCTGCACGGGGGCACAAGCCCTACATAGCACTGCCTGCAGCAAACACCACGGGGTCTGCCTGGCACCGTTCTCATGACTGCAAAACTCCCACCTGCACTTGGTCTCCGAAAAAAAACCCAGATCTGCCGAAGGTGTTCCTCCTGCTGCAAAAGCACCTGGGAGGCTGATCTCACGCTCAAGACAGAAGATGTCCAGCTCCCACACAGGAACAGCAGTTTATTATGTTGGCATACCCCTGCTACAGGTCCCGAGGCATCAGAGCACCTTGCCCAGGAAAGCAGCGTTTGCCATCCTGTTTTACACACAGGGAAACCGAGCAAAGGGAGAAAAAGGAATTGCCAGAGGCTGTCCAGCAAGCCTCAAATGTCAGGAAGCAAGTTAATGGGATGCTAGGTTAATTGCCAGCATTTATTCACCTTTCCTGGGGAGAAGGGGTCTGCTGGCCACGGGTTAAGCACAGTGTGAGGATGTGAGTTTCCGCCGCCCTCATTTGGAGTTATTCACAGTAAGCCTCTCGCCCACCAGAGAAATCATGTCAGTTTCAAAGACACTTCCAGCCATTTGGGTAGGATTCTCCGTGCTTACTGGAGGAAGAGCAAAGCCAGGACAACCGGCTGCCCCCGTGTAGCAGCTTTTGTAACACATGGTGGATGATTCGCGAATATGCACCAGCCTGCCAAAGAGAAGCTGGCAGGTCTTCCCCCACGATTAGCACGGATCTGATTTTGTTAATCAAGCTAGAGCAAATTTAACAGGCTCAGTGCAGATATAGCATGGCTTTTTAAACGCTTCCTGTATTAGGTATTAGCAAATGCTGATCAGCTCTTCTTTGCCAGAAGGTTTGGGCTGCTCTGGTGACAACACAGAGCTCCCCTGGGCAAGTCTCGGCACAACATGGGAGACATAGGAACAAATTAAGCAATCAGTGCAGTCTTGTACCATATAGAAATAATTCTTGTCCAGCATTTCTGCCTGCATTACTACAGCCTCAGTGGCAGTAAAGATGATTAACAATACTATACAACAATACTATAGGAGAACTAAAACAGTATCTAGCAATTAATAACTATTTAAAAAATAAATATATATTTCTCTTTGGTGCTGCAGTAGCACCTAGAGGACAGTTGCTGTTTATCACCGTGTATGCAGCTGTGTATCAGCAAAAAATGGTAATTTTTCTCTGCTCGTTACTTTGAGACCTCCAGATGAGCAGTCTTAGGGGAGAACTCTGGCTGCTGTTTCTCTGGAGTATTTTGGCATTGTAAAAAAGCAGTGAGAGCAAACGGACCAGGAGAGAAGCACCCAACTCACCTTTACCCTTGCAAGCACGGCCCATCCTGTCGCTGGGAGCCCCAGCTGAAGCATTACAGAGGCAGAGCACCCTCAGTTCAGAGGCCACTGATTTCAACTGAAATTCATCAGCCCCAGCTGAATTCATTTCCCACCGCTCCAGTCCCGCTATTCATATCTTACCGTAGGCTTTACACAGGAAGGACTCCGTGGATTTCAAATGTTAAAATTTATTTCTGAATTTATAGTAGTAATTTAAAATATCCAGTTGGAGATAACTGCAACATCCTCTTAGCCTATTAACTTTTATTTCTGGAGCTCCTGGGGCTTCTTCAAAGTAATTAGCAGAACTATGGCAACTGAGCAAATTATTTTATGTGCTGGGCATACAGCATTTATATCACTCTCATGCTTCTATTTCCATAGGAGGAAAAGAGGGAAAGTTTATTGTGGAAATGGTGAGAGATTCACAATTTAGAAATTAAAATGCACAGAGTAGTGGACACCTGCTAAAGCCCAACTGGCTCAAAGCTGCAGGTTTTCTAAACCTCTTCTACCCTAGCGCACAGCCCTTTTAAACAGCAAAAATCCAGAAGATCCCTCTTGCAGCCGCAGCCTGAACAATTATTGCAGCCCAGGCTGTGTGCGCAAGAATCACTCTCTCCCACAAGGTTCTTCAATAAAAACAAGGGGGCTGGGGGAAAAGACCAGCCAGAAAGAGCCAGAAAGAATCTACAAAAGCTGGGAAGGCCTTCAGCAGCAGCATCTGTCTGGAGACTGTTATTCCTTTCCCTGGCAGTGCCCTGCTGGAGATTGTATTGGACTCAGAAGGCTCAGCTGGTGGTCTGCTAGAAAAGCAATGAACAAAGACAGGCTTTCAAACTGCAGAGACTGTCCTGAAAAGCAGCACTTCCTGAAAATTCAGGAACTCTCCAGCTGCGTAGAAAGCAGTATCAGTACCTTATCTTATGCAGACAAAGGGTGTCCCATTTCACAGCCAGAAATAGCAGGCTGCATCTGCAAATACCAGCAAAGCACTGAGCTGTCTCTCACAACAGCAAGATCCCATGCAGCTTGTCAGCTCCAGCCTGGAGCTGTGGACAGCCTGACCTAGTGGGATGAATCCCTGCCCCTGGGAGGGTGCTTGGAACTGGATGGTCCTTAAGGTCCCTTCCACACCAAACCATTACATGATAAAAAAAAAAGGATATTTCTTTACCCTACAACCTGCCCAGGGCATCTGGGCGTGCTCTGAACCCAATGCAGCAATTATCCGAGGTGCCATTGTCCAATACCTTCCTCACCCTTACGAGATTTTTGGAGAGCCCATGCTGCTCATGGGTGCAGGGCTGGGCCGTTTCAGGGAGCACTTGCTGCCTTTGATCCAGCATGGCAAGAAAACCATGTGGAGAGGCAAACCCACAAGGCAAGCCCTTTGGTGCTAACCTCAGGATTGCCACACTGTGCTCTTTTCAGATCCCCGTGAGACATGTCCTGCATTCACAGCTCTCAGCTTCAGCGATGCTTTGATAGGGACTGACCTGAAAGTGAAGCTAATGCTGTACACCAGGCAGAACCCAGACTGTGCTGAAGAGCTCAATTCTACAGCCTCCAAGTATCTAGATCTGACCAAGAAAATCACCTTCATTATCCACGGGTACCGGCCCACAGGCTCTGCCCCGGTCTGGATCCCTGGCTTGGTGCATCTCCTGCTTTCTGCGGAAGCCATGAACATCATCGTTGTGGACTGGAACCGGGGGGCAACAACCATCATCTACAGCACAGCTTCCAGAAACAGCAAGAAAGTTGCTGAGATTCTGAAGAAACTTATTGATGAAATGTTGGTAAGTCGAATATTCACACCATGATATAGTTGTTAATATGTAAAGGGCACAAAGGAAGTGTTTAAAAACAGCAGCATGTCTGGGAAAAGAACCTCCTAAAAAGGAATGCATTCATTTTTTGGAAGTGTAGCTACACAGCAGTGCCAAATTCTGCGATTGGACTCGGTATGATGGCATTTCGCTGCAGTATTCAGTTCACACTCCAAGTCCCTACATTTCTAGATACAAAACCTCACAGATCTGTTTTCCTGTCCATACAAACTCTATTTCCACCTTCCGGATGTCCAAAGTCAGCGTATGGGGATCACTACAGCTTGCAGCTCCTGCAAGGCGCTGCACAGGCACAGGCAGCTAGGACACTGGGCCTTAAGGATCTCTCTATCATCTCACTCCTTCTAGGAATAACACTAGGGCAACTGGAGTTGTATTCAGGGGGTCCACGAATAATTGTTCCTGTCCAGCCTTCAGTCACAGCCCCAGGAAGATACAACCATTGCCTGCACTGCTCTCTTCACAGCTCCCACAGAGGCCTCACATTCGAGTGCCAGTTGTGTTTTGGGGCTATCAAAAGGGAGAATATTTGCATGGAGTGGAACACATCACTGAAAAATGTGGGAAAAGTAGGGAGATGCATTTGCATTCTTCCTCCTGATGTTTTTAAGCCTTTAACATGCCCAACACCTGTGACCGTGGGTATTCTTAAATCCCAGCTTGCTGGCGCATCACTCGATTCCATTCACATGGTAGGAGTAAGCCTGGGAGCACACATCTCCGGCTTCGTGGGACAGATGTTTGACGGTAAACTCGGCAGAATCACAGGTAACCCTTCCCCTGGCAGCCCTTCGCTCTGGGGAGAGCTGCGAGCCGCGAGCCGAGCACTGAGGCGATGCCATGGCGGTTTTTCGCTGCAGGCCTTGACCCAGCAGGCCCCCTGTACAGAGGGCAGCCACCCGGCGAGAGGCTGGACCCCACCGACGCACAGTTCGTCGATGTTATCCACTCGGACACCGACGGTACGCGACACCTCTCCTCACTGCTGCAGGGAAACCCAGAGAGCGAGGGGCAGGCAGGGGCTGTAGCAGGTGGCTCTGCTGTGGCGATCCCTGCTCCGTTCGCCCATCCCTCCCAGTGCACGGGTGCTAGGAAGGGCTCTGTGGTCCTGTGCTGCCCACCCTGTGCTCGGAACACCCTCGGGAGCTGCCCTGTTACTTGCAGTTCAAGGCATGCTGCCATTGCACAGCGGGTACGGCCTCACGGCCCACAAAGCGTAAGGACCTGGGCACCACTGCAGGAGGGCGCATCCTCCAGGCCAAATCTGGTATCTCCCTCAGCCCTCCTTTCCCAGCCTTTCCCACAAGCAGGCATCCTAGAGCTGAAAAACTATTATTTTTTTCCAGTTAGTTTCTCATGTTTCCTTCTTCTGTGCACTACGATTTGCTATTCCCCCCCCCGATGCTTTCTTTGGTCAGGACTCGGCTACGCGGACACCCTGGGCCACATAGACTTCTACCCCAACGGCGGGACCGACCAGCCCGGCTGCCCGCTGACAATATTTTCTGGTAACTAATTCTGCCTGGAATTGCACACACACTGACAAAATGGTTCCAATCAGGAAGGAGGAGAAGGCCGCAGAAACATCATCAGTGCTAGAAAATACGTGAAAACCATTTTCTGGGAAAGCCACGAAAGCAATCTCCTCCCAGCACTGCTGCAGCATACTAATGTAACGGGAGCTTAGCTGCCGCGCACCGGGCAGGCGTATCGGTCAGGGCTGTCACCAATGCAGGTGGGATCAATTTTCCACGCAAAAACTCATCAGGCGAATCTGTGCCCTCATTTTGTAAATACGTTTAGGAAAGAGAGAGGTTTTTTGTTATTATTTTTTAGTCGCTTAAAATACACGCAAAACCCCAAGGACTTGCTAGCAATGACAAGAACTGTTCAGAAAACAGGTTCAAGAGGAGCACAGCACAGACTGCCAGACTGAATCCAGTGAGCTTTCCTTGGCAGCTGGGCAGGTAGAGCCCTAGCCTTGAACACAAGGAAGCTTTTTTTCCTCCTCCGCTCAGCAGCAGAACAGGTTTTGACAATGCTGGGTGACAAAATGGCAAGGTCTTGTGCAAAAGAAATGCAATACCCGCCTGTTGTGTCAGCTCAGAGGGAAGAGAACACCTGAGATGGGGCAGGCTCTACAGCTGGCTCCTCTGGAACTGCAGTGACAGCACCAGCAGATATATTGTTAAAAAAAAAAAAAAAAAGACAAGAAGGAAAGGAGACACTGCCAGAGCTGAGTGCACTCTAAGAGAAGCTGGTGCCCACTTACTGCTCTGCCACAGCCCAGTGCTTCCCAGTTCAAGCTGCTGCATTCAGGCTGGTCAGTGACTGTCTGCTGGCGTGTCCTTTTTCACTGGTGCCTTAATGCTGACTTCCTGAAGCACGAGGACCGGTAATTAAATATTTCTTCTCTGTGTGATTAAGGAATGCAGTATTTTAAATGCGACCACCAGAGGTCTGTTTTCCTGTTCATGTCATCCCTGAAAAAGAGCTGCAATATTACGGCATACCCATGTGACTCGTACAGAAGCTACAGGAATGGCAAATGTACCAGCTGCGAAAGTTTTCAGCCTATGCCATGCCCCATCCTAGGTAAGGATCCAGGGAAGGTAAACACGTCGGGGCTACACATGCCTGACGTAGCTGCCTATCGTTACTCTTTCACTCCACCTGTGTGAGTGGAACAAATGTTGTGCTAAAGGACTAACAGACCGTGGGGTGCTTTGTAAGAGCATGTGCACCCTGCTAGTTTTGGGGGATGATCCCTCCTTGACCGCTGCAGAGGGACAAGCCTCTGCTGTAAGCAAGAGGCCGAAGAGACTTCCCCACACTTTGTAGAAACATATCATGTTATGATCTACAACAGAAGTCCACAGGTATAGGATCCAGAACCAAAACAAGTCTTGGGATCTTTACACAAGAGTCACAGCAGCAATGAATTAAAGCCCATAAGCTGCAGTTTAAGGGGCAGGGCATGCTCTTGCTAAAATCTTTTCTAAGAAACTTTCAGCACCCCAAGCCCCTCTTGAGACCACCACAGGGATGGCAGGGAGGGCTGAACAAAGGGTATTCTGCTTTTCTGTAAGCGCCCCCCTGGCGTGGAGGCAACAGCCCAGCTTCAGGCTACCACTTCTGAAATTTTGATGCTAAAAAAACTGACGCTTCCAGAAATTACCTAGCAAAGCTGAGGGGTTATTTTCATTCCGTGCTGTAAGACCTTTCTAGACCACGGATATCCGATGTGAAAAAAGACTGATCTGAAAATAGGTGCCAAACAGTAACCAGGGATATTTTGACCCACAGTTGGTTTTAGTTACAAAAGTAAAATTAAGACCTCAAGTAAGTCTGTGGAGCATAGGAGCATGCATCACAGTGCTACCTTGCAGCTGAACCGTGATACGGTATTTCTTAAACATTTGCCTTGTTATTTTCAGCAATTTAATTGCTTATATACCTGTGCAGTAACCCTCTGTTTCATTTTTAAACTGTCATCTATAGGCTATTATGCCCACAAGTGGAAAAACTATTTAACACAACAGAGCCATCCAGTGACAAACATGTTTTTTGATACAGCGGACAAAGAGCCATTTTGTAGTAAGTGACGAAGATTTCTGAAATGATTTTTCTTTGTGTATTGCCTCCTTCAGCAGCAGCCGAGCAGAGATGGTTGGTTGCTGTCAGCATTGTACCTGGCACTTCAGAAACAAAGCCAGTGCTGAAGGATAGAGTTGTGTCCACCTGCAGTCCTGCCATTATATTCCCTAACCACAAATGTACTTGTTGCTGTGAAGACGACAGCTCGCAAGCTAGAGATGTGCAAGAGCAGGCTCGTCTTGCTTACAGGGCTAGGAAATTTGTTGGGAACGTGTGAACAAAGCTTTCAAGTGTGGTTGTTTCAAAACAGCCTGCCACTCTTTCATGCTTGCATGATAAGAGGCGTGTGTGGGAACGGTGAGAGGCGAAGACATGCTCCCAGCTAAACCAGCAAATAAAGCTGCCCTGGCCAAAAGGGATGGGCAGAGGGAAGGGGCAAGGAGGAATCGGTGAGAATCAGGGTTTCTTCTCACCAGGGATGATCACCAGAACACAAGCCCGTGGGCAGAGACATCAGCAAGCAAACTTGGTGAGTTACACATCAGAGTCAGGAACAGACAATTCTGCCCCACAGCAAAGGGATCCAAAGAAGGGACACAGAAGACAAATGAAGGATGCTGAGAACAGAAAGGGGGGATCATGCTCTGTCAGGGAGACAGGGACTAAAGAAAGAAAACACAATTTGCAAGTGGATGGGGAAGGCAGGGAGTGAGAGGCGGTGCAATGAAAGCCGTGCCACTGGTGTAAGCCTCTCCAGGGCTTTCCCACACCCATATCCACCCACACCACATCCCACGGCTCCGAGCATTTGTTACACATCCCTGAAGGACTAAGGCAAGCAGGGAGGAGAAAGGTCCTAGAGCCGAATGGAGCAGGAATGGAGCAGGCTGTGTCAGACGAGCATGGCGTGGGGCAGTGTCTAACTGCGTGCTCTCTCTCTCGCCTCGCAGTTTACCACTACTTTGTGGACATCATTACGTGGAACAAAGACACCAGGAGGGGCACCTTCAGCGTGGTATTAGCTGATGACGCTGGGCAGAAGGTGGAATCTAAAGTTAATCCGTAAGTCTCCCTGATCAGATGATCCACAAATGTTAGCAAACGACTCAGCACAAGTGGATCTGGGAGGAAACAAGACATCCTCCTCCAGTTTTTGTTGATGCTCGACAGCACACAGGCCTTGGGCCTTGCCTGGCCTGAGGTGACTTCCACAGGCTCCCCAGTGCACACCACCGCCAGCCTGGCCCTTTGGTTTGGGCCCTCTGTAGTCAGCCTGAGGATGGCCATGAGCTATCTCAGCAATCCCATGGCTGTCCTGGTCCTCCACAAGAGCAGGAGGAAAAACTCATCGCCTCTCCAGGGAGAGCTCCACATTCCAGCCCTGGGTGCCCAGGACAGCGGGGATCAGATTGCTGTGTCCCCAGGTAACTGAGTACAAAAGTGGCTGAGCAGGTTGAAACCTAGAGACCTGAGCACATACCCACTTCCTGAAAGCCTGAAACCAGTCATAAGCTCAATCCTCCTCCCCCAGCACTGTGTCTAATATTACATTGAGAGTATTAAAACCGTGCTATTCCCTTGGTGACTCCCTGACACCTTGTCCGCTTTGTCTTTAGAGAAGCTGCAGCCTTTCAGCAGTACAACCAAATCAGTTTGTTAATTGGATTCGACCAGGATTTTGAAAATGTAAAAAGAATTTCCTTGACATTTTCCACGGGATCTGTCATCGGCCCGAAATACAGACTCAGGATTCTCCAAATGAGGTTCCGGTCACTTACAAACCCAGACAGGTAAGCACTGCTTTACAAACCATTCCTGTTGCAAACTAGACACAAGTCAATAAATCTCACAGATCCTTGGCCTGGCAAGTTCATCTGGAAGAATTACATTTATTTGACATTTAATAATCCTTGTGCACATATTTGGGGAATAAGTTCTGCCTTCACATATGCACGCAACTCCCAGAATACCTATTTGACCACAGAGGTTATCTTACTGCATTGAAAACGCAATTTGTGGTCTGATTTCAATGTGGTCTGACATTTTCACCTTTGGTCAGGATCATGACCTTTGTGTAGCTACAGAGAAGCTGCCCAGGCCTGAACTCAGGACTGAAAGCAAATGTGACTCTCGGGGAAACATAGATGCACAGTCCCAAATACGCATTTTATATCACAGTCAATTTCTATGTCCAGTCAAGTAGGAAGTTTCATTTACTCCTGGAATCCCAGTGACTGGGAGCTGCTGACCATCATGCCCCAAAGCGCTCATCTTGTTAACCTCCACCTGCTCTGCAGTCCAAGTGAAGCCCTTAAACTTCCCTCATTTTTAGGGCAACTTTGAGGGAGGCAATCTGTCTGAGTCCACTGAGCACAGAATCTCTTAGGCTGAGCCTGTGGTACGAGGACAGTGTGTGGACATCAGGCCATATGTGCTTTAAACTTGGTTTAAAATAAGGGTTGTGTATCGCAGAGGGAAAAGGGCGGAGCAAAAGAGGTCAGAGCTGCAGAGTATGTTTCTTTGCAGTTCATGAAATGCTACCTTAGTCTTGGAATACAGAAAATAATGTGCATGCCTAATAGTCAGTCCTTCTGCAACTCCCCCTTGCTGGCACTCCCTTTCTCCTGTCCTGTGTCCCCACAGTCACTTCCAGCCCCAGATCCACATTCAGTCTTTTAAAAAGTAGGTCTGAATGCCCAGATGTTTCATCAGAGGCCACCCACTTGCCCCTTTGAGGGGCTGCCACAGGCCACAAGTAGCTGCGTGACTCCTGAGACCATGAAGTAATCTGTGACCGCCAAAGGGAGGCATGTCCTGCCTTCTCCTTCCCTTGATGCTCAGAGGGCCCCAGGTGGGAGCACAGATATTTTCCTCTCCTTTCCAGCTGGGCTTTTTCTAAGCCCGGTCGCGGCTCAGCGTGGCAGCACAGCCCCTAACGCTGGCACCAGGGAGTCGGCAGGACCGCGCCGGGGGCAGGCAGGGCGGGCAGCACACCCCGGGCCGTGGCCACACGGGTGCAGAGGGGCTGACGGGGAGCCCTGAACCCGGGCAGCCAAATCCCACAGCGATGGCTGCTGCGGGGGTGCCTTTGTTCACACAGCGTAAAGCCAAGGATAACGTACAACAAAATGAAAATACATTCACAGTACCCCTGACCTCTGTAACGTTTGAATTGCACCTCACTGTAGGAGCCTTCCCGTTGTACTGATAACGTTACTTACCTTACATAAGTAAATACACACTGGGAGACTCGGCTGGGGAAACGGCACGAAGAGGGCAGATTTTTCACTTTGGGCTGTCTTCCCGCAGACCGCAGCTGTGCAGGTACGACCTCGTCCTGACGGAGAACACCAAAAAAACCTTCCGGCCCATCCCGTGCCAGGCCAGGCGCTGAGACCCGCGGGCGAGGCAGCGGCAGGCCGCCCGCCCCCACAGCACCCCGGGGACCTCTGGGGGGGACCAAAGAAGGGCGCAACTCGCGTGTTTCGTGCCAATACAAACATTTATTGACCAGCCTGGAGCAACGCTAACCACTGACATACACCCTCCGCGCAGGCGGCGGCGCCCCAGCAGCCTTCTACCGAGGGCCCGCCCGGCTCCCTCCCCTCAGCGCCTCCCTCCCCTCAGCACCGCCCCGGGGCCCGGCGCCTGCGCGGGCCGTGTCGGGCCGTGAGGGGCCGGTCCCGGCGGAGTGTCGCGGGGCTGTCCCCGGGCCGGCAGCGGGATGTGGCGGCGCCTGGCCGCGCTGCTCCTCGTCTTCGCGGCCGCCACGGCCGCGCTGTCGCTGCTGTCGGCGCGGCTGAGCGCGGGGAGCGCCCGCAGGTGGGTGCTGGCGCCCGGGGGGCCGGGCTGCGGGGCCCCGGGCTCGGCGGTGCCGGCTCTGCCCCGTGCTCTGCGCCGTGCTCTGCCCCGTGCTGTCCCCCCGCAGGCCGCTGCGGTTCCCGTCGGACCTGGAGGAGCTGCGGGAGCTCGCCGAGGCGCTGCGGGACTACGAGCGGGAGCACCGCGGCGCGGCGCTGGCGCTGTTCTGCGCCGCCTACCTCTACAAGCAGAGCTTCGCCATCCCCGGCTCCAGCCTCCTGGTAGGGCGGCGGCGCCTCCCGCGGCCCCCGGACCCCGGGGGGGTCTCGGCCGCCTTCACCCCCCCGCCGTGTCCCCGCAGAACGTGCTGGCCGGGGCGCTCTTCGGGCCGTGGACCGGGCTGGCGCTGTGCTCCGCCCTGACCTCCCTGGGAGCCACCTGCTGCTACCTGCTGTCCGGCGCCTTTGGGAAGCGCTTCGTCGTCTACTGCTTCCCCGACAAAGTGGCTCTGCTGCAAGGAAAGGTGAGCGGCCGTGGTGCCGCAGGAGGCCCTGCTGCTTGGGGCCGCTTTTGGGGTGGCTCGGTAAAAAGCCGTGCGTGCGAGGGGTGCGTCAGGTCGAGCAGGGGCCTCGGTCGTGTAAGCGAGACTGCTCCCATGGGATCGGGCCTGGCTGCAGAGGGGATCTGTGGAAAATGCCAGATCCTGAGGAAAATCAGATGTAAGAGGCTGACTGGCAAGGCCCCGTGTTCCAGAACTGGCTCTGTCAACCCTGTGCCCTGTCATACAGCCAGGGCAGGTTCTGCTGGCCTCTACCTGATCTCTCGTTCAGGTTAGATCCCATTTTCACCTCTTGTGTGAAAGGGGGTGGCTCACCACTGGGCTCCCAGACATCCAGGTATGTCCCAGGCATACATGAAGTTGCCACTTTTCATCAGTTCCGCACTGATGTTCTGTTGTGGAATGGTGGAGGAGAAAAAAACAAAACTCACTTCAGTGGTGTGGCAACTCAGATGTTACTGCTAAGTAACAGAAATAAATTGGAGCGTTTCTCTTGACAGGTAGAAGAGAACAGGAGCTGCTTGTTTTTCTTCCTGTTGTTCCTGAGGCTGTTCCCCATGACACCGAACTGGTTTCTGAATCTGTCAGCCCCCATCTTAAACATCCCTGTGTCCCAGTTCTTCTTCTCTGTTCTCATCGGTAAGGTCGGGGGAGCCCGAGGGGACAGCATGACGCTGCCTCCCTCCTCGTCACTGAGCCCTGGGAAGCAACCGAGGGTTGGGGAAGGTGGAGCAGCAGGGTCATAGCTGTGACTCTGTCCCATTTACCTGGTTGCCTTCGTGCTGCTCGTCTTAGGGCATTGAGCAAGTGTGTGTACAGTTCTGTATCACACCCTGCTCTGTTACTGAGACCTGTCTGGCCTTGGGCAAGGATGTGGTTGGAGCTAAGTTTGCACCCTTGCATGGAAGCAAGGGGGATGCTAACTGGCTTATTTGCTCTGACTCTTCCAGGTCTTACACCCTATAACTTCATCTGTGTACAGACAGGAGCCATTCTGTCACAAATCAACTCCCTGGATGCCATTTTCTCCTGGGACACGCTACTCAAACTCCTTGCGATGGCCGTGGTAGCACTGATACCAGGGACCCTTATCAAGAAATACAGCAAGAAGCACTTGAAGCTGGATGAAGACAAGCATGCTCCGTTACTCAATGGCAAGAAGAGCATGTGATGGCTCACGACCCAGTTGTTGGGGAACTGTCTCACAAAAGCTGTGGGTCTTTTCCCATGTGGGTAATATTCTGCATGCTCTGTGCCCAGGTGGACCAAGGACAATTGCAGTTTTTACTGTTCTTCTCATCTAAGAGGAGGTATAATCTTGTTTTTAATCAGTGTTTTACTGTGCATGTATCTGCACTGAAAATTCTCTATAATGAAACTTTGTGAACACTTGAGGTAAATTGCCTGTGTCCTTTAAGTCAGGCTCTGTCTGCAGCGTGCCTGAGGGTGTTGCCAGCCTTCTGCAAATGTATTAGTGAAGGGAGAGCAAGGGGTTGCAAATAGGATAGGAAGGCCAGCAGTTCCTGCTGCCCCTTGAACACAGAGGCCAAGTGCCACACTGCTGTGGCCTCCCTGCCAGCCTGAGTCACAGGCTCCCCCTGGACTCCTGTGCTTCCCACCACGTCCAGCTCTGGCTGCAGCTTTGCTCTTGGTGCAGCAGGCATGACTGAGGGGGCAGAGAGCTGCTGCCCGCAGCGGTGTTTCTGCCCAGCCTCAGCCCTCCTTGTCTGGAGGCAACTACAGGGCCCCAGCACACAGAGCTGCATTGAGCTGCAACAGCAGAGGCCTTGGCTGTTTTTCACTGCCATTCTATCAGCAGCATTTCCCAGCTTGGGCTGTGTTCCTTCCTCCCCCAGCCCTCTCCCCACCCATACCTATTCCGTACTTTTGTCATCAAATGAAAACAGCACTTAATGTGCTGTGAGATGCAGAGATACAAGTAGCAAGTCGAGAAAAATAATGTTGTAGGGTCAGTGGTTTGTCCCAGCACCTTCAACAGGAGAGCTTTCATCCATGCAGAACTCTTCCTGTCACTCAACAAATGCATGCTGCAGGGAAAACATCGGGGTTTTGGGGACAGCTAGAAGTAGCCTGGATGTACGGGCCCATCAGCCAGCTGCTCCTCACCCCCAAAAGTAGCCAGGGTTGGACTGGGGCGGGACAGCAAAGGGCAAAGTTCCCAGGACTCAGCAGCCCAGCACACAGCAAAATCACTTCACACAAGCAAAGGCCAACGTTCAAGGACAGCTGGGTGCTCGAAGATGATGTGCGTCCCACTGAGCCTCTGCCCCGGGACTCGGAACTCCCCGTAGTTCCACTTCAGCTGGGGTTAGTGACAGGTAACTTAAAAACACTACTTGCTAACATCTTGTTAATTGTTAGACTTCATGACTCTCCCAAAGTACAATACAAACCCTTCCCAGATCACCAGACCAGCCTGAGAAACATTGAAGTACACTGGCTTTTTATTCCATGCATTGTTTGCTTTGATAGTCATTCTTGTTTCCATCACTGTACACTGTTCAATACAAAAAAATCAAGTTTGTATCAGGAATCCGCAGAGCAGGGAGGAGAGAGATGAACACTACTGGACAGGGCCAAGATGAAATGGTTACTTAACACGACAGTGGGGAAGGCAACATTCAGCTCTGGGAGAAAATCTAGGCTAGTGTTCAGGAGCTGTCAGCAGCCACGAGAACTGCATCAGGGAAGTCAGGATGCTCAAAAGGGAACCCCCAGTTTACTTCTGTCCTGCCAACGAGGCGTTCCTGCGAGGAGGAAGGGGGCAGGTCTGCGCATCTCAGCCCCGTATCCTGCCAGGAGAGAAAGCGCAAGGAGCCGCAGCAGAGGGACCCGCGCAGCAGCAGGTCTGCGTGCAGAGCTGGGCGAGTTTCACGAAGCAGTGCCAGCACAGCCCGCGGCAGAACCGCTGCCCACACGCAGCCGACAGCACGAGGCGTGCGCGGGGGAAGGCCAGAGGTCACGTTTACTCAAGGAAGGGGCAGCCCTAGGGGCAGTCCCAGAGGGACACTGCGGAGTGGGCAGCCGCTGCCAGGAGCTGGCCGGCAACAGGGCAATGATCTGGGCGTGCAGAGAAACCAGACTTTGGCTGGAGCGTGGTGGCAGACAACCAGAAGGGTTCAGCTCTGCTTCTCCAGGCATGTCCCAGGGCAAGGATGGGGAGCAATGGGCACACATCCAGGACAGCTTGCCAGAAGGGGCCTGAAATCCCCCACACCAAGGCCTCTTTCAGCCTCTCTGCACGCCCAGTGGAGCTTCATGCCACCGCGGAGCTCTGAGCAGAGACTGCAGCTACCAAAAGCCCTGCGGTGTCTGTTTGGTAGGGACTGGGTTACCGCAGACTGAAGTCCCTGCACTGAGGATTTGATCGGAGTCCACCAAATCCCAGCGACAGACAAACTGGGCTGGGGCGGAGATCTGATGGTATAGATGGGAGGGTAGTTCTCAACCTCTCCTTACGGACTAGCTGGATCTCTGCGTGGATGCGTTACGTGCACAGTTCCACACCGCTAAATTCCCAGGCCCTGCCCTGCAGCTGGCTGAGTCACCACCCACAGCACTTCTCCCTCACCACAACAGCAAAGCCACCTCTGGCCCTGCCGCCTCCTCCTGCTGCTGGCCAAGAGGACATTTGGGTGGAAGAATGAGTGATGGGGAGAGGAAGCCAGAAACAAGCCAGAGAAGTTTCATTCCCCTCCACCTTCTGCCTCTGCCCTGAGCTGAGTATTGCTGCAGCAGGAAGGGGAGAGCTGCTCGCTCCCTGTTCGCTTCAGCTGCCTTTTGGTCCCGCACTGGTGATCCACCACAGGGATCCACTGCTGGCCGCCCTGATCCTGCACCCACTGCCCGCAGCAATCGCATTCCTCTCTGCTGTCCTTCTGGGTGCCCTTGCCAGAGGATCTCACGAAGGCCGGTTACTTTGCCATCAGTACAAAAGCCACCCGTTCCCTGATCACCATTCCCCACCAGCTCAGGGACCACCAACGCGAGCAGATCGCAGCATCGCCGTGAGGAATATCACAGGGCCCAGTAATGAATATCACCTTCACTGCCTGCACCCATCCCTCTCGGACCAGCCCCGGCAGGTTCTCGGCCCCAGCCTAACAGCATCCGCGGAAATCACGGGAGGCAGCAACTACTGACAGCCGCTGAGACCAGCTCTGCTCCCATCTCCCGCCGTGTCCGGGGAGAAGGTAACGTCACACAAACAGATTACAATTGTGCTAGCAGTGAAGCCAACCTTCTGATCTACAGAAATGATAATAAATAATAAAATAACATCATAACTTAAGATCTGTGTGTAGTCCAGCTACGAAAATTTAAAAATATGGGATAATTTAACTCATACAATACTGCTCTCTGTATAAGACATTTTCCTTCATTTTGCCATGAGGCTATAAATTACCACAGTTAAATGCAAACCAATATTTTAACATAAAATGTAAACAAACAAAGCAACAGAAGTACCTGTCCATGGTCCATTCCTGCCGTTCACCTCAGGCTGGTGTGCCAGGCTGCAGGGCAGCACCCAGCAGCGCAGCCGCGCGCGTGGCACGGCCGTGTCAGCCGGCACGCTACGAAGGGCAGAGCGAAAGCCCTTGCAAGGGGGGCATCAACTAGGGGGTAGGGGGGATGGGGGAGGACGTGCTCTATCATTTTGTTCTCTTTAAATGTTGATTTAGAAGAGTAGTGTTTGAAGGGAAGGCACTATGAGTTCTAATCAGAAAGCAAATTTTCTCATCTGCCAATGCCTCGGCCTGTCACATACCAGTACTATCCTCACTTTCACCTGTAGAGTTTCAGCTTGAAGGAGAAACAGAGGCCTCAGGGCACGCCCGAGACCTAGCTGTGCCACAGCCACCCTCGAGGCTCCCTGTGCAACCTGTTTTGCACAAGCCTGACATGAAGGGCAGGCAGCTGTTAATGCTTTCAGGAACGTACAGTGAGGAAGGAGACAGAGCAGGGCTGATGCTCCTGTCTAGGCCAGTGATTCCCGGTCTTCCCCCTCGACACACAGCTCTCTGCTGGTTATTGATGCTGTTGCAGGTGAGAGACTGCTTCTCCAAGTCCAGTACAGGCATCTCCAGTTTCCTCCCCAGAAGAGTGCTCGGGCTCTGCAGAATGTGCTTTCCACGGTTTGCGAGTTCTTGCTTTTCCAACACTGATTTGATTGATTTCTTTAACTGACTGAAACAGACAGGAGGTAAGAGGAGGAAGTAAACTGGGAAATGGCACACTGCGTCTGAAAGAGGCTTCCCTGCTCAACTGGAGATCGACACTGCCAGAGTGAAGCAAGGATGATGTTAAGAAGTGCTCTTATACCAATTCTTGAGAGGACGAGGTTAGAATACATTTGCAGGATCTCACAACAAAATGTTGATTAAAAAAAGAAACTAAAAATCTTTAAAATAAAACCCACTATTACATTCCTGGGGATGTATTGACTCAGAAGACCCTGGATGTTAGCACCTCAGTACCAGTTTTCTCCAGGAACATGTCCACCTTCTGATTAAAAAATGACCCAGCTGGTTATACTGAATTCGCTTTGTTCACAGGTTACCTTATAGTAAGGTCTTTTTATGCTTCCTCATTTGATAAGACTGAGTGGTTTAGTTTTCTTGATCTGTTCTCCAATCTTCAGGGCCACACGGCCTGGTCCCCTGTGAAAGCAGCAAGAGAATCCCCCCGCATTTGTACACAAAGCTGTCCAGGCAGGACTCCCAGGATGTTTCTCTGTAATGTGCTTGCTTTCTGAACTTTTTTTTTGCAACGAGTCTGTGTGTCTATAAATACAATCCACTCTTTACAGTAAAAAGTGTTAAAATGTCAAAAAAATAAATATCCATGTTACAGTAACTAGATTATTCAATAAAATACATCCCTGCCATTCTTGATTGAAATGCTCAAAGAGAATTAATTTCATTTGGACATTTTCCAGAGATTCGGGTTATTGCAAATCACTCCTGGGGTGGGAAGGAGAAACATCTTCTCTTCCTGTAAAGTGTGATGAAGGGGAATGAAGTGGAATCTCAGGGAAATCAAAATGCCAGTATCAGGAAGCTTTGGGGGGGGAGATCTGAATTACCAAGTAGCAGAGCTGCAGGGCTTATTGGTCCTGACTGTGGCATCAGAACACTCCCCTTCAGAAGAGTCACAGTCTGATTCTCCAAACTGTGGTGGGTTCTGCAAAGCAAAAGGAAAGGGGAATATTTGAGCAACATTCCTACCCTGCAGATCAACCACACCGTCCCAATCCACAACAAGAGGCAGGCAAAGGTCACCACCGACAGAGAAGGACAAATCGACAACACAGAGATGCAAACAGCACACAGGTGCGCTACCAAAGGTCACTTCTCTCCCCCTCAGGGAGGGGACACAGAAAAATATCTGAGTACCATCACCACACACAGACAGAGGCATGAGCAAATGGTGCAGCAGGCTCTGCCCCTCCCCACCCGAACACTAAAAAGACAGTAAGAGAAAGGAAATTGGTCTGGCTTTGTCAGCTAGGCTGCCAATGGATAAGTTTGAGGCAGACAATTTATATCCCTTCCACTTCTGGTTTATGTCCTACATTTTATCCTATTTCATGCAATTGCAAATCCGATGGCCTCCCAGTTCTGCACTCATCTTGATCAGCAAACCACGTTCAGCTTTCTGTGTGCCACCTTCAACCATCTATTCATTGGACCACATGCAAGAAAGACTGGGTACCTAAACCATCCCCTGATGCAGCACATCTGCTACGACGTTTCCTAGGCGGTCATCCAACTTCCTGGCCCTTGGATTCCTCTTTTTTTACTTTATTGCCCACTAGACAAAGAAGGGATTGCTAAGCTTCCAACTCACCTCACAGCTGTGTTCATCTGCACAAAGTTTGCCCAGAGACATCTGAGTCTTGACTCTCCGCACAGCGCACTCTTTGTCTGAAAGCCCATCAGACTGGGTGGAGATTTCAATGGGGATCTCTGGAGTCTGGGACAACATATCCTCCAGCTTCTCAGCCAGCTCGTCTTCCAGCTTGGCAGCCAGCTCGTCCGGGCTGTTCGAATGATCGCTGGTGTTCCCCTCCTCTCCGTCTGACACAGAAAAGTTCTCCGAGCTGAAGGTTGAGTAAGACTGGCAGCTACTAATACAGCGGTGAGGTCTGCAAACCAGAAGAGTAGTTCAGCTTCTATCACAGTGCCTCTGACTGCAGAGGAAAAGCAATTTCCCAGGTGCTGTGTTAGGCACCGGAGCCTCCTTCCACCATTAGTACACATCAGCTGAGTCACAACTGATCTGCAAGGCTGGCAGCAAGAGCTCTGCACAGGCTGCCTTTCACCTTTTGGAGCTATGGAAATCTACCACGTTTTGAATTATTTAGTTTTAAGATCTTCATCTTTAAATTCATCTGTTCTTTTTGTTTTCATCTCGTACACATTCACATTAGCTGATCTACTCTGGAGCACATTCTTCTGTAACGTTCCTTTTCCAAAAAAAAAAAAAAAAAATCTGTAGGGCTCAAGCTAATTCAGCTGGAATAGTTGTACCACCTGGCAGCTGTCCCTACAGCCAGGCTAGAATTTAAGTATGTGCACATTACTTGAATGTGAAAATCACCTCATGCCAGGATTCAACAGCAACAGTACAACTATCAGTTGGCTGAACATGCCAGGAGCCCCAAAATAGGTCATCGCGCTAAGTTCAGAGAAGGCAATTTGTCTTCCACGATAGTAAATCACAGAAGAAGCAACAATCACACACACAAGAACCATCTAGCCATCTAGAAACTCATCTAGCCCAGCACTCCATCTCCAACCCTCAGCAAGAAAAAATAATCAAGGAAAAATACAAGAACAGGGTGTACAGAAAGAGCCAGGTTTCTCCTAGCATATCTTCCTGGTTTTCACTCAGACTTCTGAAGATCAACCCTGGATGACTGTGCTTAACAGCCACTGATGGACCTACCGCCATAAATTTAACACTTAGGACTTGTTTATGTTTTGATTTCCACAGCATTCCTTGACAATGAACTCCATGTGTTAAAATGTTTTGGATGCAAAAAAGCACTTTCTATTCATTTCAAACTCACAGTTCTCTAGGCATCCCTAACATGAATGTGAGGAATCATTGCTTGTTTCCTTTCTCCACGTAGCTCTCAATTTCATGCACCTCAGTTATAGCTTCTCCTCCTGCTAGACAAAGATTTCTCATGGATTTAATCTCTTCTTCTATAGAAACCATCTCTAACTATTCTTGTCACACCTCTCAGTATTTTCTCAAACTCTACCATGGTCTTTGAACTGCGGTAATGAAGATGGCATTTAGGATTCAAGCTGCAGGTGTGCTGTGAATGAATATAACAGCAGACAAGATTTTATCTTCTCTGCTCCTTTCTGAACAACCCTTATTTGCTCACTGGATAACTTCTGTACTTCAGGCAGTGATTTTCCTAAAGTTAGTGCAGCAATTCATGATTTCTTTCCAGAGCAGAAGACTACACCGTCTACTATTACAAATGCATAAGTAGAAACTCCCCTTCAAGCCTCTTATTCTGCAGGCCATGTCATCAAATTTGATCTGCTGTGCTCACCTAGCCCTCATATCCTACTTGAATTCAACTATGAAGGCTCTGGAGTCAGCTTGCTGCAGCAACAGATAAACCAGCTTTTGAAAGAGTCTGCACAAGGTCCCAGCACCTAGGAAGTCTGATTCTGGTGACACAGATGCAGCAGCTTATTTTGCAGGCCGAATCATGTTACCTCTTCCTAAACAAGTGTGATCACGTTGTGCTGTGAACAGCCTGCAAGAGGAAAGCTATGCTGGAGATAACATCTCAGAACAGGCTGAAAAGAGTGAATTAACATGAAGGATCACCAAGGGCAGATGGGACACACCGAATGTGATTTTGCTTTTTGGCCAGCAGTTTGAATAATGGTGTGCGGTCGCTTTGACAGTTGTCCTGAGATTTGTTCCAACAAAAAGAGATTAGAGTGAATTCACCTTTTACCTTTGTCTACGAGGAAACTCCACTTCACTGTCTACTTCGCCCTCTTCCTCTTCTGAGGAGTCATCACCACTCTGGCAGAAAACAAAGGACAAGAATGATATCACACACCTGTGAAGCAGCAAACACACAACTACATGGCTGCCCCTTGGTCCTCCAGTACAAAGTCACCGGGTCAACAGGCTGCAACCAGCCAGACAAGAAAAAACAGCGAGAACTCACTCAGCCTTCACGTTACCAGATTATTTCAGGCAGTCGTAAACATTGCCATTTCCAGATTTGGAGTGGTTGACTTCAGAACAGACTGGAACACCTTAGGCACTGAGAACATCACATTCCAGATTCTCCCCCAAACAGATTTGCTCCCCAAACAGAAGCAAACCAAGTAACCCCCCGAAATCCACAAACCAACTTACTGAGCTGATCGGCACTCTTAGCTTTACCACTCCAACCTTGTCTGCATGGGCCTATCACAGAGCAGCACTGGGGATGACACATGCTTTGCTGGTGGGTTTCATCAACTAGAAAAATTGAGTTTTGTTCTATTTTCTGCTTCAGTGAGCACAGCCTTTTATTCTTCTCTTCCCATCCAAATCGCCCCCCACACTCTTTGCTTTTTACAGCCTCCTCTTATCCCATCCAGCCTGCCAACCCCCAGTTCAGCCTCTGCTTCTATCCCCTTGTAATATGAGCTTCTCCTCCTTTCATTCTGGGCTCAAAACCACACTCTTGATTCTAGTATTCATCCTCTTTGCCCTCACTTTCCCACCTAGGCTTAGTTTTCTTGCTCTTTGAACTCCTCTCAGACCAGTTCCTACTTCTCTTCTGGACGGAAGCAGGAGGAATAAAGAAGCACTCTGTTTCTGTAGTACAGCTGTGCCATAACATCTTTTTGACTCTGGCAGCCCCAGGACAGAGTGTGCTCAGTGCTTAACTGAGCACGTATTTTATGAAAATCTGCTATCCTAAAACCAGGACTTTGAGTCAAGGAGGACAGTTTTCTGCAGGTGCAGCAAAAGGCACGTCTCCAAGACCATAGCAAAGGTTGTATTTCTGTTCCAAGGCATAACATTGCTACAGATGCTCATGGAAACTGCGACATGATCTTTAACATCAACAAAAGAATGTGTTCACCCCCTCCTTTGTTTTGAGAAAGGCTCGATACCATTTTGAGACTGTTTCAAAAGCAAGCATGCAGCAGATCAAGATTCAGCTCTAACAAATACTGGCTGAACTGCAAGTAACAGAACGAGCCATTATCAAAGCATTTTAACAACCTAATTATTAGCAATACTCTCTGATATGCCTACAGTACTTCTCAATAAAATTGACTTTAAAAGAATGTTGAGATCGAAAAGCAAAGTTCATGTAGGCACGACCTCTTTAAGATAAAGTTGTACACGTAATTCTACTGCTCTTTTGGTGGAAAAGAGAAAGAGGAGGAAGCCTGGTTTTGTTTCTCAATCACTATGCTGCCCTTACCTTCTGAATGGGTCTTGCTTTGCACGGTAGCACTGAGGAAGCCATGTGCTGGGGCGTGCCTAGAGCAGACGCTGATGTACCATTGCTGAAGCCCTCTTCCTCCATCTTCTCAATGTACTGCGCGTTTTCGTATAGGGAAACGGACGGCGATTGAGAATGGCTCATTCCTGTTTCAACAGATGACATCTGTACCTGACCAGTGTCCTCATCCCTGCACTGAAGACAGGAATTATATGGATCTGTTGTGCAACACTCCCAATGATCAGCTTTGCTTTCTTTGCTCTCCAGATTCCTTCGGCAATCTGCTTCCATGGCAGTGGAGATGAGATCAGGGCTGGAACCAGACATCCGCCTTTGCGCGTGGTTACTGAGAGGGCTCCGCAGCGCTGCTGCAGGGCCAAAGTACCGTAAGTTGTTTGCGCAGTTGGCAATATCTTGTCCATGGGCATGAAGCCGTGAGTGATGGCCATGTTGCTGCGGTAGACCAGGAGGATGAGAATGATTATGAGGTGGAGGTGGGGGTGCATCATCTTGCACTGGCTGGTTTTTCAAGATCCCTGCAAAATCGTTGTAGCTGCCTTTGCTGTTCCCTCGGCGGTGACGTGGCTTACCGCGGTAGCGACTTTTGCCACTCAGTGTTGACATTTTGGGACTTCCTGAGACTGGTGAGCCATTAGATGCTGCTTCTGTACTGGGTATGCCCTCTGACTTCAGTAGATCTGGCCTGAGAGAAAGTCAGCAAACGTTTAACATTGAACCACAAACTAAGAAATGACATCAGTAAGGAGCCAGGACGAAGAGGCAACCATAGCCATATGCATACTTTGCTTTTTGTAATCTACATGCCTCTCTCCCTTTCAGCTGTTTGACTTCTACTCTAGTTTCCTTTGTTTCCCTCCACTCAATGTCCTTCCTGTTTAGCCCATCATACTCCACGCTCCTTTCTTGCTGCTCTTCCCAATATCCACCACGTACTCTCCTTTCTCCACTCTCATGTTGATGATCTGCTCCCAGAATCGCTCCCTTCTATGTCTAAACCTTGGTGCAGGGCAGTTCTCCCACTGTGTGGGCATACGATGCTCAGCACACTAGGACCCTGATCTGCTTGTTTCAGAGGCACATGTGAACATAGCACAAAATTAGGTAGTTACTTCTTACCGTTTAGTTTGGCTGCCGGGTTTATGGGAGACCCCTTTCCTCTTCATCAGCTTCTCCACTGTATTGGGGTGGATTATTGGTCTGACTGGGTGGCGTTTATAAGTCCCAGGATATTTCTTTTCCACTGCTTGTTCCCTCCTGAAACATTGGGCAAGAAAAAAAACAGACCAGTTCTCTCTCTATCCAACTGCAGCTCCTGCTGGACAGAAACACAGCTGTACAACGAGCACACTGCGTGCCTGTTTCTCAGCTACGGCTGGGTGCAACGCAACATGCTGTTCTGGGAAAGGACAGAGTCATTTTCTAAATTCTCTCTGCAGAGATCAGGCAGTTGGAACATGGCCCTGGCACACCGTCCAGAAACAGCACTGCTTTTCTCTTTACAAAGGGGCCAAAGGATGCCAATACCAAATGGGAAAGATGCCTTTCTCTCAGTTGGTAAACACAGTGTAAAGATGCATGCACTAAGTGGTCTGCTCGTAAGGGGCCCGTCTCTGCCTGCCAGCCCTTTGTTTAGCTCTAAAATAATGCCAGGGGACGCTAAATCCACAAGCGCTACTACACAGTTTAGAAATGAAGCACTGGTTTATTCTCCAGTGTGCAAATTGCCACGTGTGTGGCATACCATTCTGCTATAGATACATACTTTATGAGCTCCTTCTCACGGACCTCCAGCTGCAACATTATAGCGCTGAGCTCCATGTACAAGTTATTGGCTCGCTCCAGCTTCCTCTCATAGTGCTCGCGGATATCCAACGCGTGTCTGAAAAACAGAAAAAAAATCATGGCTCCAGAGTCTGATGCCTGTGGAACAAGGAGGAGGATAAGGAAATATACAGGTGGTTTAGGAAAAAGCCCACTAAAAGTGAAATCTGCCAGCAGTACGGCACTGTCTGTGAACCCCTAATAAAGCTAACAGCAAATAAAGGTTAAGAGCTTGATACTATGAATAAATCATGATATGATTTAGAAAGTGTTTAACAGTCTTGAATGAGTAGCAACACTACTCACTAGAGAAGCTGCAAATGCCTCTCATGCATCCATAAGCCCTTCAGCCAAGTCCTAATCATCTTGTTTGCACAGAAGTCATCAGTTTGTATTTCACATAAAGCAGCATGTTCCTACAGCTACAGTAGAGTTGCATAAGACATCTCAAACCACAGCTGGAAGATGTGGCCTTCAAAAGCTTCCTTTGAGCTAAGAAACACTGATCAACAACTACAGCAAACTGGCTGAGAAAGGCTTCCTTTGATTTCTCAGGTTTGACATACTTGGTGGTTCTCTGTCACAACTATCTTTGCAAGTCTGTATCACAGAAGATAACACTTTACTTTCTTAAACATTCTGCTTTCATTTTTAAGTTGGTCTGGTGTTCACAATGAATTTCAGTGGGATGATAAATTGGATTGTGTTCACTTCTCTGGAAACAAATAATACAAACAAAATATTGGGTATAAGAAACCTCACAACAAACAGCAAGATGTATTCCTGCTAAGACAGATGTATTTGCTTCCGCACTGTTATCACAAGTGCCAAAACTCAGGCAGAAATATTCCCTGGTGAACACACAAGCCTTTGCCTCTCCTGCCTGAGGCAAACTGTTCAGACAGCCCAAGAGCAGGAACAGTTCCCACTGCTTCTTTCTCTGTGGCTTTCCATCAGGTAAGCAGTGCTCAAAGCCTAGGTCAGGCTTGCAGGAACTTCAGATTCTGGACTTGTGAGGAATATTGCAGATGCCTGAATTTATGTTACCAGGAATACCAAGCCCTGTTCTGGAGCCCTCAGTACAAGAGGGGAATGAAGACTGCCGGGGGCTAGAACACTTGCCCCCCAGGACAGGCCGAGGGAGCTGGGCTCATTTAGCTGGAGAAGATAAGGCTGGATTGGGTAAGTGAGCAATGCACATGGAAGGCTACCAACTGACCTCAGCTCTTCTCTTCGACGACGAATCAATTCTTCATCTAGCCGGTGGATACAAGTTCCTTCACTTTTAATCTTCTCAAAATGCTTCTTCACTTCTTCTCTCCATTCAGCCTAGGGAAGCAATTTACTCTCAGGTATTTACAAAGGATTGGGATCCCTGGTTCCACCAAAGAAAAACTCTTGGACAGCATTCTTTGCTTCTGCAGAAAATTGCAGGTCTGGGTTGAAAACATGTTACCCAAAATAATTCAGCTAAAAGTAACACTGTAGCATAGGTAGTTTCAGCATTTCAAAATGATACTTCCAATTTTATACTCCAATTATATAATTTAAAATATATCTGTACTTTCTAATAAATAAATAATAAAACTCTCCTAAAGCTCTTTCCATACTAAGACAACATTTTCTTCCTTTTTGGCTTTTAAAGAAAACAGAAAGGCTGATGATTTGGAAAGCTATATGCTCAACAAAGATGACAGTCAGCAGGATGACATAACTGTTTACCCGTCGAAGCCCTGGTTCTTGCAGCCTTAAGAAACACATCCACTTTCCCTCATGCACTGCATAGATCCTCTGTACCAGGGGGTAGGTTTCATTCTCATTCCCAGTCTGGCAGCAGCTGGGTAGGACTCAGGGGAATCCCAAAGACCATACACTTTCTGATCCTCCCTAAAAGTCCCAGAGTACCTTCATTGCCCTGCAATAGCTGCCCTGCTCATCTTCGCTATAAGTGCAATGGTTCCCCTCAATAGTCTCATGGTCTCCTGTACCAGAAAACAGCTGGGAGCAGAACTTCTAAAGTCAGCAGTCTCAAGGAGAACTCAATAAGGTAACAGAATTTCTGACTGGTGTCGGTAGATGTCTCAGTTTGTGAAAGTTTGGGTAAAAGATTTTAAAATACCTATCAGTTACCTCTGCTCACTTCTAGCTCACTAGCTCACTTCTCCCCAGGAATCAAACTGAAATCATGGCTCTTGACTTGTGCTGTATTTGGTGCAGCCTGTGAACTCAGACCCTTGCAGCTATCTCATGCTGAACGGACACTCCCCGGTTACCTGTGATTTGAAATAGGTTTCCTGAGGAGTAGCCAGCACATCAGCAGATGCAATATCCAGGTGCATCAGTGTCTGTCGGAAGGAGGGACGATTCCGGGGCTTGCTCTGCCTGGAGCCAAACAGACAAATGTCCACCATGAGATCAGGTTAACAGTGTTAGCTACTCCTGCCCTTCTGTAAGTATTTCTCACTGCAATCAATTCTCTGAATGCGCAGCTGACAGATTAGAGCAGAGGAGCTTCTCAGGTTTTGTCCTTTGCTGAATGTGAGTTTATTGTGCTGGAGTCGTTTTGTATTCTGCTTTTGGTTTAATCTATCCTATAAAAACAGTAAAGATGGAAGCCATTTAAAATAGGAAAACTTGCTCACAAATTGAAAGATAGGAACCAAGATGAAACTGCTCCTAACTTGGTAGGCAAGAAGAAACAGATTATTTCCATTATAAGATTTGGAAACTAATCAGATAATGAAATGAAATCTATCTAGTAGAGATGATAATCTAATAATTTACATTCAATATAACAAGGTATCTAAAAACACTGTATCTGTGTGATGACACAGTACATGCCTGAGCCTACACAGTATTGTAACACACCAAGCATCTGGGTGAGATCCTACTCAAGTACAAATCCTATTGTATCTTTAAGAGACCAGCAGTCGAGCTTCAAGGCTGAACCACCAGACTCACTGCATGGATTCATTATTTAGGACAAGAAACAGCTTCTTCAGCCACCTCTCCCCTATAAACCACCTCCTTCCACTAGGTGGAGGTACAAGTGTATGTATGCACTGCTCAGAGCTGCAAAAACTGCCTCCTGCATTTTGCGTCCATGCGCAGAAGCACAGCGAGGCAGAGCATCCGTCTCAGCACAGACACTGCAACAGAATGCACTGCTGGATCTCAGGATCACAAGAGTGAACAGACATTTTAAAGATCCACAGATATTTTGGCCTATTCTTTCCTTCGTGCCGCCTTTGGGAGGATGGCTGGTACAACTCACAGAGTGAGAAAATGCTGGAAGGTCACTTAAACACTGTGCCAAGATGCAATTGCAGAGGTTAACGATTAATACAGAATCCAAGACCAGAAATTTCAACTCTACTCTGGCAGGAGGAAGTAACCAAAAGCATTTCCCGTATCTACATGTGCAAAAACCTGGTTTCGTACACACATCTTGAAATCCTCTCTGTCCAGTTCAAAAAACAGTCATTTCAAAAGGGGATTCAGAGTATACAGAAATATATATATATACATATATATATATATAAATACACACACACACACATATATATATATCCTTTCACTCTGGAGCCAGTCAGAGCCCTCCCTCCTCCTGTCTGCCCAGCAAACCACACAGGTCTTTTTCTATTTTCCCTGAACTCCAAATGTCCTTCTGGAGTCCAGGCCTGGCGCCACAAGGAAGCAGAATCCAAAACATTAAAATTGATTGTTCTTATAACAAGTGTGAGAGTACTTAAGAGCCTTGTGCTCTGGGCTCAACACTCCCACTCTGATTCTGGTTTCATCAGTTTCACTGGGAGTCTGGACAGAGCTAAGGGTGGGCTGTAGGTCTGTGTGGGCTTCAAGGTCTTACCAGGTCTGCTTCATGAGGATTTTGAAGCCATCCGGGCAGGTGGAAGGAACAGGAAGATGCAGGCTGTTACTGCCCACTCCCCAGATGATGGCTGAGGAGTCCACATCCTTGTAGGGAATCTCTCCTGTTAGCAGCTCCCATAAAACTACCCCAAACGACCTGATGAAGAAACAAACCAGGAGAAAAACTTCCATGTGAATTCAGCTCAACACAAACAACTGGAGCTTGAAAAATTACTCTTTGGAGAAAAAGAAAACTAGATATGTCTGATCTTAAACTGCAAGAAGGGGCAGCACTATTTAAATACCAGTTTTTAAACCAAGAGTAGCTATTTCACACACCAGGTAACTCTTCCTCCCCATCCCAGTTCTGCACTGAACACCAAACCGCACTGGCTTTCACCTACCCCTTCCTATTTCATTGTGAGATTTTAAAAAATCCTGAAAGCACATTAGAAGCTTTTCCATGTAGATGGAACCTTACTCTTGTTATATGAAGAGGAAAGTTTGCTCTACTGAGATAGACTATCAACTATCTTCACTGGCAAGAACAGATCATCTGTTACAAAATAGAACTGCTAGGTCTCACAGAAAAAAGAGAGCAAAGTTTGTGGGGTTTTGCTTTGCTTTAATAATACATGTCTTTTAACTTTATTTCCTAATCAAATGTTCCTTTGCTGTTATGTGTCTTCAACTACCCACAGATGTCCTGGATGTTTCAACAGTTTGAAACTCATAGCTACAGCTAGTGCAACATGGGAACAAGGCAAATGCAATGTGTAAAAGTCAGCATCAAAAGCACAAGCAATCTCATCTGATATTTCTTTTGTGCTGAAGCCAGGAAGGCCAAAAGGAAAAATACCATTAAGTGAACATTGACAAGGAAAGAACCTCCTATTACAAGAGGTGAGAGCCACAGGTAAGAAAATCACTTTGCTTCTCTTCCTTAGCGAAACAATCAGTAAGGACCAAGACCTTAATTTGGAGCAGCAAACAGTTTTTCACTTATTTACAATCTCCACCCCCAAAAACAAAGACATGTCAACCAGTCAATACAGAGGTAAACAAAATACTGCAGGGAACCAACTTACTGCGCATTAACCAGGCTGCGAGACAGGCTGAGGTACAACCGTCTCAATTTCACACACACAAGTGTCACCTTACTTGCGTGCCCCAGCCGTCTGTGGGACGCCGACCCTGCCAAGCTGGCTGGTGAGACAAACCAGGTGAAAAGTGAGAAGTGTGTTTCTGGCTTGTACTAGTATCGAGTTGCTTTTATTAAGTACAGAGAACATCCAGGGGGCAAACCGCCTGGGTCTGAACAACTGTCAGTCGGGAAACAGGCCTTCATGTGAAAAATGTCACACTTTCAGAACCCACTGGTTTCAAATCACGTGGGGATAAAAAGCAGAACTGGAACATATTTCCCTCAAAATTTTCTGTGGGCTGCAGGAAAGCAGGGATCCCAGGTGGCTGGATGAGCTATCAGGAAACCCCATCTGGTTTCAGCTTTGTTATGATTAAGACCTGGCAAAGGATTTTGAAGACTCCTGATAAGATTATAGGGTTGGTGAGGGTTTTTTGTTTGTTTGTTTTGTTTTGTGTTTTTGGTTTTTTTGTTGTTTTTTTTTTTAAGCATGCTTCTAAGGATGAGAGAGAGCAGACATATAAGCAGTTTAGGAACTGTTCTCATTTGTTGTCAGCGTTCACAAACATCACTTTTACTCATCCTGGGCAAAGAATGGATGTCAAAGTAGCATCTGAGCAATAACTACTGCATATTCTGAAGAGGAATGTGGACCAAAGGCACCCACCCCTAAGTTTACACAAAGGAGCAATATCTCTAAATCACTGAGAAAATGAGTCAAGGAGCGCTCACAGTCTTCAGCAGAGCTAGCAGCTTTTTTTTTTTTTAAATATACATATTGGACATGATGCTCCACAGAATATTTTTGAACCTAAGCCACGCTAAAATACAGAAAGCTGAGGGTAGAAGTACAGCAGCATTCCTCTAAATGAGCCTGTGATTTTAAAGGAGGAGCTCAGAAGACAAATGGTGGATGGATTGTTTTGGAAAGAAAATATAAGAGTTTCTCCCAGAAGAGTTGGCTATGCTGCAGCCTGCTACATCTGCCCAAAATGAACACACAAAACATTGCGGGCACAGGAAGAGCTGTATATCACACGCTACAAGACTCTGACTTTCCCTTTCCCTATGGGAAAGCTTGACTTGAAGTCACAACCCAGCTCTGCATTGAAGCAGCAGCAGTAGGCAGTTGGCTGACTCCATTCACACTTTGAGCCACCCATCCACAGCTTCGACCTGCAGCTTCACGCAGTGTAAGGAACACGGCAGCATTCACAACTGAAAGCCACAAAAAGGAAAATTCATCATGGCTGTAGAACGGGGAGAAGGGCATTTGTCCTGCCTACTGCCATTCAATACGCAGAAACAACAAGGCAGAAACAGAAATGTGGTTCCCTCGAGAAGCCTGAAACCTTTGCAGAGGCATTCCCAAAGGAGCCCCAAGGCTCGGTTCTAGCTAAAGCATTGTTAGTAGTGTGGAGACCTGAACCTTCCCTTTTGATCATTTGGACAAAGAGTGCATTTTGTATGGGGTGGAAATAGATGTTTAAACCTCTTACAATGTAACCCAATTTCCCCTCTTGGGTTCAAGGGATCATAACCCTGTGGCTGTACACATTGCAGCCAAGTCTAGCATGCAGAAAGCAAAAGGAGTTTGGACCCTTCGAGCTGGCAGAGTAGAGGCAGTTCTACAGTTGAAGCGTGTCCATGATCAGGATAGGATGCGAATGAAAGACACCCTGGCTGCAGAAGCTGCTGAGGAGACACCACTAGTGGAAGAAAGCTCTGGCCTGGATACTGAGAGAACTGCTGCATTTGTTTACTTTGGACTCTGCAGGATACAAACAGTCTGCACTGATTCTCATTAGGAACCCTCAGGGCTTAACACGCAGCCTGTACACATGCATGTCATCTCTCTGCTACAGCCCATGGGTCAGCAACAGAGTTCAGGGCACTACGCAGATGGAGAAAGGAATAGTCGATGACAGCGCAAGCTATTCCCATCCCTAAGAAGAGAGTGCTGAATAAATAAGTGCTGGGAAAACCAAGTGGCCAAACAGCAGGTGAAGGTACTCAACTAAAACAATACTACTACTCACCAGATATCCACTTTTTCGGAGACGGGCTCATTGCGTATCACCTCTGGGGCCATCCAAGCCACAGTTCCCGCAAAAGACATTTTTGTACTTTTATCACTAAGTTCTTTAGATGTACCAAAATCTGAGATTTTAACTGCATCTGTGTGTGTAACTAAAACACTGGAGAAAAGAGAACAAGAAATCAGCATTTTGCAAGTTGTCTTGTACTGCAAGAGCCACTGGGAATCACTTCCTAATCAATATGAACAGTTGAAGAGGCCTTGCTGCTTATGACTACAGTACAAAGAAAAAGACTGTGCATTTTCACTGGTGAAAACACTCCTTTGGGGTGGTTGGTTTCTTGTGTCTCAACCATTCTAAATTCTACAAGTCAAAAAAAAAAGCTGCAAATTAACAAGTCACTGAAAATTCACTATATCTGGGAGTGTTTTAAAGCTTTAGTACCTCAATAAACTGTAAAACATTTAAAAGCCTCAACCTAATGCACTGTCAGTCTTGTCATAGGCTAAAGGAGCGATAAAGAAGTATCTAGGGAATAAGGATATGAGCAGCCAGTTTTAGTTGGAAAGCAACAGATAACTGAGAAATTTCCAGAAAAGCAGGGAAATGCAAAACAAATAAGATGGAAAAAATAAATAAAAAGCAGAAGGCAACAGAATATTCCATTTTCAAATAGGAGCAGACACCATCAAATCATTAGAAATATTTCCCAATTGCTAATTTCCACATAAGCAATTGGTAAAATTTCTAGTCTTGTCAAATTCCAGCACAGGAGGAGAGTGCCACAAGTTTCATTAGTTTTACTCATTAGCTATGAGTCAAGGTGGGAAAAATAAAAGGCTTTTGACATAACTTTAAACTATTCCTTGAGAAAAAAAGGCAACCACAACTGGGAGATGTTTAAGTAGCTGGAGACTCACTTTGGTGACTTGAGGTCTCGATGGATGATCTTGTGAAGGTGCAGATAATTCATCCCACTAGCGATCCCAGTGGACCAGTCCACCAGCAGCCGAGGAGTGACTTTCCGGCCTGCTCGCAAGACTTCGTAGAGCTGTCCATGTGCACAGTACTCCATGATGATACAGTAGCATGGGGCTTGAGTGCAAACTCCCCTGTTAAAGAAAACACATATCCAGTGAGAATCAGGAGAGCTACGAGCCCCAGAGCAACTCTCAGAGGTAGCAACCAAGGGGCAGGAGAGTAACCTGTTTACCCTGCCAGGGCAAGGCTCTGCTAACAGCTCTCCTTATTGTACAGGAAGGGGAATGTTTTCTCCATACTTAGCACAGAAGGAACCCAATTTGTGACAATTTGTTTCCTTCAATTTCCTACATCTGTGGGTTCATAGGGTTCAGAGCAAGCATTTTGTGAGCCTGCATGCAAAGTGAGCCCGAGTGCAAAGTGCAGCACTGGGTGGGGACAGTGTCCACATATTTGCTGTCACAACGATGTGCAATGATTTAAGAGAGGAAGCAAAGAACACCACCACCCATTTTGTCCTACAGTCAACGTGACTTAGTTCCTGGATTTAGAAGCTTGCCCAGCCATAACAAATGGCTCTTCCCTGGACAGAGGTAGTGCTGGCGTCTTTCTCACAAACTTCACAACCTACTTGAAGGCAATGATGTTCGGATGTTTGAGTTTCCGCAGGTGCTTGATATCCGTTTCGTTCTGATCTCTCACTTTCTTGATGGCCACCTCCTCTGCCCGGAATTTGCCCAGGAAGACGGCTCCTTGCGCACCACTGCCCAGCCACTGCAGCTCCGAGATCTCCTCGAACGGGACCTCCCAGGTATCTAGGCACAGGCAAAGGGAGCAGTGTAAAGGAGCAAACCACAAAACTCTCTGCCATAAGATCACGCTGAGACAGCACGTGCCATCTCCCTTGTTACAGCTGAAGGTGGATTTTTGGGGGCTGGGAGATGGCATCCCCTCCCAGCACAGGGATGCTCATCCCCAGCAGGCCCTTTTCTCCAGCTCCTCTCTCACATTGCGGTTGCCTCCAGGCCATTCCTTCTCAACCTCCAGGGGCTTTTTCCAAGAGCTCACCACCGCTGCCAAACACGTGGGTGAGCCAATCTGATGTGGCCGGCAGCAGTTTCACATACCAGGGACAATGGACTGGCAGATGAGGGAGAGGTCCTCTACTCCAAAACTGAAGGATGATGGTACCTGTTAATAACTATATGACCCCACTGAAAAGCATAGATGAGAAGAAGCATTTAGCATTCATAATTCACAAAAAAAAAAAAAAAAAAAGTTTTTTCCCCCTAGAAACAGATCAAAAATAATAAATAAGAAACTCAGAGGTTGGAAAAACCAGACCAGCAACCACCAAGTTAACCAACACAAAGCACATTAACCACCACTACAGGTCACAGAAACAGGTCTCTCCCACACCAACTTCCTGTATATCTGCTGTCAAACAAGCAAAAAAATCTGAAAGGACTGCTCCCCTTTGGTATTTGCATATATCTTATTTGGGCACTGTCAGAGTTGTATGGGAAAGCTGCTTAAACTACTTAAAGAAAGTCGTGCCCACCAGAACAGCAAGCCTTGCCATCTGTGAGACACCTTGAAATTACCTTAACAACCCACAAACCTCAAGACAAAACGCAAGCAATAATTTATTTACTGTAACCAAATAAATGCTTAAGTTTAGAGAATAAAATATTTTAGCAGCAAAAGCAACACTTAGGCCGCTGATTTCTGAAAGAAGAACACTGGGCCCGTACAGCCCTGTTTCAGGTCACTACAAAGACGCATCGTTGTCTTGTTTCATCCAGCCCCAGGCCACTGGGGGTTACCAGGGCTGCAGCTGGGACTGTGCCGAAGCATCCATTACTGCCACCACTGAAGGAAAACCCATACTGCTAAACTTCCTCTGGGACCGATCCCGATTCGAGGCTTTCCCTCAGAGCATTCCTGCGACGCTCAGACATCGCCACACGACTGCTCTCCAGGCTCGGCTAGGGAAGGCCAGCTCCCATGCACAGCCAGACCCCAGCACCCGCTCTGCTCGCTGAACTGTAAAAAAAACATTGTTAATCTACAGCAAAAACACCCTTTGACCTGCCAGGGCAAAGTTCAACCCTCAGCACAGCTCCTGGCAGACAAGTCTAGTTTTTGTACCGATACACCCACTCACAACCTTACGTTGTGCACAAGTACGAGGAGAAGCGGGCACGCAGCTCCTGGCTGCAACGCGCTGTAACAGCTGTGGATTTGCAGTGGGTGATCCCCATCCTCAACTTACACGATGCCGTGACAGACACGGGAAGGCTGCATTGCCTACCAGAATGTGCACTTCTGTGCTGAAGCAAGAACTGCCTGTCAGCTAAGAAACTACGAGGAAGTGATGCATGAAATATGTTATTAGCACTATCTCGGTCACAGGACGTTCAAGGATTATAAAATCATAATCATTCTTCTTCAGTAAACAACTTGAGTCATTTGTCACAACACTTAAAATTGGTATTTAATCAAAAGGTAGTTCTTTAAATAAGGAAAATACATTCATACATGGAAAAATTGAGATATACGTATCGCTACTTAATTGACAAACACCTTGCTTCTGAAAGCAGGTGGTAAATACAGTTCATGTTTTGTGGCGGCTGATGAACAAGTTATTTATGTGTGAAACTATTCCATTGCGCTGAAATAAATAGCTGTTTGATTACATCCCAGACTGCCTTTCCTGTACAAAGCATGCAATGTTGTCATTTACTTCCCTGAAGGGCCCCAGGTTTGGGAGTGGCACTGGGAAGCTACACTGCCACCCCTTAGGAGCCGTTCAGGTCCCCTAACATTAGCTGTTATCCTCTGCAATGGCAAAGAGGGAGACCGTAAGCAAAGTTAGCAGAAGTTCGCCAGCCCCTCCTGCAAAGTCATCTAGTGTTTATTTGGTGAGGAATATCCATGACGTGTCCCATCCTATGTCCCAGCTGAGGCCTGAACACTGTGGACATGGCTCAGGGAAGAGGTTTCAGCAGAGAAGGATCACGCAGTCACCCAGCGAAGCATCCTGCATCTGAGCGTTTCAGGAGCACAGAGCCAAACCACACCTAACAGCCAGACAGAAATCCCCTTCTCCCAAAAGTTCACTGCACAGGAACAGGATACGACATTTTGGGACAGCCAGAGAGTCGTTTAGCTTCCACAATGGATCAAGCACCAAAAAGCTTCCCAATGAAAGTGAGGCTGGTGGGGAACAGCACTGGGCTACACTCAGGGGAAAAACAGGGTTTTAGCATCAGTGATGCAAACCCATGTTTTCTACTACAACCCAAACCTACCAACTGAAAAAACGCACAGAAGTTACCTCATGCACGTGCGCCTGCTGCTCCCAGGAACCTCCCTGGCGGACAACAGGCTGACAAGGGTCGGTATTAAAAATACCAGGTCAGCTCAGCTCTGCTGGGGGCAGTGGACAAGACTGCAAAAGAGAGGACTCGACACAGCCCCAGCTGCACCCAGTGGGAAGTGGCAGCCATACACAGCACGTGCCGAGCCGGCTGCGAGGCCACCCTTGGCCTGCACCAACCATCCTGAGCAGGCCTCGAAGCAAAGGACAGTGAATGATGGTGTGCCAGCCGCAGCACTTCTGCGGGGCAGGCACAAGGAACAGCACACTCGAGGTGATGCCAAGCTCTCGGATCCCAGCCAACAACTTGTAACAGAAATGGACTTGCATAAACCAGCTGCAAGACTTTGGGTGCATGGCTATGACAACGAGCCCTCGCTAAGTCAGAGTATCCATGAGAACAACACTACAGATGACATGAAGAGTGGCCAGGAGACACACCTGGGCACACTAATCCTGTCGAGCCGTACTGCCAGTTTAATCAAGCACCCGCGGCATTGCTTGGCCAAACCCCCTGGGGCTGCCCAGGCCTCACTACAGCTCTCCTAGCACGTCTCCCAGAGCAGGAGAGAGCTGAGGACATCTACCAGCACGGAGCGGTTTGCATTCCAGGCTCTTCTGGGCCTCCACAAACTTGTGGGACACTTCCTTTAAATAAATTAAAGCGCAATAGCAGCTGGCATTACGCAAGAGCTTGCGTTTCTAAGGTGATTAAGAACCATTTGAGCAGAATGATGGTAATCTGTATCCCAAGGGGAAGAAACGCAGGGGCAGCCGAGCCATCTATTTGAAGCAAATTTTTGCTCTTTGCTAGCACTGGCTGCTCGCCAGCGCTGGCATCACGACAAGCAGCATCTCTGCTTTATAAAAAAACACACACACACTTGAACAAGCACCTTGGTCTCCAGGCTTACACGGGAATGAAGGCAACCAGGTAACTTGTGAAACGGAAGGTGAGAGCAACACCTGAAGAACTGACTCTTAATCCAAAGGAAATGGCTCGAAAGTCTAATCAGCCCTTACAAAACACAAACTAGCCTTCCCATAAAGAAGAAAGGCACAGGAACACTCTTCTTGATGACCATCTTGAATGCTAAGGAGGAAAGACAGGGAGTAATTTCAACCTGAAGAGAATGGGGAATCCCATTACAGATGGTTTTCTTACCCTTTTCTCCCACCCACCAAGTCCCCAGCCGGGCTTGGCAGGCAACACGGACTTGGTATCAGGCATTTGCAAAGGGCCTGAAGCCCACTTCTGTCTTACCGTGTACAACCACCCCACTACAGCACCCACGTCCTCGTGCCTGGGCAACCTGTGCTCCCAGAGGAGCAGCAGCTGCCTGAAAGGGATGCAGGCAGGCGCGCAGAGCTGCAACAAGGACTCACAGTTATGGGCAGTGCCCGTGCCTGAAGGTCCACGCCAGACTCCTAGCCCAGCAGTGATTCAGCCCAACACAAAGCATTGCTCTGGGATTAGCAACCGAACACTCCTCTGGCGTAATGATGTTGCTTCATGAAGAGGGGACAGATCACCTGCACAGACCTGTGGCAGCAGCCCAGAGCTGTAAATAAGCTCCCGGGGGAATGAAAGGCTGTCCCAAGCACCCCTGTGCTGCCGAAAGGGCCACAGGCATTTCCGCAGCCTCCAAACGCAGAACGCTGCACAAACACGAACCTTGCAGCTGTTCTGCTCTTGCTAAACATGACGGCAAAAGTAAAAAGTCCCATACTTCTGTTACCAACCTGGTGGTCTGCATATAGCTGATGAAGTGCACCAACATGGCGGCAAGAAGAAGGAATGAGATCATTTGGAAAACAGAGTATGAACACTGACTGAATCCTCAAGCTTTAGCACAGAACCAGCTTAAAAAGCTTTGTCCGTGGACAGCAGCAGTCATCTAACACCACCAGAGCAATTCTGGAGAAAAAGCATCCTTTCATACTCCCTTACCACAGTGAAGGTGTTGAAGATGCAGCTAAACCACACAAGCCACACACAGCACATACAAATTAATCTTCAGCCTTGCCACATCTGTGGCCATTTCAAAGCTGCCCTTTGAGGAAGCGCCTAATGGCAACGACAAACTGCAAAGCATCCACGGATCTCTGGCTCTGAACGTGCTCGTGACACTGAGAATGGCACGCAACTTTTGTACTCAGAAGAGGAGCTCTAAATACGTCCCCTAAACACAACAATGCTCTCAGCTGCTCATTGTCATTAGTTAGTGCTTCAATCTTTTTTATTAGTGACTGTCACACAAAAGGAAGCGTCCCCTATGGGCCATCAAGGCACATATTAAACTATTGGTCTCCAGTGCATCTGCTGTCCCAGTTTTATGCAAAATACAACCTCTTTGCTTCCCAGGTAGCTTTCCTGAAGCAACCATCTGAGCGTGCAGGCATGCGCAAGCACGGGATGACCCCACAGTCCCCAGTCTGACCTGGAGGAAGTTCTGAGAGTGCCCATACGTAATATTCATAGCATCACTGGAAGCAGCCGATGCAACTCTGTAACAAAAAGCATCCAGGCTTCTCTAGAAAGCACCGCACAGACCTAGGAAGCCGTGGGCAAGGTGCACTTGCAGCATGATACTCACACATCAGAGCAATTTGGAACAAGAATTTCCTGTATTAAGAATTGCACAGAGAAACAGTTTCTTGCTCTCAAATACCACATTAGAAAATCTCTGAACAAATAATAACAAAACAGAAAAATTAGGGGCTGAAAACATGGAAATATTAATTTGAAAAGATATATTCATTAGGCTTTGTTTTCTTTTCATCATGAGTTTTTGATGCAAAACTGGACTGCTTGTTTTTTTAAGTATATAAAGAGTATAATAGCTACTGATAAAGTGTCATATAGCGTGGTGGGGGTTGGTCTGTTCTCCCACGTGCCTGGTGACAGGATGAGGGGGAAGGGGCTAAAATTGCACCAGGGGAGGTTTAGGTTGGACATTAGGAAAAACTTCTTTACTGAAAGGGTTGTTGGTCACTGGAATGGGCTGCCCAGGGAAGTGGTTGAGTCACCATCCCTGGAGGTCTTTAAAAGACGTTTAGATGTAGAGCTTAGGGATATGGTTTAGTGGAGGACTTGTTAGCATTAGGTCAGAGGTTGGACTTTGTGATCTTGGAGGTCTCTTCCAACCTAGACTATTCTGTGATTCTACGATTCTGTCATCTCATTCAAAAGTTTCAGCTTCACTGAAAAATACTGATTGTAATATAACACATTACAACCCAAAGCAGCCTAACACTGACATACCGATACCACGCCTCCTCCAGATGATACCTGACTGCTCAGCAGCTCACTTTCCCTTACAAGGAAGGTTCCAGCCAGACCCTGTCTCTTCCAAAACTCACCACATCTGACTCCACGTATTGTGCAATCCTTCCAGTAGTGCTAACTCCTCACGGAATTGTTGATCACCACTTTGATTTATAGACTCACGCAGGTGTGCTGTACTGAGTTTCAAGCATGTGGACAAAACTTTGAACCACTTCTGCGAAAGGACCACGAGCACAGCCAGAGCACTGCTCAGCACACGGGTCTGATAACCCCGGGCTGCTGCCCAGGAGGACACCTGCCATTCTGCAGTGCACAGGAGGATTTCCCTGCTCAGAGTTAAGGACTGGAAGCGATTGATTCTTGGAAGAAGCTGTAAGTTTATTTCAAGCCAAATTCACCCAACATGCTATTTAACAGCGCTGTTACCTCAGCTTAGGAACTGCTCCCCAACAAAACAGCCTGGGGTGTAGGTATGACCAATCTCAGATGCTAACAATAAGATTTGTAGTTGGAAAACCCATAACTTGTCTATGCCAGAAAATCATTTGATTTAAACTGAGTCATGATCACAGGAGGCTTCTACCCTACAGTAGTGGCGTGGTGGTCAGGCTGTTCCTATTGACACCTCACCCATTTCAGCTCCTTAATTCAAATGACAGCTTGTTCTTTTCCCATCTGCCACTTCCCTCCCCCCCGTGCTAGGGGAGAAATTGGACACCGAAGGCACAGCATACTCAGCTCTTAAGCTTTCAGTAGCCCCTAAGGATACGCATATGAAAGCATTTGGGATGTAACTTATTCCCAAATTACATTTTTCAGAAATATATATGCATTTTTTTCATGTAATGTGCCCACAGAGAAGCAGTATTTCTGTTACTTGGCAGTCAACTGGAGACAACCCTTGTGCACATGCAGGAGGGGTCGTCCCTATGTCAAGTTCACCTGGCATGAGAAAAGTGCAGAAATTAAGTAGTTGGCTTGATCCCCCATTTGCCACAATTCTTTCTGTTCCTCACTTACAAAAATACCTGGTTCAGATTCATACTTTGTCATACCCAGGGCATGGGTCAGAATGTGTGTTTATTTTTCACTCTGTCCCTTGCAGCCTTTGCTGTTAATGAGAGCTGTAGGCTGTGCAGCACAGGATTTCTCTTTGCAAACCCATTACAGTGGTGTATGTGGCAAAACGGTCACACAAAAAGCTGGGAAAAAGCCCTCAGTCCTTTCCACATCTTCACACACTGCCCCAGAAGAAGAAACGAAGGTCATCTTCCCTACTTACCTTGCTGTTGCAGTTTGTAGTCCGTGGAGTATGCTTTGCCTATGATGTTCCACACGGGCCTCAGACAACCAAAGAGTCCCTCGAGAAACCCACCGCTCCCACTGCCTGATCTGTTGAACTGGACTTTGACGTCATCCGCTCCACTGTTGCTCTCTCCATCCATGGTGCTCCTGTTGCCCTGAGGAATGGCTGCTTCGGATTCATCCTGCTCCCGCAGCTGCAGCACGCTGTTCTCAAATTGGTCCCTAGAGTCCTCGCTGATGCTGGTCAGCACTGCTGCAGTGACCGGGCTGCTCATGTTATCGATGAGGTCCGCCTGCAGCAAGCCCTTCTCACGCACATCCTCTATGAGTTCGGGGGACGGGTGGTTTCCAGTAGGTCCATGTTCATCGTGTATCCTACCAAAGTCTTTTTCTTCACAGAAAGCTTTGCCGATCGAGTTTGGAGAGGAAGACAAGCTCAGGCGCTCCTGAGTACTGGCCATGATGCTGTGAGTGTGCATCAAGGAGATGGTCGGAGTTGGTACTTAGAGAATTAGTGACACGAGGACCCAGTACCTGGAATGAGAGGAAAAAGGACAACTTTCAGATTTTTATTCAAGTATTTTTACAACGTACACTTTTGAGAAGTGAGCTGATAATTAACTAGCCATACTGGACTACCGCTGATACTTACTAAATACTTACTGCCCTCAAAGAAGCAAATAAATTATTCCTACAGAAACTCCGCTGGCACAGTACTCTCAGTAACCTAGTGCAGGAATTGCCCAGTAAACAAACACCACTAGTTATACACAAAAGCCTCAAGGTCAGAACTGTGAAAGACACTTTGCAGCACAGAATGGTCTCTTTGTGATTAGTACACAGCCCTTCTCAGACTGAAGCTGATCCCCAGGTGTTTTCCAGCCCAGGCATAGTCCGAGTGCAGTCACTGTTTCTGGGTCTGGCGCAGCTCACAGGCTCAGAATTCCTTTGCAAAGCCCAGAGATGAGGCGTTAGAGAAACACAGCACAGCGATCGAGTGTCTTGCATCTACCAAGGGGTGGTTGTACCTGCTCCCTCAGAGACCCACCAAATGGTGGCCATCCTAACCCTTCAGTTTAATACTGTCGTGGTCAATACGGCAAGGTGTGACATTCTCTAACCATACATGTTATCCTCAAAGCTGCTGAAGGCTCACAGAACTCCACAGGCACAGTACACGCCTCTCATCTCCCTCCTTCCACCAGCCCGCCGAGCGCCTCCTCCTGCTCTGCTGCTTCTCCCCGCATGAAGCTCCTGGCAGCCTGCATATAAACTCAGAGCTGGTGCCTCCTTCTCAAAGTCCCCCCGTCTCTCTGCTCTTGCCCTGTGCCCCACTGCAGCTCCCTTACTCGAGGGAGCCTCGTGCCACCTCTCAGTGAAGCCAGCCTGCACCCAGAGCCGGGGGGCAGCTGAGGGTCCCGTGGCACTGCACTGGGCTGCCCATCGGGGTGGGCAGAGCCCCTCCTGGGACAAGCCTAACCTCACGCCTGAAGCAATTCAGCACATGCAGCCTGTAACGGGACAAAGTCTGATCTTAAATCCCATATGAAGTTAAGAGGGGAAAGACGGCAGTAAGAGAACCTATTTTGTTAAAAAGATCAGTTACAGTGGGTGCAAAGTCCCGAGCTCTGCAAACAGGCAGTGAAGGGAAGAGAGAGGTGAACAGGTACATGCAGCCAATCACAACAGAACAGCTCAGGCCCGTAAATTCTCAAGATGAGGTCATTACAGAGATTAAAGATAAGAACTTCAGCTTGGTGTATGAAAAGCTCATGCCTTGTGCTTCAAGTCCATCTGTAGCAGCAGCAAATGGGAACAGCCATGAGCCTGCTTCCACATCTTATTTCCACCTGCTCACGTGGGGTACACATAAAAATTTTATTAGAAGGACGTCATCTCGGTTGCAAACTTAATTTTTTAAGGGAAAGCAAAATAGCAAGTGAGTCCAAGATTGCATCACAGTCTATGCTAGTAAAGGAGCTGACCAACTTGAACAGGAACCTCAAGAGTTGGTTATTCCTGACCTACCTGTGATGGGCATTAAAGGACTGACTCCCTGGCATGGGAAGTTGTAGGGTGCCTGCTGCAGTATGGTCACCACTGGTAGGAGTTAAATGATGACAGATTTTGTTGCTGATACAAAGAAGAGAAAGGGCAAAGTTCAAAGCTGAACAGAGTTTCAGAAAAATACCAAACCAGCTCCAACTCAGCAATCCTGGGCACTCCCCTGCTATTTCCAGAGGTCTGAAAGGGACGACTGATTTTTATGCAAAGTGTGACCAATGTTCCTACAGAGGAATCTGCTTTTTATAACACAGCATGTTAAGCAATGTAAGTAAAACATTAGTCACAGTTTCACCTGAAAAAGTCTCCAAACTAAGATCCAAAACAAGAATTTGAGGTAACAGTGTCTCAAAATACCTCAGGTTTAAACAATGGGAAGTGCATTAAGGATTAAATCAGACTTTGGGGATAAAATGGTTTTACTCTTACGTGATTCTGTAAATAGATCAGCTAATAAAAATCTAGGATTTTGTTGTTACCTTTTCACTTACTTTCCTGTCTCTGGAATGTTGGATTGTGTAGATTTAACAGAGAAAGAACAGCTCTCCTGGTACACTTTTCACATTTGCCTTGTTTCTAGATGGATTATGAGCACCCTATGTGCCTCCCCCTGCATTTCCCAGCATTGCATGGAAAGTTAAGGCTCTCTTTTTCATCCTGCTACTGAGGCACTGCAATGTTTGTAAGTTGTGCTGCCAGCAGCTACCAGACCACCGTGACCCTCAGTTCCCTTGTACCCCGATATTATTTGCCCCTCAGAGACCTGCAGCCTTCCACCGAGATCAGGTGCACAACACAGCACAAAAGGCAAAGGCACAAAGAAGCCCTTTTATTGTTCTCACGAAAAAGACAAAGTTGAGGCAAACCGTATGCATTTACCGTGCTGGATACAGTAGGCTGGCCACCAGATCAGACGTTCTGGCTGGAAAGGTCCTCTGAAGATACCAGGTTCAACCTTCCTGCTGCCTTCGGCAAGGCCAGCACAACACTGCTCCCGTGACTGATACCACAGCCAGGAACAAAACCCCAGCTTTGTAGACACCAGGTCTGTCTTACTAGATCAACTTCCCTTCTCCAAGCCCTAGCTGTTTCAAATAATAATAATAAAGTATGGTATATAGAGCATATGTAGTATATACTACTATATCTGCTTCATCAAGTCAGGAGGAAGGGACAGGAGGCGTGCAAAAGTTACGGAATTGTTTTCTAACTGGCGTGCCAGAGCCTTATTGAGGTACTTACATAAGCAGCCTGATTTTTCAGAGGAGTAGCGAACTCATTGAGAGCATGAGAAGGCAGCATTAATTTTAAAACAACTCCATATCGGGCCTACGTGAAGTAAAATAGTCCAGATACGTTAGCGGGGGGCAGAAGGCAGTGGCTGCCACAATGCATCACTGTTGACTTGTTGGGGAAATGAATTTTTTTAATCATCTGATATTACAGTAAATTCTGCAATGCACCACCTCTTCCCCCAGCAAAATTTGATTTAACACTAACAAATTGGGTTGTCCTCGGCCTTGCCATCTCTTCAAACAAGGGATAAAGAGAATTAGAGAATTTTTCGACCTTTACTGTCATGCCTCCCCTATTTTTCGGTCACTGTACCAAGGATACGGCTGAGCTCATTTATATTGAACTGAAAAGTCGTTTCATTGAAAATTTAAAGTTTATTTTTACACAGACTGCTTGCTATTTGGGATGTTTATGATCGGTATGTGCCTCCTTAACTTGTACAGCAAAGAGCACAGACAAGTGGCATTCTGTTTCTTACCGACGCTTCTGCCATAGCAGTCTCCAAGTCAAAGCCGAAAGCTGCATGCATGTGTAGGAGGATTGTGTGCATATTTAAGATACTCAGATTTCACAAAGTGCTTCTGCAACAGCAGACTTCAAGGCAGAACCTCTGATTTGAGCTATTTTGATGAGTTCAGGCACCCTGCAGCTAAAAAATTTGTTTTAGTTTATAAGGAAATGCAGGGCTCAGTATAATTTTGTACTATCACAGCTTTTTGTGATTCCATTTCCAGGCACAGCTTCTTTCCCAGCAAAATCCCACCACGCCCAAAGAAAAGCAGGACAAAGCACACCTCTTTTAAGAAGACAGAGGCTGACTGCACCTTAACATGCCAGCCAGCCTGAACTGCAGTTTACAACTCTTAGAAGAGTGACAGATCAGGTGAGGCAGCACCAGTGGGTGAATCACTTATCACAAGACGTGCTCTCACATCACCTGATCCTGTGTGCCCCTGGAAGCATCCCCCAGGAGCGTGATCTTATGCGCACAGAGCCACCGAAGCGTGCACTACCTGTACGAGCCAAGCAGGTACGACTCAAAGCAGTGTCAAAGCAGTGGTGGGGTTTGGAGACGTGGCAGAGTTAAAGGGCTATCGTGGAAGTTTCTCCTTCGAAGAGCTGTGCTAAAACTCAGATAGCAAATCATAATTCCAGACATTGCATGCAAATAAAATCTTAGTATACTGTAAAGGCTGCGTAAGTACAAAGCGGTCACCGCTCTGTTTCCTAATAAGCACACTTCTAGTAACATTTAGTTTCCTTAAAATGCTATTACATTACACAGTCAAGCATATTCTGTGCTTGAACTTCCATCACACAAAGGAAATAAAGGCAATCCTCTCATCTACACTTAAGTGTTGAGTAAGAGCAGCTAGCCAAGATTAGCAAACTGACAAAGGGCAAGCATCAAGGTCAGAGGGGCTTCCTGTCCATAGCACTACTTATATTCGCACCCTGGAGCTCCCTTACTTTTTCCTGGTACTCAACATGATTTTCTCTTGGCTACATTAGGTACAGCAAAGCAAACACACCTTTCTGCACTGATAACACAACTGCAGTTTACATGCATATCATCTCAAGGCTCACGCAATGCTCCTGGCTTCGGACAACACTTCAAAACCTTCCAGATTCTAACAAAAATGCAAAAAGTTTATAAAGTACAGCTATCTCACTACAGGCATCCTGCAGCTCTACTGCCCCTGGTGATTATCTCTTTCTGCAGGGAGTTTTCAGAACAGGTTGCCACACAGTCTTCTACAATCTCTTGACCTGGCATGTGGTCTAGCTTCAGCACATGAAAGAACCGAGAGCTGCTGAGCTGGCAAGTACCACAGCTTTGGCTCTCGTTTCTCACCTCTGCGTTTTGAAGTCACATCATTTTTATTCCACAGGATTCCAAAAAAAACTTATTCTTTTTGCATTCTCTTGGTGAAGGAAGTGCTGTTCGAGTGAATCAGATACTCATCTTATGCTACATTTGTCCGGGTTTACATCACTGGAACACATGCTTGTGTTTTGTATGGTGTTCAGAACACCAACTGTGGTACCAGGTATACTAATACAGAACAAGTTACACTGACCAGCCAAGTGCAACCTCGGACTTTTTCTGAAGTAGTATTATTCAGATGAAAGAAATGTAACAGCATGTCCTGATGTTTCACCCAGAATTGCTCTGCCTTGCCTTCCCTCTTTCATATAAGAAAAAGCTTTATTTTATTAGGTTTTCAAAAAAGAAGCTGCACTAAGCTAGCCCACAGCATGTGCAAATCTTTAAGCTATGAAGTAGCCCAAGGCAACAGCTTGTTTTGTTTGTTTTGTGGTTGTTTTTGCTTGGGTGGTTTTTTGTTTGTTTGGGGGTAGGAAATCAATCTCTCTTCCTTCAAGGAAGCTCCTTCCACATCACAACACACATCTTATCTCTCACACCTGCTCGGATACTCAGCCCTGATCCTGCCTTATTTTTGAGTATTACAACTGCAACATTGCCAAGACGTCATTAATTTCTGATAAAACAGTTGAAAACCTTTCATCTGAACCAACAAGATTTTCTGACTGTCACCGCAGCAGCTCTGATCTCAACACATGTATGCGTGTACCCTAGCTTTCTCAGCACATACCTGGGTAAACCAAGGTGTTGTAACACTCGGGGGGGTCCTGTGCTTCACCCTGTTATTTCTGGCTGTCAGATACACACTGCGTTACTTCTGTACCTACTGCAGAATAAGACCAGACTCTACACTTTTAATTCCTTTCTCTGGGGAATATTTGGATGGCACCTCAACATAAGGTAACTAACTTTTGCAGACTCCCTAGGCATTTCCTGAGCTGTGCGTTAGGGCTTATACCTCTAAGAGTCATACTAAAATGTTAACAGAGTATTTTGACACAGCCACGAGCATTAAGCAGGTGAGACCACAGACACGTAACCGTATGTTGCGTGTACTATCACAACAGAAGCTTGAACTCATGTGCCTGCTGATTAATGTTCGCCTTCATTCAACACATTCCCCACCTATCCTCAAATAGGTACTCAGTGTTTTTGGCAAAAGTGATTTTACAGTTGTGATGTACTTTTGTCTGTCGCTGTCTCAGTGAGAAAGACAACTCTGTCTCGCTTTCTGGTCTGAACCCTTTCTGACAGGGACAAAAATAGTACAGTATACCAGCCAAGAAATACTCATAATGGCTGAATTCAAGCTCTGTGCACAGAGCCAGCTGGAGGTTTGCTGTGCACCTTATATATTCCAACTAAGCCCATCAGAGTAGAAGTAAGTGACACCTGGACCATACCACAAGAAAAAACCCATACCATACAAGAACGACAGGTTCATCTCTGTCCATTTCCTGCCTCCAAAAACCAAGGCAGGAAAACCAAGGACAGGGAAATCTCCCGGGTACAGCCCCAGCCAGTTTCCCAACGACATGCAGCTCACCCACTCTGTGCATCAGCAGCACACCGGGGCATTTTTCTATTCTGTAGCCCACTCCATGTTTCCTGCACAAGTGTGTCATTTGAACCAGAACCCTTTGGTAAACGCTGTGCTGCAACAAGCAGTTTTGTAGTTTAACTGTACGTTGCACAAGGTAACACCAACTTACTCTTTGCACCAAACCTCTCACCAGCTGATTGCATTCTTCATAGCACGAGTTGCTCACTGTTTCAGGGACACCTGAACCCTGTTTATCTTAATGCCAACTGTGATTTCATGAAGCATCTCATCCTCCACTCCAATGTCTTTTTCTGAGCCTGAGAAGTCCCACTCCACCCACTCACTCACCCTACGAAAGTTGCTCTGTATCTTTGATCACCTCTTTGCATCTTTCCCATTTCTCCTGTATCATCTTAGAGACAGGGGAGTGAAACCACAGAGAGAATCCCCAGTGTGGGCACACCACAGAAGCGTACAAAGGCATAATGATCAGTTATGTTCTTCATTTCTTTCCTAACTATTCCTCCAACGCTATCTGATGTCTAGGCGTGCTTCAGGATGCTCCACTAACTTCCACGGATCTCAAACAACCTCAAGATCTCATTCCAGAGCAGCAAAAGCCAATTCAGAGCCTAATTCCCACATACGGGATGTTGAGATTAGTGTTGTTTACACACAGTTTAAAATTTGACTGCCATTTTATCATCCAAGTTTGAGACCCATCAGACTCTCTGCAACTGCCTTGCGTGTTTCTTATCCTGAAGGCCTCGATTCTGCAGACAAATGCTTTTGCTTTATAATATTCCTAAATGACCTGGGTAAGGGGAGCACAGGAGTAAGGAGTACTGGTAGCACAATCTCCAGAACAGACCACCACGACAGATTCTTTTAGTGAAAAATGTTTTCAACACTACTCTCTGTATCCAACTCTAATTTCATATCATTTAACCAATTATTTGTCAGTGAGAGGGGTGTCCCCGGTATTTTACAGCTAGTTAGTTTCTTTAAGAGTGTTGGGTAAGTAATCATGTCAAAATTCCAATAGACTGCATCGACCAGATCGCCTTTTCTCATGTCCTCTTGACTCCTCCAAAGACATTTAATAGATCCCCAGGACTTTACTTCACCTTAAAACAGCTCTGTTGACACTTAACACTACGTGAAAGTTGTGCATCTGCACTGGCTCTCCACAGGAGATGGAATGATTTATTTATTTATTTAAACTCCACAAGCACTAGACAAATATTTAAGCTAGGAAGTCCTTCAATATAAGGTCACAGATTTGTGGGAGGCGGAGAAGAGCTTGATTTGGAAGAAGAAATCAAGCATCCACTTCTTTTTGGCACAAGGAACAAACAAAGCAAAAAATCATTTTTGTGAACAAGGCAGACAAAAAGCCAATCCACCCTCCCTTGTATTCAGGGAGACCTCTTCAGCTGATTTCAGCGAAAGCTAGATTGATTCCTGTTTCACCTGCTAGCTAGCCAGCTTTCCAAAGAGCAGTTTGTGAAGTAAGCAGCTTACATAACTGTGTATTTTCAGCGCTACATACATAAATGCTTCCTCTATCCTGTATAAGGTATTTTTGGATCTCCTAAAATGCTACTGTGTTCTTCCAGGGCTTTGCATTCTTCTGCTCAGAAATTGCATAATCTGATGCCACAGGAAATAAGTGATGTTGCATAATGATTCTTAAATGCACTGCAGGATTTTGGTACTACATATTTCTAATGCAAAGCAGCCCTTCTCTGTGTTTCTAAATTGAGGCCCTCAGTTTTTGAAAAAAGAATAATTTATCAGCCACCTGCCGTCTGGGGACAGGGCTGGGGAGTGGAAAAAGGGGTGACAAGCAAGGGACCTTGTACCATCCTGTTACAACAATCTGATTTCACCCAATTCAGCTCACATTTGTATGCCCATTTGCGACCTCTATTTTGGTTGTCTGCACATCTTCAACTATTTAACACGGTTGGTTTCAGCACAATGTTCTGATGGCTAGTGGACTATCGATAGCCTCCATCACAGGCTCACCTATGCTACAGTATAACATTTAGCTAGTATAAATGAAAGACTAAACTCTGATTAGCCTTTTATACCACTGACTTACTACTGGAATCCGTCTTGGATCAAAATTTAGAAATGACCTTAAGTTGCACTCATCTCTTTCATCTTTACAGCTGTCTTCTTGGTACGAAACACCTTTTAAAGCCCAGGCACTGACTTCAGGTGCTGCTCCAGTTGTTTTCTCTCCAATCTTCTGAATTTTGCACTGTTTTCTTACCTCATTGAAGATCCATGTTCCATTACTAAATAACAACAACAGATTAAGGGATTTAAATTCCAGTATTTTACAACTGCAAAATCCAGGAAAAATTCCAAGTTCACAGACACCTTTACAGCTTTCCCGGCATTGCTGCGTGAAGCCGCTAAAACTTACCGGTACTATCAATGAGCCGTACCTTGTAATTTCCCTCAACTTAAAGAACTGAAACATCATACTTTCCTCTAAGGAGTAGTGTTAAGATTAATTAATGTCTGAAAGATCTTTTGAGGATGAAGATCAATATCAAAGCGCTATTTTCAGTAATCCAGTGACTGAATCAAACTCTCGCTTTGATTCATGCAAAGCATCAGACTGGTCTCAGGTAAATTCACTCACACTTGTTATTATTTTTGTAGTAGACATGAATTATTCAAGATTCGCAAAGCATATTTGACATAAAAAAATACACACACAACCTTCTCAGCACTAGCAGCTTACATGATTTATACCCAGTATTGAAGTATCTAAGCAACTATCCTCAAAAGTAAAAAAAAAAATATATATATATATATATATATATATATATATATATATACACACCAACAGCCAGGGTGTGCGCAGTGCCGGAGCACACACCCGGTGGGAAGGGCACGGGAACACCTGAAGGCCAGCCGGCAGGTCGCTCGGTAGGGAAGAGGCAGCGCTGCTTTTAGTAAGCACCGTGGCACTTCCACAAGCAAAGAGGATTACTCCTCCATAGAGAAGCAAGCACAATGACTTGCTCAGGAGCCTCTATTAAGCCTGTATTACCGACACAGCGTAAGGGGTTAGAGCAACACCCGAGAGGTGTGATCCTATTCTCAGGCCACTAGAGCTTTTACACGACGGTAACACGATCAAGACGGCACACACAGAGCACAAAGTCATGCACCGAGGAACATGGAGGGCCGTCAGAGGCCCTACAGGCCACATGCCCCCTAACATCCTGCAGAGACCTTCCCAAACCACACTCAGCCCTCTGGCTCATCCCCACTGAGCAACTTTTTGGCTACCATTGATAAAGTAAGGGCACCTTCTCAGGCCCAGAAGGATGGGGAGGAAAGACTTTCTATGTTTCAGTGGTACCGTGCCTTACTGATGTTGGTGTCCTCCACAAGGCCTGAAGGTGGCAAAGTAACGGGTTAGGGACAGGAAAGGACAAACATCTTAGGAATGAAGAAAATGTCCAGACTGAGACCTGCATTCCTCAAGCCCACTCTGCTGGAAGAAGGCCAGCCTCCCACTTGCACCCCAGTTTCTCCTTCCTTCCCTCAGAGCACCTCTAGCACTGAGCTACAACTACCACAGAAGGAACAGCACCAACAACTACACTGGAGGATTATAAAACCACATACTTTTCACAGAAAAAAATCTAGTCTTCACCCTGCTCTACTCTCAGTTGTCACCAATGCCTTTGAACCCACTCCAACAAAAGACTTTTCGGCTCAAGTTGTAAACAGGGAAAGAGGACAGAGGTCGAAATGCACACTGAGTATTTATAGGGGAGGGAGTAAGCACACAAGGCGTTGCTGCTTCCAGCCCACCTTGCTATTTCTGCCACAACTGCCAGCTTGCTGTTCAATCCAAAGCAGTGTGTGTTTTAGGTGAAATATTTACTCACCACCTCCTTTCCTCCTGCAAGAAGCACAAGTGGTTTGCTACAGAATCATAATAGCAGCATCCTACAAAAGCTTAAGACCCTGCACAGGGCACATTTGCTAAGGAGAGAACAGAACGCTGTAAGCAGGCCAGGGCTTGCTGAAGTGCCAAAGTCCTGCCTCTTCTGCAGATGCAGCAGTAATATTTGCCTCAATTTACTCATTTTCTTTCAGTTACGACTGAAAAACTCACTAGAAGTTGTAAGGCTGCTGCCTTCCTCCACAGCTGGTATCTGAGGCGGGACCTCGGCCAAAACACTCTGTGCACAAGGAGGTTCAGGCGCCTTCCCCTGCCCACCGCAACCCCATGGACCAGAGCTGAAGAAGAACCTGCTCTGACTAAATCTGTTCATATGACTGATGCCAGACTTACTTTATTTTTATAAATAGATATATAAAAGCTTTATTTAAAGATTCTGCCATTTGGAGAAGTCCCACTATTTGAAATCTATTCCCACATCTGAACTGCAGAAAGCACAGAATGGGTACCAAATATGAACAACTCCAGTCTAATCAGTCACCTTCTCATATTTGCTGTAACAGTCATTAAAAAAAAGGAAATACTGTAAAATCCTTCTTATCCTGCCTCTGCTCAGAGCAGAACCACATTTTAATAACTATCAATTTTGAAACCGCTTACCTATGAAGAGATTTTCAAATAAATCATTATTTCATTTTCTGATCCACTGGAGATAAGCCACTTACCAACTCTTTATAATAGAAGACAAAAAGGAAGGTTAAAAATACAACCAGAAAAAAAAATTAAACCTATTAACATATTTTCACTTATAACTGAGAAATGGAAAGAATGCCTACCGTATATTCTGTGCTTTAAGTTGTTTGCTAATTCCAGACACAGGGGTCAAACTGAATCCCAGCTATAAATTTAACTACCAGGCAGCAGGGGACAAAGACAAATCTGAATGATAGCACCATGCCAGACCACAAAGAATCAGACCGAGGGCCCAAATACATGAACCAAACCGGTGTTAAAACAAAAACAAACAGCCTGCTACAGAAAAATCATGATTTGTTTGATTTTCACAGCACAAATCTGTTACAGAAGCTGAGGTTCAAAGGGTTGCATCTCTCTAGAAATAAAAATGCACATACATTTGGGAAACAACAAAAAGGAGAGTACCAGAAACTTTTAAATGTGTCTGCATTCCAGGATATCCCGAGATGTCTATGACTACACACACAGCGGTTACTGCAAAAAGTGCCCATGTTTGCAAATCAGACCAGCCAAATCTCTCTCATTTCACTTATCTATTTGTTTTTCCTCAAATATTTCCATATTTTCTCAAAATTAATGATCACTAAGTTCCTTTAGTTTCTCCTATGGAAACAGACTGCCTATCGATAAAATCAGCATATCCAAACACACAGGCCTGATGTCATCTTTCTCCAGATCAACTTAAAATACCCAATTTTTCATTTGCTTTAGAGACGTCTGGCTTGGTATTATGTAGCTATTGCAGTACCCGACACTTCCCCCCCCAGTCTCCAAAAATAAAAATAAAGAATGGCTCCACTCACTTCACGGGGAGAAAACATGACATCATGCCCCACTCAGGTAAGCAAGAATATGACAAATCTTGCCCCAGTGAACAGTACCGCTAATTGGAATGGTACTCCCAGCTTCCTCATCTATTAGGAAAACGGGGTAGAAATCATGTGTTCAGCACAACACAGACAGCACAAAGTGCTATTTGCAATAATAAGGGAACAAATTCCTACCAGGCTGATGAAAACACAGACATCTCTTCACCACCTCAAAAATGGATTTAAATTATTTATTACTGTAACACAATAGAAGAATCAATTGATTAGCCCACAAGGAAAAAAAATTGATTGTCTAGAAGGCATAAATATATAAATACACGTACATACACACACAATTTTGCTTCTTTATACTGTCTTTAGTAATTCTTATGTCATTCCCTGCATATTCCATATATATCCATTCTCCATTGCTATTCCCTCCTTCCCCTTTAAAAGGGGGGCACAAGAAGATAACGTGCAAAATTGTAACTGAAAAATGTCTCTCTCTCAGACAAGCAAAAGGACAGGACAGCTATCAGGTTTACAGGCAGCGATGGATAAATTAGGGTCGCATATTTCCTCATCCTTTCTCTCAGCATCATTTTTTCAGCCCTTTCACATCACAAATGCAACATCCATCTGTCCTTCTGAAATAAATGGCGAAAGGGTAATGCTGACCATTAAACGCACACACAAACACACACACGCTGCAAAAAAGACATTTTTCACAAAATACTTACAAGGATTAAGGTAGCCTATGTGATGCTCCATTTTCTTGCTTTAAAAAGATGGAAGGCAAAAAAAAAAAAAGGAAGTGTTGCAAAATAAAAGGAAATTCCACCCACACAATCCTGCAGCCTGCTGCAAAGAAGCACAGAAGCGTGCTGACGTCACGGATTCATGAATGGATGTAAATCGGGCTGTTTCGAGATTCGGCGGAGCCGGCTGGGGCTGTGCGCTGTGTGGCGAGGGGAGCAGGGGGGCAGCCAATCCGCGTGGGCACCGCCAGCCGCCTCCTGCCAGCGAAATCTGGGCACCGCACAGCCCGAGCCCACCGCCAAGCCGCCCGAATCGCAGGGCGCCCACCAGGCCCCGTGCTACGTGTGCGAGGCGGGGAGATGCCACCAAAAACGGTTTGCTCATAACCGAGGCCGCGGGGTAAAATGGCATCAGTGCTGCCATTCCACGGGAAGGACCGGGCGAGGACATCCTCTGCTGCCTCCAAGTCACCGCTCCTGCGAGTTTCTGCCCCTCCGTGCAGCTCGGATAACAACAGCAGATCAAATAACAGCCATCTGTTAGATGAATCAAATGTATTTAGTAATCAGAAAAGGAGTTTATTATCTCCCTGTTTGTTTTGAGGATTTCAAACCCTGGGAATTATTAAAATAACTAAATATAAGCGCGTACTGGAAGGAAGCCGCAGGGAGAACAATAGGAGGCTTGTATTTGATTAGCAATGCAAAAGCACCAACGAAATAAAAATAGGAGCACTAACAAAATCACACATTCAGCTCTCAAACATTCACAACAGCAGACAGACAGGCTCACAACGTCAGAAGCATTCAGAACCAAAAATCGGAGCGTGCACGGTTTGACACGCGCAGCTACGTAACAAATAGTGGGCACAACAGGGCGGTCATCCGCACAGCAGCCTACCAGCCATTTTCATTTCATTTTCATTTCTGTGCCAGTGCATATGCTTCGTTCTGCACACCAGATGCGAGGACACACTGCGTCACTTTGGACGCTCAAGTAGATGACGCTGTCCTGGTGGAGGCACACAAGGGCAGCTACAGTTAACTTGGATCTGGACAGGCAGAGCACAAGTTCTGCCTCATTTTGGTCTGTGAAATAATAGGGAAGGAGAGGAGAGCTGAGCATAACCAGGAATTATGGCCAAGGTTTGAAGAAAAACCTAGGCTGCACATTAAGCAGCTACACCACCTTGGTGTTTACCCCAGCTCATTGGTGTGATCTCTTGAGCTCCTAACCAATTTGTACCCTTCCAGATTATTAAGATCCAGAATATTGGTACTTTCACCACCCCTCTTCCCAGCAAGTAAGAAGCAATTAAGCCAAAAATCAGACGTCCCAAAACTTACTCTGTAGAGCAGAGCATCTTGAGAGAACATCTGAGACATTCCCACCTTTCCTTACGGAAAGTGGGTAACCTCCACAACTGAACTAGGGATGGATGTAACAACAAGGCAGATTTGGGTTTAGAAAACAAAGATTTTGTGCTACTTTAAAATCATGGATAGTAGCTTCTGTGGAGGGAGAAAGGCAGGATACAAAAGCCTTCCTGAAGGCTAACAGAGCCTTGCCTGCTGAGAATACCTATGTAAAATGTGCTTATGTGAGGTGATAGGTTGGTCACTGCGTGTGTTAGGACAATGGTTTATTTCATTAGCGTGTCTTTGGCTCAGCAGACAGCCAGGACAGTGCCAGCTGCTGGCCCATGCTAAGAGACCCCGGGTGGGACTCACAGGGCTCTACACCTGCCCGCAGCACATCGTCTCTTAGCAGCACCGCAGTGCGGGAGATGCAACCGCCCCAACCAAAGAGTTGCTGCTATGAATGTATTAGGATGCTCTGAATTTGAGTTTTGATTTGGGACTTTGGTTTTTGAATGGAGCTTTATAAAGCTGACCAAAGAAAATTAATGCAAATCTCGTTACCTACTTTCAAGATCAAAAAGAGCACACATGAACTTTTGCTGAGGAGATCCGAATAAGAAAGAACAAGAGCTAAAATTCACAGAAAGCAAATCATGAGGTTTCTACCTGGACAATGTACCTGCTACCAAAGGGAGAAGCAGAGCTGAAGGCAGAGTGACACATCTCCAGGGGATCACTTCATGCCATGGCCTTTCACCCAGCAGCACGTGGTCCCGTAGCTCAGAGGACCTGCCCTGACCTCCTGCCTTCCCTTTGCCTCCTGCTTATGGCTCACCTCATCACTGCAGTGCAAAAACAAGAGCTTCCAGATTTCAGTGGCACTTTTAAACAAACAGAAATGGGAATTACTTTCTTACCCTAAAAAAAAAAAAAAGGCAGGAGGGTGGGGGGGTAAATTCAGGATCTCAGGATCCAGAAGGGGAGCACAGTACCACATGCAAGAGGCGGAAGAAAAGGAGAAATGGTGCCACAGAACTAAAAACTCAGAGGAAAAAAATAGAATTTTCAGAGGTTTCCAAGGGTTAATTGCAATGACATTTAAAAAGCACCCACCAGGGACAGTAAGTGGGAACAAAACCCCAGGAAGACACCAGTAGAGGAAAAGAGCCTGCACATCTAAGTTAAGATTTTCTTTTCCATAGTGACTTGGGTCAGCGTACCAACACTCATTTTTGTCCTTGACTTAACAGATCAGGTTAAAATTTTCCAAATACAAGCAGCTGAATTTAATCCAAGATAACTACCTTAGCTCAGTAGGAAAAAGAAAAAACAGTCATTGGCCTAAAACTGATGGCTCCTTACAAGATTATGAAAGTAGCCAAGGAGCAGCATTAGAAAACAAGACGGCTACAACCAGTTTCATATTTTAGTAATGGACATTGCATACCACTTATGCATCAAAAGATCTAACTTCAGGTTGATCTGCGTTAGAATTTCCCCCCTTCTCATTCAGACAAGAACATTGGCAAAAGAAGGGAAATCTTTATGAAGCTTCAGATGCACAAACGTGACTATGTGTAAGTTCAGTTCAGTATTAAAGAGAAAAAGGAAAATAAAAATTAAAAAGAAATGTATAGAGTATGACAAGGGTGTAAGCTATTAAAAAAAAAAAGTTCATAAGGGAACATACCAGTGGTGGTGACACTTCACAGGTAGGAGGATTTCCAAAAGGATATTTGAGTAACTAAATAGGCCATTAGGAATCATAGCAGGCAAAGCCAGTGCTAATGGGTGCAAAAGGAAAGCTAGAAGCATTTAACAAATATCTATTCGCTATATTTGAAAAAGGCATGATAATTAAGCACTTTCAAGCCAATTAGTAAGTAATGGAGCGGTATACAGCATCTGCTAGGCATAACATTTCAAAGCCGGCACATCATATTAATTTGAGCCCGGTCCTAAAATAATCATTTAACAAGTTCTCCAATCCAATGACCTTCAATTTTAATAAACTGGAAAACTACTGAAATCGCAGAAGTCTGAGAACAACAATATTATGCCAATAGTCAAAAATAACATAAGCTTGCTATCTATAGGCCTTGGTAACTTGACGTAGATAAGGGGCAAAAATCTTAATTCAGCCTTTGACTGGAAAGGAAGGTTCTGCTGCACCAGACCAAGGGCCCATCCGTCCCGATGTCTCCACCCCCGATGGTGCCCAGTAACAGACACACAGGGAAGCAGGAAAATCAAAGCAAATGGCATCCTCCACTAAAAATCAGAAAATTAGAAACGAGATTCAAGTGACTCAAAGGCTAATCTCATAACTACATGGGCATGAGGCTGTTTATAAATCCACTCTGCACACATTTGAAGGTAACAAGAGGGACTCTGCTGTGAAAACTTCTACCTGCATGAATAAATAAGTAAAGTAAGGGAGCAAACGATTGTTGAACAGAGAGCCTAAGTATTTGCATAGATAAAATGTCCGCAGGGACATTTTATTGTCAAGTCCTGAAACCTGCATGATGTTTGATTCACTCCAACCCTGCAGGTATACATTCCCCTTCTGAAGGGCCTAAACTTCAGGGAAAGAGGGGGGGGTGACAGGAAGAAAGGAATTTTTTTTACTTAAACCGTCAGAAGATCTTCAGTCTCTTCAAGTCTCAGAGCCAAGTGCTGGGGGGCAAGGAGTAATGGAAGGAGGGAAAACTGCAGAGAGAAAAAGCCCAGAAGCGGGGCAAGGGCAACATCCCGTGATCACGCAAGCTGTGACTGGAGTCAGGGGCCCTGTTTACAAGCCCTGCTTTACAGGGGTCAGATCACAACAGGACAGCCTGTGGTTTCAGGCCCCGTTCCTGCCTCGCTGAGAATGAGCGTCCCCCAGCTGAGGGGCTACCTTTGGGGAAGGATGAAAGCAGGGTGCCCATTCCGGTGTCCCTGCTGCTACAGGTGCAACAGGGCTGCCCCTGGAACAAGCCTCGGGCCCTCTCAGAGCCGAAACGTCGGCACTCTGCTCACACAGCAGCAGCACTTGGAGCCACAAGGGAGCCTTCCAGGTCTGTTCAGAAATGAAAGCAGGGAGCTGGAGATGGCTGCAAACTCAGATATGCAATGCTCCAAGAAAGTCACCCACATCTTCAAAGTGTCTACCCAGAAACGTACAACTAAAGGGAAGGAAATGGGTTTATTTTTCCCCTTGGAGGTCATTTGCAGAAATCCTTGGCAGAGGCCCTGTGAGAACAGCAGATCTATTTGTTCAGGGAAACAGCCATAAAATAGTGATTCTCCCAGAGAATGTTTCAAAATGAAGTCTTCCATAACAATAATTAACATTAACAGAATTGCCAGCAGTAGGAAATGCTGCAAAAGTAATAAAATTAAGTATGTATAATTAACAGCTATAAGGGACACTTTCAAAGCTGAGTGAGCTACAGTCACCCTTCCTCTCCCACACTGAAAGCTGCGAAACACTGCTAGGAAAAAATCAGATCCGAGAACAAAGCCTCGGTATTAGTGCCACGTGGAAACAAAAGTCCTAATAATTTAAGTTATTCCCACAAAGAGGCACTGATCTGCCCATGCATAAATGGAAAGCTATTGAGGAATTAGTGAAACCATATGGGAGGTTCTGTTCAGAGGAAGAAAATCACCTGCACAAATATAGTAACAACTGCTGAGCAGCTGGTCTGTAGATAAGGATTTGGGGATAGAGAGGATCACAGACTGAGCACAAATTATAAACATCGAGTTGTCATAAACAAGGCACCTTTATTCAGTGACAGGAACACAACTTTGAGAGAATGGAAGACACCCTCATGGTCTGCTCAGTTGCGGTCAAGCCTGTGATAAGTCCATTTTGGGGCGAGGCTTGCCAAGAAGAGAACCCCGGATACAAGTACGAGAAAGGCCAGAGGGTTAATAAAGGGAGCAACAAGGGACGAGTAAGCTGAATGAGGTTGCTCAATGTGAACAAATTAAAAAGAGAAGATTGAGATATAAGGGTCTTTAGACATAGTAATGGTTTCTGCAGAACAGAAAAAAGGTTTCTGCAGAACAGAAAAAAAATATCCTCCACCTCTGTGGCAAGAAGGTGTAAAGGACTGAAATTGCAACAAGAGACGTTTACTTAAGTTGGAAGAAGCTTTCTATGTGGTAAATACAGCACTAACCTAAGTCTCATTGCCTCCTGTATTAGAGGGTAAATGAAAAAGGTCTCACAACAATTACCCTGCGATAATGACGATGCATTGAGGCAAAGGGTCAAGATGATCTTCTGGAACCTCTCAGGCCTCTTTTCCTATGAAGACAGTGAAATACTGAAAGCTTTGCAGCAAGACCAGAAGCTAAAAATTTAATCTGATCTTTTGCAGTATGATGTCTTGCTGAATTGAGTCCTTCCAGTCTTGCTACTGTTATACAACCTCTTTGAGGAATATTACTCAGATTTATAGAAAAAAGTTGAAAGCCCATTAAGACAGCAGAATTTAAGCATTTGTAACTTAATGACTGCCAGAATAAGGCACTATTTCTAGTATTAATAGTTCTCTGTAGTTTTGTGATCGTTAGTTTTGTTAAATTAGTTTTGTGAAAGTTCCTTTGAGAACAGTTGATCAGCCCTATGCAAATATTCTTAAGACACATAAAACCTGCTCAGCATCTTCCTCCTGGACTAATAGTTTTTTTTGTTAGAGCTTGCTGTTGTGGGGGCTTTTTTGTGCCTCTTTCCCAAGACATTTCTTCTGTTCCTCTGCTGCTAGCCATAGTCCCCAGGATTTGCCCCTCTTGGTTTGTCTAAGGAATAAGCACAGAATTATTCACTTTACAAAGAGTGATGACAACACCTTAACCATTTCAAATCATGTTTCACAGATTTTTGGTCCAGAATATTTAGATGAAGAGCATTAAACTCGTCAGCAGCCATGATTCTGATCCTTGTTTTCAAGAGCAGTGCTGGACAATGCAGAACCATGTGTATTGCCTCAAAGCAGGGCCTTCTCAGGAGATGATGCGTGGCATACCAAATACTTGCTTTATGAATTAAGTCACAGAGCTGTCCGTTAGAGACAGCCAAAAATTACACAACATTAACCAACTCTTCTGGGCACAGAAGAGTTCGCCAATGTCCTAATATTCCAGCTAAACCAAACCATCAGCTTTGTATTGCAGAAAATTTTGCTCATCTTGGGAAAATAAGCACTGCCTTTGTAAATACAGGCAATGGCTAAGAGAAAGAACTACAGCCCTGCATGAAACATGGTAGCTGAAGCATTAACCGCGGGGTCTTCCAGGACAGTTATTTCACAACAGCATATAAAACCTATAGTTCTGCACAAGCAGAGTAAAAACGGTGACTGCACTTTCCCTTCAAGCTGAGAGATGCAAAGAACAGAAAATGTGTATCCTTTTCATAAAGGATGTATCATATTGTTGGGATAAAAACAAACAAAAAAACAGTAACAGACTACATGATTTGTAGCTTGCCTGGTTGACTTACTATTATCTGCATGAAGTATCTACTTATGAGAAACTTCATAGAAATGTAAAGAAAATTTAAAGAAAAACATTGTCAGTCTCCTTGAGGCTATAGTTAAAAGACAAGAATAAATGATTTATCTGCTAGTATTTGTAAAGAAAGCACTTAATTTTTTTTGGACAATATTCCTCAAAACTTAATTCCCAAAGATTACAGAACAATTATACAATTTGCTCCTTTTCAGGGTTCTTCACATATCCCTATGCTCACAATTGAAATGTCAAATACTCTCCTTTAATAAAAATAAAATACAATGAAAATTTGACTAATGCAATTTCCCTGAAATTACTAATTGTATGTGCTTTCAAAAGTGTTTTTAACTTGGTTAGCAGAAGTCAAACAAAGTATATTTCTGACAGTAATCACAAAAGGGAATAAAAATAATCTGAATACCATCACAGACAAATATATCAAGCGCTTCCCACTTTAAAAGCAAAGGCCATTTTTAAGTGAGCACTTACAGAGCAGCCCTGGTAATAACAGTTTTACAATTTAGTTTTTTAATATAGAGAATAGATATAGTTAAGCTAAAAAAACTGCATTCATGACAGATTCAAGAGATGACATTCTTAAACAAGTATCGTGCTAACATAGAAGGCAATACACATTACAGAAAAGTATCACAAGCTCACACAGATGCATTAAATTAGAGAATATGAGAAGAACTTTCTGCCATTTTTTTCAAGTTTCAAAAGCGATAGCAAAAATTTGGTTTGCAGACAGAGGGGGGAAAATAGGACACCTGAACACCAAATAACAGCTCTGATGAGCTAGTCTAACCCCTCATGCAACGCAGACCGACACAACGCACGACCTGCAGCCACAAGCTTAACTTGTGCTAAAATTACACTGTTTATAATTGGAAGACAGGTAATGTCAATTTCAAAGCTCAAAACAACAAGAATTTATGAAATCAAGGGCCTCTTTTTTTGTCATCTTAATGCTCCCAACCCTGTGTCCTAACCAGTGTTTTAATCACATCCCAAATCCATTTTGCACGTCTGGCGACTCCTCATGAAACAAAGATGTGATCAGCCGACAGGATCAGCCTGCCTGCGACTGGCCTCCCCACCAGCCAGAGCTCTTTACCAAATCTGTACACACCTTTGCTGCACAGGTTGCTCCCTGTAGAAAAATGCCAAGTTTTCTTAAAATATGAACCAGAACATCTTCAGCAAAGGAAATTCAAAGAGACCGGGTCAGTCAGACTAGGAGGTATCAGCACACAGCCTTCCCTGCCAGCTGTGCTTTGTTTCCAGGCATCCCTTTTGCCCTCATGGTCTCTGCTTCCCAGTCCTAGCTCAGTCTCCCTGCCTCAGGCTACTGGCTGCTGCCTGCACCGCTCGCTCCTTCCTCCTCCCCTGCCCTGCTCAGCCTCCCAGAGTCTCGCTCCGAGCTGAAACTGGCTGGACCCAGACATTAGTTACCTCCTCCGACAGGCAGGCTCTGCCTCCTCAGACAGCACAGCTGTGAGCAGAGGAACAAAATGGACAAATGCTGTTTACTGCCGAAATGCCAAACTGATTTAGTGAATCTGCTTCACTGCAACCAAACCATAATCGTGAGATGGCTAAAAAAAAGTCCCTGATCACTACCTTAAACATTTGACATTATTTTAGAGATGATGAACAGCTGCTTGAAAATAAACAAATAGCTAAAAACCTATAATTCTAGAATTATTTAGCCTATAACCTGCTACAACTTCAATGTGAACCACTATTCTTTGCAGTTGCTGGAACTTCCCTGGTCTCTCTACTCACACTAAAACGGTGTAGGATCCTATGTGGAAATCTGCTTTCTCCAAAAAGCAGCCGGTTACCACAGCAAGTACAATGAAAGAGTACTTAAAACAATTAAATATATATATATATATGAATTGTCCCCTCACAACATCAATAAATTTGACTGAATAGATATAAAAGCTCTCGGAGTTCAAGTTACATTTGAAAAATCTGAAAACTTTATGATTAAATTCAATCCAGGCTATGGAAATACTCCTTTGGCACTCTTGCTTCCTGGTCACTCACAAGTTGCATCTGAACTGGACTTGCATCAGATGTCCTGCAACTGAGCCATTACAAGTGAGCACACTTAGCAGTGAAATGGCTGTGGACATAATATGAAACAAGATGGTATAGAATTTACCTAATCCCTACCTTTGGAAAGCAAAGAACATCTAAAACGTAAGGATAACTGCAGGAGTGACTGCTCTTTTGTTTCATGCCGCCTCAAGTTTCTGACTAGTTACTACAGTTCAAGCATAAACAACTGCTGATACCTGATCATTTTTCCAGATGCACTGAAAGCCCATGTCCTCTTGGCTTACTGCACATGTGCCTCCTCTTCAAGTCAGATAAATCAAGCTGCTCTCTGAAGTTGCACCATGAGTAATGTTCAAGACAGTCCAGCACTGAATTCTTTTCTCTAGAAAGAAAAGCAGTAAGAAAACTCAGAATCCTATTGAACAAAAACTTATTTAAATAAATGTTCCTAAGATCCATCTGAAACATCCTATTAGTGTATCCTGATGTTGCATAGTACATTTAAATGCAGCAGAAAACATCCAAAATAAAGTATGCACTTTCAAAAAGAAGGATGGAACCTAGGAGCAGAAAGACACCTCATAACATTTAGCACATCCTTTCTCAGCACAGGCGTACACTTTATAATCCTTTTACAGTACAATTTTATTTTAAATTAAGCAAGCAGCTCCCATAAAAGAGCTCACAGATTTCCATATTAAATGCATATATATATATATGCTATTCTGGATTGGACTCCATTTTAAAATAACATTTCCAGATAATTTATTAATGATTTTTTCCACTTAATTTTATACTAACACTCCAAGTTACTTCCCTAATTTTAAGCAAATTTTAGGAAAAGCTTAAGCTATTACAGTCTTCCAACATAGATTACAACTCCTCATACCATTGTTTCTCTGGCTGTCACAAACACACAAGCAAAGAGACTGTAACAGATTTTGAGAATTCCAGGCCTGAGCCTACTGTATATTCTTCCCATCCCCCATAAGATTGCAAGTCTTAGTGTGGTTCTTCATATAATTAGAAATAATCAACACCTTAAAACTACAGAACTGGCTGATACTAGCCTGCAATCTGAAAAGTGAAGTAGATCGTATTAAAAAGAGCTTTAGCTCTACCTGCAGACATTGTTTTTCTTAGATCCTGAATCACCACAGACACAACAACATTACTACAACACTGACAGCGGGATTCAGTAATGCCAGCACAACTAATTCCTTATATTCACTGTTTTTGTGGCAAATTAAACAGCAAAGGCAATTCCACACTCCCAACAAGAAAGCTTGTGAATTCAAGGTTAAGCTACATTCAAGGCTATTATTTGGTCTCTTGAAAGCAGGATGACGACAACAGCAGTACACACGCACAGGAGTCCCAACCTGCCATCACTGTTGACCTGTACCAGCCCTGTTTAAAAATCATTTATTAGCACAGTAATCCCCACCATCCTGCAGGCAATGCACCGACGCTGGCCCTAAGAGATGCACAGCTGCAGTACATGGGTTCAGCCGTTCCCATCCCTCCACCAGCAGCAGCAGGTGACTCTCCCGGCGCTCTGAAGCCGTGCTACAGCTCTGCTTTCACACTGTGTTATTTGAGGCGATGCTCCTGGAGGACTTCTCCCGCCTCGCTCAGCAGTTTGTAAAGAAAAATAAAGCCTCCAAATCAGCGAAGCTCTGCTGTACCTTCTCAAGTGGAAACGACTGGTCATTGGCACGAGCGGTGTTCTTGTAGGGGCTGGTGCCCACACAGCTGCACAGAAGCATCGGCTGGCACCAGGACCGTGCCACACGGACATGTCCTGAGAGCCAGGTGGGGACACAACAAGAGCAAGAGCACCAAAGAGACAGCATCCAAGCTCCTTAGAAGTGCGGGCAGCTGACCATGGCAAAGCAGGACAACATCTATACACCTTGCTACAGACCAGGCCAAGCAGCTAGCAAAAAAAATAAAAATAGAAATAGGGATGCACGCTACACAGGTATACAGTCTAATTCCTAATTAGCGCACTGCTGTTAATAATTCCTTCCAAAAGAGGTAAGGAATGACAGAGCATCACATTTGAACAGGTTTATTAGATAATTTTTAGAGTTTAAACCTTTTTATGTATTAAAATATAGATGGTTATCTTTATTTACAAAAAAAAATATATCATTTCGTGATTTCATGGAATCAAGGAAAAAAGTCCCAAAAGCTGGCAATCACAATTTTTACCACAGTTTTAAAGACAGGAATCGTGGACATAGATATGTATGTGCATACACACCCCAAAAATGTATTTTCTTGCTTAAGAAAAAAACACTTAAGTAGATGCTACAGATGAAACAATAATGCATAATTGAGAATCAGAAACATACAAAATCAGGAAAGACTGCATTTGATTACAGTACAGCTAAAACAGCACGTTAAATTGGAGATGTTCTTTAAAAACACTGGGCTGAAGATGCCTGAAGCTGGAAGAATGCCACTGGAATATATTATTGAATTTCACATGAAAATTACAGCTAAGATTATAAACCATCATTTTATAACTGCTAGCAAAGGAATTGTCAGTACCCTAGAGGACACAAGATTTTGGGGGCCTGAGGACTTTCACCACCAGATGAGTTTTGTTCTTCCTGCACGTGTATTTACTACAGCTTTGTAGAGTGTTCTATCAGCTGTAACACGTTGCCTGCCAGGTTTAACTTGAAAGATTTTATGCACCTGCAAGCCAACATATGAAACAAGACATTATCACAGATTTAAACTCTTAACAATCTATAAATGCACTTACGCCCTTGGTAAAAAAATGTTATTTTTGTTGTAGAACAAATACAAAACCAATTATATGTAATATAGAGAATCATACACGCCGGAAACAAATTACAGAACATGGTGGTTAGATTTTTCGCATTTAGGATAACTGTCACAGACCCAAATATTTCTTCCAATCTGCTCTTTCTCATCCTAACAAAATGCCAGCAGAATTCTGAGTATTTGGTTCAAACACCATCCCTTGCAGATGTATTTTGTTTAAAAAACTGAACAAACAAAACATTATTTGCTCTGAAATTCTCCTGCTTGAGGTGAAAGCCGAGCTGTGACTGTTAGCGTTGTTCTCAGATCTCAGATTTCGTTTCCCGTGTTCAGCTTAAGATCTGCTCAAGATGCTGCCCACTACCTTACCTTGGCTTTATACTCTCATGACCATATCTAGTTCAAAATAAAATATTTCATGCAAAATACATACTTGCAGGGAAGACTGCACAAACAGCTGAAAATAGCAACTGGGGCCAATTTCTTCAGAGACTAAACTTTGTCCCCAGCCTGGTTACTCTCCCTGGATTGGTATTGTTCTTGTACAACACCCAGGCCTTGAAGCCTTGGGAAGTTCCTGTCCCAACTCAGCGAGGTGGGAGGGTTTGTTGTTTTAACTGCTGGCTGATAACAGCTTATCAGTAAGTTTTCAAAAGGTTAAACAACACATTTGCATGGCAAAAATAAATAAATAAATAAACACAGAAAGCACAAGGAAAATGTTGAATTCATGTTCTCCCTCCTGCTGCTGGGTCCCTCCAGCAGGAGCCAAACACCGATACACCATGACCTACAGTGCCATCCAGCAAAGAAAGATGAACCAAAGTCCTGTTCAGAGAACCCATAACTGCAAATACCTTTGAAAGCCAGTGAGAAAGCAACAAAAACACTTTCTTTCAAAGCAGGAACGAGCTTTGCCTGCTACATTCACGCTGTCTGACACACAGGGTGGAAGAAACTAACCCAAAATCTTTAAGTTTAGTCTTTAAATACAGGGCAATTTTATCCCTGTTGCCAAATTTATAACAATGCTACGACAACTCACTGGGAAACAGAAACAAAATCTAGTCCTCAGTTAAGGCCTGCTATGATCTTTGATTTCTATCCCAAGCAAGCTACCGAACCGTAAAGGGCGGATGCAACTTTAAACCAGGGAAGAAAAATAAAACAAGTTACAGACTTATTACTAATTCATCCTGGCTGAAGCCACATACCAGCAGCTGCTGCCTCTCTCAATTAACAGCAAACATTGAGCAGCATTGTCATTTAACGGTGTTGACTGCCTGCTGCCCTGTCCGCTGTCACATTTTCAAAGCATTCTGGCACAATTTAAATTAACAACATTAATAAACAAAGCTTAGTTTAGCCGCTGACGTATCAGCAGAGTTCACCACAGGGAAGTACTTCACTCACTTCATACGTTCACTAGGTGTCTGGCAATAACTGAATCCCGAAGATGGGAAGTGCCACCGAAACAGCACTCGTAACCGAGCAGCCCACAGGGCTTACACAGAGGTCTGAGCACAAGTGCAAAAAGAGACAGGAGTACATTCAGGAGTGCAGCTCTCTTCATAACCAAACACCAGAAAGGTGAAACAAAAGGGGAAAAACACAAGGAGAGTGCACATTCAGCCTCTGTTGCTGAAGATCTGTCAAAAAAACAGATGCGGAAAATCAGCCCTGTGCTGTGATTTCTCATGACCCCTTCTACACACCAGGAAGTCCAACATGCCCACAGCACCACTTCCCCTTCCTACACCTTGTGCCCACAGCCACGCAGCCTCTCGCACCTGCTGGCAAAGCAAATAATTACACAAACAATGCAATCAGAGCAAGCAACTGGAAACGATGCACTTCTCCCACGATGCCTCCGCAGGGACTTCAGTGGCCTGCTTGCTCTGTGGGGTCAAGTCTGCTGGAAGCCACTTAGGTACAAGCAGATATACAGACTTTGTATTCCATTTACAAGATGTGTTCCCAGCAAATCAGCAGGCAGTGGCACCTCGGAGGCTCTTCCATGAGCTGATTGCCAACTGGGCCAAGGCCAATGTGTGACCTGAGGAAGTGAGGGGATGCTGAGCCAGCCGAACTGGACTGCAAGGTCCATGCTGGCAACGTAGATACTACGTGAAAAGAACAAGCAGCTTCTGTACAGCACTCATTACCGTAAAAGCTAGAATAACACCATTCAAATCAATATTTATATTGGAAAAAACACTTATCTTGGAGGTAGCGAACCTTTGTACTAGCCTTTCTGCACAGGCAGCTGCATTGTAAGCATGGGAACTCCCTGAAGAGATGCTCTGAGAGACCTGTCAAACGTACAAGAGAACAGCTTTGCAAACAGGCAGGTAAAAGCAGGCTTGGGATCCATCGAGCACTTTGAGCTTCTGCAAGCATACACCTTGTTGTTTTCCTCAGTTGGCTGGAAGTCCCCTCATTTCCTCAGGTCTCACATCCATACCCAGTGCACCTCTATATATCCAGCTCGGTTTGTTAGGAGGTCTAATTCCCGCCAGATTCCTCCGCCACCTTTGTGCTGATGGTGTCTGAGGTCTTCAGATATATTAAGTGACATGACTAATACCTGCCATCTGTACATTGTTACCTTCTCCCTCTCCTCTCCTGGAGAAGAGTCATCAGTGAAGTGCTTGTTCTACTCTATCTATTTTAGGAGCGTGGGTTTTTAGCATCCATGCAGCACCGTTTCAAGCTAAAAAAGGTAAATCAGAGAAGTAGACTATGCTTCTGCAGGGAAGACTGAACACTTGTGACATCTCTTGGTTCCTGTAAAAGCCTCTGCCTAGGTTCAGAGACAACCCTCTCTTCTGCAGAAGTTTTATTCCCTTCTAGTGTGCCCAAAAAACAGAGAACCACTGCCCAGATTTGCCCCCAGGCCACAGAGCAGCCCGCAGATAAGATCCAAGCCTCTGAAGGTACCTGACTGCTCTCTACAAAACCAAGCCAGTCAACACAGCTTGCAGTGCCAGCAGATAATATGCTGCACCATTGTGTTTCCTGGTCGGAGGAGTAAGGAGCTCCTACACAATTACACCACCTCGCTGTAATTAGACTGCTAAAAGCACATGAAGGTACAAATAACTGAGGCCAGATCTCTGCTCATCAGAGTGGGATGGAAGCTTCCAACTCAAAGGAATATTAAATATTACTTAACCTGATGGCTTCTCACCATTTAAGGAAAAAAATGGAAAAGGAAAGATGGGCTGTAAAGGAGAGAGGCCAGTGGAAGGTAACTGTATACATTTCTTGCAGGAGCTGTGTCAAAGTATGAAGGAAAAAAAAAAGACATTGCACCGTAGGAGGCTGAAAGGCTTGAGTCTCTGGCCCCCACCATGTTTATTGTGCAAAGCAGCCGATTCATAGTAAGCATGGTTCTGCTGCTGAACTACATACACCTTCTTTGATTTCTACGTGACACGAAGTGAAAACCTAAGTATAAAAATAAAATAGGAGAAAAAGAGCAGAGATCTTTGTACCTGGCACAACGCAGCAGCACAACGGCTAGCAACGTACGCAGAACTCTAAAGCCAATACCTCGATTTCACAGCCTGGACAGTTTGGCACAGTGCTGGGGATAACAGCCCTGAGAACACAACTGTTGCACTGCACCTTACCAAAGTGCTGCTCGTCCCCAGTTAAGGGCACCGCGTTACCTGCTAAGAACACAGTGAAACTCTAGAAGCAGGGAATGAAGATGCATGCAGAAATACTGAACAAAATGAATCCACAGAGGCCAGTGAGCAGAAAAGGGACCCAACAAGAACTCTTCCTCTAGCAACACTTCTCCTAAAAGAAGGAATCATTTTCTCCCTGTGCGATTTGCCTTGCAAATAAAATCCATCAGTAAGGATCACCCTTTCCCCATCATTTCCTTGAGTTACTCCCATCCCGCTAAAGAGTAGGCTCAGACTGGTTAAATGAACTTGTGAGGGAAGAAGAGTTGCTGATTAGTGTTTCCTAATGACTAAAATGGCTTATCCTAAAAACAAAATGAATGCGTTCCCTGACAACTACAGAGATCTCTACCTCCACTTTTCTTCCTTTTTTTTGCTTTTACCTCCCCCAGACTGTAACCTGATCACCATTACCTGCTTCTTTCAGCTCTGTTGTCAAAGAGCAGCCCATTTCCATTCCCTACTTATACCTTCTGCACCTCAAACTTAGTTATTTTTCCTGTTCTTATATCCACTTACCAAAATTCATACAACTGCCTCTCTCTCCTCTGCCATCACCAGGAGCACACCCAGTCGTCCTCCCAGTCTCCAACCCGAAAGAGAAAAGCCAGCTTCACTGAAGTCAAAGGCTCAGTCAGCCCCAGCTTCCACCCCAGCTGCGTGACTGTATTTTATTACAATTATTTCTGTTCCCCCCCCAAGCAGCAAATGGGAGAGCATCAGAAGAAGAGCAGGAAGCCGTGTGCCTGGCTTTCCTAACTCCTACAGCTGAACACAGAGGCAGGCTATGAAGTAACAAGCTACAAATGCCGCTGGGCATAGTGAAAGCTGTCCGGCCTTTGGAAATCCTCCACGCAACAAGGCAGGTCTTTAACAAGTACAGGTATGCTCTTTTAAAAGTAGTAACATGTTTTGAAGCACATACACTGGTATTTTCATATTTTTCACTCTCCTCAAGGTTGGGCATATATTTTGGAAAGTGACCACGAGTTTCAGAAGCAGGTTCAACATGTAGTTTCCTTTTCTCCTGAGGTAGCGAAAAAAAAAATGAAGAAACAGAAACCCACAGCAAAACCACAATTAACCTACAAAGACAAAATTAAGCATTGCAAGCACACCCACATCAGAAGTTTCTTTTTCTCTGCAATTAGCTGCTGGCAACAAACTCACAAACCCAGACAGCATCCCTGGCTCTTCCACACCCACCTTACATCGGGGTGTACTACTGCCAGCACAAAAGGACCCCCAGTTGCACTGCTGGACACTGTGAATTTTCAGCTTCCCAAAAGCTGATGCGACACGGTGCTTCTCCCTACTGAACAGCAACCTCTGCAGGCCTCTGGAGAAAGAGGCCAAGTACTGAATAAGATACAGATAACAACCAAACCGCGGGTGTGCCACGCTGCTCGAGTGGCAGAAAACATTAAAGATTTATATTGACAGATTATGATACAGTTCTATTGTAATAGCAATCTCCTGTGAGACGATCACGCTATTTTCTCAAGAGAAACTTTCAATATTAAGATAAATGGCATTCAGCATATTAAACAGTCATCCCATATCTTATCAGACACCGGTTAAGGATGTTGCCCTCATGCAGAAGAGGACATATTCCAAGGAAGCAGCTCATCAACCAACTCACAACACACCTCCAGGGGGCTTGGCCTCAGTCATACCCCGTGACGTGCAAGCACAGGGAGGATCCGTCCTCACCGGGATGAAGGTGACCAGGGTTACTCACCGATCAGGACTCAGAAGAAATCAAATACACTAATTAGCTTGAGCTAGGGAAACCCGTAGCTATGCAACGCCTTCTTGCAGCACTTCTTGGGCAATCAATAAAGCTAATAGCCACCACCAGAGCTGTATTTTACATCTTATTTCTCACCGAAGAGCCAAAAGGAAGTCTCCCTGCATCTCCAGCTGACAATAGCAGCGATAGCTCCATTCTTCCAGGACAGAACAGGCTGTAAATATTGGCTGAAAACGCTTATTCCCGCTGGGGACTGGTAACTGTCTTTAATTGTTGGCAGCAGTTGGGGGCTGGGGGAGCCTCTCTTCTGCCAAACAGCAAACAAAACAAATGGAAAATGACTGCACCTTGCACATAGTGCAGTACCTGAACCCACGTTGCCTTGAAGGGGCCATGTTGTAACACCCATGGGATTCCTGTGCTTGCATTTAAGCTGAAGAAAACGGGTTGAACAAGAAAAATATATTTTAAAACAACTCTACACAACTCCTGAAGGTAATTAAATGCAAAATGGCTGAAAAGGTGCTCTGTCCTTTGTGCTTCAGATCCAAGGGTAAGGCTGTGCCACACCAGCGTACATTACCAGAACAAATGCAGCCAGCCAGCCACAGGCCTGTGGACCTGCACGTGGACAGTGATGCTCGTTAGCACTTCTCTTTCAGTTTTACATCGATTGAGTTCACTCCAGAAATACAATCCTAGCATGCTAGGAAGGTATTTCTGACTGAGCAGAGGTAATAAAATGCACACCATGAACAGGAAATACATTTGCAGAGCGTTGTTTAACATCAGCCACGTCAATGTGGTCTGTCAAACATTTTTCCCCATTCCCTTCCAGCAGATAACGTTCAGGAGTTTCTTTAGCTTTTCATAAGAAATTTTTCACATCAGCTGATCAATATAAAGCAATTTGTGGAAAAAAAACAATAGTTTATGTTCTATTATGAGACATCTGTTTTACTCCTACCAAATAACCGCGGAAGCTGGGTTGCAAACCCAAAGGTTGAAGCTACACGTTGACATCAATTTGCTTTTTGTCCCCGAAGGACTAATAAAGTAGGCAAGGGAACATCCAAAAAGGAGGAGATTTCTGTCTGAAACATAAGTACGAAATAATCCTTGAGAAACTGTCCTGTTTGTCTTCTGAATAACTGCTACCCATTGCACAGGAAGATGGCGAGCTCAGTTTGTGACCCAGTGAACTTTAAGGCTGAAGAGAAGGAGAGCAATTGCAGATGGCCTTTGATATCAAGGTCTCTGCTCTTGCATCTTCAGTATCTACTCCGTCGCTCCAGGCAATCACTTGCTCTCACAGGATTCCCAGAAAGACCAAATTCTACTTTAGAGGTTAAACACAGCTCAGGTAATGCTTCCAAGATGTTGTTTTTGAGATGAAACACAAAGCAATCAGAATGATGTGGCTTTTTTTCTTGTGCCAAGTGCCCAAGGTAACAAAGGTAATAAAGATAAAGGCACAAAAGACTTTGCAGACAGTAGGTACCTGATACAGGTATGATTTTCTAGTTTGGCTTTTGCGAATATCATCATCTGGGATGACACAAAGGACAATTTTCTTTAGATGATTAGAAGAGCCAGCTGAGAACACTTAATGCTCACTTCTGCCTCCCCTTTGGGCTTGCCTTGTATCTTCTGTGTAAGCAATGGGTTGATCAAACTTCTTCCTGCCCACATGCATCGTTGGGAGGCAGTACAGAAATAGTCTCTAAATAGTTCAAAAGCTAGTGCATTGTACAGGTAACGACTCTCAGCTGCACAGGACCATACATATTTTGAGAACCACAAAAACTAACCCCAATGCCAAAAATTGTCCCTTTTTGCAAGGATTCTGACACATCAACAGTCTGCATCAACAGTGTTGCAGTGAGAAGCTTGAAGAAACTTCTCACACAAACCCGCCCATCTTCCGATCTCCTGGTCCTTGAATAAGCTGTTCAGAAATACTACTTCTATTGCAGCATCATACAATCAAATGTCCTTCTCCTGCCATGTCTTGGGATATTATGCCTTAAGGAAAGGAGGTGAGAAAGGTATGTTGAAAAGTACTTGATGTCACTTCTAGAGTTTCTAAGCTGCTGTGGCTTTTCTGCTGCCAACATCAGGGAAACAATGCCACCGGATCGCAGTAGGTCTCCTGTACAGCCCATGTAGCATGATACGGTGGTACTGGAGTGGAGAGAAATGACTGAATGGCTCAAGTGTCAGGCTTGATAACAGAGAAGAATCCTTTCCTGACAGACATGCAGGTCAGAAGAACATGTATTCCTTTGACCTACCCTCCTTACTGCAAATTCACCTACAGTTTGCCTTATTTATGTATTTTAAGGACCAGAAAGAGTGAAAATAATTCCTAATCCACTTACGTGCTTTGGCATCACTAGCCTAATTTCTGTTTCCACTGGTAACTGCTACTTAAACTCCTTGCAGTTCTGCCTTTTGGTACATGTGGACTTTTCCCTCTAACTAGAGAGAGTGAGAGCTGACACTTCGCTCACCCTTTTTCCCCCCTCTTGTTGAAACCTTATTTCCACTGCTCTAATAGTTCTTGACTTAACTGGGACAAGGAAAATTATTCTGGGCTCCTCTGTCCTAGCAGTAAGGCTATTCCATATCAACTATCCAGAGCACTGAAAAGTCAGACTGAAGCCCCAGGCAACCACTCTAGCACTCCCTTAAATTCATGCTTTAATATAATTGTCCATTTTTACTGGATATGTCTATTGCCATTGCATACTGCTATGTATATATGCTTTCTTTTTGCACAGAAATACTTCCGTAAACAAAATTTAGAGAATTCTTTTCACTGCTATGCACAGAATTTCATTTAACAGCATTCTTCCCAAGTCATCCCAATAAGCTAAATTTCTATCCAACACTAAAACTATAGCTATTTCATAAGCAACATGTTGGTTTTTCATCTGTTTAAGCGATATGCTGAAGCATTCATAATACTTCAGAAGTCTTAGCAATTTGTACATACATCAAAACATAGAATCATACCTGTTGGTTTTGGCATACAATCAGACTTCCAAAGGCTGGTGACACTGCTGCTTCCTCAGCCTCTGTTTTAATCTAGGCTAGACTTCCAACCCTCCCCAACAAGGAGTGGGGGGGGGGGAAGAATTTTTAAGTAGTCTCAAACTCTGACCTTAACTTTGCATCATCCAATGTTCAACATCAATACCACTACACCAACACATTTTTATTCTTCTGAGGGACGCAAAGTGTTTCTGTACGATCCTATTTTTCACAGCAATGAAAAAGAGAATTTGGTTTGCCTCATCCATAGCAGTTTGCAAATTACAGCACGTGTACCACCAAAGATACAAGCTCTTTTCAGAGCAAAATAAAGTGAAAACCTGTAGCAGCATAAGTCACAACTCCACTACTGAGCTTTGTCACTTCTGGTGCTGAAGCAGCAAAGCGAAGCTCTCTTTGGTATACTGTGAGAAAGGAAATTACCTGCAGTTTTCAGATGGCACTTCCCATGAACTGCCAGTCATTCCAGCTGCAAGAGACAGCATGACAGGTAAATCATTGGTACTTTCTGTAAGAAAAAAAGCCTCCAGAAAAGCCTTTCCTTTGAGTTGCGTTAGCTGTTTTCTAACTTTTCCATCAGGCCAAACCTGGCTGGTTTCAACTTCCAAGTGCGTACCCAAAACAAGCCACCACGATTTGAGTTCACCACTATGTTATACTGTCCAGGTTGTACTGTACTGTACAATGCTTCTCCAGGACAAGCTCATTTTGCAGTCTGCACTTTACCCATCCTGAGACTGGAAACAGAGAGCTGGCTGAGGGCTGCTATCAGTACAGGGTAAAGCAAATAAAGATACCAGTAAAATCATTTTTTGGATAAGTCAGCCAGTGCAAACACAGCTGTCTAGGAAATAGAGTAGAGAAGCAGGAATGGACCAAAGCATAACTAGGTAGGAGTTTTGTTAGGCCTGAAACTAAACAGAGAATACAACATCCTCTGCTACTGCTGCAACGTTCCGCCAAGCAAACATTAAGCCATCCCCTCCTTAACCGCCACCTCAGTTAAAACACAACCAGGTTACGAGCACACCGCTCAGTCCTTCAGATGCGACGCAGACTACAAAACAGCAGCACACACACAACCAGTTTTCACATAGGAAACTGTGGACGCTCAGGTTTCCACCTCCTCCCCTCAGAGGCCACAGCTAAAACTGACCGTGCAAATGCACCTGCAGGGCTCCCAGCTCCCGCAGTAGCCGCAGCAGCACAGAGCACCACTTCCATGCCTGCTGCTAGCAGGTACCTCAGTTTGCATGCAGATCACCATCATCAACTAATGAACTAGTCCCCTGCACCACGAGCTGCCAAATTCATCATGTCCTCCACAAAGACACCTCAGGAAGAACAAATTTGCTGCCCTTGCTGCAATACAGACCAGGTGAGCGTAACTTAAACTCACAGGACTTGCAGCTGAAGCTCTCTCCAGCCTTCCTTGCCATTAGCAAACACACAATGAAACAAATTGGTAGATCCACTGGAGCAGCAAGCAGTTTTGTTTTGGTTTTATTTATCTTTTTTAATCTTAGCATTATTCTTTCAAGAAGTTTATGGGAGAACTCATCACTCCTCACTGTCGTGGAAAATTACAACTCTTGCAAAAAAAGGTGCACAGCTGTAGTTCGTTGTAAAGGTATATACACAGCATTAAGGTTTAAACCCTCTAGTTTATTGCAGACCTCTTCCGATCCACGTATGCGTATCACTGCCACAGCTCTGTCCAAATCCCAGTGCTCCTGATTTCAGACAGCTCTGCTCAGATCCAGGACAGCTGGTTTTCTGGGGGTGCAACCACACTCTAGGTGACGCGTGTGACAAAGCTTCACATAAGGAGCACAGCACCTGTTTAGAGCCACTGGCTCAAAATGTCTGTGACAGAGTGCTTGAAAGAGAACAAAAACTTGAAACCAAGAAGTGTGCTGGTGGATGAAATAGCAGCTGAGATTGCCTGCACTTGTCTTCACAGGCTGTGACTTTAATTGCAGCGTAATACTGGAGAACATTGTAACAATTTTAGAAAGCCCGATATCAACTTCATTTATTTTGACAAAGCCTTTCTCTGCCCTCATCTTCGCTGACTACACATGTCAGAGGAAGGTCAAAAGAGCTTAATTTTCTTTTACACTGTACAAAAAGGCATTGAAGAACAGCCAGTAAATTTAGCTCTTTTCATTTTCACTATGACTTAAGAACAGAAGGAAATGATTATCATCACATGGACTCCAGCATAACCTGGCTTCCTTTTATCAAGGTTGCTTAAATTAAAAGATAAAACCAGAGCTCCCTTTCGCCTGAGATTAAAAAGATGCATCAACTCAAAGACAGCATTTAGATTTCAAGGAAAAATAAATTGTGGTAACTCATCTGAGCTGAAGGCTTGAGCACCTTTCCAAACGCAGCTATTTCTATACTACCAATACTGCAATACTCACGCACCAGAGAATGGAGACAGAGCCAGGTGCTAGATAAACTAAGTACAAATTTATTGTGAACCTTATCAGTAATACTGAGCTCCTCCTTTACTCAGTGGCACTGATCAAACATGTTAGTTTAATAGAGATGTAACTCTGTTTCAAGAGGGCAAGTGCAAAGTGCTGGAGGAACAGTATTTTCTTATTTGGTAAGACAACATGCAGACAAATAATGCTACCTGGCACAATTACAGTGAAATGAGTGCTGCACCTCTCCTGTATCTATGTAGCTAATCATGATCATAATGTAATCAAATCAAAAATGTAATTATTTAAAGCCATCCAATATATAAGTGTAGGAAAAATATACCTTAAAAACAGAACTGTTATATTCAGGAAGCTAGAAAAAAAAACAACACAAGAATCCTAATACTTCCTTCTCGTCTCCAACACGAGGAAAGTCGTTCACAGTTATTGCCTAAACTAAATGACAGATCAATGTGCTCTGCTTACCACAACTGATTTTCTTAATAGCAGATCTTAATAAAAGAAAGGTTATTTTCTTTTATTATATTTATTTATGATAAATATAATTATTAACTTCTGTCACAGAAATATCCTAGATCAGGGATTCCTAAATTTTTGTTCATGGAGACCTAATTAACTAAAGGGAGTGGATGGGTAAAACAGAACTGCAAGTCTTGGACTGGTATTGAGTGTACAGCCCCCTCACCACTAAGTGAATGCTCCCAGTTCCCAGCAGTAATATTTTACACATGGTTGACGCAAAACAAATGGTTCCCAACGCAGCAAATGGAACATCCCCCAAAGTCTACATATTTCTACCAACCAAGCTGGCAAATTCACTGCAGGAACGTTGTTGGCAGCAGCTATAAATTCAATGTGGCGATGGGTCCAATGGATGTTCCTCTAGGAAACCTGATGTTTGTCGCAGGCTGTTGCACTGCTGGTACCACAACTGAACTGTTAGACTTCCAGCATGTAACAAGAAACCCTTAACACCTCCAGAAACCTCTCTAGAGGTGGCTGGAATAGCTCCCCTTGGCAGAAGGGGATGCCAATGCCTCAGAGGGCAGGTTTCTGCAGTTTTCCTTTACTTTCCTCCCCCAAAGTGGACTCAGCCAGCCAGCCCTGGAAGCTGTGCCTCTCCCACAGAAAGCAAGGATGGCACCTGATTCTCGCTGCACAGCACCTTCCAATTTGTGGGTCTTGGCCCAAGGTTCAAACGATCCATAGAAAATACTGAGGCATTTTCAATCCAAAAAGGCCACAGGTGGTGACATCAGGGACAGAAACACAAGAGAGAAACCAACAGGGACCTCTATGCCTATCCAAGGTCTTGCACCTATGACATAAGCCTTCTGCAGTCTCACCTACATGAGAAACGGACACAGATCACAGCCTCAGCAGAACCCAGCAGTTATCCCTTACCTGGACACATGCATGCGGGAGGCCAGAGGGCGATGTGCCCTGTTCCCTCCCAACCGAGCTTCATAGTGAGCACAAATAACCAAGTGCCCTGCCCCACACGCAGGCTGCAAGCCTCCTCTTCCAGGAGACAGCAAGGAATCACGACCACCCAGCCACCCTTCGGCTGCAGCAGCGGCTGGAGGAGCACAGCTCTCAGCTCTCCCGTCCTGAAGCCCTGCCTGCAGCAGCCAGCTGTCCTTCGAGGCAGGCAGGAACTGCTGACACCTCCTGCTCTAGTGGCAGCTCCAAACACAGCATGCTCTGGTGTCCCACGGGAGGCCAGCGAAGCACTGCCTCTCATGCCCTGTCCTGCAGGAGGGATGCGATCGGAGCACGCACCAGATCCAGCCTGCAGGCCATCTGGCAAGCCACGATGCTGCCTCTGATCAAGCGGAGGCTTTGAGCCAAGAATCAGTACCAACTGTTTTACTGGAAACATCTCCAAATATTTTTCCAGCTACTGTTGAAAACATACACTGTAACAAGGCCGGACCAGCAAGCAGGACCAATGAAGATCTCTCTCTACCGTGGCACGCTGTGAGAAGATCCGGTGCTGAGAAAAACCACTGGGGTTGTGACAACAGCAAAGAAATTATTCAGTCAACTGCAAACAAGAACAAGGAGCAAGTACTCAAAGCAGACAATATTAAAATACCAGCGCTATCTGATATTTACCTAATGACTCATACAGAGGAGGATCCATTCATTTGGGGGAACTGACCTAACAGTCAGCGAACAGGTAACAGAAGAGCTTATGAAACGACTGGGAGCTCAGCTCTTCCTGACCTCAGAGAACAAAGAAGCCTTGTAGAAAGAAAAATATCCTTCTTTCACACACACTCGCCCTTTTCTCACTCTGTTGCACAATCTTTATCCAGACAGGAGAGTTGGAGAGTTGCACTTTTCATCAAGATGTAAAAGGAGAAGAAAGAGAGCAAAAGGAAGGTGGTGTTTCTGTTCATCCACATCAATACAAAAGTACAGGCTACACCGGAAAAAATACTTCCAAATTACATTCCCTAGTTTTCCAGATTTTCCAGCAAAAGGATTCACAGACGACATTTTTTACCTTCCAACCATCCTTCACCCACTCACAAACAGCATCAGTGTAACTACCAACTTCCACAACCACTCAAATGTCACAAGTAGTTTTTAGTTAGATATTCATATAGAGTTACTTGTGCAGGATTCATAGACCAAATTTAAAAGATCCTTCCCTCCAAAAATAACTGAAGATTGTTATAAATATGCAGCCATTCACAGGTTCTTCACATATAATGAACGCATAATGTGGAAAGAAACTAGGGCACTCCAAGTTCATCTGTGAGTATGTCTTAAATGTTTAGACTGCAAGCAGTACAGGAAAAAGAATTGTTATTTTTTCCATATAGATATAAAATACTCAACTTAAAGCTCTTAGAAAGCATCTTACTTTCTGATAGCATTAGATTAGCTTCCATGTTATTAGGTAGAAAGCATGAAACACCAACAGCAAGATCCTACTTAAAGTCTTCTCGGAGTTTTCAGCATCTAACTACACCTAACAAAAGCTCAAAATCCAGTTGTCCTAGCTGAGAAACAAAAAAGAGATGCTCAAAAATACAAACTGAAGTCAACTGAGCATTTTGATAACACTTTTTCCCCAAACACAGCTATCAGGGACATCTATTGCAACACACCATTAGTGAAAACAAATCAGAAACAAAGCTTCTGGTTGAGGAACGTGGGCCCAAGACTAAAGCTAGATCACTGTCACCCAGGGCTAATGCAGGACAAGGTTTTAGACCTTAGCAACATGTTTTGGTTTGGGGGTTTCAGTTTGCCATCCCTTCACATAGAATCATGTAGATTATACCAGAGACCAAATAGTGCAAATGAACGTGCACAGTATTTCTCTCTCCAGCTATGAGACCAAACAGCACGAAGGAACATGCACAGTGTCTCCCCAGCTACAAGTTGTCTTCTTCTCCAGTAGTAAGGCCCCCTCCTACTGCATCGCCCTGCCTCTGTCAAGTGCCACACTCACATGAAAGGCTCATCAGCACTGCTCCATACACAAATATTTCACAAACTCACATGGGTAACAGGACACAGAGCCTCAAAGCTGCAAAAACACAGGAAAACTGAGTTCATTGTAGGCTGAGCTTCTAGCAGGCTTTCTTCCCACGCCGCACAGTATTTGCACACGGGAGGCCTATGACTCCAACACTGGGCATTTTGAAACAATTTCCACACAGACAGAACGACACCTGGCAAACACCTAGATGCATTTTTCACCACTCACACTGCACCATTAGCTTTGAGTTCATCAGTTCTGGGCAGTTCATATTAAAGAGAGAAAATGTAATTATCAATAAGCTAACTAACAGAAAAGCAACTTTACTAGCCTAAGTAAAACCCAATTGATATCACTGTGCAAGCAAACTTGGACTTACACAGACTGACTGCTTCCTTTTGTGTGTTTACATAAAGTGACAGTACAGTCTAAATCAAGATGTTATAAACCTCAACTGTTTGTGACTTCCCATTTTGATTTCTGTTATTAAAGGATTTTAAAACAGTCACTGCACGGTCACTGCCTACAGCCCTAAGGGTATGAGTACAAAAATAACAAAAAGATACCACAAACTTTACAAAATAAAATTGATTTAATTTCATTGAAGCACTATGTTCTTTGCTTTGGGGAAATTAACTTACTGTCTGTGACAGCAGGCAGTCTTCTTCAGCTACTCTGAATGCTGATACCATCACTTGAGGTATGACTGGTACAGAACTTGAAAAAGCCTTACCTAATTTAAAACATTTGGCAAACTGAAGTTTGTCTTTCAAACTTGACTTCCTCATTCTGCCAGTAAAACACTTGTTCATCCTCCACACTCCAAAAAATATCCACGCTCCTTTCCATGGTTCACCTCTTTCACTAAGTACTCCATTTCTTCAAGAGTTTCCAAATTAGTGATAATTAATGGACATGGCAGAAAATATACCTGCTTCCTAGATATGTCTTCCAATGACAAAATAAATTGCTTCACAAATATGCTGCCATGGGCTGTGCCTTTCCTGTGCACACTAAGCTGAATCGAGGGCAGTCCTATCTCTGAGAAGACTGATGGCCAAGGCCCGTGTGGTGGTTTGACCGTATTAGGCAACTGAACACCACAACCGCTCTCTCACTCCCCCTCCTCAGATGAGGAGGGGAAGAAGTAAAGGGAAAAAAACAACTCACGGGTTGAGATAAGGATAATTTTAATAAAGAGAGAAATATATTATCAAGGAAATATTATATTAATTAAACAATTATTAACAATATTATTATTATTATTAATATTATTATTAATTAAACAATTCAACTAAAGGGAGGAAAGGGAAAAGGGAAGAGGAAGGGGGAAAGGGAATAACAAAACAAGTAAAGGCTATGTGGAAATGCAGAGGGGAAAAAAATTACTCTCTACTTCCCACAAATAAGCGATGCTTGACCACGTCCTTGAAGCAGGGCCTCAATGCACGTAGCCGGTGTTCGGAGAGGAGGACAGACGTTTTCGCAACGAGAGCCCACCCCACCCCTCTTCCTCCTTTTCCCACCTTTTATTGCTGAGTGTGACATCATATGGTATGGAATATCCCTTTGGTTGGTTTGGGTCAGCTGCCCTGGTGATGTTTCTCACTTTTTTTTTTTTTTTGCCCACCCCCTAGGAGGGCTAGAGAAAGTCCTGATGCTGTGCCAGCACTGCTCAGCAGCAGACACAACACCAGTGTGATACCACTGCTGTTTTAGCTACAAGTGCAGAGCATAGCACTGTATGGGCTGCTGCAGGGAAAGTTACCATCCCAGCTAGACCCAGTACAGCCCGGGACATTAAACAGTTCATCCGTCACAGACAAAACCTACTCACCTTCACGACATTCTAGCTTCCAGTAGAAAAGTGTGAAAAGGCTCATTTTGGAAGATGCAATGGTCCATCAGTTTTTGCAGTTAATTTTCTTTGCCGTTCCTCTCAGAAACTGGTATTCTGGAGATATAAAAAGAGCCTCAGATTAAAATACAGCTCTCTTGCTGACAGCAATACTGTGTTACATAAATATTACATTTTTCCTGCTTTTTACCTGGCACACAGAAAGGTCACCTGAAACCAACCTGATGGCTCCAGTTACTGAACAGCTATGCTGACGAATGGCAGGAAAGGCTCCAATTTTTACCTCTGCAACCCTCAGTTTATGTATTTAATATCTACGTTACAGTAGCATACTGAGAATGTATCCTGAAGGCCGGGAATGGGAAGTGACTTTAAAGTCACACTGGTGCCGGAGCAGAGAATTACACTGTGTTATCAAAAGTCCCTTTTCACATTGTTTGATGCATTTTACGTACTGACATTTATTCACTACACTTGGGCTTATCTCAGAAATACTAACACTGGACTTTTCTGCTCAATTTCACCAAGGTCTCACCAACAATAGATTAGCTTCCTTAACCTCATTAGGGACACTCAAGTACAACTGTGCTGAAAACGAGGGCACTTCTTCGCCTGTTTGGTATTTTGAGGAGTTGGACAGCAAAGCAGAAATTGTAAATGAGCAAATGCCACATTAGAAACAAATTCCTTAACAGGCCCCATTTGCAGCCAAAATATTTAGATCTCTGGCAAGAATTAACCCAAGTAGATAAATGGTTCACTATGAGATTAACCAAGGTTATGTTCTCTTACACTCAGTTTTTTAAGATTCCTCCCCTGAAAAAGCTCCCCCATTAGGAAATTCATCGTTGAAGCACATCAGCACAGGCTAAAGCCAAGCATGCTATGGCCTGTGAAGTGCTGCCTGCCCAAGAAAAGGCCATATGTCTTCTGAGAGAAATCTGCACTTGAGAGCCTCCTCAACTGTGCAACTGCTGCAGCTGGATGTTCAGAGATAACTGCCAACTCATTAAAATCCAACATTAAGAGTTTATTAAATATGCAAGCATTAATGGAATTGGACTAGCAGCTATTTAGGCAGATAAAAATTCAACACAGTATGTCCTGCAGTTCCTCTTATCAGTATTCTGTAGGCTGTCCTTTTGCAAGAGTCCGTGAAAAAGTCACAATGCTATTCAGGGCAGTGAAACCCTCCATCTGTTCTAGTTTACTCAGGTCACATTCTCAAGGTTCCACCAGCCAGGAAGCCTATGAAAACACAGCTACTTCCCAATAACTACAGCTCAGCATACGCTGCCACACTCGGCTGCTTGGGATGTAATCTTCCCAAGAGCTTTTCCCCCCTTAGCCATCTCTGCAGGGCAAGTCCCATACCTCTTTGCAGGCTTACAGGTACAGAGGCTTTGCATACGTCCCAGACTCACAGTTCTCACCTTGCTGCTGGAGTCTGAAAGAACTGCAAAAAGAGAGGGAGAGTGGAGTGTCAAGCAACACAGACTAAAGAACGTCAGCCTCTTAAAAGCAACTCTCCTCAGGTAACTGCGTGCACACAGCATGCTCGTAGAGCCCTGCTTGGAGCTACTCACTCGGAGAATCCAGCAATGAGCACTGGAGTCCTATATGCAAACCACAACCCTAGTACAGCTCAACAAAACGCAGTTTCATTCCTGGATGACTCTGCAAAATCCCAGTGCTTGGTAAGTATCTACAGCAAAAACCTGGAGGTGTGTTCCGAGTGATATCAGACTTGGAAGCGTTCTTCATTAATACTATCAGCATAATTTAAACTGGCCCAGGGGAAAAGAGGACAAGGAATATCTCTCATCACACAGAGCACAAACAAGCTCCTGAGAGTCTCTAATGCACCTCCAAGTGACTCTGGCAATAGCCTCGCTCTCTCAGTAGCGATTTCAAAGAGCACCTGGAAAAATTTTGTCCTCTAATGAAGCAAAAAAGTATTCTCTCAACACACAATAGGTGTTGGGAAACATAAGTGATGTAGCATCTATGCCTTGGAGATGCGAGGCTCCAGAAAAAGACTGAAATGAAATCTTACAAAGCAAACAGGAAAGAGCATGACTTACTGGGAAAGAATAAGAAATAAGGAGTATGAAGTACTCTAAGCTCTGAAAGAAACGGTGAACTCATCAAACACAAAGAAGGGAAGCCAGCCTTTTGGCTGGGTAGGCTCTCTACTAACATTTTTCTTTGTAACAATGACACTGTTATGGAAGAAAAAGCAGGCCGTTTTAAGTGTCAAGAACTATCTGGCACCCAGCCTGTGCAACCCAACGCATGAATCTGAAGTTTGAGCTGTCATTTGGTCCTGTAACCATGTGGGTCTCCCACAAAATAGGCAAAAGGTTCCAGGATCCCTTGGCCAGGAGGGAATCAACAAAAGCATCCATTACCTGATGCACCACAAACACAGGACATCTCACAGAACCCTGAAGAGCAGCCTGTTTGGGGTCAGACATACAGTCCCGGCCTGTTTGGGGTCTGTCCTCTTCAGTCAACTGGCTACCAGGTCTTCTTACCGAGCCCCCGGACAAGACTGTACTGAACAACTCCCATTAGCAGGTCGCATTGTTTCTCCCCAGCTGCTCTTGACCTCAGGAACAAGCAATGGATTATTGAACACAAAAAATCATCTCCTTGCTTGCAGCCAACACTTTTGAACACCTTCTGGCCACCAGGCTGCAAGAGGAGTCTCTAAGCACAAAAACACAACAAATCAGTTAACCAGCACCAGTATTTCCTCCCATTACAGACAGGCAATTACATCGAAACTACAGGGCACAGTACCTCGAGGAATGTAAATAAACCATAAAAAAGTACTGTACAGTAAGTGAACCAGAAGGCCAAAGTACTCCTAGTCATCTATACGCTGTGCTAACCTCCACTTGGGAAGGCACAGAGAGAGAGGAGTGCTCCCAGCAGCACCGTGACTAACAGACCTGTAAACATTTCTCACTCCCCAAGGGGAGTCACACGGTGCCACCACCAGCTTCAGCATTCAGGTTGTCGTTAAGACAAACAGTCAGAAAACAAAGGATGTTAAGGAGAAGTCAGAAGTCAGCCTGCTACCTGCTGAGGCCCTTGGCCACCTGCAGGAGAGCCCAACTTCTCCAACGCTCAAGTGTTTGGCTGATGTGAAGCCAGCACCAGTGCTAGGAACACAGCACCAGCGGGAAACTGCTCTTCCAGCAGCACCCAAGTGGTACACAGGGACCGGTAACTGAGGAAACTTCACCCCCTCTAGCGCTGAGCCATCCTGCCACACAGCAAAGGCCCAAACTGCAGCGGCCACAGCAGCAGGCACCGAATGAGATGGCGACCGTGCAGCCAGACAAGCACACCAGCAGTGACCTGGAGCTGCAGGCGCCAGGGCATCAGCCTGCACGTGTGACTTGTCGGGCAAAGCTACTGAGCTAAGGAAGGTGCGGCCACAGCCCACAAGCCTCTGAAGAAGTGAACAAGATGTTTCTTGGCAACAGTAATGGGCAGAAGGAGGAAAGAGAACATTTTCTCATCAGCTTGCTGCTTGCGCTGGTACGTTCCCCTTGGCTTGCTCTGAAGCTGGGCATGCTGACTGCCTTCTCTACTAGGAAACCTCAAAAATCACACACCCTCTCTCAGTGGAGCCTACATCTAAACACACCGTGAACAATGGGCTTTGCTCACAGCTCCCCCCGCAGCAGCACACTCACTCAGCAGATGAACCCAAGGACAAATGTAGGCCACACATGCAGAGAAAGATACCCAGACAACAAAGATACTATAGATGTCAATTTCAGAGTCAGGAAATGAATGCTCACTAAAATAGCCTGCAAGTGCTGGGGTACAGCTCAGTATGAGCCAGATGGGCTAAAGGAAAAAAAAAGCTTCATCAGAAAGTTAGAGTTTTTTCCCCACACACACTAAATTGCCTGATGAGTCATTAAAGAAAAATCTTTGTGATGTAACTATTCAGTTAGGCAAGGGACTTATACAAAGAACATTCTCCTAATCAGCTCTTGAAGTAATCCTCTGACCACCATCTGGAGGTCAGCCCAAATCCTGATCTCGGTTACACTAAGCATCCACGCACCTTTGAAACCAAGATTTTAATATAAACACACCTGAGGTGAACCACATCACCACATTAAACTCCCGAAGCAGTAAAAGATGACAAACACTAAAAACCCGCGTGACCTTTCACTCCACAGGCTCTCTCAGACAGCTCTGTAATGCATGTTCCAGAATACGCACAGACCGAGCCAGGGGCGATTCAAGTCCGTCACATCTAGGGAAACAGCTTCAAAACGAGTTAGTAAAAAGGCAGGACTTATCAACCCAATCCTACATCTCAAGCAAAATGTTTCTTCCATTGAACAAAAACAACTGAAGCAAATGAAGTCCCCATGACACACCCAACCTCATTCTGATAGCATGGGAGTCTTCCCAGAATTGGATTCTGACAGTGAACCAGACTTAGCAAAAAAAACAAAGTAACTTATACCCTCCCGTGTAAATAATTCAAAAACATTTTACCACTACGGCATGCAGAAATTCCCTCACCCATAGCACCATGCATAACTAGTTATTTTTGTTGTTGTTTGTTGTTTTTTTTTTTTGGTACCACCCTCTGACTAGCTGGAAGCTCCTATTCCCCACTAGCAAACAAGAAAGTCTAAGACGCCTCCCACTTACAGAGCCTCTCAGCTAGAAAAATGAGTCCTCTATTATACAGCTTTCAGTGTCACATGCTGAGCTCCCCATAGCAAAGCACTCAAGAATGAAACATGCCACATCACCGAGGAACACCTCTAATCTCATCAGTTCCAGAGGAATTCCTCTCTTTTCAAGGCAGTTTATCCACCAGATTTTAGACTTCTGCAAGAAAGCCCACAACAGGAAGAAGAGAGGCATGGAGTGGGCCCAAAACACTCAGCCACTTACGCTTACTTCATATTTGGAAGGGAATCTTTACAAGAAAGAGAAATGTTACTTTTTCCCCAGAAATGATAATGTTTGTAAAAGAAACAAAAAATCTTCTGTGCAGGAAGGAATGGCCCCAGAAGCCCCAGGCCTCTGACCGCTGGCCTGCTGGCACGCAGAATTTCCTCCAGCTAAAGGTATGTTTGAGTATAAACAAGAGCGAGACCAGGAAGGATCACCAGACGTGACACCAGCTAGGAGACCGCAGATTCCCGTCATTTCACTACCTACAGAGTGACAGAGGGGCTGTCACCACCCCCTGCAGCACAGCCCACCAGCACTCGACAGGAGCACGCTACGTGGTGGTTGATGCTTACGTAGTTAAAAAACACACACACACAAAAAAAAACTAATATTTTTTACATTTTCACTTAATATTTTTCTTGAAATGCCATTTTAATTAATGTTTATTTTCCACAGAGATGGGAAAAAAAGGAATAAGGTGTTGTTTGGACCCCGGGTTTATCATTACAAGCGTTACCAGGCTGAGCCCCGCTGTGACCACTCGCTGTTTCTATGCCCAGCTAGACCAGCTCCAGTCTAGACAGGGACAAGTTTTACCGTGCCATTATCTTTGTCACTTTCCTTCTGGCTACAGAGCTGGTGTTTGGCAAGGGTTACGCAGGGCCAAAGTCCTGTACAGCAGGTAAATATTTAACTTGGGCACTGTAGCACAGGGACCCACCTGGAGTATGATACAGTAGCTTATTAAATCTTACACTATCTTTTCTGACCAAGAATAACAAATGGCAATTCATCTTCTTTATGAGAAGTTGCATAGAGAAATTCTACAAGGACAGCAGCTAAGATTCAGTTCTAATAATCTTAATAAATGACCTAAAAGAAAATATTTCCATAGAAGCATGTTGTGATTTCTAAGCAATATGATGTACACTCCGAAACAGGTTCAAGAGAGGGGCAGAAGACACAGTTCAGAAGTCATTTACAAATTAAGGAAAATTCAGGACTTTTTCAAGCACTTTACCACTGCAATTCTGCTATTAAGCTTTGCCACAAACTCTAATATAAAGCTCTTGGGCTTTACAAGAAGTATGTATTCTCAATAACATTTGGATAAATCTACGTACTGCTGTACCTGCACAGACTTCAGCTGATTTTCTAAGTGTAACTAACCAAGTTGGTTAGATCCCAGAATTAGTCTTTGTATGCCTCCAATGTAAACTACTGCTAATGTTCTCATCTTTTATGGTATTTCCAGGCAGAGATCTTTCTCAAGCTGCTCATGAAACAAAGTTCAGATCAAAACACAGCACCTGAGACTAAAATTACCTGTTTACTACATTTCAATTGTTTATCCACCTGTTTTCTTTATCTAAGCGCGATTTACTTATTTTTTGGCAAGTACTCCTATCTTTGCGTTCAGCAAGAACTGCTTTTGTTCTCTGAAACTGAACACCTGTTTCAGCAATGATTCTAGTGCAGCTACTGGTGATAATTACTACAGGGAAATTTCTAAGATTCTGCAATGCTACATTTCTAGCCCTTCATACTTCAGGTAACATGTACGCTACCCTTTTTAAAAAAAATAACTTTTATGCCATCCTTAAAAAAGTAACATTTTTTTTTTCAAATAGTAGAAGCATTTTTAGTTTGATTTAGTTTATTTCCTGAAAAAAAAAGTCAGGTGTGAGGAGGCTGAGAATATCAGCCACGTCATGAAACAAGGAGCCAGACAGTACGGCAGAACTTTTACCTAAACGTACTGACTAGGGCCTGGAGGTGAACAGGAACAAGATCTTCCAGTCTCAAAAAATAATAAAACATAAAACCGTTTGGCCAGCTCACCTGTCCAAGGATCTGCAGCCTCAGGGTGCACTTCCACGAGCAGCTTAACTGATTTTGAGCCGTGCCACGGCCTAAATGGGTGGGCCTGCCTCTCCCTTTTACAGGCACCAGCAGCAATACAGGCAGCCCCTCAGCTCGCTCACTTCGCTTTCTGTCTGGTGCTAATTGCTGGCCAGATATGAACCCAGCTGGCCACACAACCCCTGATACCTGCCGCACACGGGAGGCGATTGAACTGGGTAGCTGGAGGGCAGGAAAAGAGGTGCACAGGGCCACCTCAGCAGCATCACCTCCCACCCCCCCTGACAGTTACCAAAACGTAAGCTTTCGCATCTCCCATGGCTGCTTGGAACTCAGGAATCAAATCTATCTCTGAACGACTGCTGAAAGCATTTCTCTTTATTTTTTCGCTCTGCTTTGACAACGCGAGCAGTGCGCTAAGACCAGCCCACCTGTGAAGTAGCGTGACTAGAGGACACAAGAAATGCAAATGAAGCCACAAAGCGATCTGAGTAGTTTTGAGCAGCAAAACTCCCATAAAAGAGGGGGATGACAGGTCCTGACCATTGACTCCCAAAGCTTCATTTTCATTGCATAATGCTTGCAGGTGTATTATTTACTCCCACCTCCACACTCCCCCCAAAGCGGCCGGAGGCAGCAGGCCGTGCCCGTGGGGAGGCCGGGTGCCACTTCCCCTCACGCCGCCACCCCGTCTCACTTCAGGTGGGGCCGGGGAATCCACGCAAGGCGCCAGCTGAAGCCGCCCCTTTCACTCTTCCGAACTTGTCACGAGAGAGAAGCACCAAAACTACTGTGCGCACTTTTTAACTGAACACAGCACAAAACCACAGCAGCCTGCGCAGACTTTGATCTGCCAGTAGCCTGTGATACGTTTTGCTCCGACAGGGTTTGCGATAGACACCACAGTCTGAACCCAGACGCGATTTGCTCCAGACTCCGTGCAAATGCGTGGTTAAACGCTGCCTCCCTCCCGGGCAGAGACCATACCCCGCGACACCTGCTTCGAGAGCTCCTTATCGGCACTGCCAGCACCTCACTTCTCCGTAGGACTGAGAAACAGCTCCTGCCCCGGGGGGAACCCCCCAGACACGCCAAACTCCTGCGTTCAATCGAGCAAGCCTGGGGCCCTAGAACGAGTCGGTGCCTGGCTCCAGCGGTGCCGAGCGGGAGGGACACCGGGGGGGCACTGGGAGGCAAGCGGGAGGGACTGAGGGAAGGCACCAGGGAGCACTGGGAGACAACCGCGAGGGACTGGGGATCAAATGGGGGGGACCGGGGGGCAGCGGGGGTCCGCGCCGTGCCGCCCCACGCCACCCCCAAGGAGGCAGCAGCGCCATGCCCCAGCCCCGCGGCCCCCCGCCCGGCCGCCCGCGTTACCTGGGCACGGCGTCCCGCCGCCGGCAGCACGGCACAGCTCGGCTCGGCTCGGCACAGCACGACTCGGCACGGCTCGGCACCGCCCCGCCGGGCCGGCCTCCCGAGCACCGCCCCGCCGCTTCCGGGGCCGCGCCGCCGGCACAGCGCAGCCGTGGGCCGGCACCCGCCGACATTTTGGGGGCGCGCAGGGACACCGGGAGCGGCGGGGCCGGGAGCTGCGAGCGGCCTGTGTCGTCCTTTCCCCCCGGGGCCTTCCCAGCTTTTGTGCCTGTTTACATTTCTTTGCGAGAGTTTACAGGAGATACAGCACCAGAAAGGGGGGTACGGGAAACGTCACCCGAAACTGGCGTTCCTCATGCTAATGTTGGTTTTCGCAGAACCTGAGGTTTTTCCCTGCTGTTGGAGACAGCTGGTGATATCAGCCCAAAAAGCCAAAAAAAATCTTTCGCACTAGTCCCCTCAAAATGTTAGGATGCAGCCTACATAGCCAAGCTGGGTATTAAGATGTCAGTCTTGGACAGGTGCTTTTAACACGACTTTACCACTGGACTTCACTACAGTTTTGTTAGTGGTACATCTACAGATCATCCTGCAGCCTGGAATGGAGAGCAGAAACACTGATCACGTGTATCCTCCTACCATCATTACTGACAATTTTATTGCCTGCTTGAAGAAACGGCCCTGTACAACCGTTTGTGTTGCTTTTATTGATAGTGTGTATATGAACATTTATATCACATATATCTCAGCCTTCTGTGTAAATCGCCTGGCATTCTTCAGGTCTGATTCCAATTTGCTGGATTGTCTCATGGTGATACTAATACTGTACAACAGTGCTTACACCGTGTGTAGATGCTGTGAGTAAGGGAACTGTGATCTTCATTAGTGCTTTTCTGTGATGCTTCCACATGATAGTATTTTTGCTTGTTCATAAGGATAACGGCATTGCTTCAGTGCTAAGGGACTACAATACTTCGAACTGATACTTTAATTAATAATGTTTTCTGAAAATGTTCTGAATTGTCATTCACACTTCAGTTTTCTGCCAGTCAGTTTTACACTGAGCCATAGAAGGGAGTAAAATAAGAAGGAAAGGGTAACCACTAATGTCCAAATTAATATACACGGATGACAGCAAGCATAATTTGTTCATGGACTTCAGTTTTTTGAATGAAGCCCTGTATTGTTGAGGGTGATATTATTCCCTGCAAATGAGCCTGTGTAGTATAAACAAACAAAAAAAGACAATTACATCCATGTGACAACAATAAGTGCCTATGTTTGCTCACCCAAAAAAATTCTGGAAAACCTCCCCATGTTTATTTCTCCGCCAGTGGAAGCGGTAGTAATCAAGTCAATCAGACTGCATGAGCTCGCTGAGCAACCAGGGAACATCTCTGAAGGCCTCCTCTGCTGCTGGTTTGTCCCAAGTAAATCCTAGAGGAAGGGGTCTGCTGGCACAAGCAATACCGCGGCTTGCCAGAAGGTGTTGCTTTGAAACCATGCAACTACCCGAGATGAAAAAATCATGACAGGAAATAGACTTGGGCGACTGCACAGGACTGACAGATGAGTTCTCACTGCCAGAACAAAGTAAGATCCTTAATTTGAAATGCTCGCTTTTAAGATAATTTAAATCTTGAAATGGCTTGCGCGTGCAGAGCAATAGAGAGGGAAATAAATGCTGAACAGGGCACCGACTTGATGGAAAACATTGTGGTGGGGATTTTAGAGGGGTAGCTTGTGATTTCAAGAAGACAAAGAACAGAGCAAAGCCTCCATATGACAGCTAGCTGTCCTGCCCTGAGCGCCGTCTCACTGCACTCTCCACACACACCTCAGCAGAAAGGAGCTGCTTGTTTTGAAGGGGCACGCAGCAGTGGTGATTTACCAGAGGTACAACTGCGCTGCACCTACAGCCCTGGTTTTAAGCACCTACTAACAGTGATAAATACTGCATTTATAATTAAACCTAGCCTTGGTCTTGGAGACAGAACAGGAGGTGAAGTTTTCAAGACATTTAAAACCTTTTACACTAAAGGAAAAAAAGCCTAAAAAGATGCCCAGAAGGGAGGAAATGTTTTTAAATATGCCTGTCACATGAAGTGGCTCATTGCTAAAACAACCTCCTACAACTGAACAGCCTTCTACAGCCGGGGTTCTGCAGTAGAAATTTGAAGTCTAGGATAGGGTGACATTTTACAGCCCACAATATGTCTTGGAGCACATCTTGTGGAGATGTAGTTGCTGTGCTTACTCCAGCTGTGCCTTTCAAAGAGTTACATCTGCCAGCCCTGAGGCTGTGAACTCCAGCTCACTGTTTTGGGAAGCAGTTTAGAAAAGGACCTTACAGTTAGCCAAGGAGGTCACATCAGGGTGGGCATAACCAAAGAAGCCTTTGAAAACTATTTGATGATCAGATGTTTACCAATATTGTTTTTACCATAGATAAAGGTGTTAGCCTGCAGAGGACAGCGTACCAGACAAAAGGTCACAGAAGTGAGTAGATCAGCAGCTGTTTTTTACAGCAAATAATCTACCCAAATAATCTACTCCCCCAATAATCTTAGCTGTAAGAAGGAAAGCAGAAAACAGTCGTTGAATTCAGCAGGCCCTCTTAGCCACTGCAACAGAAGAGGGTAATTTAAACCCATTGTTTAGACCAGTTGCTGTCAAGATCAAGTAAGTTTTCAGAGCTCCTACCCTCCTCATCAGTGTAGCCATGGGTTTTACCACATAACCTCAGCTTGGATTGTGCAATGCAGCTAGCTCGATCTTCCATATTCCTCAGTAGTTTCAGCAGAAATCCACTGCTCCTGCAGCTGACACACGATCACTGCAGTCCCTCCTTTTCAGATGCATTTGGGGCCAGAGATGGACGTTTTTTTCAACTAGTCTAGTAATCATTTTTCAGGATTTTTTGTTCCGTGTGAGTAAATCTATAGGAAATCAAGCTGCACCTTCTGAAGTACCATGGATTAACAGTAAACTGGAATAAAAATTAAACTGAGCCCCCTGCAAAGCATTTCTTTGTATCACTCAGCACTTTCTGAGCAAGGCTGATGATCCCAGGAGGTTGTAGGAGACTTGCCAGACTCATGGTATTCCAACTCAAGAAGAAGCAGAGTTCTTTTTCTTTACCTCAGCACATGCTGGGGGGCGGCAGACAGAACACAACATCCATATTCATTGAAATCTGTCCTTTGGTGAATATTCCTCATTTCCATTTCTCATAATGGAGTGTCTGAGGAATTGTTATTCCCCTTTTGAAAAGCTTTTCACTTCTCCAGAACTGCAGTGGGCACGTGGTGTATCTTCTGAGCATCATCCTCTACTACGTAGTCAAAAGACCAGTAAACAGAGGGCTGACAAAACACAACAACACTCGCGGCAACATCCACCACTATCTCCCTGCCTTCTTGTCCTGTTGAGAGCAAGCCTTTGGTTACTCGGTCTTTTTTTGCACAAGATTAAGCCTTCACATAATCATAGTTTACTTCTGAAGTGGCATTGGCTGTTGCAGAGGCAGACAAGACCAGGACTGCCCTTTGCAGAACATGAACTATTTTTCAGATGCCAGTTTAGCTGTATTTTAGGTACGTTTTCTTTTGGCAGGCCTACGGCTAAGAAAGCTGTCACCACATCTCATGGCTTTATAGCCAACAGCTGTTTTTCATCAAGGTACAAATTGCCAGGCAGTCTGAAGGGAAGAGCCCTGCTCCATGTGGAAGAGCCTTAGAAGCTCTGGATATCTGTACAAGCTCTTGGTTAATTTCTCAAGAGCTTGCAGAAAGAAACTTGATTGTCTTGATTACATTTTGTCAAGGTTAACTGCACCAACTGGCTCTGCAGCCTCTTCCCACAGCTGTCTGTGCTCAAGATCAGCTCAGATATATGGCAGGGCTGCATTGCCTTGGATCACGCTGCTGTGAAAACAGCTAAGGGGTGGGGGGAAAGTAACAAACAGACCAAAAAAAATAATACAAATAGCAAGAAGCTTAATCTGGGGCCTGCCCATGCACTCTTCTTTCTCCACTGGTTTGAAATTTGCATTTTGGGGGTTACATTTAAGCTCAGGCCCTGGCATTTAGTCCTTGTACAACCTGGCACAGAACAGATTAAGTATTTGACAGAAAGCTCTGAAGACTTCAATTCCCTCTACCATATAAACCTAAATGAACTTCGTTTTCTTGTTACCAAACTCTGTCTTTAAAAGAAATAAAAGACAAACAGAAAGTTTACAACAATAAACCTTAAACCTTTACTGGAGCCTTCCTGTGAATTTGTAGAGTCACAGAGCTTTCTGTTCCTGAAAACTGCTTTTTTCTGTGTTTATTCATGCTCAGAAGGGTCCTGTTTTGTTACAACTATGCTGGTTATGTTATCAAAGGACAAGAAAAATAGACCTGTAAATTATAAACAGAAAGTACAACTAATCAGAGTGATCTTTGATTTTATTCTGGTTAATAAAAAACACTAGATCAGTTAGCTCCCACAAGTGCAAGGCATAGTTTACAGCATTTTTGTAAGCTCCCAGAATACACTGTTTTACAAGCAAATTGCAGAGCATTATTCCTGATTTTGTTTTCTATCTTGCTTAACAAATGGACCAAGAGTTGTAGTGATCTGCCACACAGAACAAGAAAAGCAGCAGTTGCTGTGAAAGAGGACCATATATTCATACAGAACCTTCCAGACACATAAAACAAGTCCTGTAATTACCAATGTCTGTTCCACACCAGGGGAAGGAGCTGCAGCTCTTCTGCCCAGTGGTTGACTTTCAAAGGTTAAAAAGGTAAAAAAGAAAGATTATAGAGATATAAAAGCATTTCAATAAAACTTTGCACAACAAGCTAATTAAGGTAAACTACACCCCGCTCTGCAACCCTCAGTGAAAGATGGGCCTCGTTAGATGCCCGTACCTGGGAGAAGTGTGAGGCTGGTGCGTTCTTCTGCGGGAGTTTCCGTGGGATTCAGCCGGGTCCAGGGGGCAGCTCGGGCCTCTCTGACCCAGCGCTGCATGTGGATGCTCCCGCAGCATCCTCGTTACGTGCTCTGGACGCATTCTCCAGCACCTGCACCACAGATGGTTGCTGGATAGGACAACCAAAGCAATAAACCCATGTAAAACCCAATAGATCCATATAAAAAGCCAACAGTTCTTCAAGGCCCAGGAATTTTCCCTCAGAAGAACCCTTTCTTTCCCTTAAATTACCTTTTAGTACAACATATACAGATATATTAGAAACAACTTTATTTTTTCCTACCTCTTAGCTTTTTATTAGTAAGCTGATATTATTCTAAGCAGGATTTTATAACGTTTCCCACATCCTGAATTAATTATTTTTCTGTATTAATATTTTTTTTAAACATCACAGAATCTTTTAGGTTGGAAAAGATCTGTAAGATCAGCTAGCCCAACCTTTAACCTCACGCAAGGGCCTGAGCCTCCAGCAGAGATGTCAGCAGGACCAGCCCTTTTCTATTTAACGCCAGAGAGCACGTTGGGTGCTGCAGAGCCACGACAACGTTCAGCATGCCCTCCAAATGCCGGCTAACACAAGCGTTAATAAAATTTCTGGTTTGTTTCAGCATCAGTTGAAATCAGCTGCAGCCGTCCTAATCAGGAACCTCTTAGCATTCCAGACAGAACCTTACGGTGCTTCAATGAGCCGAAAACGGCTTATTTCTGACGGCTGCCCCCCAGCTCAGGCTCGGGGTGCCTGCCCGCGGGTAAATCGCCTTTCGGCAGCCCTCTGGGGGACGGCAGCACTCGGCAGCCCGCCCTGGGGGCAGAGCCGGGCCGGTCCCGGCGTCAGTGCAGGCAGCACCAAAAGGGGCCGCCCCCGCTGCGTGCCCTGCCCCGGCTCCGCCCGGGTACCCACGGGCTTGTCCGGCGGTGAAAGGGGGCCGGCATGGCGCAGTACGCGAGGGGCGCCGCCGCCGTGGCCGTGATTCGGCTCCGCAACCCGCCGGTCAACGCGCTGAGGTAACGGCGGCGCCCGCCCGCCATTTCGTGAGGCGGCCGCCGCGCCGGGGCACGGCCGGGGGGGTGCGGCTTCCCGGCCCCGGGGGCTGCGGCTCGGCCACCGTGTGGTGGCCCCGCTTGGGTAAGGGGCCGGGGGGGTCTCCACTGGGGCGGAGGGACGAGGAGTACGGCCGGGGCACCCCCGTGCCCATCCCGCTGCAGGTGTGTGTAGGCGACCGTCGGCTGAGGGGACGCTGCTCAGATGACACCTTCACAGAGCTGACACAACAAGCTTTTGCGAGTAGCTTTCCCTTTGCAAAAACCATGCTGAACTTTTCCACGATTTTTGCTCTTTGTTATAAGTTCTAGATACTTTTTTTTTTTTTTTCTTTTTCTCCCTCAGGAGAGATGCCAGGCTCATCAGTTTGTGCTTTCAGCCATCTCCTGTGGAATCTGTTTTCAAACTTAGCACATTTCTTGTCATCTCCAGTCTTTAAGTATCAGGATGAAGCTTCCAGCAAGAAATCACACAGTGGCATTAGCAGCTCGGCAGTTTCATCCCGCAGTTCTTTTGGAGTTTGTAGGTGAAAACCAGCTTTTCCTCCCAGACTGGCTGCTGTTCACATTGCCTGTCCTGCAGGCTATTCGTTGTGCTTCCAAGTGAGCACAGGGGTTAGTTAGGGCAAAGGGCTCAGTAAGCTGCAGATGTGGTTCAGCAAGAGGAGCTGGCACTCAGATTAAGCCCCAGTATCAGAAGTGTAAACAGTGCGCTTGGCTTTTAAAAATGTTTAAGAAATTGACCTCTAAAAACGGTGGTCAAGAAAGACCGCAAGTGATCTCAAACCAGCCAGTGAAACAGTCAAACATAGTTCAGGAGCCCCTGAAAATTGTAGTTTTCCACACTTGTTGAAGTGGACAAGTGTGCTTTTTGGTTTACGTAAGTTGTTACAAGGTTAGTGTATTACAGTTCATGTAGCTAAATGGCAGCACACTGACCCTTCTTAAGCAGCTGTGGTTGAAGAGCCATTCTGTAGCAGTAATCTTAGCACATATTCCATGTATAATCCCAAGGCAAAAAATCCATTGCAGTCATGCCCAACTTCTAAAGCAGAAAGTTTGTTAAAAAGAAGCTGAGAAGCACGTAAGAGCATGAATGCCTGATCTCACTTTTGTTGCAACATCTGAAAACACAGGAAGATCATTTTCACGTGGTCAGATGATTAGAATGAGAAAGCAAATTTGCAGTAACTTGATTGATTTATAGGACTCCCAGATGTATAGACATATAGGATTCCCAGAATATCCCTTGGACCTCCTCTGGCCAAGACTGGGCTAAGAGAACTTGCCAGCTGTGCCCACAGCAAACTTGCCATCCTTACCATGCAAAGCAGTAAGCACTCTAACACAGCGTAACTCAGACTGCCGTGATCCTGGCCCTGGTTTCTCACAGCCTGTGCTGTGCTGGAGCTCGTGTGGCTGGTAGTGGGGCAGTTCAGGTGCCACATGTGGCTGACCACAGGCCTGTTTGGTTCGGTTGTTTTTCAGCCAGCCTAGCTCTCTGCATCAGCTCCTTGAGTAACCACGTGAGGAGCAGCACTGGTGCAAGGCACAGAATGTGAGTGCGTGGGTAAGGATGGGAACCTGCACAGCATGGATTGGAGTCAGTTAAGCTGCTGTGAAACTTTTGCTTGCAACATGTGAGGGAAGACAGGTGGGTTTGACCTGTCCATGTTGTCTTATATCATGCAGTTCCAGCCAACTGTTCTACTGCTCGAGACAACTAACACGCTACACGTTGCTGGAGTATGGTGTGGGCATGTCCACTTCACTGTAACCAGCTTCAGAAGGAAAGCTTGGTTTTCATGGGCTTTTACTTTATTTCCTGGTCTGTTAAGATCTGCTGAATTTGCAGAGAGCAAGCATGACAGGTGCACTGAGTTCAGCTTTCACCAGCTTTGTACTATTCTGTTAGCAGTGAGGGTAAGACCTGTTTTAGCAGAAATCAACAATTGTTATTTGCATACTTGCTATCGAGTAGTTTTTAGCTGAGACCTGGCTATAGCTAGGAAAGGCAGAGGGCACTCCGTGATCCTTGCATGAACCTTCTGCTTATTTTATGTGCTGGACTGTAGGAGAGCAGGTTTGTGATTGCTGTTTGAGATGTCTGACTACATAGGTGATAGCAGGCAGGGAAACTTACAGACAGGAGCCACGTCCCGCAGTCCTGACAATTTAATTTCACAGCAGGCACAGATGCTTTTTAAAAGGCTGGTGTGTTTTTCCTGCTCTGGCCTCACCTATCTCTCCCCACTACATGTGACACTCTGAGCCATTATCCCAGCTCCCACACCATCACACCAGCCATTAGCACTTTAGAAGCCACTGGTGGGTAGAAATTTGCTTTTTGCTGTCTGACAGCATCCGCTGCTGTGCAGGTACCTCCCAGGCGGCGCTTTCCTGAGCAATGTATGCTGACTTGTGAGTCTGGCAGCAAATTTGGCTCCCACACACAGACTCCCCTGCAAGCTAATCCATCTCCCCACCAGCAGAGCTGGCATGTGCCAAACTTGCTTTTTTTTTTTTTTTTTTTTTCCTGGTTTGCAGAGGTTTAACTTGCAGAGATCTGCAGTACTAATGCACCTGTGAGACCGTGGCATAGAAAGAAGGGATTTAGATGTGCAAGGAACTGGACAGTTTTGGGGAACAGGCAGATAAGACTTGCAAGAGAAAGGATCAACCACACTTCAGGAGCAGAGACAGGCTGCTGGCACTGAAAATTAAGAAGGACGTGGAAAAATGTGCAAATGCCAGCTGAGTAGCACATGCGGTTCTGAGTGAGTGACAGAAAGCAAAACATAAAAGTGATTTTGTATCAATGCTTTTAACTCTAAAAAGATAAGGTGGAGGAACTGGATTCTTGGCATCAAGTGGGCCCAGCTGCTAGCTGTGATGCCAAGCCACTGAATTTACAGGGATGAGATACGGGAGTTTGTGTCTAGGATTACATAAAGTATAACTGCATAGCTGCCATGGGTGGAAACGCTCCCAGTGACTGCTAGGACAGTCCTTCAGACCCCCAGTCAGGATAACGATCAGAAAACATAAATGAGGTTAGAGGAGCTGCAGTTTCAGGGTAGGTGCAATGATGGGAGCCTGCGATTACCCGTGTGGGACAGGGATAGTGCCTCATCCGCTGAGATGTGGAGAGATGGGGTGCAGTAACTGTCTTCTTCCTGAAACTGTTAACCTTAGACCCCACAGAAAATATACCATTCTGGGTTTGGTATTAATTAATGCATGGTATTAACTAATTAATGTTGGTATTAATTAATGCATGGCTCAATTCAAGCTGTATTAAAGGAGAGCTGCCCTGTGACAGCAGCAGCTACACGGCTTGCTCTGACACCGAGGTGAGAGAGCACAGAGCAGCTAAAGCCAGCATCAGTACTGAGCTTCAAGGAAGGGCACTACATAAACATCAGGCAGCGTGACCAAAACCAAACACAAGTAACTCTGAAAGGAGCTGTCCAAAGCACAAAGGATCAAGCATGGAGGCCAGTTTGGTTTTTTTCTTGTTGGGGCTCTGTCCTGTTTTAATGTTTATTCAAGACCTAGGTAAACCATTCAGCCAGCAGGTGATCCAGAATGGAACAGCTCGATGGGACAGCTAAGGAGACCCAGGGAAAAGTTTGATGTTTTTTTTAATAAGTGGAAAGCTTACTCAAATGAGAACAAGAAAGAGGGTAAAACATGATGGGAGAGATGTAAGGTGGAAATTAAGATGATTTTTAAAATATAAACAGTGCTTTTCAAAGCCTGCTAAAAAAACAATAGCAGAAAGTTCTTTAAATACATAAATAAATAAATAAACCAGGACAAGCTTAGAGGATGCTGAGTTCACAGCTCAGGAAAAAGATCCTTACCCTTGACAGTTCTCTGAAATCGTCAGCTCAGTGTGCTGGGACAGACCAAAATGCCTAGAAAATGTAGGGTACCGTCACCACGTATGCTGAAAACAAAACTGAGGGCATCATTCCTCTGCAATGTAAAACTAAAAAATTGCTTAAATAATGTGTGTAGTTCTGGACTTTGTATTTGGAAAAGGGCAGGGGGATGATCCAGAAAGGGATGACGAAAATAACTAAGGGGACAGAGCAGTGCCTTAGGAAATCATACTGGAAAGGCTGAGAGTCATCAGCTCGGAGAGAAAAAGGCTGTGGGACAAGATTCACAAAATCATAAAGAAAGCGAATAAACGGAAGGCCTAACTCTGTTTACAAAATCCTGTGATAGTTGAACTAGGGGTGTTTGATTAAGTAGGAGATTTTTTTTAAAACAGATAACACAGAGCTTGATGGCACAGGAGCCCGTGAAGGCAGATGGATCAGCAGAATTGGGGATTAGAGAAATATGTGGACAGCAGGTCGATAGGGGATGCTAAATGAAGGTATGCGGATGCATACGGGACCATCCCTCATGCAGTGATTGCGGATGTCAGGGGAAGTGCAACGGGGAGGGACCAGAGCTGCATGTTTTCCACAAATGGCATTTTCTACTGAATTAATTTTGGGGATTCCTTTAAATTGCTTTTTTAAAAAAATCTTTTTAAATTAAACTCCACATTCACAATCCAAGCTAAAATTTGAAGTTATTTACAAGCTTGTTACAAATCCAGCACATCATCACTGCAACGAGTTGAGCTTTATGCAAAACAGAAACAACCTGGTGTGGTCACCTGCAGGAAAAGTCTCTTATCCCGGGGTGCACAGGCTCTTAACAGCACCTGTCACGTGTTTCTGAAACACATAACGCTGAATCCTCTCAGTATAACGACGTTTGCAGTCAGAACAGTACACATGGCAGAGCTGACTGCATGGCATGGGATTAAGAGTCAGTTGGAACACATGCAGTGAATTTTTGCATTGTTTCTGTTAAATGAATGATACTGTCACAGCAATGAAATACTTATGCAAATTATAGTGACTTTTTGCTTCTCTAATGCTTTAGCTGTTTGAAGTTGTGATACCCTTGAGTGTTTTTACAATTATGCTGTCATACATTTTACTATGATTGCTTTCACGAAAGCATGAAAGCTTACATCTTTTAGTACCAGTTACAGCACGTGAGTAACCGAGCCACGCAGCCTCCGCGTTGGACTTTGACCTGTCTTGGAGCAAAGGTATTGCTCCATTTTAGAACAAGAATCTGCAAAGAGCCTGGTTCTTCTTCCATTTTGTCCCAAACACTTCTCACTGGGAAAAGGTTGTATGGAAGGAGAAGAAATATTTATGCAAGAACAGGGTCAAGTTATTCTCTGGCACAAATAGTTCTTTTAATGCAGATAATGTAGGTATTGAACTGTTATTTTACGGCAGCCTTGATGACTAATTTTTCTCCTGGTAGGAGCATTTTGCAACTGCTAAGGGCTTGTAAATAGTTTCTTATATAAAACCCTGAACCTTTTCATCTACAGGGGCAAACCTTTTATATGGGCGTTTTGCAATTGCTGATCATGTGGCTACTGTAAACACAGAAATGCTCTGATTGCTTCTTGTCTGCTCCTGCAAGAGAATCAGGCAATTTTCCTACATAATATTTTCAAATCCAAAATTTAATATTTGGTTGGGACCCTGCTGCTTATTTTTCCCCCCTGAACGCAGCTGACAGCTCAAATCGTGTGGCAGAGGGCAGGTTCCAATCGGGATGGTGCTGGTTTGTTCTCACCAGGGGTCACATCCAGAACAGTGAATCAGAATTGGAAAATTCTGTGTGGCAGTACCAATTTCCCAGAGCATCTCACTTGCCTAACCTATGTAAGTGGAAATGAGGATCTAAAAAAGCCCTGTACAGTTCTCAACTGGGATTTACAAAAGAAATGCCAATATAGAAATTTAGAAACCTGATAACAAAGAAGTTTCAATATACAAGGTCTGAATAATGTAGCAAACATTTTTATAACTTTACCAAATATTTTTATCAGTGGCTTTTTTATAGTCCAGATTATACATACATACATGCTGGGTTGTGCTTTGTCACCTCCCTCTGGATAGGAACCTGGGCTCAGACGGATCACGGACATGATTCACAGTTCCTCTGCTCCAGTTATCCCACTGAATTGCATGAGAAGAGAAGTTGTATTTATTTATAAAGGACTGGACAAGCACATACAATACTTGAGTATTTCTCTATCCACTTATGGTTCAAATTTCCTGAATCAGTCATTATCTACAGCTGTAGTATGTATGCTAATATGCACGCAGAGAAGTATCTCCCCCCACAACATACACACTTACATACTTAGAAGTGCATGCATATGAACATAGCTTGGTATCTAAGTTATACATACACACCATTTTTGTTACTGCTTCTATTCATAGGTGATAGGTGTTAATGCTTCTTTACTTACCATCTTTATTGTCGCTGTCTTCTAAAGCAAAAGATATATATTTATGGAAGGACATGGAAAGTATGTATTTAGCTTTTTATATTTAGCTTTTAAGCTTCAAATACCAAGTGGATGAATAGTCAGTGCAGATTTCTGTTTGATATCTGATTTGTAAAAATACTATTTATACTTAACCGTTCAGTTTTGAAGTTCTTTATTAATTCTTCACATTAACGGCGTGTCTGTGGAGATATGTTCAGATGATACAAAAAAATCCTTAGTGTTTTAGGCCCAAGTTCACTTTGACAGGATGCCACACCAGTTCAAGTCTGGGCCTTCAGAATTGTCAGCACAGCAGCAGCTCTATGTCAGGTGTTTGAAAGATAGCTTCTCACCCCCGGAGCTCAATTCCCTTTTAAAAAGTTTGTAGGTTAGCAGTGCTTTAGCATTAATTACTTTCAAATTATGCTAAACTGTTTTCCTAAAAACCTGAATGTTTAATTCAAAAAGACATTTTCAAAAGAACATTTCCCTGTGCTGTTTGATTTGGAAACAGGGATATCATAATCACAAGAAGACTCTGCAGCAGCTGAGTGACAGGTCAGGCAGCAGCGATAAGCTTGTGGGTTTTGGCACTTGGCCTTAAAGTGAGAGACTAATGAAGATTCACCCAGAGGGGCTATGGCAGAAGACCAGTCAGAGGACAGACTTGCGTGGACTTACTGCTTATTTTCACTGAGCCTCTTGGTGTTGGTGGAAAGGTAATGTAGTTGACCATTAGTTGCTGACTCTCTAATTCTTTTCAGTTTGACAGTTCTTCAGGCATTAGAGGATGGACTGAAGAGAGCGGATGCAGATCCTTCAGTGAAAGCTGTTATGATTTGTGGCGAAAATGGGAAATTCAGTGCAGGTAAGACAAGTTTCTTCAAGCAGTCTGAGAAAGAGAGCAAATACTACCTGCCCACCACATCTGAAGATTCTCTGCCTTATAACACTGTTGATAAAATGGCCACAAGACAGTGGATTTTTTCCTACTCTGCTGTTCCACGATTGACATGGAGCACATGAGAGACTGGACAGGACAGTTATGAATAACAGATCTCCTCCACTTGTAGAAACCTGTGAAGGTGGGGAATTTTAGTGGAACTCCACATTGCTTGTTAGCAGTAACTTGAACTTAACTATTCCAGACTCAATATTTTTTTCTTTTTTTAAATAAGCATCTCTGCAAATTACCTTACTAACTGCATGATCATTACAATTATGTATTTTTGTACCTTGCAGTCCCCTTAGGTCTCTGAATAGGCTCAAGGAGCCTGGCTTTCTTGCAGCTGGTCGCAAAAGAGATTGCTTCCTGTTAGCCACTCTCCTGACAGCAGCATCTCTGCAAGACCTCAATCATCTGTGAGCAGTGATGTTTAATGGCACCAAGGGAAGGATCATTCCAGTCACTGCTCTCCCCAGTAATTCCTTTTCATCTTTTCGCTTTCTTAGGTGCTGACATTCAAGGATTTTCTTCTCCAAAGAGACAGGGAATTGCCTTGGGCCCCTTAGTTTCTCTCATCGAAAGCAGCGAGAAGCCTGTGGTGGCTGCCATTGAAGGCATTGCCTTGGGAGGAGGCCTGGAGGTGGCACTTGGCTGTCACTATCGGATTGCACATGTGCAGGTAACACATGCTGTGAGCTAGAGGCTGCTCCTGAAGAGGAGCTTCCTGTGTCTTTCCTGCAGAGAAACTTCAGAGACTAAGTGTTAATTTGCCTTTGGTCTCAGTAGTCATTATCTGAATTCTATGTAGTTGGCTTATGCAGCATGACTTTCTCTTACTTTTCTCTCCAGCCACATGAATTTAGCATTTCTTTCTGCTAGTGACCTAGTTTCAATAGGTAGTTGAAACTCAGCTAGCACAGAGCACTTACAGTTTGATTTCCCATGGGCTCTGTTTCCTCAGGGAGCACTCTACCCAACAGACAGCTTCTCCCCCCACACACTTAAGTCTTCAAGTCTTTTTTATTTTTTTTTCCTCTTGAATCCCTACCTTCAGGATTGCTGAACTGCCTTTTAGCAGCACCTGGTCTCCTTACGTAGACTCTTCACTGATAGGAGCATCTCATTTTTGCAGCATGAACCACTTTCCCCTGACAATGTGGGTTCCTATAACAACATAAAGAGGTACTCTACATATCCTGTATGCCACCTAAGAAGGATGCATGAAGTAGTAGTCTTAAAATAACCCCACATCTCCTAAGAGCTCAACTGGATGATTTTTTTTTTAATGTAACAAACTATATAGATATTAAAGAGAAGACAGGAGCCCTCTTCCTGCTGTCACTAGCTTCTCTGCTGTAACCCTTCTAAATCTCAAGTGCATCAAGAACCATTTGAGCGCTTTGGAAGGAGGGTTAGTTTAAAAGCTCAGTATGTGAGTGGTACCATTCTTCTTCCAATAAATTTGTAACTAGAGCAGGGAGATAGCAAGTCACAGACAACCCTCTAGCATTTACTAACACCTACTTGCCTTGTCTGCACACGTGTTGTGGTCTGGGATGATGTTATTGTCCCCTTTGGTCTAATCCAGTGCTGTGCTAGCACTCACACATCCTCTGAAGCGTGACAGTTCCTCTGCTTCTGTACGTAAGTTGTTGAAAGGGGTGAGTGGGCTTGTCTTACATGGCAAAAAGCAAGGATCAGGTTTCTATATAGAAGTTATTTGAGGATTCCTAGAGGAGCATCACACGTAATCAGGTCTGCTTGTTTTTGTTCTGTGTGGTTCATAATTAACACTCTTGCTAAGAAGACTTGTTGAATTTGACTTCACTTTAGGCACGGATGGGTTTACCAGAGGTCACCATTGGGTTACTTCCAGGTGCTGAAGGCACTCAGCGACTACCCAGACTGATTGGGGTGCCAGCTGCCCTGGATCTAATCACTACAGGTAAAGTACTGTACCTCAGCCTTGCTGCATTTATGAGGATGACTGAGTCATACCATCACTTTGGTCTAGTGAAGCATAACGGCTTTCGGTTTTGTTTTTTAAACACATAGCTGCATGGGTTGAAATTCAGCTTGCTTCCCACAGGGATTGACTAGGAAGGGGATGTATGCGCTTCTGAGGCATATAGCTCGTGATGCATTTTGTGCTCAATGAGCTTGTCTCATACTTGAAGCCAGCTACACAAGTCATTTGACGAGATTTAAAAAGATTTAAAAAGAATGAGGTCACCTGTAATGCCCCGCTGTAGTCACCTTATTTCTCTTTTTATCACAGGAAGACACATTCCAGCAACTGAAGCACTGAAGCTGGGCTTGGTTGATGAAGTTGTGGAAGAGAACACAGTTGAGGCAGGAATTCGCGTGGCAAACAAGCTGATTGGTGAGGAAAGAGTTGTAGCAATGCCAAGAAATAATTGTTGAGGCCAAAGAGAGTCAGAACAAAGCCCCCTAGTTTGTTCCATATGCTCCATTCATTGGGTTTTGGCATCCATCTGAAACAGAATTAGCTGCAGATTTTTTCTGTTAAGCGAACATGGAAAAATTCAGATGCTGGAGAGCTGCAGAATTTCAAATGAGGATTCAGAGAAAAACAGAAATTAGGAGTCCCTATGCTTATTAATTATATATCTAAACTTGCATGCTCCTCTGGGCTACTGCACTCAACTGATTTGGGGGAATATGAGCTCTTCCCATATATAGCTTGGAGTGACAGCTGGTATTGGGTGTAGACCGGTTGCATCGTCAATAAGGGCTGATAAAAAATAACTGTCTCCCCCTAGCGGAGGGACTGGCACATCCTCAGCTGAACTCGATGATCCATGAGTGTGACTGTCCTTGGGCTGCGTGGTGAGATGCCTGTTTTGGAGACTGACTGTTGACTCTGCCAGGATTTGATGTGGAGCTCTTTCACACAAGATGCACACAAGGAAGGGGAAAAAAAAAAAAAAAAAAAAAAAGCTTTCTGTTCTGATCACATGGCCTTTAGAGGCAATGCTTTTCCAAACTGGGGTGCTCCTCCAGTTTTCTTTACTACAAAGAAAACCAATTCTCCTCTGTAGGAGTAGTTCTCCCATGCTAGGAGTTGAAACTGCCTCAGCTTTGTCCTAGATGACAATGCACCATATTTTCAGGACACCTTAATGAATACACTATTCTTCAAAAATCAGTGCCTTGCATACTTAGCTACAACGTGGGATTTATCAGGTAGGTACCAAAGCATGTTCTTTGGCTGGGTCTTCCATAATAGATGCTCCTCGTTCTCAATATATTCATGGTAATGATCTAACAACCCTAACACTAACAAGTCCTCCACTAAACCATATCACTAAGCTCTACATCTAAACATCTTTTAAAGACCTCCAGGGATGGTAACTCAGCCTGGACAGCCCATTCCAATGCCTAACAACCCTTTTGGTAAAGAAGTTCTTCCTAATATCCAACCTACTTCACTATTGCTTAAGAAAAGCAAAGGCACTGTGGTTCATTGATCTTGTCTGTTTTGAATGAGAGTTCTGTTTCTCCATCAGCTGGGAGGGCAGTAAAACATTACTACTTCGCTAGACAGATTAACCCAACATGAAAGTGTTCTCTTTCATGTACCCTCTCAGCCTCTGAATGAGACCATGTGTAAGATTGATACCAGTACTGATGGCAGAATCAGTATATCATAAAATGAGTAATAGATACGTTGCTAGAAATAGCAAACTGGCAAGCATCCTGGCTTTCAACAAAAGCTAAGTGAAATTGGGCAAATTGTAGACATTTTTATGGTTATTTCTTCTGTGACAGATATGCAGTGGTTGAGAATTGTCAAAGTCAGCTTGACCTTAGAGGAAAACCTCAGGAATGAGGCACCGAACACGCTATTTCTCAGTATAACTTGCTTTCTAGAACTCTTGTGCACTGCCATTACTGGCAAATTCCTGTTCTATAGCTTCGGTTTCACTGGAAAATGTCACTAGCAAGGAAAACTGAGAACCGTGTAAGCATGCAAGAATCCTGACTGGATGTCCAGCAGGTAACCTGTCTGTTCCAGGCTTGCTCATTATTTGCAGTAACATTTATGTTTCTTGCTCCAGTGGAAAATGAGTGGTGTCACTGAAGGTATTTCATGTCATCACACTGTATGCCAACTCCAACAAAACTTTTAAGAAAAATGCTTTCAAACTTCATCTAACAGCTCTCCTGGCATTTGCAGTATGCTCTTTGACAGAGAAAATATTGGAGACCAGCTCATCTTTCTCTCTCTCCTGCTTGGAAAATTTATCTTTAGACTTTGCAGAATATCATGAAAAGTTTTGTTGCATTGTTTCTCCTCGGGTCACCCAGTGAAGCAGACAGAACGGGGTACCCAGAATCCATATGTTCCTTCAGAGTCATTCCTGGCTTTGGCCTTTGCATAAATTTAATAAAATTCTCCTGCCATACAACAGCAAAACAGCACTTTTAGTTCTGTATCTCTGTAACTCAGGGCTGCAGAAGAGAGATGACAGTCTCATGTAGTGTGGGGAAACAAACCCAGACCAGCTAAGTTATGTTTTCAGTAAACATTTTTCAGACAATCTTAAAAACAGAATTGCACAGAAATGCCATGACAGAAATCCACTTTGTATGGCAACATTTTCACTTAAAAAAAAAAAAAAAAAAGGCTAACAACTGCTGGCTTCTTACAGAGCAGTTTGGCTAAATAACTCATTGTCATGGAGGGAATTTCTGCTCCTAGCCCGGGAGTGCTCTGCTGCAAGATCCATCTCAAAGAACCCATTCAGACAGGATTTTCTTTTAAAGCTTTCTCAGCACTAGAGCTACAATAACTTGGGGCAAGAGATCAGCCTCAGATGAGTGGCCTCACTGAAGCAAGGGTCCCTGATTGTTTCTATCCATAGGTGACAGAACTGCCTTTATGGGAGATAGGCTGAGAAATCTTCATCCATAAAACTTTATGGAACATTCTTAATGAAGAACACTTTATGAACAGCTCTGAATCAATGTCTGTAGGAATACACAGAGACAGTTAATCTAAGTACAAGGGTTTTTTAGTCAAAACCAGTAATTACATAACACAGACTAGGAAGTGAGTGTGTGTTCCTGGCCTTCTTCAGAGGAAATTGCTTGTTTATGCAAGAGAAAGTTTTTGCTCTTGAAGGTGTTTTTTTTTATTTAAGGAAGGAAGGAAGGAATAGGCAGAAGCTAAGTCCTTAGAGACTAGAAGAATGTTCTTTCATTAAATGTGTTTGATAAGCACTGCACTAATTTAAAGCTGCATTACATAATTTGTCCACCTGATGGCATCAAAAAATTGAAAATTTGCCATAATTCCTTGCAGCTTACACTGCCCACCTCTGTTGGCCTGCTGTAGCCTTCCTGGGCTGGAGGAGAAAATGGCAGCTGATCCTTTGCAAAGCAGATTTCCTGCTTTCTGACCATGTCTGCTGATTAACTTATCTTCTCAGAGCACAAGACCATCAATGGCATACATCAAAGAACCAAGCAAAGTCCGTTCAGTTCGGATTAGTTCAGACCCCACAGGTACTACGCTCTGCATAGAAAGATGATTGGCAGTTTCTGAACGTAGGCCACCAGCAGTAACTGTGGAGAAAGTATGTGTTCCTTCTGAGGCTCATGAAACCCACACGAGTAGCAGCTACTGCTGCTCATGCAGTAACTGCATGCTTTAAATGGCAAGTACTGGAAAAAGTCTTTCAGTTACATTTACAAGGGCCTTTAGTGGAGCATCTCTGGGAAGATGTACAACATGCAGATATTTGAATCTCTCTCCTGAGTTTGTCATTCAGACTACCACCTTCCTTAAGCAGAAGATCTAGCAAAATGCCCCTTTGAGACAACCAGAGGCTGTTGAGAGTCTGACAGTAGCCACACTCTTCTCTGAATGGTCTGAGACCATTGCTAGCCTGAAGAACAGGGAACCAGTTCCAGCTTTGCTCCCCGGACACGTACAAGCAGTTTGCTGCACCATGCAGACTGTTGAGCTAGCCCTGCCTTCAGTCCAGTAATATCCCTAGAGTTCACTCCAGGATGCCCCCCCCCCACCTCCCCCCCCTTTTTTTTTTTTTTTTTTGCTTTAAATAGGAGTGTTTGGTACTTCAGGCTTACATGTTGCTTTTGCTGGTAAAAGTGTTACGGACTCAGTCCATCCTTTGTGCCATCTGGATTACAAACCCTAGCAAAACAAAGCAGATGCCTGTCCTAGCTCCTGTTCATGGGTGCTGCCTTCCTCTACATCATTGATGTCCAGTATCATTCATCACGTTCTTGCTTCTTTGATTTCAGAAACCAAGCTGTAGGTATCCCGCACTAATCTTCCCAGGTTTAGATTCAGATCATTCTTTCTGTTCATAAGTATACTGTTGATTCTCAGTAGCATTGCAGCAGCAAGGAAGCTGCATGGAGGTGCTATAGAAATGCTTAGCTGAATAAGAGTTCTACTACAGGACCTTGAGGAGAGTTAATTTTCAGTCTGAGCATCTGTCTCACATTCCTCATCAGTATTTGTGCTTAACAAGTACAATTTGCTGTCTGAAGACTGTGTTTAAAGGCTGGCAGTAGCATTTCTGTTCACTTCTCACATGGGAGATACATGAAGTCTCTTGGTCTGTCCTATCCTAAGTGGTCCTCCAGCCATCAGATTTGCTTTTTAGGACAAAGCAGTGGTTTCCTTTTTGAAAAAATGAAACCCGCTATTTCAGTCCTAAATAAAGGACTATGGATGAAGAGCATTCTCATATTAAAAACATAAATTAGGGAAGACAATTCAAAAATAAAAGAAATGTCTTGACTGAATCCTGCAGTACTGGCAAATCCAAGCTATATTCATTGTCAGTGTGGAAGCATTTTGATGGACTCACATTACAGGGGAAGCTACTTACACAGTCAGCGTTCATCTTTTTGTGTTCTCTAAAAGGCTTAGTTAAAGAGCCTGACCTCTGAAGACCACTGTTTCAGGAAATCAATACCAACTCAGCCTGGGAATTCATGCTTGTTTGTTGTTGTTTTCCCTCTTAAAAGCATCTCATCTTGGAGGAAGAGTTAGAGTCAGGACATGTTCTTTGGAAAACCACACTGACAATGCTGCCATTATTCCTGCTTTTCAGTACCTTGTGTATGTTGGGGCACCAGATTTCCTGCTCCTGAATCTTCTGCTGATGCAGTGGCATTTTCAGTCAGACAGTGGAAGAGAAGGGAAGGCTGAATGCAATATGCCACCTTTGAAAGAAACATGCTCCTACACAGAGCTCTTAACAGATGCCAGGCCAATGAGGTTATACACGAGAGAGCTTCTCAGCACAGGGCTCCCAGAGGGGGCCCATGCACCATCCTGCTGTGGTAGTGGTCCAGGATGCTCCTGGGGACAGTGCTGCAGTGCTCAATGCCTTAACATCACAGTTAGTTTATGGATCTGGATGTGGCTATGATGACAAAAGGCTTTGTGCAAGTGTTGGAATGTCGAGGAGATGCATCCTGAATTTCTGATCTTGTTCCTCCATGGTCTTTAGTGAGGCAAGCTGCTAAGAACATAGGAATAGCCTGAACACGGACAGATCAGAGATCTCCCAGCGGGCACCAAGGTTTATGTTTCTGAAGAGGATTTTGGTGTCTGAAATGTAACTAACTTCTCTCAATTAAGAATTCTTTCTAGGTATTACCATAGCAACCTCCTTCTGTAATGAGGCTCATGTATTTCTGTGGCTGCTTGATTCACCCCTTGCTGACACAGAAGCATGAACTCTTCCTTGTTATTCATTTGCTCCCCAACTCATGCTGTGTGAGCCATCCTCTTGGCTAGTCCTACGGGGAACATGGGGACTCCTGCTGTTAGGGAAGAATTGAAGTCAGGGTGCATTTCCCAGTCATTCATATAAACGCCTGGGTCAGGACCCTGGCTGGAATGCATCTGGCTGGCAATGCCAATTGGGCACGGAGTGCTGAGCAACACTGAGGAAAAGCTCTAGTACTGAAGCTCACAGAAAGAACAGAAGGAGCCTTACGTGACAGCTGGAACTGTGGAGTAAGAACTGGAGAAATCAAGTCACTCTGTAGCTGAGAAAAGAAAGGAGAGTTGTCTTTGAAATTGCAATCTTGCTTTGTTGAAGTCTGGGCAGAAGGGTCTTGAAAAATTGCCATTGTCAAGGCAAAGAAAGTTAAAGAGAAGCATCAGACATTTGAACGCTGACCCAGATCATTGTGCCATGCAAGCCATACAGGGGGCTTAGCAGGAGGGGGAAAAGGTATAATAGATTCTCATTCTATGTAGAGAGATTAAAATCTGTAGTCCTCTAGGAATTGTGGAATGTTTTGTTCTATAACTGCATTTTTCTACCCACAGGCCAGCCCTTGGAAACCCGCAGGCTCAGCCTGAAGCCTGTTCCAAAGCTGCCCAACATGGAAGCATTTCTCAGTGAGGCTCTCATGAAGGTGAAGAAACAGGCCCGGGGGTGCCTGGCTCCAGAGCTCTGCTTCCAAGCAGTCAAAGCCGCCACAGAGCAGCCCTTTGCAGATGGAGTCCAGAGGGAACGGGAACTGTTTAACATCCTGCTGACCTCAGGCCAGGCCCAAGCACTGCAGTATGCTTTCTTCACAGAGAGAGCAGTGCAGAAGTGGACAACGGTCAGTGGAGCTTCATGGAAAAGTGCTTCCCCTCAGCCCATCCGCAGAGCGGCTGTGATAGGTAAGGAGATGAAAAGCTGTTGCATTTCTTGACTGTGCACCTAACAGCAGCGCTGAAAGGGAGCAAGATGAGTGTAGTGGGGCTTTGCTCATGGCAGAAAGCCTAAGCAGAATTCCCTAGCAGTCACTGGTACTCAGCACAGGACAGAAATCCCAGGCCCATAGGTGACATGCAAGGACAGAAGCTGTCGCTGCACTGGTAAGCTCAAGGAAGGTCAGATGGCAAGTCATTTCCTAATAGAGTGCCACTTAATCCCATCCCTTTCTCTGGGAGAGAAACTTCCTCCACTTTCAGAGTCAGCTTCATCTGTGGATCATAAGCAGTCTGTTCCCTTTTAAATACTGCCATGTTGAGTCCTGGCTTCGCTCCATGTTAGAAGCAGGTTTGCACAAAATTCTCCTCCTCCTGGTCTAGTTCTGTATTAGAAGTGCATGTGCATAGAGTCACTCAGGGATATATTAAAACAAAAATGTTTTGACAGCTGTATTTTAAGAAGATTTCATCTCACTGGGATCCACTCTTGCCATTTTGTAGCCCAGCAAGATAATGCCTTCATTAATTTTTTATAAGAGCAATTTAAATAAAACCTTCGATGCACTGCTGAGATTTAAAAAAGAAAAAAAAAGTATCTTTCAGCTCTGCCTGTTGATAGTAGCACTCAGAAATGGTTAGATGAGTAATGGAGCACTTGGAAAACATCCATTCTGTTTCAGAGAAAGCTCGCCAGACCAACACTGCTCTTTCCAGGCCTCCCATGCCCTGTAAGGAGCTCTCTGGAAGCTCATTTCAGACGAGAGAAACTTCTTTTTCAAAGTTCCCTTCTCATAATGAAAATGTTTCTTGAACATTGGTCTGGTGAGGCAGATCTGTGGCTGTTATGTCATTTGGGTAATAAGGCATGAGTTATCACCAAATTTATCATGGGACTTGGGTGCAAGCAAACCCAGACAGGTAAGTCCTCAAGTGTTCTTTGGCAGAAAGAGCTTATGCTGAAGTTTTATAGGAACAATCAGGTGAATAGAATCAACAATTTCATGGACAGTCTTTGTTAGGGACTGATAAATGATGCTGCAGTTACTAACTTTTCTTGAAGAGTCTCAATCCCAGAATCCTCTACAAGTCACCCTGTCCAGCCCCCATGCTCAAACAAGGCCACCTAGACCCAATTTCCCAGGACTGTGACAAGACAGCTCTTGAATATCTCCACAGATGGAGACTCCACAGCTTCTCTGGCAACTCATACAAGTGCTCAGTCACCCTCACAGCACAAAGAAATATTTCCTGATATTCAGATGAAGCCTTCTACATTTCAGTTTCTGCCCTTTGCCTCTTGCCTTGACACCAGGCTCCACTGACAAGAGCCTGGTTACCTCTTCTTTGCACCTTGCCCTCAGATTTTTGCATACATTGACAAGACTCTGCCCCACTCCCACCTTCTCTAGGCAGAAAGAGCCCCAGCTCTCACAGCCCTTCCCTATACATGAGTCATTCCACTCCCTTAATTATTTTTGTGGCCCTTCATTGGGCTCATTCCAGTATCTCCATGTTTCTGCCATACTCAGGAGCCCAGAACTGGACCCAGCAGTTCCAAGCAGAGGGGACAACTCACCTCCCTCAGCCTGCTGGCATCACTCTTCATACAGCCCTGTATACCATCAGCCTTATTTGCAGCAAAGACCCGCTGCTGCTCATGGTCAAACTGGTGCCCACCAGATCCTTTTCTGCAACGTTGCTTTCCAGCCAGTCAGCCCTGACCACATACTGGTGCACAGGATTATTCCTCCCAGGGCAGAGTACTTTGCATCTCTCCCTGTTCAGCTTCATAACATACCTGTCAGTTCTCCCTCTGGATGGCAGCACAGCTCTCTGGTGTATCAATTATTTACAGTACCTGAGCGAGGCAAAGAGGACAGGCTCTGAGATCATGCCAGGATCCAGACAATCGATCAAAATTCACACACTGAAGCAGGTCCAAGGTAGAGTGAGGAAGCCAACCGGCAAGCTGAGGTGTGGATCAACAGGGACCACAGCCAGAGCCAGGCACTTCTCTAGCATAGGTCAGGAAGAGAGCATGGGCCCAGGGCAGAGCTTAAATCAGGCTCTGAAGCCTCTGGGTGGTGGGTGTGGGGTGGAGGCTCCAGGTGTAGCTGGTTAGGGTCATTAAAGCTGATCAATCCTCTCAAGGCCTTGACACCTGCCAAAACTCCTAATTCCTTTTCTGAATCACTGCTTCTATCAATAACCCCCATAAGCAATAAAGCTTGCTTTGATTGTGCGAGGTGTAGACGTTGTACTTCATTTGATAAGCAGCTTCTGTTTGGGAGACCATGGATCACCTCCTTTTAACCCTTAATCTTATGCCATAGTAAATGTCATTGCTTTCCACCACTTCCTTCTGCCACCTCACTGGGCTTTTTCTCTTTCCTCTGGAAGGACTTTTGTATCAAAGAAATAGCAAGTCCTTTGGAGATGGGTTCAGAATATGCCAACACCATTGCATGTTTTTCTTTCTCAGGCTGCCATAACAAGAAGTCATTCTCCAGCTTGTACCATCTCATATTTCCATATTCTTGATGTTTAGCACGTTCTTATAGCACCAGAAACCAAAATCTTAGGGACGAACTTCTAGAGACATCTCTTAAAATAGTGGTGATCATCCCTTTAAAGTCCTGAGTCTCTATAGGTCATCCAGGGTCTCCCTGTTTTCCCTGGAGAGAGGAAGGCATGATGTTGCATCCATTTTGGATGGTCAGAAGTCATGCAGCCCCCAGTTCCGAATAGTGCTGTTTCACACACTAAAACCCTGTTGCAATATGCTGGTTCTTCTGTCTCTTATCACTGATAAATGGGAAGCAAGTGAGCAGATCACTGTGACATCTTCCTCCTTCAGGAGCTTTTCTGCCAGCACAGAGGACTTTGGGGTTTGGCAGCAGTGTCACGAATGCTGGGGGAGCCTTGCTTTGTGGATCCCCTGTCAATCCAGTATTACCAGGACATTGTTAGAGGGAGTTGGCACCAAGTCTTAATGGATGTTCAGCATCAAGCATTATGTGTCATTTTTGTAGGCATGCTTGATGGATGGCATTGCTGATGAGTTGGCGACTGTTGCCGTGCAGTCCTGGCTTCTTGTCAGCTACCTTTGTCTGCGGGTTGCTTGCTGAATGACTGATAACGGGCAGCACCCAGCTGGGCAAGATCCCTCCTGCTCTTGGCCTAGCTGTCCGTGGCTGTCTTCAGACACAGGCGATGCCACCTACCTCATTTGCTCCTGCTTGCTCTGTGCTCTTGGCTCCCATCTCTTTCCACCTTCTCTGGTTCCTCATCACCCAGAAAAAGAGTTCACCTCTGTCCCTTCCACAGTCTTTCAGTAGCTTCCTGCTTGCCTTGAGTATCACATTACTTCTGCTTGAAGTTCGTACCCTGAAACAGTTAGAGAAAGAAGCAGCTCCAGTCTGCATCAGTCCACCACCACCAATTGCTCATTGTTATTTTTAACATGAAAATTGGAACAGTCCTTGTATATTTTTACCAATTTATAAAGTACTATTTCCAATTCCTGTTATTTTAAAGTCCAAATATTATAGTTTGGAATATTTTCTACTGATAACTATTTCTCTAGTGTGTGTGACTCTACATAAGTTGTTTTATACATATTTCGAGTTCATTTGTTTTGAAACTTGTTTTTAAAATCCTTCAATTAATTTTGCATCATTTTTCATATTCTCGGTACCTCATGTGACAGAGCAATAATTAACAATCATTATTCACTCCGCTTGCCCCACAGATGATTTTGTTTTATCCATGTTTGGCCTTAAATTTCAGGAGTTTAAGTGTGGCTTTATTTATATGCCAGAGTTACATTTTGCAATGAAAGGCCAGAAGCAAGATGGCTAGACAGTGGGCTTTTCCTGAAGCACATTTCAGTCTTCTTTTGAAAGCTGGGCCTTGGGCATGAACACAGCTTTGGAATCAGTTCCCTGATTGAAAGACAAGAATACAAGGGTTTTTTTTGTAATGATTTGGGGGAAGTAAGAGCCCAACTGAGGAACAAAACAAAATGCACAGTAGAAATCCTGGAGTAGTTCTTAGCCGTGTTTTGGTCTGTGCAACCTGATCTGAGCATGCAACACTTCCCTTTCTTCTACAGCCTTCTACCTATGCAAGACCCAGTGATTCCCTACCATTTTTTACTGCTCTAATACATTTTTCGCCAAGATCACGAGGCTCTATAAATTTGAAAGGGAAGTCCTTAGAAATGCTTCTTTCCCTACTAAATAGCCGGATCTCTCCTTAGTTTTATAGCCCAATTTTAGAAAATATTTCCAGGGGAGTCATGCTGTGCAAGCTCTAATGTAACAAAGCCCTTGGGGCTTTCATTACTCTCTCTGCCAGCTTCATTAAACATCATTTCATACAGGCCACTGAAGAGTTATGTAGTAAGTTGAGAGACAGCTTTTCTAGGTCAGAAACAAGCTTGGCAAGCTCATGTCTTATCCATAAGCCTCCTCCTGTGGCCTAGAAAGTGCATGAATACAGGCATGTACGCCTGTCTGTCGTGGGACGGTGAAAACCTAGATGGGAGCACTTACACTACATGTGAACGAAAGCAAAGAGCTGAATCAGCTAACACCAGAGTTTTGATCTAGGAGGGAGCAGCTTCTTCGTGTCATGAGAGAACTGCTAAGATTTCAGTCAGGAAACTGAAGCTGAGAGAAGCAGGAGTTACCGAGGCCCAGGATGTACAGGCTGTTTCTTTAGTACGGCTTGGAAATTAAGAGGAGAAACCCCAGGTCTCCACCCTGGAAAGGAATAAGAGAATTCAAGAGGGAGCTGTGAAGAACCAGGATGTCGAACTGCAGACCCTTTACCATCGAAAGAGAGCCTTAAAGATAGGGCTAGGCTCGGTGGCTGTACAGGAGGTGATGGGTGACACTCCCGCACTGTCTGAGAAGAAAGCAGTCTTTGTAGCTCAACAAAGAGAAAAAGAGCTGTTTTAACACCCTGCCGACACATCCAAGCCTCTGAGAACTGAGCAAAGCAAAAGGAGCTATTTGTTTGGCTGGTTGTCAGTCAGCAAACCGTGGACAATGAAATACTAAGAATTGATTCATGTTATTCTACCTTTATTTTCAAATTAATTTTAGAAGTGCCTGATCATGAAGATTTAATTTCCTAGAAAGGAAGTTCAGCGTTTGCTTAGCAGCAAAATGCTTTATGAGCAAGCATTCAGATAGTGATGTCTATAAGAACTGTTCTTAAAGCTAAGCAGGGAGTGCTTCAAATGTCCTCTGTGCATACAAGTTTAGCTTGGACAGAACTAAATCAAGGGTGTGTAGCATCCAGGAGAAATACACTACCTCGTTTGACCTTCAGAGTTGGAACTTGTTTAACTGATGACATAATTTCAGCTCTTCTTTATAAAGCTGCTTTAGACAAATTTTTTAATCCCCTTGTTTCTGTTTATTTGTTTAGCAGACTTTCATTTGTAAACGTGGGATTAAAAAAATCATTTTTACAGAATTATGACAAACCTGGACTTTGTCTAGTTGTTGCTTTATGTAGGATATTAATAATCCTCCCATTCAAATGCTTTGCACTTTTAAAGCTGGTAAAATTGCACTGGCCTTCTCTCACTAGTTTGTGTTTGCTCAGTCCAAAAAACTTCCATCAGGGGAGAACAGCCTAAGTGGCGTGGGTTGGGTATCGTAGGGAAGCGTAAGCCTGCGGCTTTGTTTCATGTAATAGAGGGCAGAGCTGGCGGAAGGGCTCAGGAGGAGGGAAAGGAGCGAGCCAGTAATCACCACGGTATTATTCCTCCGATGTTATTATGAGCTGGTAATAGCACATTTATGGATCTTGGAGGAAAAAAATACAGCTGAAATGGATGTTCAGTAATGGGAATTCTGGACAAGAGTTTTAACTGCACGGTTGGACAAGGCAGACTGCATCTTCAATAATCTTCAAAAGATAGCAATTGCCTGTATTGGTCGACTTGGCTTGTTCCTGGTGGGCAGAGATGTCCAATATGAAGTTGGACATAAAGTGTGAACAGCGAGCAAAAGGCTATTGATGTTCCCAAGTGATTAAAAAGGAGGTGGGATATGTTGAATTCTGGATTAAGAAGACATTGTTAGTTCCATGCCTGGACTGGTGATGAGAGACATATGAGACAGAGACAAAATCAAGAGCAGATCAGTTCCTGAGAGTCTTTACAGAAATTGCAGCTGAATTTGTGTTTGCATCAAAGATTACGCAATGAAGAGCAGAGGGAAAAGAAGGAGACAAAGAGGAAACTTGCAAGGAGGAGGGAGAAACCAATTGTCTGAGCTTTGCTGGTGACTGAATCTCTGTGTGGAGTGTGTTTGCTTGCACTGATGTTCTTCTGTGAGTGCCCCAGAGAAGCACTGGTATCCTGAGGGTGAAGCTGCTAGAAGTTGGCAACAAGGCTGAAGTAGAAACTCAGATCTCCTCTCTGCACTCACCAGGTTTTAACTCTTAAGCGATGCTGGTTTTCATAGGTATAAAACTTCACAGGAAGAAGATGTGAATTATATGGAGTGAATCCCATTGGTATTTCATAATCTTGAGAAGACGTCAACTTCCCTTTCTGCTCTTGCTTTTCAAACATTTAGGCTCACTGAAAGAGAGACTTCACCTTCCTTTTTCGGAGTCTTCAGTTCTTGTCTTCTGTCTGTGCACCATTCATTTTGCTTAGGCTTCTGCCTTTTATTCCGGAGATACCAGAGGAAGTGCTGCTGTCAAGTGATTGATTGTAACATTTTCTATTCATAGTCTCTGATTCTATCTCCCTTTTATCCCTAGGGCTGGGAACAATGGGCCGAGGCATTGTGACTTCTCTGGTTAAGGCCAACATATCCGTGGTAGCCCTCGAGCAGGACGCAGAGTATCTGAACACGGGAAGAAAAGCTGTGATGCTCCTTTTGGAACGTGAGGCTATGAAAATGGGGCAGGATGCCCAAAGCCTGGATTTCCATAACCCTGCGCGTCTCCAGTTCACTGTGGACTTCAATGGGTTGCGGGATGTAGATCTAGTTATCGAAGCTGTGTTTGAGAACATGGCACTGAAGAAGGAAATATTCAAAAAGCTATCAGAGATCTGCAAGCCGGGGGCCTTTCTGTGTACAAACACATCAGCCCTGAACATCGATGAAATCGCCTCTGTCACGAGCCACCCACAGCAGGTCATTGGCACACACTTCTTCTCCCCTGCTCATGTGATGAGGCTATTAGAAATAATCTATGGCCGTCACACGTCCCCAACTGCCATTGCCACTGCCATGCAGCTAGCCAAAGTGATGAAAAAGGTTGGAGTGGTGGTAGGGAATTGCTTTGGTTTTGTCGGGAACCGAATGATGTTTCCATATCTACAACAGGCAGTTTTCCTTTTAGAGGAAGGAAGCAGACCAGAGGATGTAGATCGGGTTCTTGAAGATTTTGGGTTTAAGATAGGGCCTTTCCGAATGTCTGATCTCGCCGGGCTGGATGTGGGCTGGAGGTCTCGAAAGGGTCAGGGCCTCACTGGGGCCTCACTGCCTCCAGGAACACCTGCCCGCCAGCGGCACGGCCGTCGCTACAGCCCGCTGCCCGACCTTCTGTGTGAGCAAGGCAGGTTTGGGCAGAAAACTGGAAAAGGCTGGTATCAGTACGAGAAGGCTGGGGGCAGGACAGCCAGGCCAGATCCGTGGCTTCACAGCTTCCTGTCCGAATACAGGGACACCCACCAGATCAAGACCCACTTTATAGACCAGGAGGAAATCCTGGAGCGGTGTTTGTTTTCTCTCATCAATGAAGGATTTAACATCCTGGCTGAAGGAATAGCTTCAGGCCCGGAACACCTCGATGTCATTTATATCAATGGCTACGGGTGGCCAAAGCACAAGGGTGGCCCCATGTTCTATGCTTCCACCGTTGGGCTCCCTCGCGTTCTGGCTAAGCTGCAGAAATACTCTGAGGCCCACCCTGATGTCCCTGAGCTGCGTCCCAGTGCCTTTCTGAAAAAGCTGGTAGCTGCAGGGAACCCTCCCCTCAAAGAGTGGATGTCTTGCCCAGGCTCGCAGAGCAGCAAGCTTTGATTTCATTGATGCCTGCTCTATAAATTCATGGGAGAGATCTCGTGCAACAGGTGCTGTAATTGCCCTGTCTTTTCCAATCAAAACCAAAGTGCTTCAGGCTCATAAACAATGTCACTAACCTTCCTGGGCCTTCGCAGAGAATAACTTTGGCCAATGATTGATCTCAGTCAGCCCCCTGCTGCCGGCAGCCACTGCCATCACCCACCCTTCCGTCTCACCACCAGCCTCACCAGCCTTTTATGCACATCACTGTACACAGACGCATTTCACTTTGCTCTGCCTTTAGGACTTCACAGCAGTGCTTCTCTTCCAGTCTGTCTGTGTCGAAGGGACAGCAGCGCACAGCCCTCAAGGCAAATCACAGAGGGAGGTTGAGAGCGAGATGGTCACAAATCACGAAGGAGATGGTCACAGTTCACCTGACATGAGCTGAACCTACCAGATCCTGGCCTAAATCTATTTCCCAGCCTGTTCAGATCTTCCCCTGCAGCCCATCTCCAGCCCAGCTTTCCTGGCTCTCCGAAACGCAGCCAGTTGGAGCCTGTTCCCTTCCTGCTGCTGGGGGGAGTTGGCACAAGGGGCACAGCGCCTTTCAGAGGTAAATTCAAACGAATTGGAGAGAGGAGCTTTGGACAGAGAGCGAGGGGCTGGGCTGGTACTGTCCCCTCCGCCCACAGAAGAAAATTCTGATAAATGGCAGAAAAGCCACAAATGCATCAACCTGCCTTACTTGACTGCTGCTGTTGGCTCACAACCGGCCTTCTGCATCCAGGCTCCAGCCTCCTTTATCATCCACCTGTCTGTGTCCAGGCAGAAACATCTTCTGGCATCTCCAAGTGTGGGTTTGCGTTGCCAACCCTCTCCCTTTCTTGCCTGCCTACAGCTACCTAATTGATCTAATTGACCAGACTGAAGCCTGGCCTGGCACTTACTGGGTTTGCACATGCACAGCGGGCACGGGGAGGAGCGCAGGGCCCCAGAGCTGTGCAGGCAGGGACATTTCTGCAGACACACAGGGAGCAGAGCAGGGGGAGGTGACCAAAGCCCCCAGGCTTGCTGCTGTGGGGCAGTCACCCAGTGCTCGTGGCCTGTGAATTTATTGTCTAGGCTGGCATGGGTGGGTTTGGGTTCCCTTCTCAGGAAGATTAACATCAGGTATCTAACTTCTGATTTCTATTTTAATAAAACCTCTTTGATTATATGATACCGTAGTGAAAACGGAAAATGTGTTTGTTCTTTCTTCATACCTCCATTGTTTCTTTACATGGCAGAATTAGATAAATTAACTGTTAATGAAGAAGTCTTTGTTTGAAGAGGCTGCTTGCTGCTTTTTTCTAAACATAACTTGTTTTGCCCTTTTTCTACTCCTGTCTTTCTGTGGATGAGGGTGCAAAACTGAGACCAGGAAACCCTTCAGAAGCTGTAAACCAACCAAATGACTGGTTCCAGGGAGCATTTTTCTCCAGGACCGGAAACAGAAATACCTCTAGGCCCAGAAAGCTGCTGCAGTTCCCCCCCCCATCACTTGCATGTCACGGCTGAGAGCAATCCAGCATTTGCTCAAAGGTGAAGCGCTGCTTCCACGCGAGCAGACTCCGCGTGACATGTTACACAACTGCACTGGCTGGTGCTGGCGGCTGTCACGTCCTTCAGCAGGACAGCCCCGGACACGCTGCGCTGCCCGCGCTGACATCCCCTCTCCCGTGCCTCGTGCTGCCGTGGTCACCCGCACCCGAGATGGGCTGGAAAAGGGCATTCCCCTTGCATCCGGAGCGGGATGAGGACGGGAGGTGCTGGTTTCGGGATATCAAGCCCCAGCGACTTCTACTGTGCAGCCAAAATGTCTCTCCCCACCTGCTGCACTTCTGTGCCGCTGCATCTGATGTGCCCACCTCCGCTCATCTCCCCTCCAGGAGATTACAGAGAGCAGAGGCTGTTCACACCAGTAACGTCTCTGCTGACAGACGTTCATTTGTAAATTCGTATTGACCAGAGCAGCGCGGCATTGATCGCTCTGTCTGCTTTATGTCCCGGCCACCACCAGTGACATTGCCAGCACGGAGGGGCTGCATCGCAGCTCCGGGAGGGCCGGCGGGCAGCCGCTGCTCCCTGACCTCCAGCCCCACAGGGCTGAACTTTAACCCCCTCGTATAGGATTAATTTTCCTACTGTCCATTTAAACTAGCTGACAATTTTCATTCAGTGAGGAAGTATCTACTTAAAATGTTTTCCAGGTAAACTGTTCCTGCTGAGGAGCGTTGGTGCATGCAGGATTGTCCCAGGCTGTGCCCACTTGTCACACATCTAACCTAGGTGAGTGTGAGCTGAGACTGTACGTTACCCAGCGCGGTGAGGGCTCTGTGGCACACGGTGCAAGCTGGCCCTAGCCCATCCTCAATTTTGGGGCCCTGATTCTACTAAAATGTGCGTGTCTGGCTGCAGACCCATGCTCTCTGCAGAGGAGGGATGCTTGCTTTCTGCGCTGAGGATGTTTGGTTTCAGCCCTGTGAGTACCCCTGGTCTCACATGCAGTTGCAGAATTGTTAGATGTCTTTAATTAAGTCAGTGAACTCTGCCAGTGCAGCAGATGCCTCCATTAACTGCTCAGCCACAGGCGTTTTGCAGAACAGTAAAGAATAGGAGTGCACCAAAGGAGAGAATTGCTTCAGCTTTGATCTGCGTCCCCTGCAGCACAGGGCCTTCAAAGAGAGGCAGAAAGCTCCTCGTGCTCAGAAGCACCGTCTTGCAGCACGCAGGCGAATTGGATGGGGCGCCTGAGCCTCGTCAGAAACACCTACTCCCAGTTCTCTGACCTGCACTTCACCTTCCTTGACGGAATTTCGTTTTAACAGAAAGTAATCTTGCAGCCCAAGCTGGGGGTGAGAGCAGCCCTGGAGGTGAAGCAGCGGTGGTGAAGGAGGGCTTCATGCCAGCAGCAGGAGAGGCAGTTCTTGCGCCTGGGGTCTCGCGGGAGCTGAGCTGCATTTCCTGTTTGCTGCTGGCAGGCTCCAGGGAACAAGAATTTTTAGGACGTTCTTCACAAACCAGCAGGACAGTGCCAAAGAAACACCTGGTTTTGCAATCAGTTTTTCCTCCGCTTGCAAACAGCTGTGCAAGGCCCTGAATGTTTGCTGAATTCAGTGGGATTTCAGTAAAACAAGGGCAGCCTAGCTTTGAGGAGTGATTCAGAAAATTCACTTTCCAGTGTCATTAACCCTGCAGGCACTGAAGATCAGCTGGCCCGTGAAGCACCCTCAGTAGCGGTGCCCAGAGCCTAGGAAGGCTCAAGGCTCCCAGCCAGGCGCAGCGGGGCACCCGACTCCAGCCCGGTTCGGCTGAGTTTGACGGCCCCATCCCTGAGGCATGGCCTGAACCTCCCTGCCACCCTCACCCAGCTCCGGTTTTAACCCAGCAGCCATGATCAGCCTAGAAGGACGGCAGCGGAAACATTTTGTGACACTCCCCAGGACCGCAGGAGGGGCAGCAGGAGCCCAGGTCGGTGCTGGCTGCTCGTGTGCATTGCCCGAAGGTGCTGGGTGTGCCACGGGGAGCGTCGGAGCCCTCCCACTCTGGTGTCCTCAGGGAGGAGTGGGCTCTGCTCAGCAAGCCAGGGATTGTACTCACAGCCCATGGCCAAAGTCCCTGTGCAAGCCCAGTGACTGACCCATATTCCTCGTTTTTCCCCGTAAACCACACACCTGGCACAGCGATACGCGTGCAGCTCGGTGGTTCTTAAGCTCGTTCCGTTGGCATGACGCAGACACTTGGCTCAGCACATCTTCAGGAGGGCGCTCAGCGCTGGGACACCTCTGGGATCTGCCCCAAGGACAGACCTGAAGGAGCCGTGTCCGAGCGTTTTGGAGGACGCAGACAAATGAGTGACGGGGAGCTGGTGGGCACTGCGCACAGTTATGTGGCTGCGAGGGGCGGCTGACTTCCCTTCGAACAGAAGGCTGACTTCAGCTCTGCTAGTACTGACCAGGGGGGCAATTAAAGCACAATTAAAGTTCAGGCTTGATGGGGAAACAAGCCCACTGCTACACTTAGGAAGCCAAGTATTACGCTGTTAAAGGTAACACCCACCTCCAGCTTCAGCCCGGGGTGTGATTGTCAGAGGTAACGGCATGCGTTCGCACCTTCGTTAACTGAAATCGTACTACCGGTCGTTTCACAAAATGGAAGGCAAAGTTTATTGGCATTTAAAGAATCACGGCATGCGCAGGCAGGAACACTTCTGGCTGCCTGGGAGCACGGAGCGTGGGGAAGGAACCTTGGAGCACCCATCCCCAACCCAACCCAACCCCAACCCCAGCCGTGCCTGCCCCGGCCAGAGCCGTCGGGGCAGGGCGGCGCGGGGGCTGCCCCGGGGCCGGGGGCGACGAGAGAGGACCGGGGGGGACAGGGGGACACCGGGGACACATCGGGGACGCCCCGGGACAGCGGGTGGCAGCGGGGCGGGGCGGGGCGGAGCCGTCGGGGCTGGGGCTGGGGCTGGGGCTGGGGCCGGGCCCTGCCCGCGGCGCTGCCCCCGTGGCGCGGGCGGTCCCCGCTGCGGCTCGGCGCCTCCTGCTCCTCCTGCTGCTGCCGTGCGGCTGCTCCCCTCCTCTTCCTCCTCCTCCTCCTCCTCCTCCTCCTCCTCCTCCTGGCCGCTGCGGCGCGGGGGCTGCGGGCGGAGCGGCGGCGCCATGAGCGGGGCGGCGGCGAAGAGCGAGAAGCTGGACGAGGCTCAGGCGCTGGCCCGCAGCTGCGCGGGCAGACCCGACTTCCAGCCCTGCGACGGGCTCTCGCTCTGCGCCACGCACAGCCACGGCCGCTGCTTCCGCCTGCACTGGTGCTGCCACCTGGGATGGTGCCACTGTGAGTGAGCGAGCCCGCGGCCCCAAAACGGCCCCGCAGCGGTCCCGGGGTGGGGGGCGTGGGGGGGAGCGGCTCCGAGCTGCCCGGGGGCTGCCGTCCTGTCCCGTCCCGTCTCGTCCCCTCCTGTCCCGTCCCATCCCCTCCTTTCCCATCCCATCCCCTCCCCTCCTGTCCATTCCCATCCCACATCCCATCCCGTCCCATCCCATCCCCTCGAATCCTATCCTATCCCATCCCACCCCGTCCCATCCTGTCCCCTCATATCCTGTCCCTTTCCATCCCCTCCCATCCCATCCTGTCCCTTCGTATCCTATCCCTTCCCTTCCCATCCCATCCCACCCCATCCCATCCCATGGGGCTCTTCCCAAGGAGCAGTGGCAGCAGCTGGGGGGCTGCCCAGAGGCCTGCTGCAGGCAGCCCCATGCCGTGGCCCCGCTGCCAGTGCTGAAGCATCAGGGAAAGCCTCTACACGCTGCTTCGTCCCCTGGGGGTGTCCTTGTGGCTGGAGGCTTCCTTCCCATTCCCACGCTTTGCGATCCTACTTGCAGGAATGCGTGACTTAAAATGCTTGGAGTAGAGAAGTAACCCCTGCAGGGTGCCGCAGATAGTTCCTGCCTCAAAACGCAGAGCTGAGCCAACTCTGTCGGAAAGGTGCCCGGCAACTTTAATGTCTGCCCTGGAGATACCGATGTGGGTAATCATGGCTGGGGTGGCCAAAGACGGCTCAATGAATAATTAATCACATATACCCCTGACGAGCAGGCTTTCCAAACAGCGTGTCTGTCTGAGGTCAGCAAATGGTGATGGAGCTGGGGACCGGGCTCGTGTTGTGCTGTGAGATCTTAAAGCCTGGAGGGACGGGGTTACAGCTGAGCCTCGGTGTGAGGGCTGCTGGGTGCTGCCGAGGATGTCCCTTGACTGCTGACATCCTGTCCTCCATGTCAGTCACTGCCTTTCTTTGTAATTTCAACTCCTACGTGGATTTCCCACTCGTGCGGTTTGGGCAAATTTGGTTTAATGGGAAAAGGGTCTGCCTAAAAAGGCACCTTGTGTTTGGACGAGAGCTTGCATTTGAATTAAGTGCATGGATTAGGAATGTCCCCCTGATTTGGGGCTCATTTGAAACCAGTTTGGAGCAGTTGTGTTTTGTCAGCACCCTGAAATGGGTGCTGTGTGGTGACAGCTGGCTACGTGAGGAGGTGGCCCAGTCACCTGGTGCGTAGGGACAGGGATGGCTCACGAGTGGCGTTCCGTCAGTGACACAAAGGCCCTCAAGTTACGACCTAGATGTATTTTTCTTTTCCAGAATTTCTGTGGTTTCGGTTATTTGAGCTCATAAGCACCCCGTAGGACAAGATCAGAGCTCAGAATGGTGTTTGTAAACTGGAGGTGTCAGAAATCCGCAGGGATGGTCCTGGGATGGGGAAGGCAATCGCAGAGCTGGGAACACCTGGAGAAGTGACGTTGCAGAGAAGGATCTGGGGATTAAGATGGATCACAAACCGAATATGCGTCATCAGCAGGAGGCCTTTGTGGTAGAAAATCCAAAAGCAGAACCCGAGCCTCCACTTCACTGGGGATGCATTAACAGGAACATTGCAAGCATGCAATTTAATTAGTCTCTTCAGCTCAGTAATGATGAAACCAGACTGATGGGTTTAGTTTTGAGCACTGCACTTCAAAAAAACCTGTAGGAGAACTGGGGAGGTTCTGTAGGAGGTCACAGCGCTCGGCGCAGAAAATAGGATTTACAAGGGGGTGCAAAAGCAAAGCCGTTGCTTGGGCTGTAAAAGCACCGGGGGAGGGAGGGAGATGAGCTTTGCAAAGGGTAAAGGGAGCCTTGGAAAGGAAGTTGTGTTCTAGTCCTTCTCCATGCAGCCTTGGAAGATAACCGGTTACCACTTACCTGTGGCAAGGGAAGTTTAGGCTCGGTAGTAAAAAAGATGTTTTAAACTAGCAAGAGAAATGAAGCAAGGGAACAGAGTGCTTCAGAAAGCGAGGAGCCACGTTCACGGGAGGCCTTTAAGGAGGGCTTAGACTGGTGTCTCCTGGAGTGACACAGAGCTGATTCCCTCCTGGAGGGACGTCCTGAGATGCCGTCCAACCCTTAGCTTCCCTGTGGCAATCACAGGAACTAAAAATAACCATAGCTTTTGTAAGAAGTACAAACTTTATTCTTAATTTCTCCCTTTACAGCTAAGGAAACTTTCAGATGTGTTTGTCCTACAAAGCTGTCATTTTAAATGAAAGAAGTCACAAACCCCGTGTTCTTGGTTAATCTGAAAGCCAGGAACAAGTGCGCTCCCTTCTTGCCCCCTTGTTTCCTGATGCAAATGTCCGAGCTGAGGATCTCTTTGTACCCTGCTCTTGCAAAATGAGTGGACTTGGACTTAAAAGGGGGTACGAACGAGGCCTATAATGGAAGATGGTATAGAGGTCAGCGATGTAATTAAGCAGTGTTGGAAGTTATCTTCCATAAAGACAGTGCTGTAATACTGCCTTAGGAATCCTCAGAGGGCTCTTGAAAGTGCTGCGCTGTGACTCCTAAGAGCTGCGTAGGGGCACAGGAATCCCAGCGTCAATTAAAATGGCCCGTGCAGTATTATTTTCCTTTGGTGTGCACGGTCCTGGAGTGCACTTGCACTGAAAAATGACACAAACTCACCACCGCTTCAGGCAGTAGATTGCCTCCTCATGTGTATTCAGCATCACATCTGCTTACTTCAGTGACAGACACAATTCAGCGTTGCTGAGCCACTTGGCTATAGAAGTCATAATTGAGAAAGAACCTAGTCTGAATTCCCCAAAGCCATTTTTGGTGGCGAGCTCTGAAGTAAGCAGCCCTTTAAGCTTTCTCTTTACCTCTGATGTTTCCCTGTCCGTAAAATGGCACTAGTAGCTGGCAGGTGGGATCGCAGAGGCTGGTCGGTCTGCACAAACATCTCCAAAAACCTCAGGTGCTGTGTCTGTGACTCCTGTGCCTGAGCCTGGCAGTTTATTCCAGGTCACTGTCACTGTTTGGTGCTTGGTGGGGAGCAGGTTTCTGGGTGAGGGGGGAGCTGGCTCGCTAGTGGGCCAAGTAAAACCTCTGTAAGCTTCTGGGGTGGGAGCACAGAGGGTGCAGCGAGGGGCCCTGGAGGATGAGAGCAGCTTGTAGCTGCCTGCAGCACCCACTGTGATGCCCTCCTCACTAGGGCCATGCAACAGGGAGGAAAGTGCTGCCCAAGGAGGATTTTTTGGTTTAAAAAATGTCTGTCCCACGCTTGGCCTGTTACACGCTTCTCCTGCTTGCACCTTTCAGCCTGTGCACGTTCCCCTTGCCAGGGAGACTCCCCCTGCTCCCCTTCCTCTGTCCCTCTGGCAGCCCTGTGAGATGTTGTTCATTAGCTGCAGGGTGAGAGCCTTAAATCGTTCGGCTTTTCCAAAGAGACGACACACAACAGAGGCAGGTCTGCAGCAAGGTGCTCGCCTTCCTTTCCTCGCCTCTGGGTTTCCACTGCAGGTCTGGTTTGTGCTGATGCTGTCTGCGATGCCCATCAGCGGGCTGCTGCCTGCACGGTGTCGTTGCTTCTGTCCGAAGGGGGCAGGTGCTGGGGGTTACCTGTCCTGACAGCTGGACTTCGGCTGTGGTTTCTCATCTCACTTCCTAACAACTAGCTCCTCAGAGAAGGCATCGCACTCGGCATGATTTCAGGATTGGCTTTGTTCCTGGACAGTGCAGATAGGGCATTCTGTTGTAACTCCTCTGCAAGGGTTTGTTTTCTGTCTGAACGTTTTGCAGTACGTTAAACGCCTTGCAAAACTCTCAGTACGCCGTGTTGCAATTATCAGAAATCCGTCACGAATAACGCTTCCACAACACTCATTTCACAGCAGTCGTATCAACAGACAGGAACTGCTACCGTATATTAGTCTCTCTGTGGCTTATTATTTTACCCAGGTTCAGCATCCAAAAAGCAGACTTTTATTACTTAAAGCCTCTTGCATATCTTACACTGAAAAATTGATGCAGCAAATAAATTTTGTGCTCCGCCGCTTCTCCAGCTCCAGCTGTTCTCGCAGCTACAGGAAAGCAAACAGAGCACGGCTGAGAGCCGTGAGCCTCCTTTGGGTGGTCAGAAAGGAAAAACAGTCGCTAGGCTCAGACCTCTGAACAGATTGTGGGGGCAGCGTAGGTTTTTAGAGGTACAAACGCTCCGTGGTACGCTTCACGTCCTTACAGGACCGCTGTGCCCCGAGCTGCATCCTGGCCTGGCGGGGTCTGCATCAGGTCAGGCAGCTTGGCAAGAAACCCCGTCGTTCCTCGGCCAACAAGAGGAGATGGGCTTACGTGGCAGGTGGCATGCCAAGAAGGACATATGTTTTCCAGGTGGTTCAGGGGGAAGGGCTCCTCTGATTTTGGCCGTGCCAGCGCACACTGCGGGGACGAAGAACCCAAGCATACTTAAATTGCCTGCGGGGCTGCCCGCGCTGACGGGGAGGCCAGGAGTTCTTGCTCTCAGAGCTAGCTGCATCGCTTCCTCATTGCCTGCTCGTGGGCACCTGGGGGTCCCAGGGGGCAGACAAGCTGGCCGTGGTTGTGGGTCTGTGCGCGGTCGCTCTTGCAGGGCCCGGGCAGCCAGAGGTGATGGTCAGTCTCCCGCAGCTGCTGCCACGGAGGGAAGCCAGTCAGTACACTCGCTGCACCTGGGAGCACTCTGAGCTTTGCTTCTGACAGCCTTCGCTACTTGACACACCAGTGTTTTTACTTTATAACATCCTTAGCTAAAAACATTAATTTTCCACCCCGCAAAACCGGTGAGATCTCCGTGTTGCGGCCAGCCTTGATTTCCCTCTCCACGGCGGCAGCTGTGGCTGCGTGTCACGGAGCATCTCCCGCCGCTCCGGGCAGCGGGCACGTCCCGGCCCCGCGTGCTGGGTGCTGGTCCTCCGCCCCGCTCTGCAGCACGCAGGCAGCTGGGTGCTACACACCAAGTGCCATTTCCACCGTGTCTCCCCCACCTCTGGAGTGACAGCAGCCGTCAGCAGGGCTCCGACAGTCTTTGAAACCCATGCAATTATTCAGACCCCAGCCTGCCTGTGAGAACTGTAAGCAGGGAATCAGCACGGCAGCCTTTGTTTCCTGTAACAGAGCACTGGTAAGTGAGCTAAAGTGTCTATTGAAGGTTTTCAAGTGCACTATGACAGAGCTTGCGGGTTTAAAGAGAATTGGCTCTGCCTGCCAGCCAGCTTCTGTTGATCTCTCCACGTTCGGGAAGCTGCTACAGCCCTGGGGCGCTCTGTAGCACTGCATGTGCTGTAGACCTCCAGAAGACTTGCTTTTCTTTTCTTCTGGTGGGTTTTCTTTGCGGTGGTTTTGGTGGCTCTTGCGGGCAGCAGGGTGACGGCGCCAGGTGTACCTGGGGGTGGGCTGTCCTCCAGCAGGCGGCGTGGGGCTGGCCTGTCCCAGCCGGACACCACGGGGGGCAGCTTCAATCTCCAGCAGAGCTGTTCCACAGGACAAAACCACGTCCTGAGGACTGACCTGGTGGGTAAATGTGGAAAAGGAGTTGTAACATGGTTATGTTTTAAATTATGAGGCTGAATACTGGGGGTAGCTCACACTTTTTAGCTGTGGAAGAGCTCTGCCTAAGGAGAACTGGAGCAGCTGGGCCAGGAACTCGGGGCCGGGTGTTCTCTGAGAAATGGCTCATCTTGGTGGGAGGGTGATTACAAAGCCTAGAAGAAATACCCATTTTTCTTTTGTGTTTGCTGTGAAAAGGCTTTGAACATCCATCCGGTGTAATCTGTGTATCTGGACAAAATGCTTGCGCGCGAGCAAGGCGCTGTGCTGAGCACCAGGCAGGGCTCGCCGAAAGGTGCATTTGTCAGCTCGTACCGGGGAAACACGCTTAGCGAGCGTTTGCTGCCTGTGGCTGTGCAACATCTTCTCCTCACCTGTATTCTGAAGACTTAAGATTTTCTGGCTTCATTTCGCTGAGCTGTACCCAGCGAAGAAAGGAGCGTCAGCTCAATGCGTTCTGACGGGTGGCTCTAAGGGTAAGCGGCGCTCTGCAGGTTTTCGCGGGTGCACCTCTCTGGCCCTGGATTGTGTTTTGTTGCTGTGGTTGTAGTTATAATCCCCAAATCGCAGCATGAATAAACGGTTAATGCTGTGTCTCGGGGAGAGAACCCAAACGTGTAGATTTCATCAAACCCTGTGGAAACATCAGCGCCTTTGAAAGAACCTGCTGGCATTCATTTTGAAATCCTTGCTGTGATGCACAGTTATGTCTAGAGACATGCCTGGTCCTTTTTTATTATCATCATCATTACCAACAGAAACCCTTAACAGGAGCAGACCACGAGAAAAGCTTTGAATTCAAGTTACTAAGCACATCTTGCAGGACTAATTCTGTGCCTCATACAGGATCGAATAGAAATCGTTGCGCTTCTTTCTCCAGAAGTCCTGACAAAAAGGAGCCTTGTGTAGCAAACTGCTTTCTGCTAGCCAAAACCTCCTGGTTGCCATGCATGACAATGAGGCTGTGTTTCATAATCTGTCTGTCCATCTGAGGAGCATGATTCACAAAAATAGTGTCTGCTTGCCCAAAATTCCATGAGCTGCTGCAAAAAGCTGCTGAGGGCTGTGGAAAAAGGAGACCTCTCTTCTGTAACTGCTTGAAGGGTTAACCTGCTGTTTTCGGGAAGCTTGCTCAGGACCACCCTGAAATGAGGAGGCTGCGGCTGTCTTTATTCCAGAAGCAAGCAGTTTGGAGGGAGAATTCATTAATGTTGTGCCCCGTCAGCTGGCGTGCTTGGCTGTGAATTCAGGATGTTCCTGAAAGGGTTTGTGATGAAGGCTGAGCCTCTGCTCCTGCTCCGAGGTCTTCGTTCTGGGAAAACGCTCCAGGCACTTTTCTCACTGCCGAGTAACAGCTCACAGATGAAATGTGTGCTGGAGCTCCAGTGCCCCTGGCAAACGTGCGGCTTCCTTCCTGGACTCTGCAAGCGAGGAAGTCGATTTTCCTGTTTGATTCTGTAAGCATATTTAATTCGGGTGCCTAAATGCAAAAGTGTACGGCTCCGGAGCCCTCTCACGTGTTACCTTTACTCTTGTGGTTGCTGATGGACGTTTCACGTGCCTTCACGGCAGCCTGCATCATATCCTCACATTGCCCTATGCCTGAGTCACGAGGTTGTCATCTTCGTGGGTCCTGTCCTGCGGGTCTGCAGAGCTGAGCGTGTGCTCAGGTTTGCTGGGAGCACTGACGAGTGCTTTCAGGTGCTTGGCACAGGACCCCGAGTCCCCTGGTGGCACCTGGGTGCTCACGAGGAGCACGCTCTGCCTCTGCGTGCGGTGATGAAGCCGGCAGAGCCGGGCTCGTACAGAATGGGCATCTTGGGGTGTTTTTATGCAATGCCTCGCAATTTACCCAAAGCTGCCTTGCACCTTGTGAGTCACTTCAAGCCTTGTTAACTTCGTTCTGCACGTTGCTAAGTCTATACCGGGAATTCTTGTCTCTGTAAAGGACAAGATCCAAAATGCTTCCCTCACGTTCTGAGATGCTCCAAGTGAGAGCTGTGACAGTGTGGGCTTAGCCGTCGGTGGATGGCATCAGCCTAGAGTAATGCAGAAAGCTGGCTGGTGGTAGCTTGGCTTGCAGGTAGTCTGTCTGTCTCCGCGTGTACAAAGTGAGGCTGTTTCAGTGTGCTGTGGCTTTTACTCCAGCACCTGTGTGAATGTGTCTGTCCGTAACAGGAGCACGTTTTCAGAATGCCCTGCCTTCTCCCAGGAAGCAATTTTTGCATAGTGCCTGAGCACAGAATTCAAGAAGTGCAGTTGCTGCAACGGAGAGATGTTTTTGCCAGTAGTTTGGTACATTCACACAGATGGAGGTCAGAGACCTACTGGAAAAGTAGAGTCTGATTGCTTGGCAACTGTGCCTTGTTTTTAAGATACTCATACTTTAATTTAAGCAACGTAACAGTTGGAATTTATATATAACCTGTGTTGTAAAACAGTTTTAACAAGAGCATGCATTTGTATTCCTGTTCTCACTGATGGCTGCCGAGCTCGAGAGCCCACAGGCGTGCTGGCAGAAGCGCTGCTTTACTTGGCTGCTCGCACGCGGCCCCGCAGCGGTTTCCCCGCGGCGCGGTCACAGCAGCTCTGCCGCCTGCCCTCGCGCACGATGCCCACACCGGGGCACACCTGCGGCCATCTCAGGCAGGGTGCTCGGCTGCGTCGTGCTCCTCGTAGCGTGGCTGCCGGCGGTGGTGGGATTTTGGTGCCTTTGCTGACTTGGAGACGTATTTCAGATGCCTGCGCTTCACTCGGGGAGTGCTGCTTGTCCCCGCTGAGAGGCTCTGACACTGCCAGCTCACACTGGTGGGCTCTTGCAGCCCTCTGGCATGAGGAGACCCCTTTTTCTTTGCTTTTCCTGCCCTCTGCCTCTAGAGCCCAGTGCTCCCTGCTGGTGTGTGTGCTGTGGGAGCACGGTGCTCCTGGTGCGAGATGAGGGCGACGCTTCCACCTCTCTGCCAGCGTTCCTGCCCTGCCGCAGCAGCGAGGGCCCAGCCGGCTCCCCCGTGCTGCCCGGCTGCCGAGGCACGGTGGGACGCTGTGCGACCTGCTGGCACTCCTCCTCCGGTACCTGGTGCTTCATATCCTCCTGCAGAGCGTCGCTGGATCTCAAACCCCTCTGAGGGAGGGGTCAGCACCAGTACCCCTGCGGCTCAGCTCTAGTGGCACGTCTGGGGTGTAAGTAGGGAGAGTAGGTCGTTAAATACTTCAGAAATAGGTTTTGTAGAGCCTTGTAACAGAAATGCAAAGATTGGGATGAGTGAAGTACGAATGGGAACGTGTGCAGGGCACCAGAAGCACCAACAGAATGGGGTCAGGAGGGTGATATCGGTAGTAGGGCCGCGCTCCCCAGCCACGAAGCTGATGAACGTGCTGTTTGTCGAGCCCAGAAGGACGGTGCTCTGCCGGGCCCCGGCACAGATGACTTGTCAGCAGGAGACGTGTGCTCTGACACCAGGAAGGCAGCAGCACAGGTACAGCACAGCACATATGCCATTGTTTCTCCCGTCAGCCCACCAGGAAAAGGGACTGTGGCCGTAAAGGCGCATCTGTGCCAAGCAGCAGCTATTGCGAGCTCCGAAGAACAGCCTCTGCTGTGGGGATGGAGCGCCTGGCCCTTTGGATTGGACCTGCCCTTCAAGGACCATCGAGCTGCTCTGCTTGTTTAAGAATTCACAGGAAAGTGTTCCCATCTTGTACAGGACACCACGGGCGCACCACCTGCGGGGTGTGCTCTGCCCCTGGAGGGCAGGTACTTGGCTCCCCACTGCCTGCGATTCCTCGGTAGCAGGACGTGCCTTCGCTCTTCGTAGGTAGCTCCTGACACCGAGCTGTGGTTATGCTTCTCTGTTACCATATCAGCACGCGGGCTGTCTGCAGGGAAGTGATGGGATGCTGAATCTTGAGCAGATGGTACACAGGGATGGTTTTGTAAAATAAATATTTAACACTAAGGCATTTTTTGCTATTTTCTGTACTGAATTTAACAAATATCCAGCCTAAGTTGGGGGATAACATTTTTCAGGGAAGTGCAAAATGTGGCTGCTCTCCTCTTCACAGCACAGCTGTGCGAAGGGATGGTGGAAGGCCAGTACTGGGTTCACAGCTCGGATCGTGACTGTGCTCGTGGCCAGCCGTGCTCGTGCAGGTAACGAGAGGGACCGCGGCGCTTTGTGCCTGGGATGTCGTGTCTGTGTCCTCCTGAGCCGCCGTGTGCCGGGCTGTGGTTGGCAGTACCTGCGATGAGCGTAGCCCTTGCCGCATTGCTTCTGGGCCGCACGCGTGTGCCTTGTTGTGTTCCCTTGTAACGGGCAGTAAGCAACTGTGGCCCCGTTATGAGGTCAGGTAGCTGCACAAAGCATTTGTAAGTCCTCCAGCTTTTTCCTTAAGGCTGGTACATCCGTACAAGAAACGAGAGGAAAGAGTGGGGACGGCAGTACGAAGCTCCGGGTCTGTTTGCATTTGAGTTACTTGCTATTAGTGGAAGTGTGCAGAAAACCCTGAAAGACTCACAGCATGGAAGATCATGATCCTTTTTTGTATTTAAAACGATCAAGACAAAAGGGCATTAAAGTACACGTTAGGAGGAAGAAAAACTTTCTTATTTTTCCCCTTTCTTAGATTTCTGTGAAAAGCTCACGCCTCATCAAGTCAAGGGCTGTCACAGCTGTCTCTCACTACAGAGCAATCAGAGGGAACACCTCTCCTTCATAGGGGAAGAAAATTGGCAACGGTACGAGATCACTGCTGGGGAGCCACTGAAGAAATAGCGCCAGGCTGGTTCCTTCCTGTGCTTGGCTGCGATAGGGAGAGGGACAGACGTGTCGGTGCTCTGGTGCAGCTGTGTCTGGGAGCTGCTGCTTGGGGGATACACGGCTGTGAGGGCAGAGCCTGCTAACGCTGCCCGGCGTACTTACAGGCTGCCACGGGCCTGCTGCATGACCTCTTCCACCGCAGTGCTGGGGTAACCGGTGTTCCTCTGCAGAGCTGGCCTGTGTCTTCTGCGCTGCCTTACTGTGCCTGCCATCTACGCCAGAAGGACCGGCAGCACGTTGCATGCTCTGTTTGCGTTTGCTGCAGTAGAGATTTGTTTGCACAATCTCTGTATGCTTTGCAAATTTGCTTGGAAGAAGTGCAGGGCAAGAGTACCGCTTGTGTTAAGGCGTTCCCTATCTTTACATATGAGGAGGCTTCCATGTTGACAAGCATTTTAGTCGTGCTTCATCGCAGCCACCGACGGCACGGTTCAGCTCTGCCTGAGCTGGTACTGAAAAGCTGACAGTGCCTCAGTGTCCTGAAATCTTCTCCCCTGGTGGCTTATTCCCTGGCACACGTTCCTGACACGTGCCATGGTGTTAGGTGAGATACGACGGTGGCAGTGCCGCATGGGACACGAGCGAGCCTCCAGGCTGCCTTTACAACCAAGGCTCGCTGGTGCCGTTACGCCGGTGTAGTAGCATCAGGCAGAAGCCACCAGAACTGAACCAGCCGCTCCCTGCTGCAGACCCGTGGTGGGGCGAGTAGGTGAAGTGGCAGGTGGAGAAATCTTTGTCCAAGCAGCTGCAAGAGAAAGCGCACAGATGAAAAAAAAGCTTTTGTTTTGGTTAAAATACGTCTAAACATCTTGCATGCAAACAGCTGTTTGCTGCACCGTAGGTATCGCTGATTTAGATGTGTAAAACCCACAACAGAAGGTCCAGAACCATCTTTTATCATCTTTCTGAAGTGTGGTAGGTTTCATGGTGCTGTTTATTAGGAAAAATCCTTTGAGGTAGTATTTTGAGAGGGTGAGGACAGGGGCTTTGTTATGAGAAACCCCACTGCTGGAAGGTGAAGTTTTAATTTCATTTTTACCATGCCAAGCACATCGGTGTCAGAGGTAAACTAAAATGCTGGGACGAAGCGAAGTGGAGAATTAAGTGTTTAAGCAGCACCTCTGCTTATTTCATGGTTAAGTTATTTTGTATTAGCCACGGAAATTACTGCTGTGTCTGTTCGGTAAAGATGCATGCCGACTGCTCAATTAGCAAAAAACCAGAAAGAAATGACCTCATGGCTTACTTCTAAAAGCTTTTATTTATTTTTTATATTCAGGAGACGCCATAATACAGCTTCCAATCAATCCACCGCATAGCTCTGGTAATCAATACCACAAAGAGACTTTATGTACATGGAAGTATGTCTACTTTGCGGGGATAAAATGTTTCCCAAGTGGGACGAGTTTGTTTGCTTGAGCTCTGTGCCTCACACCAGGGCTTGCAGCTCCGCTGGCCCTGCCATAACCAGCTCCTGCTGGCCTCTGGGGGTTAATTCTCGGGGGGATTTGGCTTTTAGGCTTTCACAAGAGTTAGCTGAATAATGAAGCAATGGAAAAACAATCACTCCTTGCAGTTGTGCACAACCTGCTGGCGTGGTGCGATTAGCAGTAGACAAAGAGGCGCAGTGTTTACGCAGAGCCATGCTCGGTGAGCCTGGAGCCGCAGGAAGCCGAGGTGCTGCTGCAGGCTCTCGGCAGTGGCAAACAGCAAAGCGCAGCCGACGTACCTGCCTCCCAGGGCTCTCAGCCGTCTTGCGTTTCGTATCACCCATCCACATACGGCTGTCGTGGATAGCAGACTTACCGTGAAAACAGTCCTGGCACTCCTGGCCTCATGCATTTCGTGTTCAACACCTGGGACACAAACCCGGTGATGTTTCCTGTAGCCCTTGTGCCACGCTGGGGAACGCAGAGCCAGAGCCTCAGCATTTGCTCTGCAGCAGCCTTACAGTGCTCAAGGTCTTCACAAACCTCCGCAACTGCAGCAAGCTGCTTGTCACAGAACTTAGAGTTTGCTTTTTTTTGGACAAAAACCCTCGCGTGCACCACGAGCGGTATTTTTCCTTCACTGAAATGCCGTCTTCTGCGTAGGCAGGAGCGGCAACTGACCCAGGAAACAACTCGCGATGCGGTGTCTGGTCTCGCATCTGTATTTGTGCAAAACACTGTAATTTACAGGAACATTCATCAGCAGAGCTCAATTCAGAGTTCTCCAACTGACTTGGTGGAAATAAAGCTGCAATAAATTACGTGCTGGAGCATTAAAAGGAACGTGTCAGCATAGGTGCTCAAGATACTATTTTATCATGGATTTTTGCCAGCTGCTTAAAGTCAGCAAAAATGTTTCTGCTTATTTCAGGGGGGCTTTTACCAGACCACGATGTATTATAAAAGAAGGGGGGACTTGTGCTGTGGGGGTAATTTGCTGTGGAAAAAAAAGACACTGCTGCCAATCCTGCAAGCTGTAGTGGGTGGGCGATCTTATTTTTAAATTTCTGCATAAATTTTTCATAGCATCGACATCATGGTTGATGCATTTACATGCATTATGGAGGACAGGGAGCTATAAGCGATGCTGTTACCACAGCCCTGTCCGTGATCCATGCTGACAGCTCCAGCTGTGAGTAGCAGCACCTTTTAACAGCGGTAACTGATCACGTTCATAAAAGAGAGGCTTCATCTAAAATAAACAGGCTTGGCCCTAAAATTCGCTGGAACTTAATAACAAATTCATAACAGAATCCTAAAAAAATGCAGAAAATCAGTTTATGTGGAAAATTTTCCCATTAGGTGATTTCTGCATTTCGCTGGCAGCACTTGTCCTTGGACCACGAAGAAATGTTTCCAGCCAAGGTCAGGTCACACAAACGGGTTTGAAATCCTCTGCTAACAGACTAGCTGCTGCTTTCTTCTACCCTGACATTAGTGCCAGCGTGGCATTTCTGAAGCACGCAGATCGCCCCGTGCTGTTGTGAAGCTCCGACAGGCAGCCGCGTGCCCAGCAGCGCCTCGGCTCCCCCGACCTCTCCTCCCGCGTCGTCCTGCCTGTGCTTTTCTACCCGGCTTCGAACAGAGCCGAAGCGTGACCGCAGCCAGGGCCTGGCATTGCCACACACGTGATCAGGTCTCTGTTTTCCAAAACCCAGCAGAGGCCACAGCTGTAAGCCCTGCCCGGGGGGTTGGAGTGCTGGAGTTACCAGACACCAGCTTGGCTAGGAAAATCCAAATCTCTGCTTCTGTGACAAACAGTGAGGGACAGCACAGGGCGTGCACGTGTATCCTCCGCCTAACACGGTTTGTCCTTGACCAGCTTCCTTAAAGGAAAAAAGTAAAATTGGATGAATCTTTGATTTCCTTTAATGCCATGCTTGTGACTTTCCATGGTTTAAGTGCTCTGCTTTTCCTCCCCCAGCCCCTCTGGCAGCACGTGGCAGCTGTGTTAGTGGACAGTCAGAGCCTTGCACAGAAACCCTTATTCTTCATCCCACTGAGATCTTTACCGGTGCTGTCTTTGGACACTTGAAGTAGAATTGGTGCAAAAGAAGAGCTGAGACTTCTTTTATCCAGTTGTGTCTTACCCTTGGCTGTTAATGGAAGGGAACAGGAGCCCATGCAGAAGCGGCCCAAATACCTGCCTCAATACAACTCGTGGTTTCGGGCGAGAGTTCGCTGGTCCCACACAGGCCGCGTCTCAGTTTCTGTGAGGTGAATTTGTTGGCCACCAATCCAGCCAGCAGCGTGCTCAGCAGTCAGTTCACTGGGTCGCTTTGCACAACAGGAGCACATTTAACATTTGCTAATTTGAAAGAAAGATTTCCTGAGGACAGCGGCGGGCAGGAAGGCGCAGGCCGCTGTGGGGTGGGAAGGGCAAGGCCTGCCCGGCCGCCCCAGCACCGCTGTGCGCGGGGGCTGAGGAGGGCCCAGGAGACCGCGGCCCCGGCAGCTGCCAGAACAGCAATGTCCGTGCTGCTGCTGCAGCTGGCTCTGGAGGAGAAAGCGCTCTGTTTGGCCTGGGTTGATGCCTTCAGTGCTTTGGTGCTTGCCCTGAAGTCCTCTGAGACACAGCGCGCTTAGACCTCGCTATGTTGAAAAGACAGCAAGAGGAGAGGATGGCCACGTGTTTCCTAACTGCCATGCAGCCACAAGCAAGTAGGAGAAAAAAAATACCGTTTTATTCTCACTGAGCTTTTCCAGCAGCTCTGTTAACAATTATCATTCCGCAGATCCTAGGAGAAAACTGCTTGATGAGGTATTCAAGTGAAGCTGGTCAAATCTATTCACAAAATGTTCTCTTCCCCTGCCCACTTACTGCAGCGCTCTCGCTGCTTTCTGCCTGGCTGGTGGCTGTTCCCTCCGGCTGCACGACAAGGGGGGGTTCCTTTTTGGCATGGTTGGTGCTCATTCCTCTGAGCCCCCTTTCTGCCTTGCTGGCCACACATTGTGCCTCTCCCACACCTCAGTGCTCTTTGGGGCCTTTCCTCTGACACTAAGGGTTCGGGAGCCCCAGCCCCAGAGTGCAGTCTCCTTTCAGGGAGGCTGTCCCCCTTCCAGTACCAACAGGCACAGCAGGGTGGGAAGAGCCTTCTCCAGCACTCGAGGTTTCCCCTGGTGACGTACCGGAGCCCGGCTGGCAGCACACAGCTCGTGTGTGGGCCCCAGCTCGCTGGGGCTGGCAGAGCGACAGCTACAGCCAGGAGCTGGGAGCCTTTCGCCCATCCCAGTGCCACGCTGGCTGAGAGCTTGCTGCAGTCTGCGCTGGTCGCGTGTCTGGGAAGGGTTCCTGTGCTGAGGATTGGCTTCCTCACCAGGCAGGCACGGCAGAGAGAGCCCTTCCGCAGGGCAGCGGAGAGCCCTCCTCTCCTGTCCCCTCCTCGCCTGTCGCTGGTCCAGGCTGTGCTCAGCTGCCCTGAGCAGAAGCACAGCCACCGCTCCGAATTCCCAAGGCGACAGGTAACGCAGGAGGAAAGGCTGCACTACCCCCCAGCAGAAACACGTGGGGCATCGCCTTGGCCCAGCACAGCCAGGCCCTTACTGCGGTGAGACTTGGTGCCTTTCTGCTCCTTACCCGGAGAGCTTCGAGCATCAGAGCAGCCCCTCATTGCTGTGATACTTTCTTGGCCTTCATAAAGGAATATTTGCAATATTCATAACTCCTGCATCAAAACTCTTCTGAGAGTCCCCCTACTTGCAAGTCTTCTGGAAACGTGTGCTTTCACAGTGTATGAACCCCCCTGGGAGGCATGAATCTTGCAGAGGCTTCATGCAAATAAAATGCAGCCTTTTACAGCCTTGGCGTAGCCTCAGGTTTCTCAGTTTTCCCTAACAAAGTACTGATTTTCTGCTCTCTTATTTATTTCTTTTAGTAGAGAATTTCAGTTGTGCTCTTCAGTTCACACTTGGTTCAGCTCTACATAGCCAACATAATCCTATTTTTCTTATTATTTAACCAGATAATCAAAATGTCAAAGGCATTTCTATGGCATGGGAATTCCCTTATTTTCTGCCCTAAAATTCCAGTTGCGATCATGTGTGAATGCTCTGGTTTGTAGCACAGAGGATCACACGTTAGCACAGGAAGAAAGAACATGGAAACGCGCACAAGGAGCCTCATCGTTAAGTGTAATAAAGTGTTAAATGCAGAACATTGTAGCAAAGACGTCTGGTGGAACCGCTCTGCATTTGGTGGGGGGGGGGAGAGAAAAAGCATCTTCTGAGCGTCTGCGTGATTTTCTTTCCCCTAGGAAGGGGTGCAGGCAGAGCTGCTGTCTGCCCCACTTCTCAGCCAGGGACTTGGGTCCCTGCAGGCAATTTTGTCGAGTTAGTGACTTCCTGCAGAAGTCTTGGGAGCAGCGAGAGGGAGAGCAGCAGGGCCAGGGCCGGAGAAGCTGTGCTTAGTACAATATTAAACATCAGAGAGCTTGCACCAGGAGAGAACTAAAAAACACCTCAAGGCCACTAAAACAGCAGCTGCTGACTGCCAGGAGCTGCCGGTTATTACTAACTGCCAAAGGCAGGCAGCACCTGACCAGCTTCTTTCTAACTTAAAGCCTTCACATGCCGCTTTTCTGCCTTCCCCACAGGTAAATACGTCTATCAGCCCATGACGCCTGTGGAGCAGCTGCCCAGCACCGAGATCCCCGTTCGCCCTCGGGAGTCCACGAACACGATCCAGATCGCCGTGTCGCTCACCGAGCACTTCCTGAAGTTTGCGCCCGTCTTCCAGCCCCCGCTGCCCCCCGCCTCCCCGCAGTTCTGCACGATCGCGGACCTCTTCATTGACAATTACCGCGTGAAATGCATCAACGGGAAGATGTGCTACGTGCAGAGGCAGCCTCCCCCGGCGCCCCACAAGACAAAGGCCGAGGAAGTCTCTGTCCGCAATGCCTTAATCACAAAAGAGAGCAATACACCAAAAACAGATCACTGCTCGTCCCCTTCCAGCTCGGAGGACTCCGGGATCAACGCGGTGGGGGTTCACTACGTGGAGTCGTGCGATGAGGACACGGAGGGGGTGGCCGAGCTAAGTTCAGAAGAAGATTACAGCCCGGATAGCAGCTGGGAGCCAGATGAATGCCCCCTCTTGTCGCCCTCACAGTGTGAAATGGAAGTGATTGAGACTATAGAAACCACTGTGTGATCCGACGAGGTGGTACCAGATCAGTCCAGTTCCCACTCAGTAATGTTGCTTTTGTAGTATTTATATTTTGTTTTGTTTTTTTTCTGACAATCCCTTTTTTCCAGTGCACTTGGTATTTCAGATCCCTCATGGGAGCGCGGCCGCGGGACTTGCATATTGGTGAACTAGCAGCAGCCTGAGCAATTGTACCGTGTTCTCAGCCTGATCAGACCTCCCATGCCTGCACATAAGGTAGCGACAAATCCTAAGACTCTTATCGCTGAAAAAGGCCTTTTCCTTGGTCTGGGTTACATCCTATGTTCCTTCTCATATGAGGACGTGCCGCTCGAGAGGTTTTCAGCTGTCAGGATGTTTGCAGTGGGCCTTCAAAGCACAGACGGTGAGCTGGTGCAGCACGCCTGTGAGCAGCAAAACCAAGTTGTCCTTACTCTTTCTTATAAATGACGCGAGGTGCAGCGACAAGGGGCTCTGTTCTGCCTCTGTCTGGCCTCCCGCAGTGCCCGTCCTTCTCTCTAGTGCTGGTGCGACCCTCCCCGAACGCGTTGGCACCACTCTTCCAGTGGGTTGGTATGGCAGGCTAGAGAACGCACAAAGTGCCTCCAACTTTTCTCCAGGCTATGCACCGAGCATCTGCTGAGTTAGGTCAGGCTCTGAAATCTCCTGAAAAGGCAACTGTTGCTCCTGAGGCCAAGCAGTTGCCCGGATCCCTTCTCCGCGTGGATGTCTGGAAGGGGATCTGGCTTTTGCAGCTCAGCAGGAGGGGGAGCAGGCAGGGAGGAGGCTCAGCAGTCTAACCAATACCATTCCAGACCGGGGTGTAAAACGACAGGTGAAGGGAAGCGACTACCTCCAAACACACAAATCCACCCTCAGCTTTGCCTGCTGCTTCCTCCTGTGCTGTTGGTGCCGGACACGCGCACTCAGGACCAAAAGGCCTCAGGGCCTGCATTTGCCTGAAGAAAAAGTTTAAAACGCAAAATCCTTCAGCCACACCACTGTGTTGGCAGAGCTGGGGGACAGCGCGGAGGTGCCCGTGAGGTGGCCCAGGCACACGTAGCGCGTGTGCTTGTCCAGATGCAGCCACGGCCGTTCATGCTGAGCGAGGCGGCTTCGGCTCACTCTCCTCCGCACCCGGTTCAAGAGCAGGTTTTAAAGTTTTGCTCGCACAGCTGCTGAGAAAGAGCTGTGCTGCTGGTGGTTTTGTTTCAGCCCTCCGTCACGGAACAAAAATACCTTTCTCAGAAGATTTCAGTCAGCTTGAATCAGTTGGAGTCAGTAATAACTGTTTTCAACAGCATTACTGGATTTCTTTGTGTACTTGCTGTTTACGTTTCAAAAGTCATCGGTGAATATCAGGCTGTATAAACGTGTACAGTTTAGTGATTGATACTAGATTCTAGTCCGTGTTATAGGATGGCTCATCTCTCACCGTATCCTGACAATGTATTACTAATTTTATACACTTTGTAATCAGTATCTTTAGAAAACGTTTAGGCAACAGTGTGTGTGTGTGCACATGCGCGTGCTAGGAGTTTACCATAAATGGTTATAAAGTAATACTGTACTTTTTAGACTAACACTTTCAGACAAAAAATAATAGGTTTTATAGTTTTGATGAATTATATAAAAAAGTGCAATGCTTGTTAAATGAGGAAGTCGGGCCATTGCATGAACAGATACATTCTCACAAGGCACTTAAGTATCCTGGTTTTTTTTTGAGGGCATTTAAACGAAGGCTGTGGTAAAACTAAGTAAGGTTTTATGTATTTTTTGAGGGCGGGATTGTCTTTCTTGGTTAACTAAGGTTTCTAACAATGTTTTAGTGTCTTTTGACCATTCAGGCACATCTCGTAAGGTAGAAGAAAGCATTATGTATAAGCCTACAGCATTTACTCATATTTAATCTTTCAATTGTAATCTGAGTGGAGAGCTGCGAACACTCGCTCTGGTGCCTGGTCTGCCTCAGCCTTCCCAGGGAGGCTTTTCCTGGGAGGACGGGAGGCTGGCGGGTACAGGTGTGTCTGGGGCCCTTCCCGAGGTGCTCCTCACCTGCTGTCGCTGTGGGTGCCGTGCACAGGAAAGGCCACCAGGCCCTTCCTGGTCCACAAGGGCGCCCGTGGTCTGCTCTGCCTGGTGCCGCCGCCTCCTGCTGCTGTTGGGCACCTGCTGCGAGTGCAGTGAGGTGAGCTGGGTGTTCACAACCAAGACTTACCATGCGGTCCTGTGGTCCTGCAGGTTCATATCACTGTCGTCAGGATACATTCTTTCTTAACTGTAAAGTAATTAGCAATATTCACAAGCTGTGAGTGTCTCCTACCCAGGATTTGTTCAGATGTCAAGCACAATAAGCTGCCTCTTCCTTCTGTTGTAGAACTTGAGAGGAGCAGCCTGGTGTGGGACAGGGCTAGTTCTGGAAAGCGTCCTAGCAGCCAGCGCAGGGGCAGGTTTCTCACTGCGCTCCATCACGCACCCCAGATCAGAAACACGCTCCTCACAGAAACGTGATTTCTTTTGTTTGCACAAACATTGCGTAGACGTGCTGTAAGAGACTTGCCCTGAGCTAGTTGCTCCACTCCACCAGGGAGAGGTGTGTATATTTCCTCTTTAATAAAATACTGAACAACTCAAGTTCTGATTGTCCTAACTGCGTATTTCCCATAATACAGTGAAACACTGCAGGGTTTCCAGCAAAGCAGAGCTCACTCACAGCTTCAGGTGGCGTTACCTGACACGTACCAAATGCCTGGAGGAGCCCCGCGGCTCCGGGTGAGCTCTGCGCACGGAGCTCCACCTGCCTGGTGCCGCGCTCCTGCAGGGCACGGAGCCTGGCCTCGGGTACCAGGCATCTGAAGACTTTGCAGCTCAGAGGTGTGCTGGCTGGGACACGGGGGTTATCCCAACACAACCCGGTGCTAGTGCCCAAACAGACACAGGAAGAGAGGAGGTGATCATGAACCCGGTAATGCCACTTCACAAACCAGAGGTGACCACACAGAAACACCACTGCTATTAGGTTGCCACTCTGCGAGCAGACTGGTGCTGCTGAGCCTCACCTTGAGACACTCCCCAGCTTGGTGTTCAACAAAGAAGAGCTGAGCTTAGTAGTGACAAACCTTCAGCAATCAGTAAGAGTCGCACCAATCCTCTTCCCCCTGCGGCACCCGAGGGCCTGCCTCAGACTGCACCGAGCCATTCCGCGGCCCTTTCAGGCCAGCCAGGACTGCAGGCAGACAAAAGGCAGAACCCAGAGCTGCCCAGCAGGGCTTGCAGCTTTTGTTTTGTCACCTGTGGCTCCTGTGCCACTTCCACGGAGCACCCTTTTGCTACCAGTTGAGCAGTAAGGGTACGAAGGAAGCAGCAGCCAGCAGCGCTGCCACACCAGCAGCCTCTTACCCACTCCAGGCACACAGCTCACACACCCAGTTTCAACCAAGGGCCTTTTTAATGGAATTTTATAGGAACACGCTGTGCTCGGGCTCATTTTCCCACATGTGAATTGCTTTACACAGCCTTTCCCAGGTTTGCCCGTCCTTTGCCCTCAAACCCCACACGGCAGCGGGGCACGCTGTGCCACAGGCACACTCCTCCAGCAGAGCAGAGAGGACACAGTTATTTGGCAAAGTTACGGGTGCTGCCGCAAGCCTGCAGGTCAGCGCAGGTCAGCCCCGGTGCTTGCAGTGCTTCAGCGTGCTCGGTTTTGACCCCAGGCTGCCCGTCCAGCCGCCCCGCAGCTGCCGCTCCGTTTGGTGAGCGGCGGCACAAGGAGGTTGGTTACCTGCTGCTGCAAACCCGCACGTGCCCAGCACGGCTCAGCACGGCACACAGAGCTGTGGGAAGGGCGGCGGGGAAATTCCAGCACTGTCACAGGACAGCTCCCTGCAGAGCAGGAGCGCTAGTCTTCCACCAGCGGGGGGGGCGCCAGGTGCAGCTGGAAGGTCTCGTTCTGGAAGACGCTGCTGGTGGCGGGGTCACCGTGCGCAACGCTGAGCAGCCCGTGCTTTTCACCATGGGTGCGGGACAGTTCTGTCAGGAGAGCTAGCTGCAAGACAAAACCCAGACAGCACCACCTGAGGCCCCGAAGTGCTCGCGTGAAGTGCAGGACTCAGAGCGCTCGTGGGGATCATCTGCTGCACTTAGAGAAACCTTAACACGCAAAGAAAAAGCTGTGTGTGGTGACCCTACAGATCTCTGCAGCACAACAGTCTCGAGCTGAACAACCTTCCACGTGTCTTTGGGTTATTTTTAAATTACATCATTGAAAAACAATCCCAGAAAGAGCTCTAAGTGCCAACAACCGCAGCCAGAACAGGCAGGAGGCACAGGGAAAAAGCCAGGGACAGAGGGAGTGGCCCTGCTTGGGCCAAGCAGGACAGCACGCAGGGGGACAGGAGGAGGGGACCCTCTGTGCATAGGAGCCACACGGATTTGAAAAGAACCTGAGAAATGTCACACCGTGGCCTCTTTCAGGCCCTGCCTCAGAGCCAGAGGCATTTCCACTGTTTCACTGCCAGTGAATTTCCCCTGCTGTCAGAGGCCGGAGGCAGCGTGGATGCCTTGTGATGTCGAACAGCCAGCTCTGTGCACACTAATTGCCAGCACGAAATGAAACCCAAGAGAAAAGCCAAAGCCCACGCTGCCAGTTCTAATGCGAGGCCTGGCAACAGGCAAAACGCCCTGCACCAATTGAGAACGGGAAGGAAAATGAGTGGTACGTACTCTGGAGGTTCCTCGGTTGAGTCGGCAGAGTTGGTCGAAAGCTTGGATTTGCTGAGGATCTAGCACAGACTCTGAACCTGTCTGGTGAAGAGAATGGGGTGGTTACAAAAACAACAAGATGCCAAGTTTGCAGACACAAATTCATCTGGGCCCAGAGCAGGCAGCCTGCAGCCCGGTCAGGGAAAAAGGCCACTTCCCTCTGGCTGCAGGTCACTGCGTGCAGCACGGTGTGACTTTGGAAAGGAAACCTCGTTGTTGAACAAAGGATACCAAGGTGCTGCTGTATGTACAGCGACTTGGGCGGAGGGAGGCTGTAGCTGACTGCAGACAAAGTTACCTTTAGAGGAAGAAAAAAGAAAAGGAAGAGAGGAAGAAAAGGCGATGGGAAGACTACCCCGCAGGCAGCCGGGAAGAGAAGTAAGGGGCCTCCCCGCATGAGCAGCCTCTCCCGAGCTCCCCCAGTCCTCTCCCTCCCCGCGGTCCCCCAGGTCCCGCTCACTCCCGGCCGGCCCGGCAGCACGCTGCCACCAGGCACAGCCCGTGCATGGCTAGACTGGGAATGACAACTGCTCAAATGATTATCATCTGCTAATGGTCTCTCTCCTAAGGTCTGCTTTTCCCCTAGTGGACTAAAAACTCGGAAAGGAGGAGAGAAAGGGTGTGGGGAGAGGAGGCGATTCACGCGCCAGTGGCAACCACGTCCCTTGGGAAGCCAGCCACAGCAGCGCGGGTTGCTGCTGCGCAGCTCTGGGGGCTGCTACAGCACCACGGGTGAGGGTAACAGAGATGCAAACGCAGGTGCCACAGTCTGCAGCAAATTATTAGGCAGGAAGGGCGGAACGCACACTCGAACAGCTTTAAAAGGCATTATTTAAATGTCCCAGGGAGGGATGACACAGTATCACGGATTCTCGTAAGGTTTGTTCCATTTCACCACATCACGATGTTTCTATTTTGATTGTTTCAAAAGCATCATCAAGGAACTACGACAGGAGCCAGGGAGAACAGCCTCCCTCATGAGCAGCAATCTGGCATCTGTCGTCTCTGGGGATCTATTTTTAAGGGAACATTCAATATTCATTCTTAAATATTTTCCCCAAAACACATTTCCCAAAGGCTATAAACCCAAAATGCTCCAGTCCTACAAGCGGCTGCTCACTGAAGTGGAATTTACCTTAACTTTTTGGCCACAGAACAAGCCCAATTTGAAGATGCAGCATGACTTCAAGGAGCGCAACCAGCTGGGCTCAGGGCTGAACCGGCCCCACCAGGGCAGCTGGGGCTCCGCTGCTCCCCGCAGTCTGGCAGGGCAGCTGCCCGGCGGGCACATCCTGCTCCTCTCTGGCTGCTGCGGCTCCTGCCACCGCGAGGCCCTTCTCCGGGAGGATTTCTCCTCTGGGGTTGCAGTGCTGCAGCAGCCAGCTGCCTTTATGCTCCTCACGCTCTGTGGCGTGTTTAAGCAGCGCGTTCAAAAGCTCCATGAAGATGACTCCCAGTGCTACGTGCAGAAATAAAGCACATGCTACAGCAGCCTGGTGCAGGAACCCTTCTGGCTACTGCACGAGGAAAGTCAACCAAAAAAAACTGCTTCGAAAGAAAGTTACAGTGGACAAAACTCAGCCTGCCTTTTCGCCACGTGAATGTCCTGGGGATGCTGCAGAGCTGGAGGGCACGGCAGTGCTTGGGGGGGACGCGCCCAACCTGCCACACGTTTCCTGAAGCCTGAGTAGGTTTGTTATTCTTGAAGGTACATTGTACCTTTGAGATGCTCATCAAGTGGTTTGAGAACAATGTCCTGACTACAGCTCGCTCATGCTAGAAGCTTATGCTCAAACTCATTTCTTCCCCTTCCAAGGTATTATTTGTATCATCAATAACTATTTGTAACCACCAATCAAGGAGCCAAATATTCATAGTCCCTGCACAGATGGCATAGGCTTTGAACCAGAGAGCCCGTGACCATAAGGGTCACATACCTGCAGCTGACAGGGTGTACAGGCACTCCCAAGGGACACGCAGGTCATCCTCTCTTGGGGGAAAAAAAAAAAAAGACTATCACCAGAAGAACAAGGAAAAACTGCCCTCCACATTTGCTGTGGCCACAGGCATTCAAGGACAAGGAAAATGCAATGTAATTGGCCTCCCCTCTTCTGTTATCTCTCTACCACGCGTATGTAACTATCAATCAGGCTGTTCTCCAGGCTGATGAGCTGAAATATTGCAGGCAATTCTCGCTGTTGTCATGGGAACGGCTGCTGTCAGGCCTCTTCCTTTTTTTAACCGTGTCACTAAAGGCATGTTTCCATTCAAGAGCTACAGGCAGGCTCTCGGAGTCCAGCATCAGCACTCAGGCATTAGTGGAATCCACTCAGCTCCTTCGCTCACCCCCCAGCACAGCCCCAGCCTCCGGCACTACCGCGGGGCCAGTCAGCTCATTACAGGCTCCAGGAGCTCTGAATCACTTCAGCTCCTCCAAGCCCTTTCCAGCCAAACCCTCGCACCGCCTCGGGAGGGTCTGAGGCTCGGTGCAGAATCCAAGAGACTCGATTTATCCCCCCGAGACGCTGGGCCAGCAACCAAAGGTTCCTTTTTGTTGCACAGATCCCACCACTGTAATGCTAATCTCTCGCAGCACATTTTGCTTGCACGTATTCCACGCCCCTCTGGTAGTCACCACACCACCCTCCTAAGCCTGCAATTATCTTTAATTTAACAGCTACAAAATCCATCATCAGCTCGTGCCTAAGCAAAGCAGATCATGCCGCAGTTGTAAGCAGAGGCACCGTTCACAGTCCCACCAAGAGAGCCATCTAAGTGCTGCCTCCCGGAGCCCCAGCTCCCGCAGAAGACGTTGCTGCGCCCATTTGACAGCGTGTGGCTGCACCGCCTTACCCCCGAGGGCCGCTTCACAGCACAGGACAGGCACAGCCAGAAGTCCTGGGGAAGGTTTCGGGATTCCTAGGAAGAAAAGCAACACCCACCTCCCTCATCTGAAGGGCTGAGTCCACAGGCACTGGGCACCAAACCTGCCTCCTGCCAGCCCTCCCCTGCAGTGACAGGACGCTAACTTCACCACCCCAGTACGCAGCCTTGCAGAGCGGTGCCGCCTGCAGCCTGGCGCCCGCCGGGCCGGTCCCTGGGGGCTGGCAGCACCTGCAGGGAACTGAAGCACTGCCTCACCACAGCCCTCCCCTGACCCCCTCGGGAGCAGGACGGGAAAGGCAGGAGTCTCCTGGTTCCAGCTGCACTTCGCTGGACTTCAGGAGCAGAGCTCCCACTCAAGGCAAGGGAGAGGAGAGGCTTATCTGTGCTCTGATGGCCCCGCTGCTGCTGCAACATGAGGTATCACGGCGACTGAGGAGGGGGGAGGAAGGAGAACTGTCTGTGTGGAGTATCCAGAAAGCACACTGGCATCTCTGTTCTCCCTGTGCTGGCTGCCCTGCTCAGCAGCTCAGGCCAGGCACTGCTGGAATATTCCCAAGGACTTCTGCTGCTGCCTCCAGCCAAAGGAGCAACGACGCTGCTCGGGATTAATTAGATAAACAAAAACCACACACCCTCACTACGAGCGTCCTCGCAGGACACCATGGCCCAGCAGACAGAGCATTTATAAATAACGTAGCAGGCTCCAGGGGAAGCATGGCAGCATGTGGAATAAACATCACGTTAAATGTTGCCCAACTACCTGTGCTTGGTCTGATCCCAGTTCAGCGCCCAAGCCCAAGATAACAAAAGCATCACATGAGACAAATAATCCCTTTTTTCACCATGAGGAATGGAGGCTGCTCAGCAGTGTTGCTGGGCACAGAAGACTAAAGAGGTGCGGTGTCCTCTCAGTGGCAGGACTCCAGGGCAAGAAAAGGAAGGACAAGATGCAGAGGGGAGAAGTTCTGCCCGGGGTGAGAAGGATTCGCTAACGCCTTCTGTCAGGGGCTGGTTGATAACATGACCCCAACCCTCAACAGAGGTGTCTGGGTTTTCACTATCTGCCCCCTTCGAAGCCCCTGACACCCATGCAGCATCCTGCTGCTGCTGTTTAAGGAGGAAGTTTGTTGTGTGTTTGAGAACAGCTCCGGCTGCGGAAGCTCAGCTGCAGCTGCCCAAGCCTTCCTCTGCCCAGTCAGAGGTACAGCAACAAAATGCGCTGGTTTCGGTGTGCAACATGAAGGAAGGGGGAGGGAGATGGGACAGGTAACTGCAGCGTTCTGCTGAAGGGATTTATGAGGGAGAGATGTTCGCCTACCACCTACACTTCTGAAATCTGCCCAGGACAGCCAGTGACCCCTTGGCCCCCACAGCGGCACTGGCCCAGCCGTAATTCCCTCTCAGTCTCCCACCTGGGGACCGCAAAGTGAAACAAAACCTCAGCTCCCGCTTATTTTGCTCCCCTCCAAAGGAACATCAAGGAGAACAGACAGTCTTGTAGGGCCTTCCTGACCCCTTAGCAGTTTCTCATTCCTCAGCCCGGGAGGAGCGCGGCCCCCAGGGGAGCAGCAGCCGCCCCTGCAGCACCAGCAGCCACAGCGCCGCGGCCGCCAGGAGCACCGAGCACCAGGCTGGCTCTGGACAAGCAGCCTCCGCCAGCAGACGGGAAGCCACACCATTTCTTCCCTGCCTGTGCTCCAGGGCAGATCTGCGAAGACAGGCTGAAAGCCTGCAATTTCACGCTGCGGACACGCAGCGAGCAGCGGTGCTTCTGCGGGGAGCAGGCACACGGCTGTGGAGCGGTGCGGAGCCGCTGGCAGCAGGGACTGGTGCAGCTTGTGGGAACGCCGACAGGCTGCAGCAGCCCCGCAGCCATCACTGGGTTCCCGCAAGCCTGTTTCACAGACCCTCTTAGATTTGAGATGTTTTATTCAAACATGGGGATTTCCATCGAACCATAGGAATATTTTCTTTGAAAGTGAGATGTGAAGTAAAGCCAAGAAGGTTACACACCGAAGTTTTGCCACCCTTTCTCTCAGCGAGGATGCAACACTTCGGGAGCAGCCCCTTGCTTTGGTCTTTGCATTAGGCAGATTGGCAGCGAGCTGTCCGTGCCTGCTGCCAGCCTCTCACGGGTGCCAGAGGCCGTGACTTCGGGTCGCAGGCAGAAAAAGGAAACCTCTGCTGCACTACAGATTACTGCATATGAAAGGCCAGGGGAAGCAGTTACAATTCAGTCAGATTTTCCCTTAAAAAAAAATCCCCCAAAACCAAACTACCCAGGGATATGGGAAGTGCAAGAAAACAGTCAATTTCGATTTAGAAGCTGCTAAAGGATGCCTTTGTTCCCGAAATTAGTTGCTTTAAATTTGTATTTTATTTTCAGTCTTAACGTTGCTGCCAGCCCTCTTCTGGCTGCTAATTTAAACCCCTGCATTCAGTTTTCTTCTTATTAAATAATTTTTGCTTCCAAAATATTACAAGAAATCTTAAAACACAGATGTTCTGCTGCTAAGGAGCCAATAGCACCAAGCGCCTCCCCGTCCTTCCTCACACGGACTTCCGAAGCGTTGTAGAAGTTGAGGGATCCACCACCAAAATCAGCTCCCAGGCTGAGGGACGGGGCTCCCTCAGGGGAACGTGCCGTCCTGCCACCGCACGCAGCGCTCACTGTCTGCCTGGTGCCATCTGGGGAAAAATCCATGCGTGGATATTTCAAAGTTAACAAGTCCTTGGAAAAATCTGGCATTGCTGGAGTCAGGGTAATGACTGATGGTCACCGTTACGCTGAGAACAGTAAAATTGGCTCTGGTTGACAGAGGTCATGTAAGGTTTTTCTAGCTCTAAATAAGTATTGGGGGAAAAAAAGGAGTCCTAAACCCTCATTCTTACCCAACAGAAAGCACACGGACATGCTGCAGAGGAAGGTTTAACATCTGGGGCGAGCGATACAGCATGGCACCAACACCTCTTCAGGTGCTGTCAACCCCCCCGGGCTGGAAGGAAAGCTGTGCTGCAGAGGGGTGCCGGCGACAGGCTGCAGGGCAGAGCCCAACGCAGAGTCCCACCAACGGGATTAACTACGGATCACACTCATTGTCCGTCCTGGCGTGACTTCACAGGATTAAACTCCTGAATAAAACATATCTGCCATCTGGACAGCTCTAACAATGGTGCCCTCAGAACTCGCATCATTCTCAGACACAGAAGCACCAGAGCATTTCAGCTTAGGGTTTCACAGCGTTTTCTGCAGAATTCATGGTCCAAGGACCAAGCCTGTGTTCCTCTCCCTGATCCCTACTGCGCAGCCTGGCAGAATAAATGGAAAACGCTACCTACCTCGCCATAACAAGGCAAATGAGTTCTGAAGACCAATGACTAAGATACAGAGACTATTTCACTTATGTATTTAGGCAAAAGACTATCTACTGTGCTTCTGCATCAGTTAACTTCAATCACCACAACACACAAAAAAAAGCACAGTGAAGGTTTTAAAAGAGATTATGAAAAACAACATGCACAAACTTTCATTTTTGGAAAGAGGTAAGGCAAGGCGGACAGGACAGATGAGTGGTTTGGACACTGAAGATTACCCTTGGCAGGACAGCAAGGTTTCAGGGATAACACAAAGCACAAGCTTTTGGTGAGAAAAATGAAGGGGAAAGAAAGCCCCTTTGACCTTTTCTCATTATTCCTCCCCTTTGCCAGGGCAAGATGCCTGAAGCCCCTACCAGAGGAGGCTCCACGTAAATACGCGCCGTCACCGGATTCACTAATGATTCCGCGCTGGCTTGTGGCACCTCTCCACCTCCCCCAGTTTCAAGGCAATTGCTACAGAAGTCATGAATGCAAAGCAGGGACAGAGAAAGCACTGTCTGTTGGGCTGTCATTTCACATATAAATCTCAACAACATCGCAGAATTCAAACTGACAGTCTTTGTTTCAACAGAGCAGAACCGGTACTATGAAATGCGCTCCAGATGCTCGGTGGCATCTCTCAGTATGAACCTACTCCTAAGTCAAGGCCTGCTAAGAAAATAAGTATCTGAAGTGAAGATTTCTCTACAGAAGACACCAGCATTAGCTCGTACCAGGGGGCAGACAGCGCTTTCAGGATCTTCAAAGAAACAGCCTCCCTGTGGCCCCGTACGCAAAACCTCCCAGGAGCTCTGGAGCTGGTTGTGTAGGGCGCGGGGAGGCAGGGCTCCAAGCAGCAGCAGGTGCAGCAGCGCAACCTCCCTGCCATGTCTCTGCAGAAACGCCAGACGTGGAAGCACAGCATGGCCAGCACAGGTCTCTGGGTCTGCCCGGTGCCAGCTCAGTCGAGACCGCAGAGAAGCCCTTCACCAGAGAAGAGCAACACTAGAAGGACGAACAAACGTTGTGGCAAAGCCAAACTAAATCCTGCCCACACGTGGGGTGTGCCGCAGAGCAGTGACGCCTGCTGTCTTGGACACAGGCAGGGAAGGACCCACGGGAAGACGTGAACGTGGCCGGGGGCCCTGCAGGTCTCCCTTTCCCTTCAGTCCCACCACTTGTCTGCTCCTCTCTCCAGCACCCGCCCGGCTGCTGGGGACCCAACCCCACCTTCCCAACAGCCCCGGGCGTTCTGCACAGCCCAGGGCCGCGTCAAAACAAGCACGGGGATTATGCTCTGCCGAGCTTAGCTATTGCCACACGTAATTCTCTAAGAACCTCGGCTTAAATTAATTTGAGTTTGCACGAGACCCAGCCCCACAGCGCCGGCCTGCCCGCGGCCAGGCAGCTCTCCTTGCCTTCTGCTGCCGGCCCCGGTGCAGCCAGGGCGTATGCGCATCCCCTGCGCCTTCCCGGCATCTCCCCAGAACAAGTCTGCTCTGTACCTCAGGCAGTTCCCTGCCAGCTGAATCGTTACCTCACAGGGTTAATTAACGCTACAGAGCGGCAATTGTTAAGCAAACAAACTTCCCGGAGAAGCTAGAGGTTTCAGTCTCGCCAAGTCTAAATATATTCAGCTTTTTAAAGATGTGACTGCACAACAGTTTAATCGCATGCAAGCACTACAGTTAAATATTATAATTTAAATATATGATGAACATCGCAAACTTGGAGAGGATCTGGGCCATCAGGAGGAGGAGGCGGGGGGCTGGAAGCAGTGCTGGTGCTCTGATGAGCCCGAGCCAAGCTGCGCTGGGCTGGCTGCACGGAGCAGGAAGGATGCGTTTCCCTGCCAAGAGCACATGACAGACAGCAGGGAAGCATCCAGCACTCGGGTAACCTGGCGTGGATGTTTTCTAGCTAGCATTAGATGATCTCTGCTGTAACCCTTTCTCTTCCCCATCCAGTCCCTCTCCACATGGCACCCTTTAAGCCCTGAGTCCCCAGCCAGTCCCTCACTTCTGCAAACGGATCAGTTAAAGGGCAGCATCACCTCCTCCCTGTCCTCATCGCTCCCGTGTCACCCGGAACATTTTTTGCTTCGTTCTGCTCCCAGGTGTGTCCAGGCTGGTATTAACAGGGAGACACAGGGCTCCTCTGACCAGCTCATGAGAAGCCCAGCAATAATCAAGTTACGTGCTATGAAACACCAAGCACTTTAATGACTGACGTGGTTATAGTTCTTCATTTTGTCTTTAGCTTGTCAAGCTAAGAGTGGTCGGGCTCACCCGTTTGGCATGCGTTCCTCTGGAGCAAAAGTTTAGGGGGTAAAATACAGAGCTGCTGACTCTGCCCAACTTTAGAGCCAGGATCTGTATCTCATTGCTAACTGGATGGAAACACAAAATGCCAATGATTTGTACGCAGACTGGATCGCTGTCGATTTACAATCTCTGCTGGGAAAGCTTTTCTTTCTGTCACCATACTACAAACTAACACAATCTGACTGCAAAGATTGCACTGTGCTCCCTGCACTCCTCAGAGACTACTTTTCCCCAAAGTCTCCCTTCAAACAGGAAGCTTCTTTTTTTGTTAATACAGAAGCTGATGGAAGTTGGCTAATGCTGTTAGCCATCTTTTGATCAGAATTGATTTGGCAGAAATTGAAATAATCAGCTAGAAGAAAACTGAAGTAGTACTATAAGAACGTCCTCCAAGATTGAATTACTCTGCTTTCAGACGCGGAAATACATTGCTTTGTGTGCCATTTGGGTGCTGACAAGCGTACCTTGAGGCGTTTAGGAACAAACCCTCACCAGTGACCCTGTCTGAAACATGGGACAGCAGAGTTCAGCTCCACCCCCGTGCAGGATTTCTCAAAGGCATCCCAACGAGCTAGCTGCTAGTTTTGCTTGCAGTCCACAGCACTGGGCCAGGGAAAACACAGCAGCACGCACACTGAGACCGAGTGTCTGTTTGAAGTAGGGGCGGAGAAACTTCTTGCACACACATATTGACAATGAATACAAACCAATTATCCATTCTCTGGCCTAAATACAGCTGCAGCAGTCTTGTTTACGTGCAAGCTTCTTTAAACATTGTGCTAGCATTTTACGAGTCAAATCAATTCCAGATCTCTTACCCAGAGCCAGGCTATGTTAGGAAGGTAGAACAGAGGTTCTACAGTCCAACTGTGAGGAATGCACCAGCTTTTACTACAAGTTTTACACAAAACACGGCTAAATATGGTTTGCAAGGAAGTGTCCCCATTGGCCCACCTCAGGCTCGCACAAACAAGACACAGCAGTGGATGCATCTATCAGGTCATCAGCTGCATGTATCCAGCTTCCCTTCATGCTAACTAGTGGTTCCCAGACCTTCTGGATGGACACATCATCTTTTCTTGCACAGCTCTGTATACCCACACCAAAACAAAATGGCATTCCCACATGTGACTAGCTAACTGCAAATACTGATTGACACTGGTCGTAGGCTTGTCTGGAAGCAGAGTACAACATGAAAACAAAGCACTGAAGTCTAGAAGTTAACTTGGAGAGAAAACGCTTTACAAGCCTTACCTGCGCCAAGGATGTTGCACTTCCCTTTTTCAGCTCTGAGAAGTTCTCGCTCAGTTTTCCACCCTTGTTGCTTGAGTTGCATTTATAGCACATCCACCGCATCAGGCCTTTGGTTACTACCCCACACTCCTTACTCAGCAGACACAGAGAATGGTACAAGTGGCCACAGCTGTAAAGGCAGGAGAAAACTTCTGTTAAAGCAGGGTAATGCAGCCTATCAGCACTACGGTTTGGAGAGGAAATCTCTGGTCAATGGAAAACAAGTCTGTTGGGCTGCATATACACCTGCAGTGTGTACATTCCCTTCAAGGATTTCTAGCCTTGTAAAAAAGTACCAGCAGGTGTGCATTTGCAGATGCAGTTACATATCACAATACTAAAGGAATAATGATCCTGTTTTACAGCCACTTGGCCACAGACAGGAGTATTAGAGGTGCCAGAGCACATCATCAGGGCTGCAATAGATCTGAGATGTACAAAGATAGGCAAATAAATCCACAACACTGCAATTATTTCTGGGGCAACAGGTATCCACTGGGCCCCAAGAGTTCCCCAGCACAAAGCACTGTGTTTGGCACAGAACAGCAGTAGGTCAGCTGGCAGCAAAACACAGTGCCCCTAGTTTTACTTGCTGCATCTAGTTTTCAGACCATTAATGTTTTATGAAGCTCTGCAAAGAGTTTCTGCTTTGTTTTACAGCATTGCTCACTAGGGGCACACAGGTGGTTAAGGGTATCGACTAGGACTGTGCTGTCCGTGTACATCAGAGAATCACCTTCTCCTGACACGTGCTTTGCCAGGAGAGCTGACATGAATTGACAGCTTACCAAACTGCTCTCATAAAATTGCAAGGGATTTTTTTTCAGCTAAGACAGAGCTGGCTACATGCAAAGAAGTTTGGCGCTGATCAGTTTGACTAGCCAGCCCAGCCACAGTGCAAGGGAACAGGAGATACATGCCCACAGGAATACATGCCATTACTCAGAGAAGACCAGTAGCTTTAAAAAAAAAATATATATATATATATATATATATATATATATATATATATATATTAAACTACTAACATGAACACATCTGTGAATGTCTTAACTTTACCTGAAAACAATGATTTCATCAGCAGTTTCTTGCCTTCTTTTGTACTGCTGTAGACAAATGCAGCAGTAATCCTGCTTTGGGGTAAGCCCTCTAGTGACAGAAGCTCTTAGGTTACACAGGGACCAGTGGAGATCATGGTTTAAAAGATTCGTAGTTGTCTCTAGAAGGGTCTGCATGGAAGGCAATATGCAGAACAACTAAGTCATTGTGTCATCTTCACAGTGCAGAAAATCCACACTGTTCAGTTCTTCATAACAAGCGGCTTATCAGATTGCTAAGAACAAACCCAACCACACAAAATTGCTTCGTCTTACATTTTGTACCTGCTGTCTTCAAAATACTTAGCTTTTTACCACAAGTTAATGCAGACGATACCTTTTCACTCCTAAATAGATAGATAAGTGCTTTATTGATTTTTGTCCGAGAGCATTAAAAGAGATGTGGGAAAGCAAGCTCATCTTGTCATCTTCTGTACCAGACTTCTTTTCCCCTCTACCTGGTAAGTTACTGCACACAACCCCCTATTTTATTAGAAACATACAGATAAAAATCAAAGTCCAATGCATTATCACAATTAAAATATGAAAGAACACTGAATCTCTCTCATCTGCTAGCTCTTCCCAACTGAGATCTTCATTTCTAAGAACCAAAAGCAAAACACCCTTAGTTTTTAGTGGCCAGTGCTTCCTTAGGCAACAACAAAACAGGTATCAGGGATAGGTGCTTTGATCTGTGACTTAGTGATGCCCTGTAACAGCAATTCACAGAAGGCTTCAGAGGTTGTATAAGTGGTTCCTTAGAGAGACAAAAATCAAAGGCAATGGCCTGGTCCATGTAATGAATACACAGCCTTTACCAGACAACTGCTAGCAACAACAGAGCAGAGAGCTTGTGTTGCTCAGAGCAGACCTTCCTCAAAACCTCAGAGAATCTCTTTACATTCAGTCCTCTACAGTAAAGCTATTTCCTATTTTATTTTTAAATTGGACGATGCTGCATGGAGGCCTGAGCAGTAGCTAGGATGGTAGCACCTTATGGTAGAAAGAACAGGAGACAGAGAGTTTGGAGGAAGACTACACATTCTGTTTCAGGAAAAATGACCTTTAGAAAATGTAGAAGGTTGGAGACTCTCTGGGGCTTAAGACTGAACAGAGAAAGGCAGGAGTCAGACAGATAAAATGTAATAGGGTAACAAAGGAAGTGCAGTGTTACCACTGGGAAATGGCAAAACAGACTAGTTTCAAAGGCAGATATTTAAAAACACGTTAAAAAATGATTTTGGTTGTGCCTTTGACTCCCTAATTGCAGGATAAGTTGGAAAAAAAGCAGGTGTTCATGCTTCCAGTACATTTAACATAAATCTCCACTACAGAGGTGTTCACATCACCACGTACCTGTCAGTCCCCTCACTTGTAATCTGTTTGCAAGCTACACAAACTCATTCCCCTTCCCCAGATCACACAAATAGAGATCACTTCAGCGTCCATTTGCTTTGCTTGCAGAGAAAAATAGCAAATCAGAGAGATAAGCAGGCTAGACACTATAAAGAATCCCTGTATTTAGGGGTGGACAGAACAGAAACGTGTGCAACTTACTTGTTCATAGTTAAAAGTGTCCAGCATTCCCAGGACAAGTCCTTGAATTTCTCCAAGTTTCCCTTTTCCATAAACTGGATCCTGTGTGAAGAAATGAGAAGCTGCAGCTGAATCACAGGACATGGTAATTTATTCTTGCCCTGCTTTTTTCCTCCCCTCCAGATTGCCATCACACACAGAAGTTACGACTCCAGATTTAAAGCCACTGCACACACACGAGGAAGGCACAGTAACCATACGTATCGATGCCAAAACTGGTGACTAGCAAAACCAAGTAGATGGCATCATCAATACCGATTATGGTACTCAGCTCAAAAGACTTCAGATGTGACCTTGGAAACTTCAGAAGGAGTGAGAGCTGACTAGGGAATGCATTCAAGGAATAGCAGAGGAAACAACAGGCAGCACCCTGCAGCAAGAGCAGAGGTACCGACTCCACCCGCCGTGCCACTTGGGGCTGGCTCCATGGGCCCTGAGCAGCTCTACTTCCACTTCCCCGTAGCACAAGAGAAGGGCTGGGCTACGAGTCACTGCCCTGGCACAGCTCAGCCAGCTTCCTTACGCCTGCTCCAAACCAAACCTCTCCTCCTCCTCCTCCCCAGGCACCCCGGCACCCTCTGAGGCATCACTCAGCACCAGACAGGAATCCTGGCCTAGGGTTCAGCTCCGTTCTGGGGCGAGCTTTGTGTCTTTAACACAAATGGGAAGCAAAGAAGTGCAGAGAGAGTGGTTGCAGGATCTGCTACTGGATCCCGCAGCGCTGTGATCCACACGGTGCTGCCCGGCTTCAGTTCTGCCTCCGTGGCTGGACAGCCTGACCCGCAGAAGAGCGGAGCTGTGCCCTTCCCCATCCCAAGTTGGCACACACGTGCCCATAATCAGAACAAGTCAACCAGGAATGCCTCTAAAGAGGATCAGGGGACTTCGTACAGCATACAAATTCCAGAGACTGGCAGTCATTGAATTGGACTTGGGAAAAATATTTGGTACTGCTGGGAGGCAGTGAAAGGCAAACGGGGGGAAGGCTGCTGAAAGCCAAGAAGCAGCTGACTGATGGAATGGGCAAGACATGGACAGAAGTAGGGATAGACTGGCAAGATAGGATAAGGACAGTAACACCGAGGTAGACAAGTGATGGAGGCATGGTGGAAACAGGGACAGAAGGGCCTAGATAAACAAGTTCTGGATTAGATGAATGAGAAAAAGCAGGAGCAAGGCTGATTCCACACTGGGACTGAGAGCAAGAGAGAGGAGAATCAAAGGCAGAAAAGCAGGTTGGCAAAGAAGAAACAAGTAGCATGGAAGTTAGACTGCAAGACACCCAGAGAGAACACCAACACAGGGACAGAAAGTCAGGCAGGCAGTTTTGGACAACAGCTTTCACAGGAAATGTGATGGGGAGAAATGCCAACATCAAGCCTAAATAAAACCAGCGCTGAGTAGTATCATTCAAGTCCAAAACGGCTGTGGATTTGGGATACACAGAAGAGCCTGACAAGCTGCAAAGGCTACTTTTTTTTTGCTAGGTGAGCAGTACGGCCTCAAACAACATTAAGCTTTCTTTCTGCATGTATAATTTAAAAGCAACAACGTAGAAAGAACACCACACTGAGTCACCGTATGAATTATAGAGAGCAACAGAGAAAGGAGGACTCCCAGCCCAGCATGTATGTACAGAGTATGTTCTTCCTGTATTCACCTGATACTTTTCTGAAGAACTCAAGTACATGGCCAAGGAAAGCCCGAACTGTACGGAGGCAACCACAGAGCAAATAAGACTTCCCAAGCTGCAAGCTGCCAGTTTCAGTGCAACTTGTTTCTTTTCTTTATAGAGGTACAGGAGGAGGAAGAGGAAATGTGAACATGAGAGGAATCAAAGAGCCACCTTCAGATTTGCAGAGGAAGGACGTGAGGCTGATGGCCACCTTTCAGGTGCTCAGTTTTTCCTCAAGTCACGCTTGATAGTCTCTAAAAAATCAGCAGGTAGGAAGAGAATTGGCTTTCCTCTACAGAGGAGCCATGTGGTCTAGCAAAACCTTACAGCCTGGTAGTCAAGTGCAAGCGGCTCATGCACATTTCCTGCTGGCAGCCATTAAGGAGAGTGCTGCCTGGTCCTAGGCTGCAGCTGTTTACCTGCCTTGAGAATGCAATCCAGATCTTTAAGTCCACATTCCCAGCAAGTTATAAAGCTTTCTTCCAATTTGCTGCTTTCAGCCCTCACAAAATTTACAGCCACAAGAGCCTGATGGGATCAATTACTTTCATGGAGGAATATGTTTCATTAATTCCACCTTGTAAAATTTATCTCTGGGATTTATACATGCTCTGAATGCACTGTATGGGGTGGCCCATTACTAGAAGTGAGTTGTGCCAAGTCAGAAGAGAACACAGCTACTTTCCCCAGGCTGGTTATTTCCTCAGGGATGCGGATCACTCAGCACTGTAAGCCAAAGCCAAACTCACTGCCCAGCATGGCTGCACGAACACACGTTGGGAAAAGTCGGCCAGTATTGGTAGGCAAAACAGAGACGCTCATGCAGCCTCTGAGCCAGTTCTGTCTCCTCCATTTCCCTTTTTTCCTGAGACCAGGAAACAAGTTTCTTTGCTGACAGCACTCACAGAACTGTGCTAATGCACCGTGTACTCAGAAAATGCATTCGTGTGCAGCTGAAGCTTCATCTGAGTTGCAAGGGGACAGAGCAACTCTTGTAGGTAAAATTAATTCAGACACCTCCAGGGCTGGAAAGAAAAGGAGAGGCAGGAACCTAAGAAGGTATGGGGGAAAAAAAATAAAGAAAAGGCTTTTTGAATCTTTCTGCTTCCATGCTAACAGATTTTAGAGATTCCTTCCTTACTTCCCTCCCCAGTATGAGGTTCCTACAGGTAGGATGTAAATTTCTGGTTTCTCTAGTTCTCTGTTTTGTAGGATGCAACAGCTGGATCTACTTACAAAGCATTTATGAAGGATTAGAGCTCTGTAAGGGAATTAACACACAACCTTTCAGCCCTCATCAGACAGCGTTCACATCTGTAATGACATGGAATTTCTTCATAATGCTCAAGAGGATTCCTCTAGTATCACCCCTAACGTGGTTATTTCAGACTGTTTAATAAATAACGTTTTTGTTAAGGATGAGCACGAACATAAATATATTAATCTTCGTTTCATATGACTTCAGTAGTATAAAGTCGAGTCAATACACTTGCACAGACAGATGCCAGGCATCTACCAATTTCCTGTGAAAGCTGCGGAGTCTGGTCCCAGCTCTCTGCAAGGTGCCCTTTAGTGCAGCATTTTGCTTGCAAAGTTAACATTTGCATAAGGTATAATCTCTAGGCAGTTAAGCACAGAAGAGGAAGAAAAACAGTCCACTAAAACTGGAATAATCTAATTCCTTTTCAGAAAAGGGAAGATAATCTACCTCAGTTTACTGATGTCATCCACCTTACAAAAACACAGTAATTCCTGGGCAGCTGTTCTACCTTCCACACCAGCAGATCCAGCGATTTGTGCTGTACCACCAAAACCTGACCTCTGCTGCAACAGCTTTTGAGGGCATTTTCAGACTTCAAGTACCCCTTGTACTTCTGGATTTCACAGAAATATCTTGAGAAAGAGGGCCCAGAAGAGCTAGATTAAGCATTCACTTAAGATCACGGTTAAGGTGGCACATCGGTAACACTTCCAACAAGCTACACGCTGCTCAGAGCCACAACAGCGCTGTTTGGCACCCGGGTTTAGAATTTCACGCGGCTTCAAGAGACACTACGCAGCTTTGCAAAAGGAATATACAACCCAGGGCTAACAAGAAAGAGACATCCTCTAGTTCAGAAAGCTGTTTTGGGGAAGCACCATGCGTGCATGCCGTGTTGTTCACCTTCCCTGCAGCGCGCTTAAACAGTATTCCCAAGCAATCCAAGGAAGCAGATGACAGATCACACTATGCAGGGAGGCAAAAAAAATCCAGTGCTGTTTAGCACAGGGGAAGTCTTGTTCCTGATCCCAAACAACCCCAACGAGTGTTCAAAACCCCCCTGAATATCTGAGCTGAGCACCCAAGACATGGCCACGCTATAAGACACGTTCATCGCTATTCACATCGTCTTCCCAGCTGAGTTCAAAGCACCTTTCTTCCAAGGGCCAAGCTGTGCACTGAAATAAAACCTAAAGGAAAACTCCCACAGGCATCCACTGCAAGCCCTGAAGCAACAGTTTAGTAAAACACAGCTACAACACTATGGAAAGGGGGACACGGTTTAGTGGGTAGTAAGGGGCTGGTTGCACCAGATGAGGTCTTTGGCAGGTCTTTGCCAACCTTAATGATTCTGACTCTATGAAAGTGACCTACAGCAACGTTGGCCTCTCAGTCTTATAAAATCCCATTTAGAGATCTGTAACAGAAATAAAGGTTGGTATGAATGTCATGTGAATGGAAATGCATGTTTTGAAGCACAAGAACAAAGGTTTAAATGAAGGGTCTGCTTTGGTAACAAAAGACACTCTTTCCAGCTGCAAAGCTGAAGGTGTTAGGCCAAGCTCAGAAGGCTGCAGACCTGTGCAGAGCCCAGCACAGACATTATCAGGAGACCCTACATCCTAACACAAGGAGGATGACAAGTTTGCAGGATATCACACACCTGTAGCAGACTGCAGATGTATCTGTAAAGCCTATATTGAAAACGAGAGAAATCATGACGTGCAGCAATCCAGACCACGATTTACAAAAGCTTAAGTCAGATTCTGAGGTAAAAATCCACCTTATAACAGCCAGCATCTTCTAAAGGATTTTATCAGGCTGCCCAATACTAAGCACTCATCAAGAGAGGAATCTCAGAGGAGCAGTGAGGAGGTGACAGCTGACACCTTCTGTGCTGCTCACAAATGCCCATGGTCTGACCACTCGTTCCCATACATTTTAGGTACACACAAATACGTGAGTGAATAAAATCTATGAAAGAACAAGCATGAAGAGGCAAAATCAACTTAGAGATTTAATAAATCAGTACCATGTTCCCTTCCACAGGATCTTATACTGAGGTTTATAACACTATTTTCCCTACACCTGCTTTTGAGCTACAAGGTACTAGCTACTGCTTTGTGAAGTTATACTAATATTTGTTACCAGCAATTCAGTTCCTCTCCCAGAATAGGTTTATAAGTCGTCATCTCCCCCCATTTTTTGTTGCAGCTGCACAGAAACGTTTGCCTTTTAAATCTCTGTTTTGTCAGGCTGAATTTGTAAGGCTGACCAGGGAAATGGGATGAACAGGAACAATTTTCCCCCTGCCTCCAAAACCAGTCACCAGATCTGCACATGCTACGCTAAATAATGCCTTGGGCATTTCTGTCCATAGTGGCAATACTTCTCGTGACGCACCTTAGGCATCCTGCTATCTTTTGCAATAGTGCCATCACACCAACCATTTCACTGTACAACTGAAATACATTTCACTCTTCTGTTGCCTCCAGGACATGAATTCCAGTCTCTAGCAGACAGTTTTATTGCTGCTTAAGAAGAGAGACTCTGAGAACAAAAAAGGGCATGAAATATTTGAAGACTTGAAAACAAGAGTTCCCAAGCGGGATCAGGACCCTCCTCTGCACTGCAATACCTCCCAGCTGTGCTGTCTTTGCAGTGGTCACTGGTTACCCCCCCCCCCCCATTCTGGTAATTCCCAAAACAAGCCAGGAAAGCCCCCTGCCAACCTCCCCACTTACTCATTCACAGCTTCTGTACCATTTCCTGCCTACATTAAACATCAAAGAAAGCTCAACAGGAAACCGTAACTAATGCTGCTGTTAAAATGGAATGAAATGTTACTGAAGAGGCATTAAGTTTGGTTGACACTTTATACCCCTGATAAAACCGTATTTTATTTGATCACCCTTTCTATCCACTCATTTATATCTTTCAATGTCTTAAATTATGACTTTTTCCAAAACCTGAGATTGTGCATAATGTTAAGATCAAACTAATAGGCTGCTACAGGTATGCGTTCACTCCATGAAGCCTGTCCCCCTTTTCCACTTTTCCTTCCATCTGGAACAGAAAGTGAAGAGTAATTTATCACCTTCTCAACCTTCCAATTTTTCCACCACACAATTGAGACAATTTCCCTAATTTCTTCTGCATTTCTCAAGGTTTGCTGTTAAATCCCTACCTCGTCTTTTGTCTATTTTACAATTTAACAAATCAAATCTGCTTGTGATCATTCAACCCAAGACACATACTTGAAATCAGCTCTGTTGTAAAATGTTTGGTGCTTACTTAAAAAATAAATCTCATATTGTACACCCTACCATCAACCAAAATGGCCCAGTCTTGATCTCTCTCTCCAAAGCCTACAAATTTTAACATTCCCATAACTGTCCACTCTAGCGCTTCATCTAAATGACTGTCAACATATTTAGTTCCAAGTTTTAAGAACTTCACGGTGGCTTTACTTCTGTAGCAGTGCTTAGACCTGCTGGAAAGCAGCTCTCCAAGGAAGGACCTGGGAGTCCTGGTGGACATCAAGTTAATTATGAGCCAGCAGTGTGCCCCTGTGGCCAAGACCACCAAGGGTATCCTGGGCTGCATTAGAAGAATGTTGCCAGCAGGTCAAGGGAGGCGATCCCGTCCCTCTCCTCAGCCCTGGTGAGGCCTCACCTGGAGTACTGTGCCCAGTTCTGGGCTCCCCAGTACAGGAGGGACATGGAAGTACCACAGAGAGTCAAGGTTGCCCAGAGAGCTTGTGGAATCTCCTTCTCCAGAAATAGCCTAAACCTGCCTGGACGTGATCCTGTGCAATGGGCTGCAGGTGACCCTAGCTGAGCAGGGGGGTTGGACTAGATGATCTCCAGAATCCCTTTCAACCTTAACCATTATGTGACTCCATAGCTACTAGTTTCCCCTCAAAGTAATTCCAGCTTCTGAGATACCATCTTATTTGGTTTGCAGAAACTACCTGGCTTCACAGAGATCTGTGTGTTCCCATGTCTCCTCAGACTGACAAGTTCTCCAGGTCATTCTATCAAGTTTTCCAACTTACTGCTCACCAGCTGAACTTTTACAGAACTACTCTGAACCAGGCAATCAGCCAATCTAACATTTAATGACCTGGCAATCGTTACATCAGGAATGTGTTCTGCTGTTCCCAATAACTGAATAGCATAGCTTGGTAAAAGTTTGTGCACTCTTGTCTTCTCTTCAGAAACTCACCTGCAGAATTCTCTGTAGGATTGAGGGAAGTGCAATAAATGCAGCCATGTTGTTCAGCACTTGCATCGTCAAACTCTTCAAGGCTGAAATATCATGCATAAAAATCACCAACTTTCATTAGGATTCAAGGAAGGGCATCTTTCAGATTAAGAGTTTTATTTCAGTTTGTGTTTTCTAGTATGAAAACCATTTTCACCACTTTTTCTTTTGTGCACGTTTTCTACTAAACACATGCAGCTTTTTGCATAAGAACATATATATAAAAAAAGTTGCTATCACAATGCCTCTCCTCCCTTCCTACCTACGTAAACTGAGAGACTTTCTTGAGACTTTCTTTCTAACACTGCCATTCACTCTTCTTACTGCTAACAGAAGTCAACCTGCATCCCTAGTTCATGTTATAATCCCACTCACTCCAGGACTTCCTAGCATTAACCTTTGCATGAAATGTCTTTTGCTCCTCTCTCAATTCCCAATTCCCTGAAGTAAGGGCCAATAACTGATACGTGCAGACACCAGCAGCTCAGCTTCTTTGTGGGGATAATTAGATAGCTAGAGCAGTTTGGGAGATACACACATTAGGAATGAAAACAAAAACAGTTCTGGGGGATCCAAGTGTATTCCATTCTCACCATTTCTGATATCACTTCAGATAATCTCTATTCTGCAGGCATCAGCTCTCAAAACAGATAATCAAGAGGGCATTCTAAATTTAGAGGAAAAGATGAGTTGAGGGAAGAGGGGTGATTTTTATTTTTGGCTTATCAATCTATCCCCATGAATCCAGATATAGCTAATAGTCACTGGAAGGGAAGAAACGGAGACCAGACAGGACGATAACCATCATATTTTCTTGTAACATGTTGTGATCCTTAACCATGCATGATTACAATTACTGCGAAGTACAGGGCTGTAATCAAGCAAAGGATTATTCTGTCCAAAAATCCTAGTATCTAAGTCCCTTTCAAGAGTACCACTTTAGATGTGTTAATGACACCCACAACTGATGCAGGGGGGTAGAACTTGAGTAGAGAATTTAGTGTATTTTCTACTAGTTTTAAATACAGTAGACAGATGAAGAGATACCATAACAAAAAAGCTTGGTAGGGAAGATGACAGCGTTATGTCAGAAGTTTCCAAAGTTTACAAACTTAATTACAGACTAGAAAGCCTTCATACACACCGTGCACATTGTTGTTGTTTTTTTTTCTCCATAGAGACCACCTCAGTGGAACCAGCTGATTAGAAGAGGCTGTGGTAGGGTCCCTCTTCCACTCAAAGCTAAGAACAAAAACTACCTGACAGCTGCAGTCTACCCAACTGAGCTCCAAGCCGAGCTCAGTTCTACAGCCACTGCAATTCAGATCTACTGAGAGAGCAGAGAGCAGGGAATTTAGGAACTGAGTAACAAAACTGATTTTCTTCTACTCAATCAGTAGTAGAGGACAAAAGACAGCACACAGGCTTTGATTAATATTTGGGGTCACAAAAGAATCAAAATACTTACATTCAGCATACCGATACTGTGAAGAACCAGACAGTTTCTGTGGGGACATCATAGCCTCTAGCAGGGGAAACCAGAGTGCCTAAAATAATTGAATGAAAGGAAAAAAACAGTAAGAACACAGCAAAACTAAAAATGAGGTGTGACCAGTATCAAAGTTCATTTCTGAAGGCTCACTTGCACATTCTGAAAAACAAAACACATTCTTATGTTTTCATTGCAGTGGAATAGAACTGAAATATATTAAAGTAATCAGAAAGTACTTGTGGATCTGCTTTCAGTCTAGATTGCTCGTATCTTAGAGCAAGATACTGTTTGATTGGATCTGAGCACAGAGAAGACCTTTGGCTCCTGTTGTTCCTTCTTCTTTCTCACTGTTTCTTTCCTAATATTTTGACAACATAAGAAATCTACTTCTACTTCATTCGGTCCCCAACTACTATTACAGGCAAGATGCAAACTCTCTGAAGTAGAGACTGCTTATGTAACAAATAGCACAGTCACAGGTCCGCAAATGGAAAGAGACATAAATTCTCCAGTTGTGAGAATTCACGTGATATCTTACATGGGAAGCTGGCCCTTCATTCAGTGACTAGAGTCTGATCTTTCTTGGGCATCAACAAAGCAATTCCACTGGGCGCAACAGAACCCAGCGTGAGAGCAAACACTAACTCCAATTAGGCAGGCCATAGGCACTCTCTGCACTTCTAGTCACCTCTTCAACAAAAACACAGCAGCTGTCTGCTGCACAATGAAATCATTTGACAAAAGAAACTGAGCAGGTCACCTCCTACACTGGACAGCACTAAGAAAAAGTGACAGAATTCTTGACTTCCAGACATGCCGGCTCTTCAGACACAGGAACAACATTCTCAGATTTGAATTCAGTTACCTAAGTTATGCATGCTATTAGGACTAAAAATAGGTTCTATGCCACTGACAGCAGCAAAATGAAAACTCTACCTCAATACAAGGCATACCCAGTTCTCTCTGCAAGAGCTCAGGCAAGCTATACTGTCTCCACCCCTTCAAGAGCAGGCTAACATTAAATTCCGGATTTTTCAAGTATTCAGAACAGCAATATTCTGCAGCCACAGCACAAGTAGCATCAGCTTTCTGCCAGCATAAAGATGAAAAACCTAAGTATGCCAAGGGCTTGATGCAAGGTTACAAAAATAATGATCCTTTGCTTTCTTTATTGCCCGATTAACATTCAAGCCAAAATTTCAACTAAAGCTAAAAATGGGGAAAGGTTACTATCTCATCTCCTTCTCCACTGTTAATATACACTTTATTTTGTGCTTCACATGCAAAGATTTCTCTCGTGGGTTTAAAACCTGAAGCAGCACAACAAGAACACAAGGCAGAGCAAAACAATGGCTGCTTGACACATATCAGTATGGAATCGATGGGGAAAGGAAAAAGCACGTGAAGAGAGAGTTTCTGGAGATGCAGTGGCCTTTGTTGACTTCAGTGATATGGCTTTTACTCCCTTACCTCTTGCTGCTGTTGGTTTAAGTTGTGTGAATTCCTCTGGCAAAGAGCAATGGTTTTCATTAAGGTATTTTCAATGTTTTCTAGCAAGGTGAGTTGTTCTGAACCTAATTTTGGGGGGAAAAATAAATTGCAATTATAGAAATGATTAGATACATTAGCTCCCAATCATTCTGCAAAATAAAATCATGCTGTTCATCTAAAAGCTGTTCCCTACAGTGAGCTACTGCATTATGAAGACGGGTCCTGATTTTTGGCACGATTTCAGAATGCAGTAATAAGTAGGGCATATAAGACTTTTCATGTAATCAAATAAGGAAGATTTTAGCTGTAGTTTAGGGTACAATTAAATAACAAATACGGGCACTGCATTTGATTAGGTGCACCTTTGAATCCTGGGGCCAGTGAAGACCGTACCTGTTCATATATACTAACTTTCTGTAGGCAGAACATTCTTAATTCTCTGAGAAATTTGCTTAAAAGTCACAATCAAATGAGTTAACAGGACAGCTGACCACACACAAAATCAATCACAGCTTGTTTACAAGATTTGATAGAGATTAGAGTGAAAGAATAAGGAAGTGTTATCAGTATAACTACCACAGCTACGTGAATGTCAATTTTAAAAATGTCACTGCAATACCTAGAAACCTGAGAAAGGATCTCATTATGCCAGTTACAAACATGAATTGTACATTTTTATGTTTATCTCTTTTTAAAAGAAAGTGGAATTTAACTTGGTAACTCTTACTTTCATCATCTTGTGTAAGCATCAGCAACTTGCTCTGCAATCGCTGAAAGAAACAGAGAACTCAGAACAGTAAACTTGCAGAATCTTGATGGAAGTGTTTTTAAAAAGGCATGGTGACTAAGGTTCTCCCTTATTTTATTTTGCAACATAACTAGTATAGTACACATTTTTCTATGGAAAGGAAAACAGAAACTGAAACATTATTTTTGATCCACAAAAACAAATTTCAGTATCTATTCTCTAGTAGATGTTTAAAAACAGCCTTCAGAACAAGCCAGAAAAATACACTGAAATGCTGAGTCTGCAGACAACTCAACGTATTGGTTTTTGACAGAAGGTAAATGCTTCCATGCATTGTAGTGGGAAACAAGTTGAGAAACAATGACTGTCCCAAACCTTAACACAGGACACCATGCTGACCAAGAGCATGACAAAAATGCCACATTTAGGATTTTAGCATACAGTACCTCAAGCATAACCAAGAAGGCACCATGGATATCTCCCTTCTTCTCCAGTAAATATGAGGAAGCTTCATGGAGCTGATGTTTCTGGGTTATCTAAGTCAAAAATATTTTTTTTTTAAAAAAGTGAACATCTATCTCAAGAAATCTGCCAGCATTTGTTTACTCCACAAAACAGGGACAACTGGATGGTCAGAGAGGATTTTTGTCTCCCTGTGTTCACAGGCATATTAACAAGTCTGAGCACTGAGTCAGACCCCTGCCCCCACCACTCCTGGCTACACTGTGCTATTTCTGAAGTTGCACTGTTGCCACCATCAGTGTTAAAATCTTTAAATCTGTATATATACACGTATAAATATCCAGATCAAGGACAGACAATTAGATAAAATTTTCATAAAGTGAAGAAACAGTCACTCTCCTAACATTAGTCAAATTTTCACAGAATCACAGACTATCAGGGATTAGAAGGGATCTTGAAAGATCATCTAGTCCAATCCCCCTCCTGGAGCAGGAATACCTATTTTGGCAGTGTTGCTATCCAAAATCCCCAGTCTACATTATTTCAGATACCTTCAACACGTTAATCAGCATTAATGCAGACGATATGTATTCTGCAGTTAATTGGTAGTTTCGGTGTACTAATGGCCTTTTCTTATTAGCCCTGAGATTAAATTCAGAAACAGTATACTAAATATAGCTAACAGTGGTGCAGGAGAGCAGTTTAGCAGCTCAAGGGGCCAAATATCTAAGAACTAATCCATAACTTTGGTAGGAGCTGATGTGAATGCTTCCCCTAGCCCGTCTATACACATCTTTTCTACCTGGATGGTTTCTTCCAGCCTGCAGTATTCCAGAATTTTAAGTGTCTCCAAAACTTCATCTGGGCTGTACTGACACAGCAGCTCAATGAACTGCTCTGTGATGCAGGGTGGCAAATGAATCAAATCTTGGTTGATGCCTTCTCTGGAAAACAAAAGACATGGAAGACAAGTCAAATTCTAGTTCAGAGGTTTGACTGTAAAGAAGAGTTTTTAACTCAGTTGTGTGTTGTCTCTTACACTTTATACACAAGTAAAAAAATCTGTCTGTAAGAGAAAAATTATGCTGTCTCTACTAGTTACTGGTGCTAGATATCTGTTAAGAGGCATTTCATTTGTTCCACAACATATTCTACTGATGCTTCAGTATAAATTAGCCTATCAAAGACCCCTGTGAAACAAGATCTCAGCACAGACGCTTTATCAGCAATTCTATAGCAGACATGCAAAGAAGTCACGTAATTTCTTTGATGCAGCCTTATGGTTTCTGAGTAGTTTTCTTACATGCTGATCATCTATTTTTCCTATAGATATGAATATGCTTGAAGAAATATTGCTTTCTGCTTACTGTTTCTGAAACTGTTCTTTGACCTGCTTTATCACATTTTAATGTTTCATCTGCTAGAATACAATCCCTTCTCTTAATTCATTCAGATAAAACTTCATGTTTCTTTTAGGGAAACATCCCTGTTTTGATTTAGTGGTAGTTCTCAAACCAAACTCGTGAATTTTTCTTGCTCTAACAGAGTCTAACTCCATGCACACTACGGTCATCAGTAGAGCACATTTCTCACTGCAAGACTTCAAACCAGACCCTGGATATCGTTCAGCACCAAGCCAAAGGCTGCGTCTTCTCTCAAGGGTTTGGTAAGCAGCTGCCCATAGAACCATATTAAACTGGAATGACACACATTTGCCTCGTCTCCCTGCGTGGGACCTGTTTAATCAACACAAGCAGGTAAAATCTCCAATTGCTGCTGTTTCGTGCCCTTGCTGACTCCCTGATCTCCTCTGACCTGTCACAAGTGGCACTGCCAGGACGGTCAGGCACTCAGCAGTACATGACACTGTTCTCCTCTGGCTAGGACTGTGGATCATGCTGCCTGGCCTGAGCTGCGCAGAAGGCCAGACTAGGGTTTCCCTTCTGATTCCAGCCTTGGTAACTTCTGTAGGCAAAGCTCAGATCACAAACTCATTTATTAAAGCTGTTCCTCTAAAAAAAAAATTCTCTAAGTCCTTTCCAGCAGCAGCAGTTGGCACTGTGGTGGTTCGTGCAGTGGCCATTTTCCAATCCCTTGGCTTATTGAGTAAACTTGTAATGTGGGGGAAACAGAGAGCAGAACTCTGACCAATCCCATGACTGTCCCTGTGTCCTGTTTTCTACTCATCCTGTTTCTAAAGAGCAACAAGAAGCAAGAGATTTCCAAGAGCTGGGATGATACAGATGATCCTTTCCTAGAGACAGACGTAACACTTGCAACCCTTCAAAGTGAACAGCACTTCACCACCACTGTGGAATAAACTTCACGTGGCACTTCTAGGATCGATGCACAGTGAAACAACAGAAGTTTATCCTGTTAGCATATTTGTTAATAAGCCTGTTCTGAAGCTCGTGATAGGAAAGAAAACAGATCAAGGTACATATTTAGCTTTGTTACCTTTCTGAACAGAAAACTGTAATCAGAAGGTATGTGGACATGCAAACCCCACAGCCACAGGGTGGAAAAAGTCTAACACACCACATGACACTATCATTTCCTGGGAGCTACAAGAATGATCATCATCTAAGAAAGACCAGGAGAACACCATGCCCCTAGCAAGCCTTAAGAAGCTTATTGTAATCACAATGTCAACTGCTTGATTAATAAGTGGCATTTGCCCAGAAATGAAAGCCTAACACAGCTACGGATCAGCGTCCAAAATATGTACACAATTATACAAAAATTGGTATCCAAACTATTGTGTTCTGACATCAAGTAAAGAATCCTAAAATCTAAAAAAAAAAACAACAAAAAAAACCCAACAGATTACCTCCTGCATTCACCATCCACTCCCTCCACAACACAAAGCCTATAAACCCTGTCAATACCTGCAAGAGAACAGGTGTTCTACCCTTTTTGCTACTACATTGGAGAGAGAGAGAAAAAAAAAGGAAGCACTTTGTCTAAAATGATTTCTGCCTACCAAATTTGGAAAAATGGCACATCATACAATTTCAGTATGAGAACAAACTTCTAGTTTTGAAATAACTCTGGCACCCACTATTCATGACTTATGAGCAAGCCAATCTTTTCCACAACTATTTCACTTAAGAAATCCACAAAAAGGGAGAAAGGAAAGAATGCAAGATTTTGATAATGTTAAAAACTAAGCAATTGTCCTGAGACTTGCAGGTCCTGCTCAGCTCAACACAACCTGCTTCATCTTCACTATAACCATGCCAAGCAGTTCCTCTGCAAAACTGTTCTCTGCCATGGTCTTTTCTGGAAGGAAGAGATCATCACTGACTTCTCACAAAACCTTGCACAGCTGAGCCTTGCCAGAGTCGTGGTCAGTGAGCAGAACCACTGTAACACCCTACAGGTTCTGACATTTGTTAATATGTTAATAGACCAGAACACTGGGTTGTTAAATATGTGTTGGTACAACACATGAATTCATGCTGCACAAAGACATGCTTCGTTGCAATTCTTTTAGAAGGGAACTTAAGAGTTTAAAGTGGAAAGGTGGCAAAGGCTGTGGTTAATGAACTGAGCAATATATGCTACATTCTCTGTTTTCTGTGCCTGCTTACAAGATACAAACTGTAAGGACATCTGGTTTTAATTTCCCTAAGCAATTTCTATTAACCCTGTTTCCTACCTTCCCCTTCTAGCTCCTTTAAAATAAATCTCCAGCAAAATTAAATGGGCCAAATAAATCCCTAATGCGATTCCACCGACTCAATATAGTTACACTAGCATGATGAGTCTTGTCCCCCATATGATCAAGCAATCATTCGTATTTCAGACGTTAAAGCTCCTTTACTACTCTAGAAACTTTATTCTAGTATTAATTTTGCTCAGAAAAAGCATATAAACATATTTAGATTGACAGGAGAGAGATGTTTTCAGAAGAACCTAATCACTATTTAATGTAAAGATAACAGTGCAAAGCAGAGGTGTATCTGCAGATTAGGTCTTGCAAAGTAAAATTACTCCATCTTCCTGTGCCTCCCTTGGCACAGTTTATTTTGATACAGTTCAGTTCATTTTGATACGTCTTCGAAGCAGACAGCCTCACAGCACTGAAAACAGACCACAGAGCCTTGAATGCTATAAAAATCCCTCCAGCAATCTAGGATCTCTGCTTCTCCCTGGCAACACAGTTTAATAACAATGAGTTAAACCTTGAGCTAAGGCTTTCTTCTTTAAGGTTAGTCGATGCTATGCATGAAGTCATAATATTAGCAGTATTTTGTTCTTTTTTGCATAACTTTCTTGCTCATCTTTTGCTTATTGTGTATTCTGGCAACTACATCACAGTCAGTACAAGGTCTACCTCCCTTACTCGGGATGCTGAACATACTGTAGTGCAGAGAATTAGAGGGCTTTGAAACAGATGGAAAAGGAATGGCCACAAACTTTGCTACAACATGCATGGCACAGTAAGAGAAGTCATGGGGCCTCACAGCTTGCTCAGTCGTGGGGTCTTGGAGATAAAAGCAGAAATCTTTTGCAGGATCAGATAGAGAAAGTTGTTCCCTATACCTGGGTTTAACATACCATACATGTTGATTTTGATTAGAATAGAACTACAGGAAAAATGGTTGTATTTAGCTCTGTGGTAGAGCTAAATTAGATATGTTTATTACTCAGAGACTATGGAAGCCACTCCATGCACAAGATTAAAATACAGGTTAATTACTACCTTCACTGGGTCTCACTTGCTGCAAGTGGTATCACAGAACAAACAACAAAGTCTTAGTTAACATCCAGCTGGGTACCATCTCTGCTTAACTACTATTTAAAAACAACAACAACAAAACTAAATCATTCAATTTCTCTCCTATAAGCCAAACCAAAATATTTTCTCAGCAAAATTTTGCTTTTATTTTCACCTCTAAGTAACACATTAGCCGTGGGAGTTAATCCCGTCCATACAAAAAGGATTGTAAAACCTAAGGAAAATCCAAAATTGATCATTTCCAAGCTACCTTCTAAAGCACCGGTTTTTACTTCACTTCAACAAGAGCTGAAACGCTGACACCTCATCAAAATTTAAGATCTAAATTTAAGATAATACCTTTTCCAATTTCTCCTCCTCATAAAGCACAATAATCTGCAACTAATTGACAAAACAGGCTTTCTCCTTAAACAGTACTAACAATTGCTAGACGGCAAATGGAGCTGTGCAAATATATGTCTTACAAAATAAATAAATAAAATCAAGGCCTTATAGCATTTGAAACCGATTCAACAGAAAGAGAACACTCAGTGCTAAAATACTGGAAGAACAGGAGCAGATGGAGCAAGTAACTAGTTAAGGAGAAGTTCGCAGTGAAATATAACAGCAACTCCAAAATGATAGAAACGAAAAATGTCAATAGATCAAAACACATCTCTATTTATGCTAAATTTGGGCGGCTTGGTCAAGTAACCAAACCAGTGGGTGCTGAGAACAGAAGTGGCAGTTCAGTTGCAGGGTAACCATTTCACAGCCTTCCCAATGAAGCTGTTACGGCACTGCCCGCCCTCCCACCAACGCTGGGGAGGCGTCACATTGCACGTACTGGAGCCCACACCACTTCCCAGTTAGGAAGCCAGGCGTGGGCTCTGCTAAAGGACACTCCCCGGAAAAGTGTTATTTCTGTGCTATCCTTCTCACCTTTGGGCAGTCTGAAGAGCAAGTCACCTTTTCTAAGCCCTAAACTTGGATGTAGAATATGCTGATGTAGTGTTCCCAAGGAATGTGTTTGAACCCATGTAGTTTGCCATTGGTCCAATTTTCTTACATACCTTGGATCAAGCAGGCTCCTTAGAAACTGGAAGAGTAAGAACTGGTCCTGAACAACAGGAGGAGAAAGTATTATTACTTTAAGTAATTTGCTATAAAAACAGCAAATCCTGAATTACATCCATTGAACAAAATACTGTTCAAGGCTGGTGAGTGCTGAAGATGGTTTGGGTAAGTAATTGTGGACTACTTTCTTTGAGAATGCTTGCTGCCAACTGGTCTGTCTGATCTCTGAATGCAAGCCATGTTGCACTCCCAGCTGAAAACTGCATTACCAAGTGATACAAACAGCAACTCAGAGATCATACCTTACTATGGCCAGAACACCACTAACAGGTGCAGCAGTTCAAATGTAGCAATTCCTGCAGCTGAGTATCTACTGAGCTGCTTTTCCTCCATTTATGACACAGCAACAACTAACCATTGCTCTTGGCAATCATTTCTTACAAAAATGGCAACGCTGCTGTAAAGAAGTGCCAACACCAATAAAGTCTGACACTTTACCTGAAGGTTTGTAATGATGCTCTCAATCTTCTCACTGAAGTGGATGGCTACCAAGTCAGCTGCTTTACATGGGCTAAGTAGCAGCAACTCCTTTGGAGAGAGAAAGGCAAGAAGAATTATTACTTTTAATTTTATAGACAATGTAATTATGCAGTATCACTCAGACCATTCAGACATACTGTAACTGTATCTTTGCCTAGATGAAGACTGTAAAATAAATGCTATCATACAAAAAGTGATTATGCAAAAAAAAGGGTGGTTTACAAAAAGACAACTTTGAAAAATGATGACTTTACTACACAACAGGCCTTATAAGTATGCAAAACTCATCACATGCTGAGAAAACATCTCAGTCCTCAGGTGAGAAAATGATTTCATCAAATTTTCTGAAATTCCATGCCATCTCCATGCCAGTTCCACTTGACTCCATGCCAGCAAGACCAGCTAGTACCAACTGGAAGAGTTCCAGCAAGAGAGAGGAAACAAAGCCATCAGTTGACTCTAAGGCATTTCTCAAGTGTTTAACTGGCTTGACCTGAACCAAATCAGAGGTTTAACAGCAGGTTTCCTGCAACAACTAATTTCCCTGCTATCTGTTCAGACATGGAAAAAAATAATGAATAAATCCTTTATAGAATAAAAGGAAAAAAAAAAAAAAGAAAAAAAAAAACACTTTAAGATGCTTGTGGATTTGCCTCCTGTCAAGCCTGATCTAAAAGACTTCATATCATACAAGTTTACACAGCCCAGAACATGAATTTTCACTCTTGGTGCTTCCAAACACATCCATGCTTCCAAATGAGAAGCAACTGCTTCAGACCAACATTGGGTAATTGGCAAACCTTCACAAAACCCCTTGCTAAGCCTACAAATGAGAAAACATTGCTCCATTAAAGAAAAACAACTGGTATAGGAGATGAAAGAAAAACTTCATAAATGTGTATGTGCAAGGCAAAAAAAAAAGTTGCTCAGCTGTAGCTTAGCCCCCAGACAGATGTAGCAGCCAGCAAATTCAGTGAATGCCAGCAACAGACCATTGTAAAGGGAAGAAAGGAAGTAATAAGGGAAGAGCATTGCTATTCTTCCAAGCTGAAGGACCTCTCCCCAAGCTCTTTAAAGAAGAGCTATCACAGAAGATGTATTTTGTGAGGTTTCCAAAGCAAAATTTGTCTACTTTATTATATGTAAGCCAGTTCTGTGGTGTTTGACTTCAGAGCCTTATTCCAGAAGCCACAGCTTTCAGTTGCTTACCCAGTACTCAGAAACATGACTCTCTTATGTGACAAGCCTAGGCAATCCAAAGGACCCAGAAGATCTTAATCACAGCAGTGCAATGAGAAGCACGCAGAAAGGATGTAGCATAACAGCCTTAATTTGTTTCTCTCTCTGTACAAACCCTCCCTGGGAGTTTCCAGGCATGCTGAGTACAGGACTGAGTGGCTGGAGTCCGCTGGGCCAGCCTTCCAGCAACGGACTGCAGCTCTTGGGTCAGTGTGACCTTCAGAGCTTCCCCCAAGCAACCGATTTTAGGCTTGTGTTTCTAACCTCTCCCAGGTTTAAGAGGTTGTGAATATGGCACTTCCTAGGCAAACAGTCCTTGAGGAGACAGTACTGACACAGGTCATGTGGGTCTGAGGACAGAAAGAGACTGCCACATATAACACTGATCGAACAGGTCTTAGGCTTTATTTTGAAGATAAACATCATGAACAATTGCCATGTAGGAAGATGGAGAAAAATAAGAAAGGACACTATCGGAAACCCCACTTTCTATTACACAACAGGAAAGAAGTACTAACAGGAAAGCCTCTTTAGAGGCTTCTAGTTTCAACTGAAAGTGTTGGCTTGCTATTTTGATAACTCAGAAGAAAAAAGGACTGTTGTTCAAACACCTGAAATCATGGCATCACCATAGTAAAATGTACTATCCTAGTAAAAATTACTATTTAAGTCTTCTGAATGTTTGAGGGCAAGATTAATACACTGGAAAAGAGCAAAAGGCCATAGCAGTCAATAAGCTGCTAAGCCACGTGAAATTGCATATACTGTTCACCAATTGTTGAAAAAGAAAGATGCCAAAACCAGGAGTTGTTGATCTCAGTTGCAACACCCAACAAAGGTGACCCCACAGAACTGGTTATTTGCCCAGCAGCTTTCTGGAGGAAGCTGTGAAGAAGTGTCATTAAAAAAGAGCAGCCACAGAATCTGCAAGGCTGTTGAAATTGTTAAGGCAGGGAATTGTTAAAGATAGCCATGGACAAGTTGAGAGGAGTATTTTCTGTGGTTTGACAAACTCAGGAAAAGTATGCAGCTTTGACAATGGGGGCACTGGGCACTTCTGGCTCTGTACAATAGCAAAGAACTTTTTTTTTCTTCACCACGTGGAGAAAACAAAACCAAACAACTCACTACGAAAAACCGGCAGTCTTAGCCTATGATGAGTTTATCAAAACCAGTACAGCACAGTGGGAAACAAGGGCAACCCGGGATATTTCTGATTTGTCCCGAGACACCCAAGCATGGAACAGCAATCCTAACAGCCTCAGACTGAATTGACCCAGCAAGGAGACGCATTTGTCACTTGACAGAGTCACAAACTAAGGGAAGTTCACTCACTCTTAAGGCCAAGCAATTTGGGCTGTATATACCAATACCAGGGTAACTCAGGAGGAGAGAAAAACAAAGCAGTCAGAAGGAAGCAGCAAAGTGGACAGCAGTTTGTTCAACTGGGAAAGCCCAGCATGGATCCACAGTTGCTCTGGTAAGACAGTAATGTGCGAGGCCTCCACAGCACAACCATCACCACCAGCACCTCCCATAGGCTCTGAAAGCCCATCCAGAGAGTAGGTGTGAGTTGCATGTCATACAGGTGGATACACAGCATTTCTTTGTCTTCTGAATTATTTTCCTCTTGGCCCATTCTCTCATTAGTCACCCACTGCTTCCAAATTCTGGAAGAGACTAACAGCATTGTCTATCTTCTGAATGGTACCTGGTACTCTTTTGTCCCCCTTGGGGGATGCAGACTTCTGTGGTGATTTTCTGCTAAAATAGTCTGGGCAAAAGCACAACTGCTTGTTTTATAGACAAGAGTTATTTTCCTGGCTCATCTCCAGATCACCCTGGAGGAAACTGACAGCACCTTGTATAACTAGAGATATAATGCATTCCCCATGTCTACAGACTGGGCAATTGTTTCAGACATCTCCATCCCCTCAAGCAAAGAGAGATAGAAGAGATGGGAAGAGCTATGAGAGAGGTAAGTCAAGCAACAAGCTGTGTCTTACAGAAGATGTTGTGACCTCATCTTACCATAGGTTAGAAATACCAGGGTATTGAAGTTGATTATCCTCATCATTGTAATCTGAGGAATTTGATACCACAGATTGCAAGGTCAATGATATCAATGTCCTGACCTCCTACTGCTGCATGCTCAGAAGATAAAAGGCTTGCTCACAGATCACTTTCCTGTTACACAGCATCTCCTGATACACTGTCATTACCCAAAGAGCAACACTTGAAAGCCAGCTTGAATCTGAGAAATACGTTTACATTAATGTATGACACTGCTAAACCACACAAGCAACTTAAAGTAAGAGTTACAATGACATGAAAGCTACAAGCCCTCTGCCTGGAGAGAACACAAATCTGTGCTTGACATCACACAGCAAGGCAAAGTTTGTAGCTATTTTGAGCTTGGTGTTTGTAACAACTCCAAAACATCCCTTTGTCACTGATTCACCATTGTGACACTTCTGCTTACAGAACAGCACCAGTTGGATCCAATAAGAGTTAGCAGGAGCACAGGTTATCATAGGTGTAAGATACGATGTACCTTTATGTGTTCCAAAGCTTTGTCCCACACTGACTGCTTTTCTTCAGTACTGTAGCCAGGCATAGACAGAATGTTGTGAATATAGTTGAAAACTTCTTCCTGTAAGGCATAAAACCATAAATGGTATAGTACGTTCTGCAGTGCTGTTAACAGCATTAGATTTTGTTAAGGGAGAACACTTCAAACAGTCTTAGGATGACCTCAGGGCTAGTCCTCTCTTAGTCAGCAAGTCAGGGTAAGTTATCTGCAGGCGAGATTATATGTCCCTAAATATAGTTCCTGAAGAGCTGCCAGGAGAAAGAAAAAAAAAAGAGCCAAGAAGACCAGAATCAACACTAGAAGTGTCAAGAACTATGGTTAAAGAGAATTGTTCCTCCTCTATTAGAAATATCTGCCTCTTGCTTGCAGGGAAAAAAGGACAGGACATGACTGTAACTAAAAGAATAGGCAAAGAAAGGAATATTTAACCAGTGGGTCAGTTTTCTTTTCCCAGCATATTCTTGATTTGCTCTTTGATATTTATCAGTCTCTTCTCCAGGTTCTCTTGCACAGCACTCAGCACAGATACTCTCAAGTACCACATTTTTGACCACCTCACTACTATAACCTCTCTCTTCCTACTGTTTCACCCACACAACTTTCAGCATAGTTTTTTCATAAGGAGCTGGTGAGATCAAGTTTGTCAGACTCTTCTCCCAGCTTTTGCTGGTAGTAGGGATGAGAATACCTCATAAAAACTGCAGCAAATGTGCAACTTATAATAATGGAGAAGGTAATTGCAAAGAGGTAAACAGGGCAAAAAGATTCTGTTAGGGAGTGGGGTAGGGAGGCAAAAAGAAGGGACTGATGACAGAAACAAATATTGCCACTAGCAGTGTTTGCAATAAATCACACCTTGTACTCCAGTTTTATGTTTTAGCATTGCTTAAATTGGAAGAGGAACAAAAAACTTTGAAGCTTTAAAAAAACTCAGCAACACATGCTCATAAGCACATTAGCCTTGACTATAAGAAAACTCAGCTGTAAAGAAAGACATTTTGTAAGAGGATTATGACAGGAGAGCAGGACTGTTGTCCTCTTTCACACCATTGCCAGCAGGACAGGCTGCACTGCTATGGGGAAGGAAGTTACTCACCTTTCTCAGTGGATCACGCAGGTAACAGCCAATGATTTTGTCATAGCGAAGCTCTCGTTCATACATAAACTCACAAATCTGATAACTAAAACAAGAAATCAGGTTTCACTCATTCTGCTGTTCGTAGATCATAGATCACTTTTCTACAATGTAGTCAGCTCTAAACTAGGCAAACCTACAATCCTGATTTGAAGAAATACACTGAATATGAGTTAGCACTGTGTTATGTTAAATGGCTTCTTAGTTTCAGTTTTTAATAAACAACTTCAATATTTTGAGTCAGGAAGACTTCAGATAAAAATGGGTGCAACTGAGGTGAAAGAAGTGAAAAGCCCGCTAAAAAGCCTCATCCCATACTTCTTTTAGCTCTAACATAAGTGGCAGAGCTGGTGATTCTGGCCTTCAAATCCCTTAAGCGAAGAGAAAAAACTCTATGTGGACATTCAGTAATCCACTTGATTGTGATTCTGATTCTCAGGTGCTAACAATGCATTTCTGAGTCTCATCAGGGCTGAAAAATTTGGTCTAGTAACTCCCTCTAGGACATGTAGGAGAACAGGTGTAGCATATGCCACCACTATCTATCCCTCTGTTCCTTTATAGTATGGTGGATTAACTCACATGGCATCCAATTTGAAGACTTGGATGAAGATGTCCCCCTGGCTGACTCAGGCATGAACAGACACTTTCTGGATGGGTAAAGCAGCTAAAGGAGATGGTGGAAATTTTCAGCCTTTCCAGACGCTGCATTTTGTCTCTCCTACTCAATTCTAAAATGAGTACCATGGGGGTGGCTCCAGACACTTGTGTGCTTTTAAATCCACCTGTGGGCCTCACCCCAACAAGTAATCTCCATATGTCAGTGGCAGAGCATTCAAATATACAACTATACCTTTGAGCAATGCCTGGGCTCTAGGATAGGAAGTGCCAAAATTTATCAAGCCCCACAGTGTTTCATGCTAAATATTTCCACCAGTCTACAGAAAGCATTGGTAAGGTAAGATGGGGTAAGTACACCCAGTGAGAGAGCAGAAAGAGTCTGGGACAGATTAAATATGAACATATTAAATGAAGCATATGTGAATGCATAGGGAAAATAATCCCAAACAAAGCTGCAAACTAGAAACATGGCATGTGGAGGAAAAAAGGCTTTGGAGGAGTTTTAAAGACAGTATTTATATATTGTGCATGACAACTTACAATTCAGCTTTTTCTGCCATTTGGATAAGACGGCTCTCCTCAAACTGTACTATCCCTCCTGCCTGAAGCAATTCTAAAAGGACCTGTAGATAATGAAGAGCAGTTACTTGTATTGCAGCAGTAGTGTAACAGCCAGTGCCATTCAAAAGTATACTGATCCTGCTCCATTACATTTTGTTTAACACAGGGTGTATTTTACAGTGTTTTTTTTAAATTGATTGTGCCATTAGCTACAAAAGTAATGCTTTTACACAGAACTTTCCCTGCCTCTCTTCTTACAGTTGTCAAGCCTCTCCTGGAGGCAACACTGGGGAAGGATGCTCCTTCACTCCTGCTCTGGACAGCACTGCTCAATTACTCCTTGTTGGCTGCCATTCCTATGCTAGGTAACTCTTTTGGCATATAACCTTCCCTACGCTTTTCTCTCAGCATCCGTGTGCAGTGAGGCCAGTCTTGCCACACACTTAAACAAATGTTTCCTTGAAGACAATTACCTGTTGCCTCTCTGAATGACGGGAGTCATCATCTGGACTACACAGAAATTCAAGGACCTGTGCAAGGATGTAAAAGTTAGCGTGAGTTAAGCCTGGTTAGCATAGCTGTAAGCCTGTGAAATTCTTCTGCAGTGGAAGTAAACAGAATCAAACACCTGTCCTAAACCCCAGAATAGCTTTGGTATGCTCAAGAAAATAGATAACCAAACCATGCAAGCAACCAGTTGATCATCAAGATGCACAGAAGTCCAGAAGCATTCAAAATGAGCAGACTGTGAGCACCAGCAATGTCAACAGCAAATCAGAACACGATGGTGCAATTTGAACATACTATCCATCTACGAGCTAATCTCTGCTTGATCCTGTAAAGTCAGATAATTCATAAAATTGAATTTATCTGTAATTAAAACGTTTCAGTATACAAATCCATTTAGCCTCCACAGAGTTATTTGGTCTTAAACTATGACAAAGGACAACAGTCCCGAGCTGACCAAGGGAGGGTTAGATTAGATGTCAGGAAGAATTTCTTCGTGGAAAGAGTGGTTAGGCGTTGAACTGGCTGCCCAGTGAGTTCCAGAGTCACTGTCTTGAGACATTTAAGAGATGTGTGGACATAGTACTCAGGGACACAGTTTAATGGTGGTCTTGGTGGTGTTATGTGATGGTTGACTTGATGATCTTATGGGTCTGTGATAAATGACTAAATAATTCTATGATTCTGTTTTCTAACTAATTCTTTATTAGTGCTCATATTTCCGTATTATCACTGAAGCACAACTGCTGTAGCTGTTAAAGCCTCCTTCTCAGTCCCAAGAATTTCTAATATAAACTTAACATGTGCAAGCTTCAGGCATGCATTGGTGCATTTCAGCTTATTTCACACAGCAGAGAAGGATGGTGACCATGGGAACTAGAAACTGCCAGCCACAAACATATACAAGCTCTGTAAGTCCACTAGTGTCATTTCAGTTGGCACCCCTTGTCTTCTTACCTTGGTATCTTCACATACCTAACAACCAACAACAGTCATCAGAACACTCCTCGGGGCTTAAAAACAGATTGGTTCCTGCCCTTCTGGGCCTTGCTTTCTCTCTCCTCAAATACTGGTGGCCACAGGAATCTCCCATTCCATGGCAAAGAGCAGAGGTGTTACTACAGTTGCTCCATCTCCTACAACCCTATTTCTCACATGATTCCATCAGGCAGGCTGAAATACAGACCTTACTGTGCTTCTGTGGTCTCTCCTGTTCCACTTGTTTGAAAGTGTAATTCCCAGCAAGATGCCACCTGCTTTATTAATGCACCAGCCCTCCTACGATTGCTTTAGTCTACCAACCTAGACACATTTTCTTTGGTGCTGGACCCTGTTTACAATTTTTTCTGCTCCACACAAAGGAACACATACCTGGTCAAAAAGCGTCCTGTTCACAAACAACGTGTTGTTGGGTTTGGCAAGCTGACGGGCAAGGAAAGTAAAGAGACAGCCAACCTGTGATGGGGTGAAGTCAGAATTCTCTACCATGACCTAAGAAACATTAAGGAAGAGAGAAAGAAATAGAAATACAAGTGATTATTCTCCTATAGGCAGCTGCAAAAATCAATCAGGAGACTGCAACAAGAAAGCACTGTACAATCATCATGCCTCCTCCTGCCTGAAATCTCCTGGTGCTAGGGCCTAGAGCTCAAAAAACAAGCTACCTTCCATGGCATTCAACTCTATGTGGCCTGAAGACACAGGCAGTGGATGTGACCTTGCTAAAGCACCTCTTCCCCAAGGCTGAACTCCTGAAGAGGCTGGGCCTCTCTGCCCAATATTGAAAGGAAGTTTTCTTGCATGTTCATAAATTTTGGGGTGTGAAGGGGCTCCAAACAGCAATGAGGAAACCTACATTTCTCTCCATTCCTGTAGTCTGTGTTTATCACTAGATACATGACAGAGTTTCTGAGCAGAAATATCACATGATGAAAAAAGACAAGAAGAATAATTATAGGCAAAAAAAACACAGTTTGACTTCAGGCCTCAGGCACTCACCACTTCAGGTGTGGTATGCAGAAGAGCTGATCAAATGACTATGTAATGAGCATGGGTTAGGAGAAAAGTTTCTTTTCTCACAATAAATTAGTTCTTAGTCAATGAATGTTTTGAGAAACGTATGGCTGTGCTGACTTGACCTGAAATTACAGAAAACCTGTATAGCAAAAAAAAAAAAAAAAAAAAAAAGCACTACAAAAGGGGTTTGAAACCTCTGGAGTGTGCTCATCACCTGTCTATCATGTAAAAAAGCATGACATGTTCTGACGGGATGTCTCATGCTTCTAAAAAGAAAAAATCCCAAACCTAAGGGATTGTGAAATGACCCCTTTTGGAGAGTCCCCCTTCTAAGGGAAGGGAGTTTAGCAGGAAGAAATCACCTGAACAACTCTGTCAGCTAGCATCTGAGAGGTGCTCTAGCAAAGCCTAGAGACAGAGCATTTCACAGTTTATAACTCCTCTCAGTATAAGCTTGGGAAATGCAATTGATTCCTCAAAGTGACTCGGACTTCTAGATCCCCCTGAGGATCCCTAACAGTTACCTCACACAAGTGGAGACAGACGGGCAAGGCACATTAAGGGATTTAGCCCAGCTGTTTGAAACATCAGCTGAAACTATCATTCTTTTTCAATCTTCATTTTCTGTTTAAAAAGTATTTCATACAGGAGCCTGGAAGAGTGACATTAGCTAATAGCATTAAAAATGTGGTTCACAAAAAAAAAAAAAAAAAAAGAGTATTTTATTATTCATTTTGGCTTTGTTTTTCACCAGCTTGGTCCTCATCAGTCTTTGTGAAGGTGAAAATACTGGACCTCTGAAACACAGAAACCTTACCGAGGCTGCAGGCCAAACAGATAGACTTTTTAAATGATGATATATTTGGCAAGCTTAGATATGCTAAGTTTACATTAGCCATGCTGTTAAAGCAGTTTGTCTATTTCTTAAGCGCTTTCTTTCCCAATGATAAATTTCTTCTAAATAAAAAGTCCCAAGATTTTTAAAATCTATTGAAAAGAAGAGCAGATTCCAGACCAAGGGAGACAGAGTTCTCGTAACACCAAGATGTTTGCCTGCAGATGCATCCAGTCCTGCAGCACTTCTCAACAACTGCCCTCCTTTCCCCCCCTAGGAAACAGGGCTGAGTTCTATTGCAGGTGGAGAGAATTCATTTGCTATGTGTCCAGCAGCACAAAGTAGGGTTGTAAACAACTTCACTCAGTCTACATCGTGCCGCAGCAGCACATCCCTGAGTAACTCCAGAACACAGCCGCAGTGTGCCACCTCCTGCTGGCAGCAGCTACAGACACAAAGCACGAGCTAACCCAGCACCAGGCTAACCAACATCCCTACAGCAACAGCCCACTCAGCCAGGCTCACAGACGTTCCCCCAGAGCAACATGGCTCAGGTCACCAAACACAGCCTATTGCGGCAGCTCTGCCACTGAATTCACTCACTGGTGCCCTTGCTCTCATCTATCAATGATGACAGTGACAGGGAAACACTACTTATGATATGTTTATACATAAACAGCTTCCAAGTGGAGTTACTCATTATTAATGCTGACAGCTTTGAAGGGGAAACCAAACGGCATTTGGCAGCAATAGCTTTTAATGAGAACATTGTTAAGGAACACAGTCTGCAGAAGACAAGTGATTTCTACAGCACCAGACTGATAGCTCTGACATTCCTCTTCTCTCCCATCTACTAAAGACAGGCCTGTCATTCTGGGCACGTAACATCCCAAACACAGCATTTACAGATACAGGAGCAGGGTTTTTAGCAGAAGAGTACTGGCACCCTGCCAAGCATAAGATTCCTGGGACATTATTTCTGCTCAGATAGACTGATGGAGCAGAATCAAATGAGAAGCAGATAAAAATGAACTTAGCAGTGCAGAAAGGAGGAGCTTGACAACAAAATACAACCCAGGTGGAAGCACAGACAGGAATGGAGACTTCTCTGTCACCACATTTAACGTCACACTGCTTCACTTCTAAATATCCAACCTCAGCCTTTGCTGAGGTGAATCCAAGCTTCAGCTCACCTTCTCAGAGGTGTCATCCAGTGCAGGACCGGAACCCCCTCATCTAAGTTACACACTTTACTGCACAGAGTTGTATATCATCAGCCAAATGTAAAGACAGAGGTTAATTTTTAGGCACACTCACTTTCAGAAGTATGTCCACGATTCGCTGTTGATACTCCACAGCTTGCTTGTCGTTCTTAAAGTCTTCAAAAGTCTGCATGAGGCAAAACAACGACATCTTGAGAACAATGCTCTCCGCTGTCAGCCCCAGAAATACAAGCCAACACATAGCAGCAGCTACATCACAAAGCTGACAATGCTTTTAAGTCCTGTGTGTGCGTTACTTAAGCAGAAGGTTCCAAGATAGTTTCCTTTTTTGTAACTACCAAAACAGGTTTTTTTCTTATTTAGGTAAAAGTAACAGGCCCAACTAGACTTTTAGCTAAGCTTTAGATGGCCTCTGTTAGCAGTGCTCACTGTGTAATGTCAGATGTTCATCAATTTATATGTAAGGACATAAAAGACCATTATCATCTCTTCTGACATCTTACAGAACACTCATCAAAACTGCTCCTGCATCAAGCCAATAAGTACAGGTTTACCTAAGCTCAAACTTTTTAATAGAATCTTGCAGATCATGCAATCACAACATAGATGATGGAAGAACTGGTTTTGAAATTTTTTCTTGGAAGACATCAGTGGTCTCTTACCAGAGCAAGAACATTAAGGAATTCCCGAGTGTCAAAGTGCAGCAAGGTACGAACATGAGGGTAGACCTCTTCATCCACAGATCCCTCAGTTGAATGTAACCGGATGAGAAATTCAAAGACCTGCAGTGAAAAAAATCAAACATTTCCTATGGATTTCAGATAACTGATATTGCAAGCATATGGGAAAGCAGCAGCATTACCTGCTTTGCACTTAAGCTCTAAAACACCTTAGGAATCCATCAGTGTTTGTTTTTGAATGATGTTTCCTGACGCTTGTTAGTAGAGAAAAATTCCCTTCCTCAGGCTCATCAACCCATTTAAGCTCAATCACTGTGCAAAAATTAAGGATCATACTTGGAGACCAAAGCGTCTGACATTAGATTAACTCCCTCCCCAACCTGCGACCTCTCCCCAGATGCTGTGCAGCTCTTCCTTATCCAAGGCACAGCTCCTCTCCTTGTCAGCAGTTCCCCTGGGAAGAGCCAGCCAATCTGCCCCTGCACTTTGAGGGGAAAAAAACCACCACCTTCAGCAAATGTCACGTTCTCTCATTTACTCCTATTCTGAGTTAATTTTCCTGTTAGCACAGTGGCAGTGAAGCCAGGAGGGGTTAAGCAGTTTGACTTTCCAGTGAACAGCCTCCCTAGCGTAACTTGGTTTCCTTGCCCCTGATACACACCTGCCACCTAGGAAGTGTTCAGAAAACAAAGAAAACCAGACTGTAGCTAGAGTGCAGGATTTAAGAACCAAGACAGAAAGGTGTTGCTTAAGCCAGACTCTCATGAACACTATCAGAGATTGTAACAAGGAGACATCGATGGCTCCTCCCCAGCACTGCTGCTGCTGGGTATGCCCTTACTTCTTCTCAGATCTTGAGCCACAGTCTGATGCTGTGCCAGCTCCAGCACATGTGCAGGAGACAACCTGATAAGCACCATGGGAGAGGGCAACAGCGCTTGCTCCAGCATAGAGGAGCAGACTGGCTTGAACACCCTGTAAGGAAAGGGTTTGAAACAACCCAGAGCTACCACATACATAAAGGTAAGAACTCTGAATTAGCAACAAAAATATCTACCTGTTCCACTGTACTGCAAAGAGAAAATGCAAAAAAGAAAACACTGCCTAATCTTAAAACCTTGATACTCGAGTAAAATGCTATGGAGCAAAATGGAAATTATTTTACTAGTAAAACTGACCAGAAATTCAGGAAATATTTTTATGAGCACAAAATGATGATCAGAAGCATCTTCCATTTTAAGAAATTCTTGGAGATGTCTCCCAGGAGGAGTTAAGCTTTGCCTTAGGCCAAGCTTCTTACACAGCTTAAAGAGAAAGAAATAGCCAAGCTTGAAGGCTCTGATGGAAATAAGGCAAGGAGATTTACTTGGCAGTCATCATGCCAATTTTCACAATGTGTAACCTGAATATCTAGTCATACTTTTGCATAAATTCACTGTGAATTTAACTAGACACTCTCCATCTATGACAAAACCATTATCAACCATCAGATTGATAACAGTTTTCAAACAGAAGCTCATGAAATAAGACGATGGTTTCTTTTCTAAAAACTATGAGTTTTTCCAAAACTATATGGAAAAGTATCCTTCCAAAAGGCTGCTCACCTGATTTTTAACCAGAGGTACCAGATCTTCAGGAATATCACCCAGTGGATACGCACGGCCTGCCAAGCAGCAGCTATTGAAAGAGAGGAAAGGCTTTTTTTTTTCTTAATATCTACTGACATTGAAAATTAACTGTTTTCCTCAATCTATTTAGAGCTAGTTTTCAAGATGCTCTTAAAACAAACCAAATAAATTTATTTGGTAAACCACGAGAGCAAGTACAGCAGAGAGCACTGCTGTTAATACACAATAAGCCACTATGCTGCACGAATTTGCATCTGAAGTCTGCCATTTCATTGCAGGAATAGTAACAAGGAAAACTCAGGATTTCTCACAAAAAAAAAAGTCTTTTATTCTGCAGTTTAGGAAGCAGAAGTAATGCAGAAGCAAAAGTCCATGATCTTAAATAGATTCCAGAAAGAGGAACTCACTAATTAATCACTATTTTGCAATCTCAGAACAACCTCCTGCAAATTAAAGGCAATACAGAAAGCAGCAACTGAAAAGAGCTATCCCCAAAGGCTAAAATAGAGCTTTAGGCTACTGACTTCTTGTTTGAGGAGCACTGCCACGCACAGGACAATGGAGAAAACAGATTTGAAAGACAAAAGGAATTGTCTTGGCATATCTACAGTAACCTGAGCTCTAAGCATCCAGTTTCATCCCACCTGTCTCTTCAACATGATAGGACCCGAAGGAACAGCATGAAGCTGCATCAGGGGAGGTTCAGGTTGGATATCAGGAAAAGGTTCTTCACCGAGAGGGTGGTCAGGCCCTGGAACGGTCTCCCCAGAGACGTGGTCAAGTCACCATGCTTGTCAACATTCAAGAAGTGTTTGGACAACGCTCTCAGAAACATGACTTGACTGTTGGGTGGTCCTGTGTGGAGCCAGGAGTTGGGCTCTGGGATCCCTGTGGGTCCCTTCCAGCTAGGGATATTCTGTGATGTGCAACAAGCCATTGTAACTAAGTCAGCCATACAAAGTAGCCATTGCTATTTTACAACATACCTCAGACCTTGAAATACAGCGTAACATTTTGCAAGTATAATGAGTTAAAATCTGGTACCACTAGGCACCACCACCCATATCCTTAAACCACCTTACCTTATATATACAAGCAGCTTGTTGCCCATTACCACCTGTTCATCTACAAAACAAAAATCATTTGTCACCTTTTCTTCACAAGACAACATACGGAGATGCAATTGTTTTTCCCAACAGTTAGCAAAATTTCTCATCGGACACACACGGTTTTACACACAATAAGTAGAACAGCTTTAGGCATGCTAAGTACTACTTGAACACTTTTCTGTTCTCCAAGACCCTGACAGTAGGTATACATTTCCCTTTGCAATCTCTCTGTTGTAAGTGACCAGAGATGTCTGAAACAAACACCAAGACTCATACATGGCAATGATTCTGTACCTGTGAGAGATTTGCCAGCATTCAGCGGAGGAGCAATGACTTTGAACAGTTTCTGTAACAAGAAAGAGAGCAGTGCTCATGCAGTTGTAAAAGCTCAAATCAAAGATTCTGCTTCGTTTTAAAGCAGATATCACTGCAGCATCTTCCCCAGAGCAGCTGTGCTTTCTCATGATGTCTTACAATTAACAGGAAAAGAGGACACCAGATGTGGCAAAAGATGTTTATCCTGGCTGATGTTATGACAAAAAAAAAAAAAAAAAAAGCTTTCAGACCATCAGATCTAACCAAAAAGACAGGCCACCCTTAAAAAAATTTAAAAATGTTTAGTAGTCCCAGAAGTAACACTCAGAGCATAACTGACTAGCCTCACTTCCTGCTCCTGAGACTTCTGCCACTGGAGATTATGCAAACCTTCAGGCTACCTAGCAGGTTCATCAGAGAGCCTTTAGTCTGGAAACACAGAGCAAGGATCAGTGTAAATAGTTAGCCCTGGAAATCAAAAAAAAAAAAAGCTATTTGTACTTGTACAGCTAGCGCTAGGTTTTCTAGAAGTCCTTTTTAAAATCATGAACACCCAAAAAGTCTTGTTCCCGAGAAAATGAAATGAGATTATAACTGCTATGAATTGGGCAATTTAAAATTTTCACACTCAGATGCAAAAAGCTCTTGATTTTAGCACTATTGAGAAAACAGCAGCAGTGCTTCCACAGTGAAGCATCTTCACATTATATCTAGAGGCTTCAAGAGCAATTGGTGCATCAGGCACATCTTCATGATCAGCAGCATCAACAGTTACAGCAATACAGAGTCCTGTTTTTACTGGTGATTGACCTTACACCCAAGTGCTAAGAACAAAGCCTGCTCCATGGCAGAAGCAGTCTTTACCTTTTTTCTGAATTCTGTACACAGATAATTTCACCCTTTGTTTCCATTATTCTTTACTATGCATTAATACACTCCTGTGTCAGCAGAACAGTATGTCAGCAGAACAGTATGAAAGAAAAAAGCATGAGGTGTTCACAGAACTTCTCACGCCCACACTCCCACTAATCCCATTGTGCAGAAAGTTGTTTCTCAGAACATCGTGCCACGTTGCCCAGGCTTACCGTTGGAAACATGTTAAAAGACAATTTTGCAATGTAATCTTCTTAATCATCATGTTATTCTCTTCTGCATTTTTTTTTTAACACAATGAATTTCCCATTCTAACTTTGCAGAGCATTCCTACTTCATCTACAACGCCAAAGGGAAATTTGTGCTTTAAAGTACAGTAACTACAAATTACTTCTCTACTGCATCGAGTTGGATAAACTGTGTAAGTTGTATATGATTTCGCCCTCAGAATGAAAAAGAACAAGAACATATGTACACTGAACAAGAAGATGATGTACTACTTTGAAATGCTGGTTGGCACACAGAGTGCGTGGTCAGCACACAAAACTCCCTGCACTGATCTTCTTTCCTACCTCCATGGGGCTGATGAAGTCATTCATCCCACTGTTGTAGACGTAGATCATGGCATCGTAGAGGTGGTTTTCCCAGCACAGAAGAACTACCTGCAGGGACACATAGCCAAGTTCTATTACAAGTTAGTGACCAAAAGACAGCAGTCGTTTGGACTACAGAAGTTTTCCATTCAAAGGTGAAACCTCATTTCCACATGCTACCTTGTACTTAAAAGCATAAGAAGTTTGCCTCTGCAGCTAGGGGATATTGTCATTTATTCAGAGGAACTCGACACAGCACTCATTACTGCGGCTCACCTGCTGTATGTCTAAGCTGGTGATATCCATATGCACAATGCAAGCTTCCATATTTTCCAACCTGTTCTTGTCTTGGAAGTGAAGCAGCAAGTCTTTCATCACTTGAGCTGTGATTCCCATCAGCTTATCACTCAAGATATATGGCTCCAAGCACTCCAGAAAGATGCCTTTAGCTACAGAATTCTCACTCATCTTATCATATATCTGATTAAATAATAGATCCCTAGAAGGAAAGAAGCGTTTAGTTATCAAATAATCTTATTAACATCTTATTACTTCTACTTTTTGAGGGCTCCAAATTATACTCTATTTACTCCGTTTCTCTTCATCTCAGCCCTGTTCATCTCCCATGCAGACCTACATCATAGGCAGCTACACAGAATAAACCTGCTATGGATGTTGCAGCAGCAAAGCCGCTATTGGAGGAGAAATGACGACAACAGGAAAATCTATCCAGACAGATTCTTTGTTAAGGAGGTGGTATGGGGAAAAAATTGAACCAATTATTTCTTCCTCTATAAAAAATTAAGAGGAATTTTCTTTTTTGAGTACTGAATACCCTGATTTCAGCATGAGTCTTTAAGCAATTGAGAAGTGTTACATGACATGATGATGATGTGGTATGATACGATTCCTCTAAACCATGCGATATTATAGAAGACAGCACTCAGAGCTACATGGCTCAGTGGCCTGCCCTGGGAGAAAAGATTTGCAAACTTGGACTTACGTGCGCTGGAGTAAGAGGCAGTAATCAACTATGACAGGCACCACATCCTGTGCAGAAAAAAAAAAAAAAAACACACCATAGAAAAGAAGCTGTAGCAACTGGCAAAGATCCTGCCAAATAGTACATCCTGCACAGCACAAAATGAAGCCTGGCCAATACAACACACAATCAATGAAGTTTTTGAGTCAGCTGGTAGCTGGCACAGTTGCCGCTTTTCCAACCACAGTTTGTTGGGAAAGGGGAACAAAGTCACTTCCGTACTTGCCACTTTCACACCCAACACATGAGCATTCATCAACAGGTCATGGCTGTTATACAAGTAACTTTTACAGCAAAGCGGTGTCTGATTAAAAATTTCAGAAGATCTATACAAGAGAATCCTCTGGAACACCATACCTGAAAATGTTGCTCCATGACCTGGATTTTTCCTTGGTCAGGACATTTCTTCAAAGTCCGATCAGCATAATGGAGAAGGATTTCAACCATCTGAATTAAAATAAACAGGAAGATTCACTCTCATCCTACTCTAGAGGCCCTACTTTGTAGCACATTTAATAGCCTGACTTGGGGTTGGAAGCACTGAAAACCTTGTTCCAGTTTGGGCATGAACTACTGTGGGAAGTAAGGGAGAGAGGAAAGAGGCAATAACTAGTACTCAGAGCACAGCTGCCAAGACACAACGGCATGAGATGGCGCAGAAGCGGCTCAGTGGGATACTGAAGGCCCACACTAACTTCAGCTGAGGCACTGGACAGCCAGTCTGCCAGCACATTCTGAGGCAGATGAACCCATCCTGAAGCACAGGACTCATCTGGGCCATGCTTATTTACCTACAAATACAATGTGCATTAAGAATAAAGTATGACTGAGTAATTACTGCAATAATCACTTATTTTAAAAATCCTTCTCAGAAACCCAATCCTATGACAACTGAACAGTATCAGTTGAAAAGATCATTCCATATATACACGACCAAAGTTTCCATCCTGATAGTGAGCGAGTTACATTCCCATGGATACTCGACAACTAAACATCAGAAAACTCTGAAATTACCTACAAAAAGGGTTTCTGTTCACTGTGAGTGGGCAAGAGACTGGATTTTGACATCTCAAGGCCTGGATGATAGTGTCACATTCTGCTTTGCTAATGCTGCGTGTTTATTCCCACCTCAACCCTACAGGTATTTCCCAGTCTCTTATAAAATCCTGCTCACAGTCATAGCAAGAATGGCACATACACACTTTCTAGAGCTGATAGGATTAACTTCTGGAGGACAGAAGTCAGTCCTTCCAGGAACAAAACTAGCATCACATCAGCATACACGAAAATCTAGTTAGGCAGAGATCAGTGACTCACCCTGTCTGCAATGACTGCTTTCCGCTTGCTCGTGTCCCCAGACAAGCCTAGAAAGAATGGAGGGGGGAGAAGGAAAGCATTTCTCATCTAAGGTACCATAAAGGACACCGTAAATCCCACAGTGTAGATGTTCACACCACTGCCCTAGAGATACAGAAGTCCAAGTATCTGGACATACAATTTTGTGATCTGCTTTTAGCCCATTCTTCTTAAGGTCTTATTCTCTCAATTTAAAGACTGTTCCAGCACAGGAACGGCAAGACCAGATCTGAGTGCTGTTTGACAGAAGAAACCAAGTTTAACGTCAAAAGAACAATTAATGGAAGGCTGTCAAAGTCTGTATAACAGGCTAATTGCTGGAGGATGCACTGATGTGAAGAAACTGAATTTAGTGCACTGTAATGACAAAAAAATCTTGAAAGCCAACTCAGAAGACAGTAATTATTTTGAAAACTGAAAAACTATCTGCTTAATTGCATTTTGTCCATTAAACACATTTTGTCCAAAAACAATCTTCATATACTAGCAATTTCACAGCAGAAGGATCTTATCCTGAGAACTGCAGAGTCATTTGTTAAAACTACCAAAAGTTATTTGCTGAAAATCCTACGTGGCCAGTCCAAATCAGACCACTCAAGCAGCAGTTTCCAGCATAATTAACAGGTTTCTCATAACAAGCTAAGTGCTCACAAAACATTGTTCCTTATAGGAAATTTGTTGCCAAAACCCAGCAGTACTTCCAGTCAGCTGTACAGTTAGAGGAAACCTGAATGAAAGTACCCACTTGAGAGTATCACTGAAGGTTACCTACAGGTAACACTCGACCTTCAAAAATATTTTAGCATTCAACACTTGGATCCATCTCCTTCATGGCAAAGTGACAACCGATAGGAGGCACAATACAGACCAGGTCTGATTTTCATTTGAAAATAGATGTCTGCTAAAGGTGTAACTCTAAAAAAGCCAAATCAGTCCATATTAAGAGTGCTGTTTCTGCCAAACCCAAAGCAGTACATTTTACTTTCCCATGTTTATTTCAATTCTCTACCCTTGCCTTTTTTTTTTTTTTCCTGAAACAATGATTTCCATTTCAGTACATGCCTAGATTTAAAAACTTCCCCGGTGATTTCAATTTAAAAAAAAGGAAAAAAAAAAAAAAAACAGATTAAAACAAAACAAAACAACAAACCCAAACTTACCTACTACAGCCTTTGCTTTACCTTCATAAAAGGACCAAGCAAGAGCCAGGGCATCAGTGAGACGTTCTTGTTTCAGAAGGTGGTCAACTCTCTAAAATAACAAGTGATATAGGACCTTAGCATTAAAGAAAAGGTGACTGCCCCTTCCTATGTGATATTGTTTTCCAGCAGTGGGTCGTGAGTGCTGGCAGCAAGGGGTCAGGAAACCTCAGAAGCTGTCAGTACACTGCAGTAAAGGACAGTATATCAAAAAAGATTCTCTCACATGTACGTTTTCTGCTGCACAGTTGAAAGGGACTAAGAAATGTCAGGCCCCAGTACATTAAGAACTCGCGAGCTATGTTGTAGGTCAACTGCTTGATGGATAGAGACACAGCATCAGCAAGCGTCTGCAACTACTGAGAATCAAAATATTCCCTGCCTCACCACTTAAGCACAACACAACTCTGCCATGCTTTCAACATAAGGATGAACATCCTACTCCCTTTATTTTCTTCTGAGCTCACAATCAACAAGGACTGAAGTAGGTGACAAGTTCTTTCTACGTTAGGGAAACATGAATACACGCAGTCAAGCACCACTACTCTTGATATGGTAAGTCAAAATTTTAATAAGTACTGTTTGAAAGAAGAGATCCTGAATTTCTGACCAGCACTTTGTACTGTGGCATGAAGTAACTCTCAGCTTCACACCCTAGTATGTCACATACTTGATGATAACACTTGAGTAAATCCCCTACAATAAAGAGGAATACGACAGAAATCATACTGTAATTTAGAATGAGCTTGCCTCAGAAAATGTACATCACGACTGACTTTTGAATTTTAGGAACTAAAATAGAATACATCAGAACTCTAGTATATAAAACCGTGGTTCAAAGCAAGACTTTTCACTAGCTGAGGTGATAGTGAATGGCAGGTGGGAAAACTAGCACAGGAGAGTGATCATCATAACCAAGTGCTGCAACTCCATAGAAGTTCAAGAGACGAACTGGTCATACTTCGTTAAAGGTCCTGATACAGAGGAGAAGCTTATAGTTGTGGACAAGTACCTGAAGCGTAACACAGTAAGTAAAAAAAAAAAAAAAAAAATGGTGAAGGTCACTGCTTGGAGCAGAAATTGTGAAACTAGAAAGAGGTGACTTGAAAGCCCCCCTCACATAATGGTTTGGTAGACTAACTTGGCTCAAGCAGAATTTAATGAAGATTGCTGATGACCAACTCTCAACATATAATACAGACAGTAGACCAGAAAGTCAGAAAACAATAGGATGATCCCTAAAGCAAGGTAATAGAAGTACACCGCAATCCAATGGTACAAGCAGTTTACAGCAGTAAACAGCCTTGCTGTTGGGAGCTGGTGAATCTCAGGAGTGCCACAAGCCACTGACACGATGTAGCCAAATAAACAGCAAAGTGAGACCCAATGATGTACGAGTCATCGTAACATATCTAACAGACGGGGAAAAATCATATGCCATTGCCTATGGGAGTGGCAAAACTCTACCCAGCGTAATGTGCATCAAATTATTTGCACGTGTTTGAGAAATTGAGCATAGAGGATGTGCAGAGAATGATGATTATGAAAAAAAGAAAGAAATGGGAAAGTAGTCTTACAAGGGGGTGATGAAATATTTGCTTAGCCTTGAAAAACAAAGTCTGAGGGAGAACATGCACATACTGAGTAAATACACTGTGAAGTGATGACCCAGAAAGGCAAAAACTGCTTTTTAACTCAAGTGAAAGAAACAGCACAGCAACAAAGAGACAAACAGACCACTAAGAACTTCAATTTGGAAAGAGATAGGATTTCAGCTGCCAGAGAAATAATGATCCAAAACAGCTTCTGGCAACAGAAAGAAGGATCTAAAAATCCAATGAACTTTCTAGGTAGCCTTTGATAAGTTTCATGATGAAGCTTCTGCAATAGCTGGAAACAAAATACAGGGAATTAGATTTCCTTCCATTCCTATATCCTTAACTGGATGACAGAAAGCTTGCACCGCGAAGTCATTCAGTGCAGTAACTCTGCCATGTTAACAGAAGCTGAAACATCACAAGGCCTCACTTGGGAGAGCAAGGTCTGTCTCTATTCAGCCTGCAAGTTTATGCAAACAGCAGTCCCATAGCATCCCACTGTGGAAAGCAGAGTACCTACAGTGCTGGCTGTGTGTAGGGGTCCTGAACACAGTGCTCAGATCATGCTTCAAAAATGCTGTAGGTCTGTAGCTCCCTCCCTCCTTTCAAGTTGTATTTCAGCAATTCAAACCTACTCAGCTGTACAGTTTTTCTCTCAACCTACCTCTCTCCAGCTCCTCAATGTCATGACGTGAACAGACTAAAAAACAAAAAATATATATTATTTAAAAATATTAAATTAATAAAAAATATTTACTTAGTTGCTCATACAGCCTGTGGTATCCCACAGACCCACCACAGTATGCTGGTACAAATAAATTAAACTAAGTAAAACAACCTTCAAACAAGGCAGGATAAATCAGATGCTTATATTTAGCATAAATCATCTTTTGCACAGCCTCACTTCCTTTTCTACTTCAACATGCCATCCTATAGCACACCTCTCTCTGCCTTTTCACAGTGTCTGCAGGGCAGGAAAAGCAAACAGGATAATCCTCCTATCATTCCATGCAATACAGAGTAGTTTCCTCTACCCTCTTATTTTCTTCTGTTTACTCACTAGCACATTTAAGACAGAAATTGAAGCTTAGGACAGAGGAGATGTCAGTAAAGTCGTGCTAAGTCTATCCTGAAACAGCTTGAACCAAGGTACTCTGAAACTGTGACACCACCTTACTGAGCCCATACCTTGGGCTAAGACCAAAATGTTGCCCGTTTCTTTAAGCCAATGATAAAAGTGCAAAAAGAGCCCAACCTTGATTCATGTCTCCATAGAATAAAAAAAAAAATTGCCTTTCTCCAAAAGATGAGCTACTATCAACAGCGAATGCCTTGCATTTCCATTAAAAATTTCCCACATTTACCTTAGTTCCCAGGTAAAAGATCTGACCACCACAGCTGCTGATGGACTGATAGCAAGCTTTCTCTCCAACCAATGCCTACAGGGAGAAGAAGAAGAACATCATGCAAATCAAACTGCCTTTCATTTTTGCAAATTTTCCCAAGATACATATATATACTTGATTTTTGTTATTAAGAAATCATAACGAGGACTGGGAAAGAACAATACAGACTGCTGGGCAACAGTAAACAAAAAGGCTCTTCTATCATGCCCTCCTGCTCGTGATTGCAGCTTAAAGTGCTGCTGAGCTCTGGCTGCCCAGAAAGCACAGAGGAGTCCTAAGGACCCACCAGCAGTGCTTTGTGTCTGTCCTCAGGTAGCAAGAAAGTTACAGGGGCTCCTTCCTCGGGAAGATGTGTAGAAGGGACAAAAACAATTTAGAAACAATTTTTCAAGCCACATGACTCTGGCTTTAATGGTAATCTCAGGTTTCAAAAACCCTTACTTCCAAAGTTCCAGGCTCCTCCACTTAGGGCATACCTCTAAGAGCTAGCTACCACAAGCACCATTTGCACCCACCAGTGCTTCGCTGACATTGCCTCCTGTAGCCAGCGATTTGAAGTGGCTGCTGTTGTAGACCAGCTGAACTTCTGGAATCTCTATGGTCTCCAGCTCCTCTTGTGTCTGACGATCTATAACGTGCAGCTTCTCCACGCTGTCCAGAAGCACTGCTGTCCGTGAGTTTATCCACTGAAAAGGCAACAAACGGATAATTAGAGACCAACTAAGCAGGCTCTGGACATATCCCTGAGTATCAACACCAAAACGTCTACTATCACCAGTAACTTCACTGTTATACGTGATCACTCCACAACAGCACCCACACAACTGCAAAGGTGAAGATAGGGAGTCTACTTCTGGAGTGTCAGCTTTTCTCAATGGAAAAGCTACAAGGACATTTTTTCAGAGAAACACCTGTAGACAAATGACAGTCCTCCAGAGTTCTTGTCCTCTAGGTGCAGTATTTATGTTCTAGCACACTTTCTACCCAAAGGTCTCAAAAGCATGACTATTACAACACCTGTTCTCAAATGCCTTAGGAGTGAAATACAGCATCCAGAGGCATTAAAAACAGAAATAGTACATCCAAGTTTAAATCAAAGCCTGTCATCTAAGTTCTTCAACCTCTACTTTTATGATCAAAGCCCAGCAACTAAAACTGTGGGTTTCTTTTTGTTGTTTTGTTGTGTTTTTTTTTTTTCTTTTACCTTTTTTTAAACATTAACATATTTTGTTAACAAATTTCAAATTGCTTCAAGGCAATCTGGCCTCAAACACTTCCAGAGATGGGGCACCTACAACTTCTCTGGGAGACCTGTTCCAATGCTTCACCACCCCCACAGCAAAGCACTGCTTTCTAATGTTTGATCTAAACTTAATTTCTATGAAATTGCAGGTGGTATGGATGTCCATATTGGTATTTTGACCTTTCATGTTTTATTCTGTGTTCTGTAAATGTGTTTTAGAGTTGAGCATTTTTGTTGTTGAAATAAAACAATCACGGTGCTTTATCAAGCACACATATGCAGAAACACTAGAATTTTACTAAGCTAATTACAGAGTAGTTTGCGTTCTTTTATAAGGTATAAAAATCTTTCTTGTCAGATTCTCTCTGGCTCTTGAAAGTATTTCCTTAACAAAGCTACTCCCTTCCCAAGAAAGGGCAGTCATGTTGCCTACATGCTACTATTTTTATATTTTATTTTTATTTTTTATACCCTTTTAATACTACTTGCTATTTCTGTGTGCTAGTTTTCCAGTGAGTCCCAAGTTTAAGGGTATTTCAGTTACCAAACTCCAGATAAATACAGCCAGTACTTAAGCTACATACAACTAAGGGCTACTGAGGTACGTTTACAAGAAAACTAGTGGGAAAAAAAAAACAGTATTGAAACTTACAGTGAAGTTGATGAGGTCATAGTGTAGATGGAGCTGCTTCTGCTTGGTGACATGTATTGCACCAGTATCATCTCTCTTTACCTGAAAGAGGAAGTCAGACAAGGCTGAGAAATTCAAAGACATTCTTTACCTCAACCTCTCTACTCCCAGAGCACATCACACCAACTCCGGGAACCTGCAACTCCCCTCAGACAATCAGGCTGAGCATGCAGGAACAGTGCGCATGGTTCTGAAACGGAGCGTAACGTCCCACTTTCAAAAGCCCTCAGATAAGCGAGGGAACAGTAAAGGACTGGCTCTGAGTAGGGAACAGAAAAATAAATGCCCTCTGCTGGATTAATTTTAAATCATTTGTTTGCAATACAGGAGGTGTATGCCGTAAACCAGCAGCAATACATGTGCTCAAGGAATGGTTATACCTCTCACCTCTTCATGTATGTACAAAGAAATTCAGTTTCTAAAATGGGTGCAAAACTCGAGCACTGGTACAGAGAGCACTAAAGGACTAATTTGCATTCACTGATGACCAACGGGCTCAGCCCCAACCAGAATAATGAACTCAAGGGAGATGTTACAAAGACAACTTCCAGTCAAGGCTTTAAGTCATTGTAATTTAAAGAAGAAAAGCATTCTGCAAAGAAAAACATAGGTGTTTTTTTTGTTGGTGGTTTGGTTTGTGTTTGTTTGTTTTACACTTTGACAATTTGAAGTGCAGCAAGAGGGACCTGACTTGGCTGCCGTGTAACAATCTGCAAGCAGAGAAGCACCACTGCCATAGCTGAACTAGGTATCTGTGCACAGGCTGGTGCTACTACATGCACAAATATGACCAGCAAGACTGGATCATTGTAAACCCACACCCTTTTCTTTCTCCATAGAGAAAAGAAAAGTTTACCAAGTGAGAAGACAAAAGAAGAAGAGGTTTTAATCCAAACAACATCACATCTGGTGCTTGAGCAAAGCTCAAGGTCCAAGATAACAGCAGAGCTTGAAACCAAACCTGGCACTCCAAAGCCAAAGTACTTAATTTTCTGAAACCTGAGCATTGCCCTCATGCCGAAATCAGACATGAAATCATCTTCAATAACAAAAATAATCTGCATGTATAATTTTACCAGTGGCATGCCTCAATTCATACGCCAGCAGGACTTGAAAGTTATTGTCTCTTAGTAGTTTATACACGTTTTCCAGACCCACATTTTAAAGGAAAAAATAAAATACTATCTCAAATTCACATGCTTTCCTGAAAACAATCCCCATTATTTCAGCTCTACAGGAAGTGAAATGAGGTCTAGATCAACACTTCCTTCTGCAATGCACAAAACTCAGCCCAGGAGATTCTGAGGGATGGGCACCACTGCTTGCTGAAGAACAACGACCAACCAGTTTGTTTTCCCAAGCCAGCTGCAAGCTGCAGACATCCCTAGCATGCACAGATACTAGACTTCCACTCTGACTCAGTTAACTTAACAACAAGTGACTATCTGAAAAGCAGTATAAAACATTCAGGCTTACCAAAAGAAAATGAACGACATCACCTCGACAAAATGCAAGCATGGGGTTCACAGAGCTCTGTACAGCCACAAAATGCCACGCCAGAAGAGGGACACTAGAAGGGTCCATCTACAAGACAAAAAGCACAAACGATATTTAAGGCAGAACCTTAGTTATAGGACACTTGATGTTCCTCAGCTACTACTCACTGACTTTGCCAGATATACACACAGGTCATGAAGCAATGTCCTAGTCTACTGACAGCTGAGTAGTAGCTTGTGGTCTTTGCTCCCCCCTATGATTTACAGGCAACATGCATCTCTTGGCAAAGTAGATGGCCAGTCTGAACATCTGTGTCCTAGCTATTTAGTGCAGATCCAGTCCCTCGTGGATGGAAGGACTAGTGCAAGCTGCAGCTTGCTAGCAGCCTTGTCCTCAGTTCTCCCAATCTAACATACTCCAAGTCTCCCCACAGCTGATTTTCAAAACGAACTGTATCAGTGACTAGTGAAAGCAAATAATCAAGAGTTTAGGAGACAGTTCAGTGCTCTAACCCCACACTGTTTCTGCCCTGCAATTAGGGGTTCTACTGTATGACCAAATTTGTTTTTATGTACAATGTCCCCAGTGCAAGGTGATTGTAGCTATAATCAGGTCAGCATCCCATCTGTGGGAGCTTCTGGGATACAGCAGAGCAGATAAGAAGCTGAGCATTTCCTGAGCTCTTCCCTTCCCACTTCTTGGAGTCAGCATCTTCACAGAGGTACAGGTGAAAGCAACCTTTTCAATTCTCTCTGCCTACAATTTACACACATCAGACCAACAGATGAGCACTATAATTCCATAATGCAGAGTTTAATGAGTGCCGATAAAGTAGTAATATCAACACTGGGTCCTGACCTCATCCCCTTCACTCTAAGAACAGTTTGTGGCCATAATTCAAAAAGCATTTGGCTTCGTTACTCACACGACCATAGGGAAAAGTCATCCATACTTTCAGAGATGGCTTCAGGCCAATAACTAGTATCTTCAAGAAAAACATAAAGACAAAGTAAAACGTTTGCGTATATAGCAGAATTTTATTCCTTGGTGATTTCTCACACAAAACTTTTTGCAAGCAGCAGGTTACCTTTGTTAGGGAGGCCATGGCCAATAGCGAATACTGGGTGATAGGATGGTCTCTTAGCTCAACTTTTGCATGTAGTGGTTCAATACAGCAAACCTCCCCCTTTGAGCCGCTGAAGAGACATCGAGATTCACACGTTCTCACTCCCATAACCCTCCTGGAAACAAGAGAAATAAGCCTGGTGGCCAGCTGTCCAAGAGGACATAAGCCTGACAATCTCAAGAAATCTTAAGCACAATCCTTCATAAATACTGTCTCTAAAGAGCCCTTTCTACAGCTCCAGGAATTCCTTTAGAACAGGACTACATGCAGTCCCAAGCAGCTGCTCTTGTATAGACAAGAACTCCTTGGGCTCCTATTGAAGAGTAAAGTGTAAAGTCTTAGTAATTCCTGGAAATGATCAGATTCCCCAAACTGTCAAGCCCAACCCTTCCTCTCCATCCCATATCCTCTGAGAAGGCTGAGAAGAGGATGAGCAGTTACTGCAGGGCTCACTAAACAAGGGAACCCAAGAGGCAGAACTTCTACAAGTGCTTCTCTTCTTCTAAGAACCATCAAGGAATGTCAAGATCCTGAACAGTACCTAGACAGACACCTTGATAACTTAAGCTATTCTTTGACTACTAGACACCCAGACAGCAACTTGCTTCAACTGTGAAATTAATTTGCAGCCCTAAACTACACCTTCAACATTCAGGCAGTAGCTTTATTGGTTCCAATGCTTTTTTGCCTCGGTTTTAAAAATGACCCAGCATTAGTTGTTTGCATTGCTACTTTCTATGAGGTAAGAGTTATTGACTTACTTAAATGACAGTTCAAACACGGAGCCTCCACTATCATTGCAAATTGCAAGTGTCGGATCATCTGTAAACTGAGCAGATAATCAGATTAGAAGCAGCACTAAGAAATAAATTACAAAAAAAAAATGATATAAAACTTTGTGCTACAGTATTATTAACAGCACACAAAAGTACATGCATTATATCTATCAGAAATACATTTAATGTACAACACGGAGTAAAAATGGAGTAAGATTAGTCGCTTTTTTGTGTGTAAGAAATGCAAGGTTTTATGTTTTGCCCTCAAAAAAATCCAGCAAAAACTTGCTGAAGGTGTTACCAAAGCCCCATTACTTTCTATCGGAGCTCAGAACTGCAGGATACCAAACCTGCACCACCACTGGAACAGCTCACAGCCTCGAAACCCTAAGTTGGTGGCAGAACTGATGAATGGGCTGTGGGTCACAAACAGACCAACAGACAGAAACGTCCGTAACTACCACTGAAACCAAATAAGCGAGGTAAGAAAGGGCCACAGCCACAGTTGAGGCCCCCTTCTGGAGGACTTTGCAACCCAGGACCTGGCAGTACGAGGTACTGTGGACAGCAATGTCTGAGTGCTCCTCAACACTGCCATCAAGTCATGAGCTACAAAAGGGAGCCACCAAGAGCAGAGGACTTGGTAAAGGGGAAGATTTGAAAAAGTGCTGACAGAATCTATTTTCTACACTTCAAATGCTTAAGTTTAAAGTTGCTAAGTCCTGTATCCAGTTCAAACCACTGCATGGTATAGATAAATATATTTTAGCAACCAATTCTTCACAGTTTTTATTATAGGAGATTGGAGTTAGAGGATACAACAACAATTGCTTACAGAAAAAGCTAGAGCAGTTCATTATACCACAGCTCACAGCCAATACTATGATTTCAGCTCTCAAAGTATTTTTTTTTTTTAAATAATTTCTGCTCTCTTTTCTCACCTCTGGATAGCATAGCCACATACCTCCTAGGTAGCTGTTCTCATCTGTAAATCTAGAAGCACTACACAAAGAAAGTTAACACAACTGACTGAACATGAGTGTGATTGGTTTTTGTTTGTTTTAAAAAAGGTGGTGTAAGAGGAATGCATGCAACGTTTGTTACCTTAATGTGCAAAATAGCTGTTCCTGGGGGGTGGGCATCTGTTATTGATCGTAGCAGCTTCCCACTGGCCAGATCCCACATTGTGATCTGCAAGCAGATTGTTCCCAGCATAAGCTTCTCTGCATCACCTCGTGTGTCAGTACATCAGTAATTTCTATATTCCCATTACCATCCTCAGTTAGTGTGCTTCCATATAGAAGAAAAGTAATCTGGAACCCTGCTCCCATCCTGTTTTTACAAGCAGTTTACCCCACTTGCTTACACGTTCACTGAAAACTTTAGAGTTGTCAACTTCACTACTCTGAACCACGTCCTCTTGGCAAGTTCTCACCCACCGCCCAAACTCACTCACCACACAGGTACCTGCCCGGTAACAAGATTAAAGACTGTAAGATGTCTGCTACCACACAACACTGTTCAACATAGTCCTCTCTCACAGAAGAGAGGAACCTGCCGCGAACCTCATCACTCCTCTCCTCCTGCATTTGCTCAGCTAACAGGTCAGAGAAAACTCCGCAGCCTGCATTTCTGGGCTTGCTCTTGGATATTACAACCAGGCAGCTTCTCAACTAAGAAGCAGGAAGCCCCAAACCACTTTCTGCATAATTGAGGAATATTTTGCCCAGAGGAGCTGAGATTACAATTTGAATCAAACTTTTTATTGGAAATACTGTATCGTATGGTTCCATAAATCATTCATCAAAGCTTTACAGGCCAGCTTTTTCAGAACTGCTGCTTTAAAACATTTTTATCTGAGTATAATTTAAAACTGGCTACTGTTCAAATCTGTATTTCCATGTAGTCTTGGGCAGTGTCATTTAGCCCTATCATAGGCACTGGAGTGTGTTTTATCTAGAATGAAAGAGAAACCTGACGGAGCACAGGGAAATACAACTATAAAGAAAAACAAAAGCAACCTTCTTTGTATCCCATGGTCTTAGATTTTACCAACTTAACTTTGATCTATTTTGTTTTAGTCCTATGATGCTTGCTCAGGAATTGCTATCTCTTCAGTTCAAAGATGGGCGTAAAGCTACAACAGCAGATTCAGACCCCTTTTCCCTGCACTCAAGAAGCCATGCTGCTGTTACACAACAGAAGCAACAAAACTTTAGGGCTAGATATAACTTGGAATAATTTTAAGTCAGCACCACAGTAAAAACTAGCTTTAATTGCAAAGTGCAGGTCTTACAAAGTGACCTAGAAAGACTAAGCTGATTGTCCCAGTGGGCCATCACACATCTCTGTTTATCAGAAAACTTATGGCACAACCTGCCACGATTAATTAAATCCTACACTATCTTCTGCATATTCTCCATTTCCTACCCAGAAACCTACCCCAAATGATCCGGGTCAGCTCACTGCCTGCAGGAACTGGTTGGCCAGAAGAGCTCTGGACAGGTCAAGCCATGCACGGTGCTTCTCCACACAAGTAACAGCTACGTACTGAGTGCGCTCAGCTTGGAGTTACTGTCACCCAGGGCCTACTGTCACCTATCACACCTAGATAACCCCGCAGTAACTGTCTGAGGAAGGACACAGCACTGGACATCTTATGGCAATTACCTGTCCTTTCGCAAAGCCACACAGGAGCCTCGAACAGTCATTGTTGATGCTGAGAGCAGAGATAGCCCCATACTGGGCCCCAACAGCTGTGCTGCCCAGACACAGTCGAAGGGCCTGGTTTTGGTCTAGAGCATAAGAATTGATAAGTTCATTTGAATCACCATTCTTTCTCTCTAACATCACGCAATTACTTACATACACAATTCACTTGGGGTACGTTAATGATTCATAGGCTTACAGTTAAGTTCCTAATGATGAGTTTAGATCAGATCAGAGCACTTGTTTGTACAGAGATCGCAGAACACTGTCTTGCAGGGAGATACAAAAACTTGTTCAAAAAGCAGAAAACAGGCACAGAGTATAACAATGCAGAGGCATTACAAACCGAATAAGAAATTAGTAGAAAAGTCATAGCAATATCTCTCTTTGCTTTTACTATTCTACAACGAAGCTTAAGTGGCAGAAAGGAAGATGACAAAATTAATTCTATCTCCCCAGTCTCACACTTCTTTATTGCTATTTGGACATCAACTACAAATCCCCGACACAGGCTTTTTGTAAGTGCACTTTTATGTAACTTTTATTCCTTGGTTTTGGTGATAAAGACCAGATGCTAGACAGAAAATGACCATGTGTCCCCAAATAACTGCGCAGTTAAAATGCTCTGTGAGTTTTAGTGCACTCAGTTCGTACTTTAAAAGGAAGCAGCAATGACCAACGCGCTGTGACAACTTCCTTCCAGGAGACACGGGCTTCTGCAACCGAGGTGCTCGTGGCTGCACGTCCTCCCAGGGGCTGTACCACTGCCTGAGCATGCTCGGCCTGTCCCCTGTACACAACAAACAACAGGCACCTCTGTTCCTGCTGGGCTCTTGTGCATTTCCATTACGAGGTCCCAGATTGCTTTCTACGGATGCTGCACTTCAGACGTTACAAATGATAGCCCTCTGGTTTTGGTGTATTGCTCTTACAAGCTCAGAAAACATACGGTCTGGATCTGGTTTTACACACCCCTCTATTTTTGTGCTGCTTCTGAATGAGGGGGGAAGAAGAAAAGATGCTTTGTGGGGACTGTTGGAATGAAGGCTAGAGATTTGAAATATATCAGAAGCACCAGGGTGACAACGTGTTTGTGCATTTCACCTTGAGCAGGGAAGGGAAAGGACAGGATCCGGGGGAACAGACAGCAGCTGGGCATCAGAAACCTCCTGGAAGTAGTGCCCAAGGCACAGGACACTTCTCCATTCGAGTTGCAGCACCGTTAGCGACGTGCTAAATGTTAAACAGAGCATGGAAGTATTTCTCATTTCCTCCCCAGCAGCACTCTGTAACGCAGACAGATTGATGGCCTAAGCACACAGAGGGAGTCACCTTTCAAATTTTGCCAGCATGAAGAGACAGAAGTGGGAGGGACGAAAAACACTAGTGAGAAGAGCACCTGAACCAGTGGATGATTCCAAAGCACTGTCAGTGTGGGGAGAAAAAGGCTAGGGCCATATTGAAATACTTTTTCCGCACTATTGCTTGTTTTCTTACATCTATCTTAGTAGACTGCTCTATTAAGTAGTGGCCCAAAATAAAATAAAAAAATCCTGTTCTTGCAGTATCTGGATAGCGGTAGCAGAGGGGTAGGGATAGAGATGTTAAAACCACCACTTGTTCTGCACACCAAATGACACAGCTCCTGTGGGAGAGAGAGAAGGCCATGCTCTGTCTTGCAAACATACAAGGAAAGCTCAGATACATTGGGGAAAAACCATCAGTTTTGATCTAAAACATGGTGAAAGCAGTAGTCAAGAGGACACCATACATTAAAGGTGCTCAGAAATCAAGTGGGTGCTCCCACTGGGAGGAAAAGAGAAAGGAGCCCACAGCCGGCCGTATCTATGAAAACCATTATCTGTTCACCAGGTGACAGCAGCCCAGGCAGCTCACGCACTGTTCATTTGCTCTGGGAGGCCCAGCAGAGCAACAGCTGATGCTGCAGGAAGAAGGGAGCATCTCCCTTTTCTTTCTTTCCAGTCTGGCATAGGCCAAACAGCACAGAAGAGCTGCATTTCCAAATGAGAACTGGCACTTGCTCGTTTATGCTTCAAAACGTGTCATAAACAAACTGCTCTGCTGCAAGAGATATGCAGTTAAGCTTCAGGTAGGTAAGGATTATTCTTCACAGTTCCATAATCAGAAGCAGCATAAAACACTGCTTTTCATTAACTTTCTAAATTAGCATGATGTTGTTCAATTTAAAGTCCTCCGACAGCCACAGGAAACACAAAGGTTCAAAGTGTGCAGAAGCAGCTCTGCAAGCTCTGTCCGTCACACCAGGCAGTGTTTAGAGATCAAAGTTTTACAAGCCCTGATGCTCACGTTTAAAGGACGCACGCAATCTGAGCAACTGAACTGCGAACTGCTGCCTCGCTCAGTACACGAGGAACATGGAGCCACAGCTACGGCAGTATCACTAAAGCAAGAAATGAGAAAAGCACCAGGCAATTCATCCCATCTGCACTCAAGCACAAGGGCGAGCTTTCCGAAGGTCAGCCTGGTGCCCTGGGGCCACAGCGAGCCCCTGCTCCTTCTGCGCCGGGGGCAGAGGCAGGGTGCGAGCGGCGTTTCAGCCACCACCACTGCTGCACAGCACGAGGCAGGGGAACGCCTCCCAAACAAGGCCCTGCACACAGCTCTCCTTCCTTGGAGGAGACGGAAGGGAAAATAACCCTGCCACACTAGTAGAAAACACCTTGGCATCACTGTGACAAGGGAGCATGCAGCATAGATCACAGCAGTCAGAAGTTCGTGGAAGGTTTTGGTGGAGGCTCAGAGAGCACTGGTAAATAGCTACAGCTGAAAAGCAAAAGAAGTATTCTCCAAGTGGTGCCTTCGAGTTCCAAAGAAATTCCTTTTCCAGAGGTCTGAAAATACAGTTCATTTACAAAGAGGCCATCTGCTAACCATATAAACATGCTTAAAAATAAGTGAATACTGCAGCTTTTGCTATTAAGGGTGAATTGCATTCTTCTGTCTTTCACTTCAGCTTAATGACAGCTTACCCTACCAGTAAGTCAAGGCATTGTGTGCTTGGTATGTCATGTCAATCAATAAACTGTTTCCTGTAAAAATGGAAAAGGAAGATCTTTCACAGCTTTCTCTCTGAAAAGGGCAGCAGCTTCAGAATCACTACTTCAAATCCAGCTTTGCATCTTTACATGTGCACTAATTCCAAACCCATTTTCTTCTTCCCTCCGCCACGATATCAATTCAAAATAAACAAGACTCTCACCCCACGATTAAATGCTTTGTAAGACCAAGTTAGTCCTTCCTAAGAAGCAATTGCCAACGCTTGCCCAGAGTTGAGAAACCATCCCTTGGAAAGTAACCCCAGAGAAACACATGCCAGTACTTGTCTTTGTTTCCAGCCAGCCCAATGATGACAGACAAGAAGGGCCCATTAGATATGATATTCTTAAAAACTACAAATGAAACAGATGGAATCGCTTCCAAGACAAAGCAAGGTGTCTGAATCGAGTTCCTATTAATGAACTCATGAAATATCCAAGATAGCAGAAGGTTATAAAAGCTGATCCAATGATTTTCCAGACTATCAGTTTTGAATTAAGGCAGACGTAGGATCAAAAAGCATTTTTCCTCACGCTTGAAACAAAGATGGCTATCGATTGACCCGAAAATATTTTTAATTTTGAAATTTAAATAAAGCAGTTCGTCATCTGAAAAATTTCTGGCAGTAACTACTGTTGTTGCTCTCAAAGTCTGAGGTTTAAACTCTATGGCACTTTCAAACAGCTCTAAAAGTAGAAAATTAAAAACAAGCTTGTGAATATGAACTAAATTGCCTTCTGGAACACAGGAATAAACATACAACCTCAGGAGTAATCACTTCAGAAGTGCTCAGGTTTTCAACCAGATCTTAATCCTTAATCTGTGATCTCCCTGACTTTGAAAAACTTATTTTATCTCCTGCAGAATTACTCAAATACTACAAATTTTAAGATGAGATGCTTTCTTCCCACCTTTCTCAAGCACAGTACCAGAAAACACTCTGCCAGGAGGTATTCCCTTGGATCAAGAGGACAATAGACGTGAGCTAAAGGAACGGGCTTTGGACACCTTTCCCCGCAGTGACACAACAGCTGTCCCCTACACTAGGGTGTGCTGAACCCTCCTGCCCAGCTTGAGCTAATAACAATGATTACTGTGAGCAGGGGTTAAGGCACAGCACCTGTGACTACCACTGCTCCCCCCTCAGCTGTGAACAGGTACCTCAGAAGTTGCTGTCTGTGTGCATGTGTTCCGGTTTCTGGCTCGCGGCTCCCTGCATCAGGTCTCTGATCTGCAGTGCTCCCACACAGGGCTCTCAGGCAGAAATCGGCAGATGGTGATCTCATGGAAGAGCCCTGCTTTGTCCTGCCCTGAAACGATGCCTTTGCAAGCAGCTACAGACCTGTCCTGCCCTGAAGTATTAAAAATGGCACATTGACTTGTTCCTCTGCTCTTGCCCTGAGAATATGGAAGCGTTTGGTACACATGCATTCAAGAACCAGTTCCCAGGCTGGCCAGCCACTGACTGGTTACTGCCCTGCCTTCTTTCTTGCTGCTCGTCTGGCATCTTCAATTCTGGCACAGAGTAACCTAGCACATCAACATGCAAACCGGGCAGGACGGGAGTCGTTCATGCAGGGTGCGTGCACAGTGCAGTATTACTGTACCTTTTCCTTTCAGTCCACACAGAAAGGGCCAAAAGAGGAAAGAAAAAGCCAAAAATCAATATGAAAGGAAGGAGCGAAGTACAGAACAGCATATGTGATAATCCTCAGAGAACCTTCAGATTTTGCTGATGGTGCTTTCTTTTGGTAACTTTTGGCCTTTTGATTTGTTGGGTTACCCAGGAGGATGCTGCCATATAGCTGATGCTTTAAAACTAAGCAGTTTAAAAAGTGTGCAGTCACTGAGGAAAACTGAGTTTATAAATTGAGTTCAGTGAACTAAAGACAAAAAGAGAACAGAAGTGTGCAGGAATCATTCCTGACTGTCTGAAACAAAGTTGGATGACATACCATCCCTCATCACCTTTACATCGTAGCACAGACTTACAGAATAATTTAGGCTGCAAGGAAGTTATGGCCTAAATGATTATGGGCCAGGGACAGGTACGGCAGTCGCTGGCCCAACTCTGCTGCTCCAAGCAGGGCTGATGAGATCAGCTTGCTCAGGGCCCTGCTGAGTTTTGCGTATCCCAAGGAAGCTGATTCTGCAACCTCTCTCAATCCCTATTCCAGTGCTTAACCATTCACATTGTAAAAAATAATATTAATAATAATAAAAATCAGAGCTTCGTACACTGCAAGCTGAGTCCACTGCTTCTTATCCTAACACCATGGACCTTTGAGAAATATCCAATACTCTCTTTTCCATGCTTTGTCATGAGGTAGTAGAAGACAGCAACACAATATCCCCTTAGCTTCTTTTTCTTCATGAAGAAGAAACCCACTTCTCTCGGTCTCTCCTTATACATCACGAGCTTCAGCCCCCTAATCATCTCGGTGACTCTCCGCTGGGCTCGCTCCAGTCCCTCCATACCTCTTGTATTGAAGAGCCACAGACTGGACACAGGACTTCAGATGTGGTCTCACAAGTACAAAGCAGAAGGAAATAATCATTTTCTTCCACCTGCTGAATGCCCTTACGATAACACAGCCCAGTGTGTGACTGTATAAACAATAACTTTATAGGTTTCAATAGATCAGAAAACTTTAAGCCCTTGTTTCAGGTATGTAGAGAAATTTTTAAAGCAATAACTTTAGTAATAGTCAAGGACTTTTCAAGCAGGAAAAAAAAGCTGGCATTCTGGCAAGTATTCCACAGGCCACAGCATGGCCTTTGGAAGCTACAAACTATATAGAGATGCAAAGATCATGGTGAAAATAACAGTAAATGTGTTGGTCCAAAACCAATCAAGAGTGTAACAAAGACAACTTTGCTATACACAGCTGCTGAACCAAACAAAACGTTATGAAATATACGAATTGAAATACCACTGCATTTTAAGCTTCTCTGACATGCAGTGAATCCTCTAGAGTAGGACTTGATGCAGAAAGAGTCACAACAAAGTAAAGAACAACCCATCCTTTTCGCATGCTTATGTAGACTCACGGAGCACTTTCTGGAATGTAAAATGCTAAAAACCTCTCTGTATTATGACATTTGCAGAGAACAACTTGTTCAAAAGCTTCCTAACTGCATTAAGTGTCTGCATAGAAAGACAGCAATAGGAAAATCACAGTAAAAAAAAAAATCTTTTGTAGGAGCTTCACATACTGGGCAAATTTTAGAAAAAACATGATGATCTACTCCTAAAATTTCAGTAAGACTATATGCTAGCTGTAGTAAAGAGGCTAGTTACACTCAGATTAAGTACATCCTGTAATTATTTCTATTTTAAATTAAGCAAATGGTTTAAATTCTAGATTCCCAAGATGCGAGTCTTACACTGTCACAGTCCTTCCCAACTGTCTGTCGTACCCTGTCCCCCCCACAACTTTTGGTCTCTTGAATAATTTCAGCCAACTTTGAAAGAAAACATAATTACACTTCTAAAATTGTTAAGAATTTGGTGCTGCACAGACATAATGCACACAAACAGGATGTGTACGGGAGCACTTCAAGAACAGCTCTTACCCAGCTGTTGAACTGGCTAGTCAGAGGCACAAGCTCAGGTATTTTTAATTTTAATTTTATTGACTTTGAGGCAGGTTGGTGGTAAGAGAAAGAACAACAGAAAGAAGGGATGAAGAGGTGACAGGTGCAAGAGAAGGTCAGGGAAGGCGAAGCCTATGATGCAAGTCTGCCGGTAGCTATGGGTAGAAGCTCCCCTTCTCAAGGAATACACTTAATTTTCCTAATCCCGGCAGCTGTTATGTCAGAGGGGAGAAGATACAAGACTGATGTATACTGATTCTGGTTTCTTTGACATCAAAACAGAGTAAGTTATATATAAAAATGCAGAAAAGGTTCTTTATACAACGGCCAAGGAGCTAACTTCCTTGATATCCACATGCCAATCCCCAGCAAATCAGAAGCAAGAATTATACAAATAAGGGCAAATTATATAATACTAGTACTTTATTTCTTTACTGAAAGAATGTTATAGTTAGCACAAATAATATATTAAAATAAATCCACCCTGAAATTCTATCTTTAGCTAGTTTGGGGTTTGTTTGTTTTGTTTGTTTTTAAGATCATTAACATGAAAAAAAAGCTTTATTTTTAACTTACCAAAAATGAGTGCTAACCCGTGAGAAGTTCCCACTGCTATCAGATTTGATGCTGCCTGAAAAAGTCACACAGAAAGATTGAAAACTGAGAAATGTCAGCCACAAATCCACCACTTAAAGTCTCACTACGCTCATGCAAAGTTTACCAGAGAGAGAAGATTTAAGAAGGTTAGACGGTTATTAGGTACAACCATTTTATAACATACAAGTGGCATAAATTTCCTACATGAATGCTAGAAAAGTATTACACCTGGATGGTCATAACCCAGATTTTCTCAGGTTCAGGGGGGCTGCCTTTTCCTCTGCTCTTTGGAATTCAAATGCTCACAGTGTTCCCACAGTGAGTTCCTTCTCTGTAAAGTCAGCCTTGTTCTTTTGGTGTGGTAGCTGAGTGTAAATATTCAGAGGGTTTTCTTCACTGAGCTGCTACATCCATATCTGAACTTTTCTACAACCCTGGGCAGCACCAGTCCCCTGAAGAGACATTGTGCAGTAAGCCGAGAGACTCCAAGTCCCTTCTGGGAGAGCTAAATACAGCTACAAGAGTTCTATCACGCCTGCAAACTGCACCTAAGTAAAACTTCATAGAAGATCTAGAAATGATGTAATGTTGTAAGTCAGATGAAAAAAGTAAAGTACTTAAATGTCTGGAGTATCTAAGTATAGTTTTTCATCCTGCAAGTACCTCAGTCACACACAGGCTTTCAATGTTGCTGTGCAACCCTTAGACCTAGTGTCCAGTTTTTCTTTTTAATCAAAAAGTATCATTTCTTATGGATTGCTGCTACTGCGGTCAAAATGACCAAGTACATCTTTGTTTTCTTCATAAAATATTCAAACCTACTTCACAATGACAGGAAATATTTAAGTTTTTCACCTACTTAAAGCATTTCTCTGATTACGGGCAGCTTTACTTTCAATATATTTAAATTAGCATGCTTGACTTCAAGAAATTTAGTGCAAATTGCTAAGCAGGAGTGTCCTTCAAAAGGCTTTTAGTGTAATTTTATACATTAAGATCATATTTCAGTTACATCAGAGCAACAGAGATTTTGAACTCATCACTTTATGAGCACTTCATTTTCAATGTCTTTAAAACATTGTTAGGAGTCAAAGCAATGACTGGCAAAGAAGAAACGAGTAGGAAAATTCAAAGTGTCCCATAGATGAACACTTACATCATGGGGAAATGTTAGGTGATCAATCTGCAAGTCCTGGTAATGAAATGCAAAAGGGGAGAGTACAGGGCTTGGTCAGCAGAGGGGCAGCTGAGCACTTAGGAAAGGTTGAACTCTGCTCCCAGGAGCTAGACCTTGCATGTTGCTTCTGCCACCCTGATTTGACAATTCTTGGCAAGGATAAGACTGGGCACGCATTTATCAGCTGTATTAAATTACTGCTTCAAATTTACCAAACTTATAAAACAACTATACAGTGCTTGGAATTTGAGTACTTACTATGGCAGTGGGCAAGCCAGCATCCACTTTGTCCTAGAAGAACAGGACAAGTTATAATTAAGAGGTAGAACTCCCAGCTCAATGCATCTCTCTAATAAGTAGAGCTAGAGAACACATTAAAACCAACACAAGTCACATTTTAACAGTTCCAGCAGGGCAGAAACTGCAGAGAGAACCCCTGGCCAGAAATACCCAGAGAGAATAAGAAAGTGCACAGAAATGGAGAGCAAGTAGAACATCCTGTAATTCCATAGGAACATTGCTATCATGTCCTCAAAACAGTCTCACCTGAATAGCAATTTTCAGTATTCTCTACGTACACAGCATTGATACCCAATGCCAAACCACTTCGCTCTCAAGCACATGTTATTAGCTTCCCGTTTGGGTTGCTCACCTCAATGAAACAACTAGCTAGGGCACACTAACATTCAGACTCCAGTCACACAACCATCCTAAAAACACTCACAGATGAGTCACCTGTATTTTATTTTAGCAAGCCTACCATGCGTGCTGCAGAAGTAACATGCTTTATAGATCAGTGCCTTAACTCTGGCCTCAGTCAGTTTTCCCCTGGCAGCAAAAACTCCAGGCAGGCCTGAAGTGCAGTCACAGACCCAGGAACGTGAGAGCCTGGGATCAGTGTTCTGTGCCTGCTGCAGGCATTAAGCAAACCTGTTTCTAGCATCTTGAAGCAAGCAGAACAATAGTACTGCTATCATTTTATATTATTTTTTTCCCATCAGCTTTACTGCCATCTAGCAACACAAACTAGTGTTAAAGAGGACCTACCACATTGCTGCTGCAAGATCTCAGCTAATAGCTCATTCACTCCTAGCTAGAGATTACTAGCAGTACTTTATGTAGCAAACATGTCAATATTATCCAGAACTAATGGGGAGAGGGAAGAGAATACACGCATCCCTCCACAACAGAGCAGGCTGGCATTTTAATGAATGAATGCAACCAGGAGAAAAAGACACTTACTGCTGCAGATACAATCTGGGCAGAAATTCCTTTCAGAAGCGAGAGTCGTATAACTGATCCATGGAGAGAAAGAGAATCTGGGAGTTTTTTCTTCCTAAGAAAACAAGAAATAAACCAAATACAGCTTTAGAACTTTTTGTAACCCACAGCTAAACCAATAGGTAAATTCTACACACACCCATAACCCCTGCATTCTTATTCCTGAAGCCCACATGACCAGAATCAATTGGACATGGAATTATTAGCAAAGCTTACAACGTACCACTGTACCTGCAAATTATTTATTTTAAACTCATCTCCTTGGGAAAAAAGAAAGCCCTTCAAACAAATATTCAATTTCATTCACTTATCTGCAAACCTTAGCATTTACTAATAAAGCCCAAAAGCAACACTTTAGCTCTTTAATTCAGCTTTTAGTGAGTTGGGAAGCTCCAGCCTCTAAAGGTGAACATCTGAGGAAAATATAAAGTTGAAAAAGGCTCACTAGCAGAATACAGACCCCTGGGAAAACTAAATGTATGCTTAAAGAATAACATTCGATTTAAACACAGCTGATTTTATGTGAAAGGTAAATGGTGGTGTTTATGGAGAAAATGTCTTTAAAAAGTAAGTGTGCAGGGGACAGTAGCTTCTAAAAAGCTGTGGCATACCATAGCACACAATACAGAGAAATGACCCATGAAAATTAGATTTTTTTTTTGCCACACCCCACCAGAAAGTCAAACTTCCAAAACTCCAGAAGTAACACAGAAACATTTGGTTCTTATCTCTCCAGAGGCACACAAACACATGGCCCACAAGTAGGCTGACAAAACATGTTGTTAATAGCCTATATTATGGCTAAGGACTCATTTTATTTGGAAAAAAAAAAGACTCTAAATTCACCAGCATATCCCACAACAAACTATCACATAGCCTTGTATCCTATGCAATCACTCATGTAACAATCATAACGTAAGGGATAACAAACGCCAACTTCTTATGGCACGTAAGAAAGCTATAGGAGTGGCTCAGGATGTGGATGAAACCCTCACATTTGATTAATTAATGAGACAAGTCAGCAGTATTACAGCTAACTACCACATTCCAGGCTGCTTTTAGATGTCAAGATTAACATTCCACTTACAGAAGCTACAGCAGTTCACTCACCTTTTAAAAATACCACCAGCTGCTTGCAGGCTCTGGAATTCATCAGACTTCCATCAAATCTTTGAAAGATTTTCTTTAAAGCCAATGTGGTTCAGTGTTTTAACGTCATCGTTAACATTCAAATAAATTTTAATACTTCATTCCCATGAATACGCTTACTGCTCAAACAGGCTAACTCTAATGGATATAAGCAGTGCTGCTTTAAAATTCATTTAACCTCCCAGGCAATCAGCGCCGTGATACCTTTTCAGGTGTGTCCGGTCCCCACTGTCAGAACTTGCTACAGAAGAGGTGTCATAGGAATGTGTATCTGTGTTATCAATGTTCAAGAGAAAGGGATCCTCCAGAATGAAAGACTCTTCTTCATCATCAGTCTGAAGGAAGAGAAACACCACAGCTCGGTAAGTGTTCAAAACACACAACAACCTAACTGAAACAACAGAAAAATAGCATCAATAAAGCAGGAAAAAAAATAGAAGCTGAGAATAATAAGGTAGTCTGCCTTAGAAAAACAGAACTATCATTTCACTGAACTGATATTGCTGAAGAACCAATTTTCAGAACTCTCAATACTCACAGATGTGGGCTGGATAGAAAGATTTTAACAGATCTTCCCCATATATGATTTACTCTTTCAAACTTTTAACAGACTTTTAAGTAAGCTGTTCTCAAATGTCTCCAGTTGCCAAGAGACGGCCTAGAACTGTTATCATCTGCTCCTCCAGCAGGTGACCATACGGTGGCTAAGGGTCTACCAGCACCGCTGGCTGCTACGAGCCCAGGGGCTTCAGCAAGAATGCGGCCAACAGGAGGGCTGACTGTGCTCTGGGGTCTTCTGCTGGTGCTCTCTCTCACCTCAGCCTTTGCCTGGAATAGTTTTTATGTTATTTTTAAATGGCCATTCTCCCCAGTGTCTTCTAAATTCCTTACGGTTCACGTTGCCCTTGAAGCACAGAGCCTGAGAGCGCAAACAATATTCCACCTACTGCCAAACAGAAAGAGATCCGAGCAGGTGTTCAGTCAGGTTGTGCTCCACGTTAAAATCCTTTTCAGCAGAGCCTTTGGCAGTCATTCCCATCCTGTACGCATTGAGATAAACAGCACAGGATAAAACTCTGTCTGCACTGACCCGTGTTGTCTTCGGGTGACCACAGCTCCACTCCCCTGACGTGGATGTGACTGCAGCTCCCACTTCGGTACCACCCAAATCCTGTACCTTCCCCCTGCCTTCACCAGCCAAGGCATCAGCAGAAACAGGTCACACCCCTGGACACCACCACTTGATATCCCCTTCTGCATGGGCAGCAAGTCACTGATGAATTCCTCTAGTTCCAAGGCTATATCCAACTGTTTTGGATGTTTTATGCCTTTATTAACATAGCTTTTTAAAAGAAGTAACCTGTCCCAAACTCCTTGCCTTTATACTGATTTCATCGGAAGTCCTACCACCAATTTCCTCAACTTGCTAAAAAGCCTGTTTCCTTGGAGTTTGCCTTTATTTCCACACCCTTCTTTTACCTTTCTAAAAACCATGGACTCACACAGCCACTAGAAAACTCACACAGAACTGGGTGGGAGGCAATGTCAGTCCTCCCATGCAACATCAGGCATGGAGAGCTTGTTACTTCTACCACAGGGCTAAATACGTGAAACAGACTACGTAAATGGAGCTGTGAAGTATCTAGTTCTCATCTCCTCCCACGTCTTAAAAAATTGCTCAGAGTTGGATTGTGTTTGTTTGTTTTAAAGCTAAAAATAAAGCTGTTTGATGCCCCTGACCTTAAAGGACAGCATAGCCTCCAGGTGACTCTGTCCAACTCCACAGCTGAACATGGTTAATTTCGATGGAAACCCCTTATGGTTCAGCTGGGAGTATTTTGACTGAAAAATGCAGTTCTGTGTTACTCACAGTACAGCAATTACTCAAACATATGCTTCGTCAGCCATTAATATCAGGAAATGATGGGGTTATGCAACTTTATTTCCCTGAAGAAAATATGAGGACAGCCAAAGGAGTACAGGGTGCCTCAGCTCAGCCCACCCCGGCAGTGCAGCCTGCTGGTAGGCCACTCACCTCATTTAAGATGCTTTCCAGCGTTGGAGGAGTATCAACTTGAGGAATGTCGAATTCTTTGTCATCAATCTGGACAGCAGAAACCACAGACTGAGTTCAGGTTGCCTACCCCACCTTCAGAGCTCATTTCTAACTAAAGAAAAAGCAGCTAAGCATGTACCCTTCTAATCTACCTCTGCGCAAACACAGCGTGTACACACACATTTTCTTATTTGAAACTAATTGCCTGAAATTTGACATTAGAAGGTGGACATTCGGGTATTTAGCACCAAAAAAAAGGAACATGAGGAATTCCCGCAGCGAGGCACCGCCGGCTGCCCACCCGCCCTGCGAGGGGCGAACAGCCGGGCCCTGCGGCTGCAGGGCGACGGGACCGCGCTGCCAACCCACGGGAGGGCAGGGGGCAGCGGGGACGGGACGGGGAAGGGGCCGGGGCCGGGCCGTGTGCTGAGGGCGAGCCGCGGTGCCGCAGGGTTGGGGCCGCACCAGCTCGCTGCGGGAGTCCAGCTCACGGTCGAGCTCCGCCACGCTCAGCCGCGGAGCGGGAGGCCCCAGGCCCGGCAGCCCGCCCGACTCGGCCTCGGCTCCCGCGGGGCAGGCACCCGGCTCCGGCGCCGCGTCCATGGGCGGCAGAAGGCTGGGGGCGGCGGCAGGCTGGGAGCAGGCCGGCACCGCCGGGACTCGAACCTGGGGACCCAGAGGCGCCCGCCCCGCCCCGCCCCGCGCCGGCGCAGCCGCTGCGGGTCCCCCCGCGGCCTTAAAGGGGCCGTGGCGCTGGCAGGAACTTTTTAAATTTTTTTAAATTTTTATTTTTTAAGACGTGTGCCTGCTGGGGCACACGCGGAGAAAGGTCCCCTGGTGTCCCCGCAGCAGCTGCTGGGGTGGTCTAGGTTCCAGCTTCAGCAAAGGCACGTGCCAAGGGCAAAAATAGCATCCCACAGCTGTACCTGCCTTACCTAGTTGACCATCCCCTCGTTCTCCCTGAAAAGCAACCCCATTTCCTTCCTCTTTGGAGAAGGCTTTGTCTTGTATCTAGCAGCAAGAGCACATGGATGAGCAGGGAGCAGCCTGAGCATCCTGTTAGCCTCCGGGTGCACGTCTGCCAGGCAGGGCCCCAGTTCCACCTCCCGCTAAGCAGGAGCCACTCTTCCTGCTGGTCCTGCAGATCCTCAGCAGTGCGAGCAGAGGATGTACCTGCCCCATGTCACCCCGACACTTCTCCATCAGGTGTCTGGCAAAAGCCAGGGAAAAATTCTTCGCAGCAACAGGCTAGTCAGTGTCACCAGAGCACTGCCCCCAAGAAGGAGCTGGCAGTTACCGACACAGCAACTTCTGTATGTTGAGGATGCCCCAAAACTAGCAGGTTATAGGCAGGAAAGTCACTTTTGTTCTTTGGAAATGCCCGACTCAGGAGTGCACACACGAGAAGGCTGCCCTCCTGCCAGTGGCACAGCAGACCAGTTGGGATGGGGAGGGGTTGGCCCGCGGCTGGCTCCGGTTTCAGCTCCCAGGACCGTCCAGGATTAGGAGCTCCAAGCACACACCACATACCAGCAGTGCAGTACTAGGAACCTAGAACCAAACCGGGGTTGTGACACTTATGACGACAGAGGTCTCAAGGCTGAGGAAAGATTTAATAACCATCTAAGGAAATCGTCAGTGACATTGTGAAGGTGTCTAGGGAATAAGAGTCATTTTGCTATATGAGAACTAAGGGGATTCACCGATACCACAGCACAGCAAGTTGAGATCAAATGAAAGGAAGCACTTTTTCAGAAACACCATTCCCTGCTACACTCACAGCAGCAGGCCGCTGGAGTTTGCTGGGCTCTGACACCAGAGCTTGCTGCTGGAGGGAGGAGAATAGTTGCCATGAAACAACCCAGAGGTTTACAGCAGACACTACAGACCACACAGGCATTGTATTACAGAGCCACTGAAAGGCAGATGGATTGCACATAGTGATATTCAAGTACAGGCTGCAGGTCCTGCACAGCAAGGAACAGAAATGACTAAGACTGCAATGAACTGTCGTCCACCACAGCCTGAGAAATGCCATCACAAACAGACCTGTTAGAGATTCGGGAACTAGAAGCCAAGAAGGTAGCTTCAAGGAAAAAAAATAATGCTTGGGGTAGGTGAACGGGTCAAGACAAAACACAGTAGAGTTTATATTGGAAAATACTAGATGACATGTATTACCTTTCCTCTTAACAAGAGGACAGGTTTTAAACAACACAATCACCCTTCCCAGCTTCTTCCATCAAGGTAGGCTCTACAGCTTTGTGGAGGCTCAAGTGACACATTAGCCAGACTTCAGACTCAATTCAGAAAAAAGGACAGTATTTTTACAAGGAAGTATCCCTACTTACAGCTATGCTGGCACTACAGAATGAACCTTTCCTCTGGCATGCACAACTACAGTTACTTGAGGATTCAGTGCTTGGTTACCACCACTCGCTCTCCTCCGTGTTCTAAAACCTTCCTTTCCATTTCCAGCTGTTCCAGAATGGTCTTCTGCAGCAACGGTGCATTCGCTCCTCTTACAACAGCTACCAGTTCTCCTCCCTGAAAGGTGTGAAAAGCACGTCTGTCAGTAAGTTAGTTCTCTGAGCTCTGGAAATCACCAGAGGAGAACATCACATATCACTTCGTGTACCAGGCTGAGCTGCTCTGCTCCAAAAGAAATGGAAACTTTGGAACAACCTTCGTTGTTGTTCCTGATCAGTCTTAGGGCAAACTGAAGCAGCACGTGACAGTGTGAGGTCCTCTAGTAGGACAGCTCTCAAAGAGGACAGTTGTTGCCATTGACAACTCATGTTTATTGCTAAGCAACTACTGTAAAAATATTGTAACTTACTGCATAAAACAGAAAGACAGGTTCGCATTTTCCTCTGTATTTTTCCAGAGCATCAATGGAATCAACTTCAGCCTAAAAGGGATGTAAAATAAAACAGGTGTTTCTAAAAAATGTTTCTGCTTCAGAAGAGTACACATGCAACAGACTGGACCTGAACATCCTCAACTGCCAACTCTCATCCCTGACGTACAGCGAAGCACCTCTGGGCCCCAGTCTTATGGGCTGAAATGACACTGGTCAGAGCGAGGACAATTCTCTCAGCTCAGCATCAGAGACACAAGAAGCAGATGTTTCTGGGAGATTTTGCCAGCAGCAGTTTGAACAGCAGCTGGAGGTTGCCGAAGGCTGCATGACATGGAGTTTTGAGCATCTCCAAGAAACAGTGCTCCACAGCCTCTGCAGGAACTTGTCCCAGTGTCCTGACCACTCCTATTGTGAATACTTTTCTTTTCACCTTGTAACTATTGGAATTTTCCCTGCTGCAAGGTGATCTTGTTGCCTCTTGTTCTTTTACTATGTACCATTCAGAAGCATTTGTCTCTGCCTTCTCTAATAATGCTCCATTAGACAGGTGAAGACAGCTATTAGATCTTTTCTTCTCCAAAGTGAACAAATCCAGCTCTTTCAGACTGTCCCCTGTACATCAGAGGAATACATTTGCTAACAATTCTGTCTAGTGTTACTTGCTTAAGCAGTTGGCTGTACGCTGCAGAAACAAGTACTGTGAGTTCACCATGTCAGTAAACATGCATCCACGCATCTGCCAACAAACCTGTCATCTTGCCAAAGAACAGCAAGTTTATTGGCAGGGCTAAAGCAAGAGCTGGACTGTAGTAAAATATGAAAAACAGGAAAAAAATGATAAGTTGCCTTCAAGTTGTCTTCTTTTCCTTTGCAGAAGAAATCTGAGAAGTACATAAATGTTCAAGCCTGAAAATTCTTAATGATATAAACTCTTATTGATGTAACCAACTGCCTGCATCCAGCAGACTTACACAAGCTGGAACTCCTGCACTGTTACCATTTTGACTGAATATTGGAAAGATAAGCCCTTAGTTACCTGCTAAGTTCAAGGCAGTGGTTATTTTAGGCAGCACCAAAATGGATCTTACCACAGCAAAATGCAGGAGGTCACTGCTGACTTCATTCCTTATTTTTCGGAAAAGATCCACTACTGTTTTGCAGGGACCACACCAGGCTTGAAATGCATCAACAACTACAAGCATGAAAATGTATTAAAAAAAAAGGTCAAAATGAGCCTTTTTAGACATACACCAATAGGCTGGGTTGTGCACTTGTCCACTTTGCAGTGTAATTTTCTGGAAGGGGACTACACAAAGGTTGTTAGCACAATAATAAGAAACTTGAAAACCTCTGAGAATTTTAGTACAATAATAAGAAACTTGAAAGCCTCTGAGAATTGAGGTGCCCCATGGTGACTTCTGTGGCACCACCCTCATAGGGAAGGAGATGTGCTTAAGGTCCATCTGAACCTCTCAAGCTGCAGCTTGTGGCTGTTGTTCCCATAGGTGTGTTCGCAGCATGCCATGACTCTTGAAAAGCACCTAGAAGGAGACTATGGATTCAACTCTGAAGTAGAAACTATCATACTCTTTCAAGGTTTCCATTGCTAGATCAGAGTGTGAAATCACAAAATAACAAGCTAATAACAATGGTACAGAGGAGTTGAGAATAAACATATGGCAGATACCCTGGAGGTATCAGGTTTTCTAGGGAGAACCACTGCACAAAGGAAGAGCACGTAAGGCTTACCTAATCATCCCTCTAACCTCCCTGCCCTCTAGAGCCAGGACAGTCCCGCTCCAAGTGGGTGGCTGGACTGGAGACTCCAGAGGCTCATGCACAAGTGCTGCCACTGTTTCATGATAACTGTTCCACAGAAGACTGCAAGACCGATCTCCAGCTAGTCTTTCATCTACCAGCTTATTTGTTCCTGCCACTCAGGGCAAGAGAAACAGAGGGTTTGACTGAAACATGCATACCAGTAGAAACCGATTCCTGACAGGATTGGAGTTGTTTTAACACAGAACAGAAGAAACCTCATCTGTTGACCAAGCCCTTACCAATGAGGCCTTTGAGACACAGCATTTCTTCCCAGAGTTCCTGGCTATTGATGTTAATCTGTGTGAAAATTTAAAAACAGTATGAGCAACAGCAAGTCACCAGTAAACATACTGACAGATCATTGCATTCTTGCATGAAGACAGACATCAGACGTACAGAGGTATTGCTATCTGAACACTGCAGAAAAAAAAACCTTTTGACTGACATCCTCTCACCTCTGGTCAGCTGGGCAGTGCCAAGCGGTGCTAGAACATGGGTGGGAGACCTCTCAGAAAAAACATGCAGTCAGCTGAATTCAGATACTCTTGCCCCCAAACTCTTACTCCTCCCCTCCTTCCCACATGCTCTTGCTACTACCAGACACCAGCTCTCAGGGACCCACCAGCAAGCCAGATATCCCCAAGGAACAGTTCAATGGATTAGAGACCTAAGTTGTCTCAGAAGGAAGGAAAGGCATATGGAAAGGAGAGGAGCATCCAGGCAAATGCAAGCCCTCCCCCTTTTAATTGCAGCAACCGTTTGAACAGTCTGGTTGCTTGCAGACCTCTGCATCAGTTTGCAGAGAGACCTAGAGTTGTTCTGGGGTCTGACTGAGGAAACAGCCCCTGCATCTTGGCAGGGCATCAACATCACCAGTCTCCTAGCTGAACCTACCAGGTGGTGGTGGGTATCAGGATTTATTGTGCCCCAGTCTCAGTCTTAGCTACAGGACACCACTTTGTGCTTTCTGGGTCCTTTGATGTGCAAGACAAGTGGCTGCAGCTGAGGGATCACCTAAGGCTGCAGCTGTGAAAGCAGCATTCAGGCAAGGACACGTTTATCCTTCTCAGCTGCAACCCCTCTCTCCCTCCATTAGAAGTTTCATTCCTCCCTCACTCCAGGCAGCTTTGCTTGAAGCAGGAACAAAGTGACCTCTGTGACAGGCTGTGGGATGCTGCGCCATGGGCTGCCCGTGCTGTTAGAACACCATGCTGGTCTCCAATAATTCCAGCAACCTCCTTTACTGACCAGCTCATTTCTGTAAGTGTAGGTAATGCAAGAGCAACAAGGAATAATTTTTGCAGGGTCTTGTTGCAAAGCAATAAATAAATAAGGCTCAGCACAAGCTACTATTCAGCAATAACACAGTATACTAACCATGCCAATAGGACATGCTAAAAATGCTGAGCTGGACTTAAAGGGGAAAAAAAAAAGGGTGAAAAGCCCAGGGTTAGTAGTGTTTGGTATTTTTTTAAACAAATTGTTCTGAAAATTTTGACTCTTCAAAGAAGTGACTTTAAAGAATCACTCTTGTTATGGCATTGGTAGTACAGTTTGTTGCTGCTGTGCTGATAGCGAACAATGAAGATTCTTAATAACTTTCTCAGTTGGTATCATTAATCCTAAATACATTTTGTCTATGCTGGAAGACAGTATGTTGCAATAAGGCTAGCTACTATTCAATAATTAACACCAACACACATTAAAGGACTTTTAAAATTGCAAAGTAAAGAATTTGAAGAGTGGAAATTCCCATGCAAATTAAGTGGCCTTTTACAAATTTTCAGAGGCATTACTGGAGGTCACATTGTACGGTTTCTCCAGCACCCCACCACACTCAGAGAATGGGGAGTTGTTCAAACATCTCTGTTTTCCTGTTCAGCACATGACCCCAAGCTTATTTTTTTTTCAGAGAACATCTGCAGAATTAAGAAATGTAATTATTCCAGGTATCATCTGTGCTAAGACCACCCTCATAGTGTTTCAAGAATGTTAATGAGTTCAACTCATTTATGATGATTATAATTTGCAATAACGAGTTTGACTGATGGACTTGGAAAGCAATGCCAACACTGTTCAAAGTGCTTTGCTAATTTGAATGCCCAGAGGCAGCTAGGACTTGCTTTTCATTAACACAACCAGAACTTTCCTAGGACACCACATCGTGTCCCACACGAGGTTCATATCCACCTGCAGATGTGAACAAGCACACTTTCGCAAACCTAGACCAGGCTCTCCTAAGCTGGGTGCATATTCAGCTGCCAAAAGTGAAAAATCTTGTTTAAATTACATTCCCCATCACATAGGAACACAGTGGGAGAAGCAGCAGCATAAATAATTTCTAGCTTCACAAAGTGATCATCTTTCTCACACAAACGCTCAAACTTTCACCCCATGTTTTCCAGTTCTTACAGTGAACAAACAAGGTTATGTACTTTTTCCTTCAGTATCTCTCTTGTGTAAAGAACTACATTCAAAATTTCAAGATGTTAATGACCTACTTTGGGTTTTTTTCTATGATTTTGCATGCTAATCAGCTCTTAGCAATCCCCTTTCCCCTTGTAACAAAGATCTTGAGGTATCTTGGACAGTGTAAATAGGGAAAAATTCTTCTGTGCATCATCGTTAAACAGTTTTTTCAGCCTTTGAATTCTTCTTGCACTTCCTAACTTTTTTTCCACCTTTGCAGCAACCTTTCTAAATATGTGAACCGGTCAGAAACATTCAGTGAGAGACTCACCGAACAACCAGGAGAATGCCCCCTTCCCCCCCAGTCCCTACTTCTGGAAGTCCTGTGAAACGTACACGCGTGTTCTTTGAAAGCAGCCACACCACAGGACAGTGCCAGCACGTTAACAGCTCTTCAATGCAATCTGCAGTGAACTCTCTGCACCCCCGACTCTAGGGGACCATAGTTGACTTGCCATCGCTTCCCATGCTTCCCACCTGCCTTCGGGAATACTTTTCCACCACGAGGTCCTCGCAATAGGGCTCTGCCAGAAGAATGCAAGTTACCCTAGGACTGAACATCATTCTTCCCACTGTTGTGAGTTTAAAAGACATTTGAAAAGGCATTTCTATCGCAGCTGGCTCCTACTGACCTGAAGGACTACCTCCTTTTTCTTTGCAGCCATTCTTCTACAGCAACAAGGGTCCTTTGAGCAGCAATCCCCAGTGCAAAGCCCAGCGGAAGTCTTCTAATTATGCGAATCCAGCTGCTGGCCAACCTGCACCACAGAGAAAGCCTGTCACTTGTCTCTGCTCCTCTCTCCGGGACATACTGCCTTCTGCATCATCCCTGCCCAGCCACAGGGTGCGGGGTTGGAGATGAAGTGCTGCTGCAGGGCCTGAACCGCTGCACACCTCCAAATCCACAGCAGGGGCCCCCCACCCTGTCCCCTGGGGGTCACAGAAGGGACAAGGCCAGGGCCTAGCAGTACCTGTGTGGCAGCTGGCAGCACCCCAATGCTGCTACTGCAGCCCTGGCAACGCGGGGCGGAGCAGCAGCACAGCCTGCCCCGCTCCCCCTTCTAGTCTGTGCTGCAGGGTTTGGCTCCGTCACCTCCATGATTCCCTCTGAGCAGCTGCGCTAGGAGCCCCTCTGCCTGGCAAACCCGCCCAGCTCTGCTGCCAGCCCCACACCACGTCCCCCCACTCTGCTTCCCCCCGGCCCTTCCAAGCGTGGGAGCCAGCCCTGACCTCCCCAGCACCGAGCAGAGGCGGGGTAAAGCTGCTGGCCCCACTCCAATGCAGCTCAAATTTAAAAGCTTTTTCCCCTCCTCATTTGCAACAAGAGCACACTGCTGAGTTGCAGTCAGGCCCACAGGGCGATGCCCATTTCGGCAGGGCTGCTGCTCACCCTGCTGACTCCCATCCCTGTGGTCCTTGTGCTCCAGGTGCAGGCCTCAGCAGGGCTTCTCGTCCCATGGCACGTGGTGGCCTCCAGCTGGGCAAGGTCCCTCCTGGCTGTGAGTCTTGCTTCTGGCACGTCAACTGCTCTCCCTCATTGCCACTGCCAAGCCCAAGGAATGCTGCTCAGTGCCTCCAGCACCAACTCAGATGACCAAGCTGCACCCCAGGACACCCCCAGCAGTTTTTTTGTAGAAATAAGCCTCCAATAAAGTCCTGATCACTTTGACCACAACTGAATTTTTACATGTTTACACCTATCGTGTCCTTACATTTAAGGATTACTAGACAGTCCTCTTAGTATACCAATTTTGTAGTCTTCAAGAATTTATCTCATTCTTCTGCCTTATGCTTCAGCAGTTTCATGCTGGAGGCGTAGCAGCTACTACACAGTTAAATCTGTAAATAGATTTTTAAAAATATGAGATGTTTGCCTTAAAAACATACGGACACGATGCTTTTGAGCACATCACATAGCTTCTCGCAGTACTATGATGTGAATCTGTGACAGCAACAACAGGCAAATTTTAAGTGTCACTTGACTTTGAGTGGGAGAGACTGCTCCAAATAAGCTGGGGGTGGTGAGGTACAACCAAGTGTACCAGTTGTCAGATAACTAGCACGCCAAACTCCTTGCAAAACTGTGCTTTTGGACACACAGATTGACCATCATCACTGGACCTTCTGAACAGATATAAACATTGAACATACTTATCAAAATTGATTATGATTGGTTTTCTAGAAGAAAGATGGCACAAGGACACCAGAAATCTGAGGATGTGTATCCTGTTCAGACAAGCTCTACTTGTTTTGGTGACGCAAGCAACTCTGTAACTCACAAGATGCCGCTGCCCAAACAAAGCTGCTAAACATCTGGCCAACAAGTTTGCTCCCATTGTAAGTCTCACACTAGCATCTAGGAGGCTGTGGAGAAGATGGCACAGAAAGCTCGGATTTTTCCATGAAGTTCAGAAAAACCTAGATGTTCTGGTAAAGTTCTTTTTATTTACAGTATTCATTTTCTTCTTTTTGTACATACCTATAGCAACATCAAAAATTATTCACAAAGCTTAACTGAATGTAAAAATGTTCTCATCCGACAGTTTGTCCTATCAACTTCACACCTGTGGAAAATGTTAACTGTTCTCATGCAGCAACGAGATTGTCTGAGCATTTTTATTATTTTTACTTTTTTTTTTTTTTTAAGCTTTTCTGGTAGAATTTTAGGAAACAACCTCAAAGATGTACATAGATACTTTACTCACCTTTTTTCTGAACACTTTTAGGCACTGAAGTTTTATAGCATCAAACTTAGATTTGCTTTTAGAAACGTGAATGGAGGAGGAGGGGAAAAAGAGTTATGTAAGAACTTGAGTTCCTAAACACACATAGCAGGAGCGTGAATTCAGAAGCCAGATGCATACTAAAGTTTTACATTTGTAATACCTGCCAGAGAACTTTCTTTGAGTTCAAGCAAAAAAATGTGATTTTTATAAATAAGACTTCATTTCTGAGGTACTGATATTTATCAAGTTCTCACATATTTTCACCTTCCTTTTTGTTCAGCCCCCAAAGTCCATCACAAAAAAATTGCAGAAGGACATAAACTGCCAGTCGCTTACTGCAATGCCTGGGGAAAAAGTGTCAGGTGCTTACTTTTATTTGTCTTTCAGGAGTGGAAGAAATTACATGAAATGTATGCATCTCCTCTGCAACCATGTGGTAAGTTATCTGATACATAACACATTCAAATTCCAGGCCAAACTGTGGTCACGTTTTTTGACACAAGTAGTTACCTTGGAAAAAAGTAAGGCTATCACAATTTGACCACCTGATTAGGATTAAAGATTAAGATACTTATCAAAATTGGTTAGCAAAGTTACAGACCTCTCTTCTTGCTGCAGCCTTCCTGAAGCTCAATGTAACACGAGAAAGATTTGGTTTAAGACATAGGCTGCAATCTTTAGTGTGCCTGTTAGTGCTACATAAATATAGTGTTTGGAGATTATGACTGTTAAAACTATAGTCTAAACTGAAATCAGAAGCAGACACGGGAAGAAAGCAAGAACCCTGAAACTGCGTGAAGGAGAGCACCTTGTTGCTCTCACTTGTTTCTGTGCATATCTGACTCCTGCCGCCACTGGGTGGGTCTTGCATTCCAGCCTAAGCTTACAATGTCTTCTTCATTTGTACTCGCAATTTTTCTCCACACATACAGGCACAATTTCAGCAACTTATGGACAATCTAGCTTCTGAATGTAGTAAAATCCCCTCACTTATAATCTAGGTATCCAAATTCATGCAAGTGTGTATATCTGCATATATACACAAAATTTATAGCAATGTGACTGAGTAAAAAGAAAAAAAAGTATTTTTTCCATTCCTTTCCCCAACTTAATGCACCTGTTAATGGAAATAATTTGTAAGTCACTTAACTATGTCTGGAGGTAAAGGATGCAAAACAAAAGCAATCCCTTAATCACTGATTGCCAGCTTCTTCTGGTCTCTTGAAAGTGTAGCCTCTGCAAGATGCTGTTCACTCTATTGATATCAGTGTTCAGCAAATACTTATCACCAGTGAAATAAGCTAACCCTTCCACAATTATCCGAGCAAATTCTTGGCTTCTAAAGCAATAGCTTATGCATGCTGATATTGCAGCCACCTGTTCCTTTCCAGAAAAGTCAGTCATGCTAACTCTAAAGTATGAGCCTTCTAAAAAATGTACAGGAACCTAAAACAATCCAGCTGACCCATTCCATTGATTTGAGTATGTCATCAGTACCAAGTGACCTTGTATGACAGCAAATGTTAACTCTTGGAACTTGTCAATACAGAACATGCTGCTTATAATTTGGGGTCTACTGTCTCCCTCTATTTTCCTCTTTAGAAAGGAAGTATAATTTAAGTTAAGCTGAAGTTCAGAAATGCATATATTTTACTTAAAAACATTCATCTGTTCAAAATTCAAAATAAACTTTATGGGATACAACAGTTTTTTTTAAATAACATTTCATTCAAACTGTATATAATTCACTGAAGTATTCGTACAGCAAACAATGGTCAACCCTTGAAAACCTGTAGAAAAAGATTTTCACACAAAAAAGGAAAAACAAAACTGAGGTATCACACGCACGCACATTCATCCAAGCACACACACACACTCAAACACACCCACACACACACACAGGCTGCAGCAAAAGCAGAAAATTGTAGGCCCAAAAGGAAAATGACGACTGATTGTTCTATTCGAAAGTCCAGGTAGCTCAGGAAAAAAAAAAACAAAGAACAAAACAACCCCCCAAGAGTCCTCTGAGTAAAGAAACTACCTCAAAAAAATTCTCAAGTGCACTGGAGACCTGATCATTTAAACTGTTTCTGCAAAGCAGCTCCCTGCACCTGAGAAAAATGCAGCCCAAGGTGACTTGTGCAAATATAAGGAGTCAGGAATATCTCCTGCTATTCCTTAAGTAGACATGAGGGGTGTCCATAGATTCAATTAGTCTTTGATCATGCAAGATACTGCTGGAGTGCTGTCTTCGCCCTGCAAGAGAAGAACAACCTGTTAAGCGTTGGAGTTCAGCTTTATTGTCAACAACCTTTTGTCCAAAACTGTGTGTTATGCCAGTAAAAGAGGGAGGATGAACTAGTGAGGTGAAAGGAAGCCAAGCAGCTGGTTCCTTCAGTTTGGAAAAATCTAGTTTCTGGTGCAGAAGTGTTCAGCATGGGCTGTAACCAAAAATTCACCCTGCACCTAAGAATAAGATGATCTCATCAAGTATACTAGATGTTCAGCATAATCTTAGCAACTGGCCAGTATGGTGGGAATTAAGAAGCATATTGAACCTTGTTATCAACAGACCTTTTTAAACATAAAAAATCTCCCTTCAGCTGGTAAAAAGCAATTCTTTTTCTGTAATGCAGATGCACCATGAAAAGCAGGTCCTTTAGCTGAGAAATCCAATGCTGCAATCAGTCACTCAGAACATACTAGAGGCAAGTTAGTCAGACTGTTCCTACTAAAAACATACAACGGAGGTGAGAGGTAGAAAAGCAGCAGTCAGCGTAGGACTGCAATAGACATGACCTAACATTGCACAAAATTTTGTTAAGAATAGCTCCCAAAAATCTATGGTTGCAGTTTCATCAATATTTCAGCTAATTCAGTGTTTACTACACCTTGAAGTGTTTTTGCTGTTCCTTTTACCCAACACCTCCCAACCATGCTATCATGCCTTTGACTGGCCTTTCCAAGATCCAACCCAGAAGAAGATAATGTAATTAAAAGCAAAGATTTCCATCTAATCTTGTTTCTGGATTTTTTTTTATACTTACTTGTCACACAGATTTGGATCTGATGACTGACTCAATTTATGTAGAATATCTACTATTCCCATGTCTCGTAGTTTATCTTGCCGCTCTTGTGAACCTACAACAATAAATCACATTGTTGGGAATACCACTGAAAATAATGTATGCAGAACAGAAGAAAGGAGTGGCAGCAGTAAACAGCCTGAGGAGGGGCTATGGAACACAGTTCAGCTAAAACACAGGAATGAAAAATTCCCCCAGCTGTGGCTACTTCAAACGGGAGCTCTAGTTTCTTTTTTCTATTTTAGCGTGCATGAGTGAAAAGAAAAATGTTTGAAGGCAAAAACCTCAACACATTTGGTCCTAAGGCAAGCAATTGAATTCAAGCTTCTTTACTCTCAACTCTCAGATCTGGATGCAGAGAACACTTAACTGGAGGTATGTTTCTGAGTCTGAGTTGTAGCACTGTGGAACGCCTGCAAGCAGAAAACCAGCAGGAGCATAACTGTCACATGCTGAATAAAGTTCTGTCACCTGAGAGATGTGGAATAGGAATAGGAAAAAGATACCCTAAAGAAGCCAGTTTCTGTGTTGAAGAGCAGCATGGTCAATTTGAAGATCTGTAAATCCTCCATCTAACAAAGTCCTCCTCCTAGCTCCACCATTCCTCAAAGCACACAAACTCTCACCCACCCTTCCCTTGCCATTCCTTCCAGTTCCACACGAAGGCCTCCATTTGCCCTCTCCACTCCTCACAACAAAATCACATTTTTTCGTGCAGAAGCATCCTCCTTCAGCTACCTCCCAGTTACTTTCCATTGTTCCAGGCCGTGACTCTTCTTACTGAATGCCTTCTCCATTCCTTCCAGTTTCACCCACAAGTCCTTCTATCGGTTTCAGACTCTCACTGCCCAATCCATTAAGTCATCCATGCTGTGGGAAATTCCTTTCCAACAAGTCCCTTTTCTAATCAGTTTCCATTTGTCCTCTCCAGTGAACCTGCTCCCTCCAACAATAACTTTCCACTGCTTCCTTAGACTTGAAAGCTCTCTCACTAGGCTTCTCTTTCACTCCAATTGTTTTCAGGTTTTACAGAAGTACTGCAGATGGAAGCCTCCCACTGCTGACTCTTATCAGCTCCTCTTTATTGACACTCTCTTCCTATGTCTCCCCTTCCTGCCCCAGAACGGCTCTCTACATTTCACACAGAATCTACAATTTACACAGAACTGCACAGAATCTGTGATTCTTTGATTTTCCTCAACGTCCTCTTGACCTCGCTCACTTCTTCCATATTATACCTATAATGACATCTCCCTTTGTGCTGTGCACTGCAAGTACTGAGTAGTGTGTTACATTAGCCTTTTGATCAGGGCAGTAATTTGTCTGTGTATTAATAATGAGGCTTTCTTACCTTCTTCTTCATTCCATATGAGATTAGATATACAGAACATGGCAGCAAGCTGAAGTTTAGCATTTGAATGACTCTAAATATAGAAAAAAAAATAGTACTCAAGTTTAGAATTTCTCACATTTACATTTTGACATTCATCCTGTAATAAATTAGGTAGTGAAGATGGGACAAATTCTTATCTATAACTACCTTCAGCACTTCAGTAGCTTTCAGTCAATTCCTTCCAAATACTTATTAAGAGGTCTACAAGATGCCCCTTTTTCAAGATCATTAAACATTTTCAATGCAGAATTTTTAAAGGTATTGCTTAAGTCACTGAAACATTCTTATGAGAAATAACTAATGTATTTTCCTTTTAATCAGACTTTCAGTATCACTCTGCCATATAGAGCTGTATGCCATGGTTTCTAGAACACAACTGGGTACATGAAAGTTAAGTGCATGATACTGAATAAGAATTTACATGAATACATGGTAAAGTGCCATCTTTCATTCTGGCAAAAGACCAACATAAAACCTTTAAGAGAAATTCCCCCATACCATGTAGTATTTGATTTTCTGCAGGATGTCGTCATTGGTCATAATCAGTTCTTTTGCTGTTGTTCCATCTGCTATATTGGCAAGTATACATAATGTCTGAAAGAAAGAGAACTGGTAAGTTACTTGGCTGCAGATCACATTTCATGATTTATACAGTTTTCCTGACAGCTTTGAACTTGTAACAAACAATTCATTTAATTAGTTTTAATATCTTCAATCTGAAGTTTCCAGCTTGCTTACATATGGGGCCAATGCCAAAGAATTAACAGCTGTGGCTGAACAGCCCTGGCAAAAACCAAGTCATTGCCATTTTAAAATAAAAAGCCGCATTCAGTAATTCATTTAAATTAGTAAAATTTTAAGTCTGTCAGGGAAATATGCAGTGTATAGAAAAGATAAGATACATTGCAAAGTAAAGCAGTCTATTATGTATCAGAACTAGGAAAAAACCACATCCATCCAATTCTTCAGGTCAGGAAAGGGAAAAACAGAGGTCTATCTGCTGATCCAGCAGAGTAATGATCCCACCCCCTCCAAGTCTAGCCACACATATTACCTGCAGAGGTAATACATGTAAACTACTATTGCATCTGGTTATTTCTTGCAAATAATAGAAGCAATCCTACAAAATAACCTTGAAGCAACTAAGCCCACGTTGGCACTACACGCATATCACATTAAGACTTGCAGAGGCAGCTTTCCTGGTTCTCAGGAGGGACAGAGAGATGCTCTGCAAAATCTTCCCCAAAGAGCTGTGGAAGAACTCAGCCATGTTTTCTGGACATGCAGTGATGACTATGGGAGAGCACTGGAGAATGATCAGGCCAAAGACCTCTACCTTCAGCCCGTTCTTTACTGAGCAGAGATTTAGACCATCTGGATTTAGCTATATTTTTACAGCTATTTGCCATGCTGTTTGCTACCAATACCCATCCTAAAACAAAGCAATCCTCTGGAATCTCCCATAGCTTCTTGCTGCCCCCATTATTCATCACCACATGCCCTGTATGAGGAAGACTTTTGGAGAGAGCCCCATTTCCATCTTGTCTTTCTTAACTCTTAATCAGCATAATTCTGTCCATCTATCCTCTTACTTTTGGCGTAGCATCCCCACAGCAAGTATCCCTGTAAGCTGGCCCCCTTAAGCTGCCATAATACAACCGGGGATGCTTTACCCCGCTGGCCATCTCCCTTTCCTCTTGCACGTTGCATTTCTTAAAGCTGTAATTTTTCAGAGTGTGCCCCTCCCCACCTTTTCCTGGGCTACAGCAACATGCTCTTTCTCTTTGCTGCTGCCTCCTCTCCTCCAATCACTGCTGGCTCCCCCAGGCACCCAGCACAGCTGGGATACCACATCTCCTAGCAGAACACGCACTGCTGCCAGCAAGGCAAGCAATGACACTATTCTTTATTATTGACTGTTCCAATGGCTGCTGTAGAAGCAAATAACCATGAAGCCTTCCTCAGTGTGAAATAAAGGATTTACTCTCTTCCCTTCTTCCTCCCGTCTCCTAGCTGCCATGCAACTGCCTCAGATTTAATTCTTTTGCTTTCATGTCTAGTGTTCCCCTGTTTGTCAAATTTAAAAAAACATTCTGGAACTCAAATGTGTTTGTAACATGCTCTGAAGAGGAACGTTCTTGTATGTACTAAAGTTTTTAAACTGACAGATCTCAGTAAAATGCTCACAGCACATCATAATCCCAAACAAAAATGACATGTTGGGAGCAGTAAGCATAGGTGTTTCTTATATTCTATTCTGCCATGACAACATGAAACAAACAAACAAAAAAAAGATACCTGCTCTTTGACTTCTATATTGTGCTCCCCTTCCAGAATAAGGGTGACTGCTTGCATGATCTGCTTCCCATGAGTGCTCATTATATGGTCTATGTGCTGCCAAAGCAATGATAAAACACAGTCAGTGTAACTTTCCAGACAGAGAAGCGTTGAATTACTTAAAGAATAGCAAAACTGCACAGAAATCCCAGCTCCTAGTGAGGTCTCCCAAACCCAAAAGTCTATCACAACAGGAAAACTTTGTAATACTTCTCTTCATTTGAAGCCTTGTTTTGTTTCAGAAGGCATGACACAGGCCTTGGTTCTGATTTCACTGAAACCTGTAGGAAAAACACTGTTTTCCCATTTGTATAGAGGCCACCATTTGAAGACTAAATCCTGTGGGACACAAGCTCTCGGTATGATGTTGCAGTTAGGAAGAACCACCTTCTCTCCCCCTCTTATACCAGGAGGATCCCAAAGAAGGTAAGAAAGGTGTTTTTGTTTGTTTGTTTGTTTTAAATCATTTGGAACTTTTGCTACACTTACTGAAACACTGTATAGGTACAGGTATGATATCCACATTTCAAAAGTCTTAAAGGATTCAGAAAGACAAGGCACATAAATTACTTGTAGTCTAGGAAAATTGTTTCAAGTTTACAGACTTACAGATAAAGGATCATTTTCTTAGGAACTATAGACACCCATGCTAGAATATAGAGGAATAATAGAAAAACGTGCAACTTAATCTGCAGGATGAACTCACAACAAAACTCAGGAGCAACAGCAGACAGCCACCAGAGATTACCAACACATAACATACACTACAATTTTTTAAGATGGAATTTCTTAAAGACAGGGATTCTTGTAGGACTTCTTAAAATTGCTAGTAATGAAACCCGATTCAAAAGCCGCCAGGTAAGTTACTCTGGATGAAGTTTTGGTTATAGAGTGATAACGGTTGATTCTGACTCTAAAGTGTGCTACAGACAGCAGGGGAAGCTGGGACAGTTTCAGCTGAGGAACACCCTAAGTGATAATAAGACTGTTGTCAGAGCTCAGGGTCAATTTAATGAACGACTGGTTGTTCATTTCACATTAAAATTTTCACATTAAGACAGAGCAAATTTTCTATGAAGTTTATTGAGACTCACTGAATACAAACATCAGAAGATTATTTGCAGTGACCTTTTTGTGGTAAAAACAGTATGTGGTAAACACACAGTGGAGGCTTCCTCCCCCCCCCCAAAAAAAAACCCTTGCCTTGCCAAATGTTTACTGCATGTTTTCCCTTTTTTCTTTACAGGGAATTATCCATTTTCCCCCACAAATATCTCTTTCTTCCCATCAAAAACACTTAATGGGCTTAAATTTTCACACCATTTTATTTCAGTGTGCAAAATGAATGCATGCAATTTTTTAAGTGCACAATCCTGCAGTCAAATTCAAAAAGCCAGTACTCTCCATCTAATTGGGTAAGAACAGCCATATTTCAGGTGTCAAGAAAGAAGAAACACAGGTCTTCTGAATATAAGTACCTCTCCACACTTATATTCACAAGTGCAACCCTCTTATTGTTGTTCTGGGCAAGTTTCACAGAAAAACATTTAGACTTTCAGCAAAATGTTTTTGCTGAAAGCTAAATGCAATGGAATTGATCACTAAATGTAACTGTCTAGGTCTGTAATTGATAATTACCAAGTTCCAGTGAATGTATAGACTTCTTTCAAACTTTTTCTGATGCTGGTTTGTACATTTGTTTAGAGATACTTGGATAAATGCAAAGCAGAGGCCTGTTTTAGCAATGTATCAAATAGCAATCAAACAGAAACATAACTTGTATCCTCAGCCAAAATCTTTGTTTTACCAGCAGGAGTAAGAGTTAATTGTATTGTCTGTACAAACAGTCAGAAAGTCTGTTTCCAGCTCTACTTACTGGGCGAGTAGAAAGAAGATTCCTGAGCAGTCCCAAAGTTTTCATCAAAACATTTACATCAGAATCAGAAAGTAACTGGAATAACTGCTCTGTACTCAGACCTCGTAAGATGTCTGATTTGATCTTCTGTTCTGCTTGAAATGCCATATTCTGAAAGAGACAGAAATTTTGCCTTTTTTTTTGACCTTAAGCTTAGGTTTTTCACTCTTAGTAGACTATTAACTGCAAGCATATCCTTTTTAAGCTAATCCTGAAAAATGTTATGAAGAACTATAAAGTCCTCATGTGAGGGACTTTATAGTTATGCAGTGAAATAAGTCTCCACACACTCTTACAACTGACTGTGTTGACCTGGTTATTAGCCACATTTATTTGTCTTTGGCATGCCACTGACACTGCTCGACTGTTTCCCTGACTGATCATGGCAACCAAAGTGGTATGAGAATTGAAGAGTTTTATTTCATCACTAACTGATGAAGTACTGCAGACTGATACTGTTTTCATTCTTTGTTAGGTGGAAAGACAAGCCAGATTTCACTTATATTATTTTTAGTAACAGCTCAGAAGTTTTTTAGGTCACATTAACAGCCTTTTTAAGAAATGCAGTTCCAAGAAGTATTTCATCAGTGTTTTACTTACCATTAAAGCCCAAATGCCGTTCACTCGCAAGGCAAGATTTTCACTCTGTGTTAAACTACATAGAAGTTCTATGGCTCCTGACTCTAAAATAGGCTAAAATGAACAGGTGGGGAGAAAAGTTTTAAAACACTTAGAATAATTAGACATACATATAAAACTTGATATAAGCAAGCCTTTTTTGTATTTTATTATTCTTCAGTTTACAAAATGTTCACTCTGATGAACTGGCTAGGCCGTGCCATAAATTCATATGCATTAAAAGGGAGGTTTCTATAAAAAATTAATGTCAACATGCCCTTATTCTCATGTGCATCTGTATATATGTACATGTGTATATACGCACATACTGCTGTGATACCATCTATGTATCTGCCACAGTCACATAAGCAAATATGTTTTCCCCAACAGCTTTCAGTTTGGGACTGCTCTCTAAAACACTGCCTTCCTTGAGCAATTACATTTTCTGAGTATCTGGTAGGACGTATGTAACTGTTTAAAAGAGTTTATGAACAATGAAAGATATTTGTTATATTTCTTTTCCATTAAACTTCATGTTTAGTAATCAGAACAAATTAAAATCCAACAGAAAAACTTTAGCACAACAAAGAAAACTAGACTGCTCTTAACAATCAGATTAAAATTCAAAACCTCATAGTATCATGTCTTTAAGCAACAAGAAAAACAGACACACAGCTTTTCTTTCAAATTGATTAATGTAATGATAGTTAAATTTGGAACTACTTTCAAGCTGAACTGAATTTGAAGATTACTAGTTTTATCTAAGCCCTGAAGAGCTCATGTGCCTTTGCCTTTTAGGATCTTGCCTTTCAGGATGCATCCAATGATATATGGGGCTTTAACATATAAGGTGCTAAGCTTCAGAAGCTACTGTTTCAAAAGCAATGAATAATTGAACATAATGTGAGCTTTTGAGAAATTTTTGGGTTTTTTTGCCCCCCTGCTTAAGACCTTAGTTGATCAAAAGTGTATAGAAAAGGCTGTACTTTATAGGAAGAGGATTGTCTCTCTGAATAGCAGCCAGCCTGTAACAGAACCAGACAGCAATGTGTGCTGAATTTCACGTGGTCCCAGGAGCCTGTGTACTGCAATGAGCTGCCACGGAACCACGATTTCTCTGTGGACGCGGTAGTTGGCTGGCTAGGGAATTCCTAGGGAATTCTCCACAGGCACAGCAGATAGGAGACATTCAAAAATTGTTTTTTGACTAAACTTTTTTTGCTGGTTAGAATAAAGATCCACTTCAGCTTTGCTTAAGCAACTACTAGTTTACATACAATTTTGGAAATACCATGGAGAAAAAAAAAAATCAACACATGAAATAAAAATCTATCGGTTTACAGATGCTTTCAAATCTAACATTTCTAAAAATTCCTTCATTTTACACAAGCAGTATTTTGTTTTACCAATGATAATTTTACATGAACCATCTGCCCTGACAGAAAATCCAGTATTCCACTGCAATTTGAAGTAGAAACACTAAGCTTGTGACTTGCGGTATGAACTTTCAAGAAAGCCCATGTGAGTTGTGGTTGGTGTTATTTTAGTTCATTTTCTCTCTTAGAGATTAATAAAACTATCAAGATCAACTGATCAAAACAAGGTAATCCAAACTGCCCATCAGGAGCCCACATACACCATAATCTTGCAAACACTATCTGTAAGAACTTTTTCAGACCTGGGAAATCGTTCCATTTTATTAAGTATTGATATGTATGTGCGATCTGTATGAAAAACAGATGAGTTGCAAAACTCAAGACCAGATACCCTGTATCTTTCAGTCAACAACAATAATAAAAACCACAAGACTGAGTTATGCCAGCATTTTCAAGATCACAATAGTAATTCTTTAAGACAGTGGATCATATCACCAATTAAAGTTTGTTTTCTTGTTGCTCTTGAGTTTTGTGTTGTTTATTTTTTAAGATAATCACGTTTTACAACTAGAAGGCAAAAATTGCATCTACATTTGTTTTCCTTTAGAGACATTTAACTATTCAGATATATTTTTTAACGAGCTATCAGTGATTACAGTATGCCTAATATTCCAACTCTATAATGCTTTACAAGCATTTGCTAACAATAAAGATGCCCTTATGCTTATCGAGCCACTGTATAACATAGCTTTTATCCAGAAATAATAAGAGGTAACAGACAAATGCTTACCTCTTTGCTTGGAGAGAATTCCAGAAGAAGATTGCATAGCGTGGAAGATGCTACTACCAGCATTTCATTTGGAGCATTCTGTAAAACCTGTAGTCACAAAGGGGAGAGCAGAGAATCTCTGTTAACTAGTAGGATACAGAAGGCATCATTTTGAAATGCAATTCCTATAATTATGCTGCACTTTGATATGCTACACATTAGGGGATGCTTTGATGCTAGTAGCGCAGATCCATACAGTGCTCATTCAACTTAATGCGATGGTATATACTTTAAGCACTTTGATCCATTTCAATCTTATGGATATTTGCAGTCCTTAAAAGAAATTATTTTTAAAAAGCCTTGCTGAGCTCTTTGGCTTCAGTTTTAATATCTGCAATGAGATCTAGAAGGGAAAAAAAGTAGATCTAAATTCTCTTGTAGCACTTATAGACCAAGTCTGATCCCAAAACCAAAGGAGATATAGATCTGGTGTCCTACATGACTAAATGCTAGCATTTAGCTTTACTGATGTAAAAATAAAATGAAAATAAAATAAAAATAAAATGAGAGCCAAGCACGGACTACAGCACTCTTCGCTAAACACTTGGCTTTTTGTTGATTTATGACTCTTAGAAGGTCATGGAATTTGACTTCTAATTAATTTTTATTACGCTTCTACAGAAAGAAATTCAAATTGAACAGATACCATATCCCCATGTTACCACCTTCACCGAACAGAACACTCGAGTGGTTGCAACTTGACTTCACTTACCTTCATTAAAGGTTTCCATACAGCATGATCCTGAAAACTTGTCCTGAGCTGCTGTACAGAACGGGACAAACTGTGCAAACATCTGTAACAGAAAAAGAAACTTTTGTTGTGAAAAAAGTATACACACACACAGAGTTATACAGATGCTTCTACACATATAAATACATTCCTAAATATATTGCTTCTGCACATTAGGATAGAGTGGGGATTTGGTGATTACTACCCTATAGACAGCAAAAAGAAAATATCATACTAGTCCAGAATATTTTTCCCCTAATAAGTTTTCCAACAATAGAGAAGATTTCAGATTAACACTTTAGCTTTTGAAAAATTGGCAGACGTTCTAGCAAATGCAGCATCAGACTTTGACAGGACAAAATTGTGTGAATCAGAAAAGCATCCTACCTGACTGCAGCTAATCGCACCTTGATACTAGATTCAGATAAGCCATTCACTATACGGTCCATCATATTTTCCGTCTCAATGATCTGGAGCAAAAAGAAATTAATGTTATATGAATAAAACAGTAGGAACATTTATGGGTTGTTGTTTTTTGTTTGTTTACAATATTTAAAATATCACATAAAAAAAGCTTAGCTGAAAACAGTAAGCCACTTTACAGGCCTGGATTAAGTGGAAGAAAGTGTACATCGGCATACAATTAAGTAGACGTCTATAGTACTTGTTCCACTATTGCTTTCAAAATGACTTTATTAATGCTCAAGAAAGAAAAAGAAGGCTACGTATATATGCATTACTTTTAATGTCATATTAAAATAGAAGACAACATGTGTGAATGCGCATAATATGTTATGAACTACAGATGAGAGACATGTTTTGGAATAGTCTGGAAGAGATAGTCAGTCATACATCCTCCATATTTAGAAAGGGCCAGCACAAGCATTGAAAACTAGGATAAAATGAAATTAATATACCAGGGTGAGAGATGGCTCTTCCATAATAAATCAGCTGTGTCTTATACACACCCACCATCTGTTAAAAACAATGCTTTGATACATAAAAGATGGGATCCTTGCTATTAACTAAAGAAGTTAATCCTGCAACAAAAGAAATTTCTGGGTTTGAGTTCTGGAGATCCTGAATCATTCCCCACTGATAGATCTCCTGGCTTGTTATCTTTTAAATAACATTTTTCCACCATCTACCTGTCCATATCCTTCTTCCTTCTGTTTTTCCCCTTTAGCTAGCAAACACTAAGAAAATTCTCCTGCCTCTTGTACCTGCCATTTTTGTTTGACATTGCAACAACACATCATTTCCCCCCCCAAAAAAATGCTACTTCTCATCATTCGTTGTTTAATTTCCCTCAACTTTCTGCATGTTAATTCTTAACTAAGTGAGTGCTCCTATCTTCCAGTTTTTCCCATGTTGTTTGAGTAGAGTTTGGTCTCCTTCACACCAACTGCTTTATTTCAACAGCACAAAGGCCTTGGTCACTTCAGAATCATGGAAAAAAATGTGACTTTGTTTCACGATATGATTATACTTTCCAGAATTTATGTTTGTTTTTCAGAGTAAATCTTTGTTTTATAATAGGATCCATAACAGAGGTGTATTTTTTCCTCTCAAAACACAGGTTTTAGAAATGTTAAAATACTCATATGCCACAACTGTATTATCCCTGCATAGCTTATGCAATTGGATTGATTAAATTTGTAGGTCCCTATTCTATTCTGAATAGCGAGGACCACAACATGTTGAAGAGTTTATTTTCAAAATCTAGTTCACCACTGTGAAGAGATTGCATAAATAAATTTCATTCTGTTTTGTTACTGAAAGATATTAATTCTCTTCAAACCCCATGCCAGGAAAGTGCAACGTAAAAGTTTGTATTCACGTAACAGAAAGCATGCCTTGGCATTTCAACTTCTACTCAGCCTCTTCTTGCAGAAAATTACCAATAGGACTAGAGGGAATGACCTCAAGTTGCACCAGGGGAGGTTCAAGTTGGAAATAAAGAGAAATTTCTTCTCAGAAAGAGCAATCAGGCATTATAATGGGCTGCCCAGGTGGTGGAGTCACTGACCCTGGGGGTGTTTAAGGAAAGGTTGGACGTGGTACTTCGGGATCTGGTTTACTGGGTAATATTGGTGCCAGGAGGATGGTTGGACCAGATATCTTTGAGGTCTTTTCCAACCCTAACAATTCTATGATTTTAAAGTGAAGAAAAAAAGGCAGAAGGGGCAAAACATACATTCTTGCATGCTCCTTCAGCTGTCTTTGCCTGGATGCTAACATTTTCATGAACTCACCTTTTTCCGAATATCTTCATCATTTGCTCCAAGGGAAGCATACAGCTTGAAAGCAGCCTGGCGCAGTTCATGGGCATGCTTCAAATCATGGTCAAGCTATTTAAACAAAGCACAGATGTCAAAAGTTAGACACTAAAAATTACAGGTGGTATTTCCTCCTTTGTTGTAAAACTAGCATCTTGTTCTGGGGTGTTGTCTACCACACCAAGAGCAGCCAGAAACACAAAGGAACTGACATTTCATTAGCTGATGTCCACTCTTAACAACTGAATGCAATAACTGAAGAGAACAGTTAATTTCTCTAATGAGTTACAGATCAGTCAACTTAAACAAACAATATCTGCTTACAACAATTTGAGGCCAAAACACTTGTACAATGTTACTGCTCTATCCAGATGCTATTAAGGGGAAACTGAGTCTTATTTACCCAACAGAAACTAACAGGAAGAAACCAAAAGTGAAAAAAAAAAAAAAACCACTTTGGAACCAAAGGAACTCAAGAGAACTGAAGAAAAAGCAAAGACTGAAGTCCATCTCTAAATTTTAGGACCTCCAGCTTAAGGGGAACGTTGACTTCCAACTTCTTGTGTAAAGGCAACACAGCGGAGTGCAAGCTGTCGAGGAGGTTTCTAGAAGGTAACTTCTTAACGCAGGTGCTAGATGGGCAGGTTACAGTGATACACCACTGGATACACTGCTCACAAATCAGGAAAAAATGTTTGGGGGTATTATAATCAAATAGAAGCATTAGCTATAGGGATAATAGCGGTGGTGTTCAAGCTCCTGCTAGGTGTGAGGAAGGCAAGGAAAAGAGTACAAAGCCTTGACTTCAGAGGAGAGCAGACCTGGATGAGCACATGGAGTACACCCTGGCTTGCTCAGAGAAGGCTGAGCAGAGACCTAAGAGCAGCCTTCCAACACCTAAAAGGAGATTACAAAGAACACAGATTCTTTATGGAGGTGTGCAGCAGAAGAAGGAGAGAGACAACACTCAGACTGAAAGAGATGATGTTCTTACTGGATGCAAGAAAAAAAAAACTATGAAGTGAACTTTGGAACAGATTGCACAGAAAGGTTGCTTAAGCTCCATTGATAACAATTTTTAAGAGCCAATTGGATAAAGCAGTAAGCAACCTCATCTGAACTCAGCATTGACCATGCTTTGAATAGAAAATTAAGTCTAAGACCTCTTAACATCCCTTCCAACCAGAGTTACTCTGATCCAGACAGTCCTCAGAAGTCCATACACCAAAGGGTTCCACATAACAATGCAAAACTTAAAGTCTACAAAAAATCCCCCAAAAATGCTAGGATTAAGCTGCGAAGCATTGAAACAACATAAAAAAAAATAAAATTAAGCTGTATGATTAATTCTCTCTGCTGCACGTACGTTAGAGCAGAATGTATTATGTCTGTTTTAAATATTTTAAGAATGATAAGTAATCTGTTCTGCACAGTCCTTACTCATCTAGTTTTTACTTTATAATGTGGAACTCAAAGCTTTTTTTTTTAATATGCAGAAATAAAACCCACAAAGTTAGCACCCTGGCTGCCCAGTTGACTATTTTTAGGGTCTTTCTGAACACTCAAAGCAACGCCATATTTGTAATTGCTCCACTTACATTTGGAACTTTATCATGTTTTGGATGCTACAGCCAATGTTTATTATTCCCCAGTCAACTGCTAAAAACTTTCTTTTACTTATTTAATTTCATACTGCAACTTACAGTTGGGTGGTTTGTTTTTTTGGGTTGTTTGTTTTTTAATTTGCATTTTTCCACAGACCTCAAGGCAGCTGTATATGCAGTATCAATTTCATCCTACAAAAACCTGAGAAGTGTGTCTACCTCTTGGGATAGTTTCAGAGAAAAACAAATGCTCTGTAATCCAGACTTTGGGTACTTTCTAAAAATCATAGTCTGTGAAAGCAGAAGGGAATACACAATGGATATTTCCCTACAAAGAATATCAAGAACAATCTTTCTTCTGAGGTTGACTGATCTACTACTACTTTGGAAAGTTTATGCAAAGCTGGAAAAAAAAATCCCAGATGAGAGTGTCTAAAATACCTATGAAAATAAGTCTCCAAGGTATATTTTTGGTCTCTGTTTATCCAACTTCTTGCAAATGCAGATAATATCTGCACATAATGTGAAATGCTATGACATCCAAATGTTTTTCTGCTTACCATCTCTGAACTTGACATTTTTCACAAAGCTGACCTATGAATTGAAATCAGTTGTATCACATGAACTATTCCTTATGAAGCTGAAATGCTCTGGTTCCTGAAGGCAAGCCTGTTAAACTCTGCAAAGAACATTGTAGATGCCCCAGTCTAGTACTTCATTTCTATCTTTGGAATACATCATGAAACTCATATGCTGAGGCTTTATTAAAATACCCAGAGCCCATCTCTCTGCGGTCCACGACAAACAGCACCAGCCTTCCTACAGGACGCATGGTCTAAATATACACAAAGCTCTTAGTTTGGATATTTCAGGCTCCAGAAAAAGCAGCGAATGAACAAATCTTTGGGGACTACATGCATCAGGATCACGGCAGGACCTCTGGCCAGCTTTCCATTGAAGAACTCAGACACAAGGCTTAAGAAGAATGAAGAAACACCCCAAGCCCACTTATTACTGGTTTTGCCCATTTTCAAAGACTCAGAAGGGAAACATACCCTTTTGATATCAGTGATTGCACTCACTGAACTGGGATACTTGAAGTAATCGGCAAGCATGACAATGAGGTGGTCAGTAATGCTGGCAATTCTCTGTAGCTCCACATCTGTTTCAATCAAATAAGCCAGAGTTTCTGCTCCTTCTACTCGCTCCTCCAGCAGTCTCTCCTTGCTACACATTCGAACCAAACATGGCAGAGTCTGAAAAGTTTAAAACAAATAAACAACAACAAAAAAAGAACCACCAATATTGTTTGGAACAGCTACGTTCATAAAGTAGCTCACAAACTCAAATAGCTATCCCAGAGCAATTGTCATTAATGTTCTTTAGACTGGTACCTTCAAAAAAAAATTTAGTGGTTTTAAAGACCACAGACAGAAATTGCTCAGGCATTACTAAGTATTCAATAAGCTACTTTCAGCTAAATTCTCACGCAGTCAAAATAGTGTGCATAAATGTCATGTTTATAAGTGATATTTAGTCATGTTTAGAACAGATGTCACTATCAACATTAGCTACACTGGAAAAAATAGCATTTTGGATTTTCTTGCTTAAAAAGACTGGAGGGACGGGCCTTTGACTCCAGCATATGGATTTTCTTTCATCTGTCATTACCTGAAATGCTAAATACCAAAATGCCACCAACAAAAGCTGTAGATGTGCCAGACTCTACTGCTATGAACACTGAAATATATTTTCTTATGGCAGCATCTTACATATAATCTACCCTTTCCCCAGCATTACCAAACCATAGGATTCAGGGGCAGCTCTTGACACGCTGCTGACAGTTCTCTGGTGTAACATGTAACTTAGCAGAAGTCAGGGTTTGCACCAGATCACAGTCAGAAGCTGGTAACCTCTGATGGTGAGAAGTAGTCACTCTTTAAGCAGCAGTACATGGAGCTACCTGCAGAACCAGGGCCTTGCAGCACACACTACGGTCATGCCCTTATCAGTTGGCTGTTCCCATGAGGGGGTCTAAAACCACAGAACACCCTTCACAGCAAAGACAAAGAACTGTAAGAAGTTACTGGGTATCAGTTCTCACACCACCAAACACTGATAACAACTGCGTGGCTGGTTAGACTTGCTAGATTCACTACAAGAACATGGGTCTTCTCAGTTTCACAACAGAGAAACTTATGGGGGCGGGGGGAATAAGATCTTTCAGGCATTTAAACTGCATTTTCTTGAGTCTGAATTATGTGTTATTCTTTGGAAAAAAAAAAAAAAAGGATGCTAAAAACATACTGAGAACTTGCAAGTAGCAGTCTGGTAGACAATTATAAAAGAAAGCAAACATACTTTCTTATTGAAGCATTACAGTAATACTTCAATGTAACACGGAGAAAGAAGTGGTAGTGTTACTATTTTCTTATCTCAGGCTGATAGACTTGCCCATCAACAGCTTTTTTTTTTTTTCCTGACTAGCTACAGAAGTGTGACTTAAGAAATAGATGACATTTCTATGGTAGTTAATGAAGTTTCCTTTGCTGAATTTCCTAATAAAGCTACATGCAGCATAAAAATCAAATCCACTATTTCAGCACTATATTTTTCCTTTTCCTTTTTTTTTTTTCCAAACAACAAATTCCCCTAGCCAAAGTAGGAAGCACTAATCTTCAGACAAACCTACAAAAACATTGTGAATCCTGAGAAATTATCTGCTTTTGACAGACTCCATTTATATGTTGTGAAAGCATTCTGACTATAGTCTTCTGAAATAAGCTACTGAAAGACCAGGCAGTGCCTTGTTTATATACAGGCACCGCTGTTTCCATTTCACTTGAGAACAGTCATTTAAATGATTACAAACCTCAAATTGCTGTGGGATAATAAACTTTGGGATAACTATTCCTGGATATGGACCCTTTGGTATGATTATTTATTTTAAAATTCTTAAGAAAGCCATGTTACCACAGAAGCTTAAAGGCACAAATGGGAAATTAGGTAACTGATTTTTAGTAATTTTTATTTTAATAACATTTTTTAATTTTAATAAAAATCAGGTAAACTTGGTGCTTTGAGATCTTCAGTATAACAGACTGTTACTTTTTATACTAGGCAAATAAAAACACAGATAAACCCATATGAGAAAAGTGTTTTAAACAGAAAACTGTTTAATCAGCTCACCTTAAGAACAATGCAAGAATCATCTGTCCGTATTGCTCCAGCTCTGCACATGGAAGTAAGGCTGTAAGAACATAAAACATACGTTCACCTATCTTTGGTTTTTATGCACTTAAGATGTTGCAGAACAATCAGCTACACTAACAAAAGGTACTTCCCTCTGTTCTACTGTTGATTTCAATGCGTTTGTGCTTACTAGACTTGGGTACATGAGCAACTTACTACAGGCAGCAGACTTTTAAGTAGATTTACAGTACAGAACATCCTGCTGGAGCACTGACCAATATGTACACCACACCGGTCAAAACAAAAGTCTAACCCTCAAGTCTGACTGATGCATAAACCTCTTACGCCAACAAAACAAAATTAACAACCTTCACTAAGATATACTCTGTAAGGACACACAACTCACCATGGCCTATTTAAAGTAAAACTTAACATAAGCAAATTCCATGCAAACCCATGCATGAAAGCAAATCCATGTATGAATACACATTCCTGGTAAAACTGCTGCCCACCAATGGTTTTGTTGTTGTTTTTTTTTCTTGTTTACATACAACAAAAAGTGGAAGTTATGCTGTGAGCTTACTAGGTGAGAACAATTTATTTGAGGGTTTAGGTAATGTAAATAATATCTGTGATTCTTAAGTTTTAGTTCACATATAACTTTGCAAGAAGGAAAAAAGCAACATTTAAAAAGTATTAATTGCACACTATTTCATTTTAATTCCTGATGAAAATTACCATTTGGCTGACGTGAGCTGCATTTCAATAGGCTTGTCCCTTTGTAACATCTTCACAAAAATCTGCGGTAACAATTCTCCATCAACCGACACTGCAAGAGATGAAAGAACTCAAAACAACTCTAATTCAAACAGTGAATAAAATAAGTGTCAAACAAGCAATCGTTGCATTATACTTACCGTTTACAAGAGTCATTGATACCTGTGGGTTTTCAAAGGCTAGAACTGAGAAGCATTTCAAGGCTTGCATTCGAACCTGTGTAAAAACATAATACGAAACAAACGTAAACGCTAACTTAACAGCGAATATAGGTTTACAGAAATAACTGTCTTACCAATAAGACTTTTTGACGAAGGATAGAAGGCAGATGGAAATATCTAACTCACAGCTTGACTACTGTGAACTCCCTGCTGGAATTATCCTTTCTAGAGTGGATGTTGTGAACTATTTACAAAAAAGAGGCAAGCCAGGACTGGCAGGTGGGAACCAGCCATTCAGAAACAGTAGTTTCATTTGTGGTTACTCAAATATGCAAACAACAACAAAAGAATGGAGGTATCAGAACATTACTACTAAAGTCTTTTGAGGATTCATAAGTACCTAAGAGAATCTAAACCACGTGCCACCGGGATGCACATTTCAGAAGTAATTAAAGGTGATTTTAATAAAAACGTCTGAAGAGAACCATCTAGTAGAACTGATTCTAAACTAATTTTAAAACAAATATATACAGTAAGTTGTACTGCTATCACACAACTTCAGTTATCACCTGTACACAAATGATTTGCAACTTGGAAAGGACCTTCAGATGTCATCTCGTTCAACTCACTGATGGAGCAGGGCCACCTAGAGCTGGTTGCCCAGGACAACGTCCAGATGGCTATTTCCAAGGAGGGAGACCCCACAACCTCTCTGGGCAACCTAAACTCCAAAACCATCTAACCATCAAACCTTCATGGTTACCTAGTCAAGGGAGGCTATGAAGCCCTTAAAACCTCTTTTCTGACATGGGGAAGACCATTCATTATCATCTTCCCAGATAAAGAATCAAATTTAGTTCAGATACTAGTCTGTGACTTTACCGTCTACAGTTCCACACAGGTAACCTGTGTCTATGTCTTTCCATGTTCCTGTTACCACATGCTTAGTATGACAACAAAGCAAATGGAACAAAATTTTGACCTAAAAAACCTTGTCACTATAGAAAGCATTTGCAATTACTGCAAGCTCGGTTTAGGCCCATCCTACCCTCCTCAAAAAAAAAGTCCTAGAAACACGGAAATCCACAGGTAGACAACAGCAGCCCAGACAATAAAACTTCTGTGCACTTATTTTATAATATCTCATTACAGCCCCTGTAAGATCTCTTCTCATCAGTAGCAGTGAAGCCTTAATAAGGAAAAATGGATAGTAGAAATGGATATCTGGCTTCAGAACAAAAGCCTCATTTGACAACGTTCCTTCTCAGATGATCTAGTGAATACAGTGCATGCTTCAAAGCAGCAGGAAACAGAGATTGTATATCAAAAAGCACTGAAAAGAGTCAAGCCCACAGCTGAAGTGTTGTATTCAAGCCAGAAGAAACAGCAGGGCAGGGGGGTGGGAGGTGAGAAAAGGCATTATAGATGTTCTAATCAGAACCACTGAAGTCTACCTGGAAGTTAATCATTTTATGTGATGTTGCTCTATTAATAAAAGATTTTAAAATTACTACAATGACTACTCTCTTTTCTAGTACTTAATGGCAATTAGTTCGGTAGTTACATGAGAAACACAATGCAAGGATGTAGAAAAACATGCAAATACGCTCTTGAAAAGGTTTTCTGTATTGCACTGTAAAAGCTGTAGTCCCTTGGTGTTGGGCATCTCACTGGTGAAGATGCACACTCGTAATGATACAACAAACGGGAAAGATGCTCATGTCATCAACTGCAGAAGGGAAAACACCAAAGAAAACACCAAAGAAAAATAACAGGCAATTCTCCTGGCAGACCTACACAAACTCTTTTCATGGGAACCGAAACCCCACTCTGGAGGGTTTCTGACGTTTATTGGTATGGCCCTATCAACTAAATCACTTGAGATACCTTACTGGCCTCTACACCAAGTATTAAAAATGTGCAAGCTTTTTAAATGCCATTGTTTCCTGTCATGCTCTTATTTATTTGGCTGTATATAAGAAACTGGGCAGATAAGTATGAGAATGAAATAGCTTGTATTCCACAAAAATGCATACATTACATGAGAAGGCCAAGAATTTGTATTTACTGAGAACGCTAAGAAAGCGGCTGAGATAACAATTAGGCTGTTAACTTTGGGAGTATTAACAGAGGGAAGTGTATGAAAAACAACAATAAGTGGTTTAGTACGTACACCTAGAATTTAAAAGTTTGACCAAACTAGCAAAGGACTCAGTATTAACTCAGTATTCTACTCAGTATTCTATCTAATGCAATGCTACATATATGTTGGTGGTGAAAAAGTGACTTGAAAATTTTGCCAAGCTCCTATTTCTTTATTTTAAAAAAGCTGATTGAAAAAAAATTAGGGAAGGTTCAAACAGATACATGGCTTGGAAAATTCACCTTACAACACAGGCTGAAAAAAAATCGGCTGATGGAAGAATGAACAAAATGTTCCCTAATCACGGTGAAAACTTCTTAATAAAGAAAGACAGAAAATAGAAATATGTCAGTCTTACTAACAAAACATTAAAGACAGCATACTTCCAACTGGATTTATAAAAAGAAACAAAATCCAACAAAAACAAAAAACACTACATAAGATAATTAGGCCCTGGAACAAAGCACCAAGTTTCCCTTTGCATGAAATTATGTGAAGCCTTGCTTTCCTGCTGAAAGCTACTTTAGTTATTGAGAATGTTCTGTATTAGGTTGCAGACCAAAATAAGAACGATTATATTCTCTAGTCTTCATCAAGCAGTGAACAGCCTTTTTTCAACAAAATAAAAATGGCACAAAAACATTAGATATTTTGTATTAGATATTGCAATAAAAATAACTCAGGATAAATACGGGTACTTTCATGTGTTTCTGATTTTTAGAGTGATGATATTCATACATCTGGGGAGGGGGGAATAAGCTGATACCTTCATAAGAAAGTCCATAACAATTTGACTGCTTAGAAATCACAGGATTGCCTTCTGACAGATTGCAAAATTATTTGCATACCAGATATCTGCTAGCTCTCCAAAAAAAAAAAAAAAAAACACCAACTTACACTGAAAAGCTTTGGAAAGCACTTCACGCACTCAAACATTTTATTAAGTAATTTACTGCAGACTCCTACAGCTATGCTTAGGATTTGAAATTTTGGCCTCAGACTGAAAACAGCCAGTTGACCCTCCTTGCCACCACAATATGTGTATACTATGATGCTTCTTCCCAGCAGTGGTACTTTCCGATAGCCAAGGATGGACTTCCCAAAAACATAACAGAGGATGGAGCTGAGGCGTGTGAGCAGAAAACACTGGTAGCTGGTAGCCTTCATAGATTCCATGTTCCTGTTTTCTCAAGGATGACTTCTGTTTAGGACAGCTCACCTTTGCTTTTCTTCCGATTTTTTTTTTTTTTTTTTTTTTTTTTTTTATCATTTAACATTCAGCATATTAGACCATTTTTATTGGTTTGCCAAGTGACTGTCCTCTGCCAGATCAACAAATGCCAGGTCTGTTTTAATTAACGATAGTCTAACTTAAATAATACCTCTCGTTTTGATAGAAATCCATAGGGCAGGTAAAAACAATTTTTATTCTAGAAATGAACATTACACATATTTACAGTTTTAATTCATACACATATACCTTTTAAAAAAAATCAACATCACTGGCATCCCTTTCATAAGCGTATACAAAACAACGAATAATTTTCATGTCTTACTTTGTAGGAGGTGGAGACTAACAGATGTGCGATATTCTGAACTGCTCCATGGTTAAACAAGATTGTCTGGTGATCTGGACCCTACAAAGGAAAACATAAAAATGCAATTATATATATATATTTAAAGAACACATATAACGTTTCCACTAGCTCCATTTTTTAAAAAAGTATTTAACGGTAGATTTACAAGCATGTACTTAGAAATCAGTTGGCATACCAACTTTTTATTTCTTAAATAAAGAAGTCCATCTCCAATTTATGTCATTTGTCCTTTTCTGGTAATCATTTTCACTTTTCATTTCTATAGGAAACTATTATTTTTCATAAATAAAGAAACATGGATAGACTACTTATGTTTCTATTCCTCATATTGGAAACAATGGAAAGCTCCCAATTTCCTCCACAAATCATTTAAAATATCTCCAGTCACTAACTTATTTTGTGTGTAATATTAAACATTTTCAGCAATTCTAACTTCAGAAGAAATGGAATTAGTTCTAAAACTGTTTCCAGACAGAATGTGACAGTGCTTTGAGAACAGATTCACATTTACCTCCTACAGATTTTAATTTCAAACATACTTAGCCATAAATCTAGACAGCCATCACCCATTTATTGGCTTCAAGACTTAAGTCAACAATGGCTGATAGATCAATATTTTTCCAAGATTTAAAAAGCATTTGGAATTAAACACAAGTACCGAATTCTGCAGTAGAAAGGTCTCAGAAATTCTGTAGCATGACAAGGCTCAATGAGGTCAGAAATAAACCACAAAACACCAGTGGGGCCCACAGCTCTCAGCGTCTCTTGGGAGATTTGGTCTGTGACTTACAAACACTTCTTTAGAAGTAGATTCATGACTCCAGTCATTTTTGCATTAAACATCGGCCATGCGCAATTTAAATTCTGCTTTTGTAATGTCACAGCATTAATCATACCTTGACACATTTTCTCGACTAATCCGCAAGTGAAGAAAGCATCTTCACTCCTTAATTTTATATTCAAACCCAGCTGAGTTCATGGGCATATCTACACACCCCAGTATGCATAAGTGTCACTTTATTTTCACATCTGAGATACAGCTGAAATCAGATTCCTTTTATGTTCAAAGGAACAGTTTTCGAACATTCCTTACCTCTAAGGAAAAAAAAGTATGAAAGTTACTTTTAGATGCAACATATCTGGTGCTTTAAGAGATGCTTCAGCTGCTACTGCCACCAAGAGCTTTCTACCAAAAAAATGCAATTAAAATAGCATGGTTGAAGTAGGAAAATAACTTACATTGGCACACAGAAGTGGCTGAGGCAATGATTTAAAGCCGCAGCTATGCCAGTGTTGAAGCTGAAGAACAGATATTAAAATATGTGAAAAATATGAATGAACTTAAACTTTTTAAAAAATCATATTGACCTAGATTGTTCTAGTAATTCATGGATATTACTGATTTTTCAAAGAGATGAAGAGGTAAACCCTGTGCAAACAGGACGGGTGCAAGTACAGAGGAAACACTTGGGTGTACTCATAGCTGCATAACTTGCTGGACTTGAATATATCCAATCTGTACACGCTGTGTTTGCACGCACCAATCCTGCTTGCTCAATGCACAATCAGGTTGAGTACCAACTCAGAAATAGAGACAGCTTCAAACATACACGTGAAATCTTGCTATCACAATGCATCCTGCTTTTCTATTTCCAAGTATCTCTGACAGCAGTCTAATAGCAAGGCCTTTTTGCTCTGTTTCTCTCTGGGCATCCTAACAGAGTTCCAGGAGCCAGTTCTATTTCAGGGATCTTCTTCTCCAAATATAATCAAGAGATGTAGTATTCCAGAGAGAAGTCACATTTCTTGTATAATTTTCCATCCTAAATGCTATTTTTTCAAGAAAGCCGAAGGATAGACCAGCGTAACAATTCATTCCATAACGAAATTTTAAAAGCAGATACCTAAATATAAATGTACCACGGTTCGGGGATCCAGCACCAGGCCTGGGATCACATAAGAAAACATTCTCAGAATAGGCTTACGAGGAAGGTGCCCTGATTACAGGCTTTATCCTGGATCTTTCCCAGACACGAGATTTTAATTTTCAGCTGGCGGTGAATATAGTACTTACGCGGAGATGTCACCACGTTCAGCTATCATTTCCAGCACTATCTTTTCAAATCATTCATCCAACCGTTTGTTTCCAAATACAATTTCGTACCTTATCTTTCCAACTTGACCATTAAAACAGTAAAGCTTACCTACTCATGTCACTTTCTCTGGAAACTAATCAACTGTGATAGAGAATCTTCGAAAGTACTTTTTGACTTGCATTTTAACAAGCCTTGCACATCAACCTGATTTCAGTTCACTTGGTTTTGCATGTATGTTGATAGAGTCCTAACTATGTATGCTAAAAACTGCATCCACTCTCCTGTAAACCAACACTTTCCTTTGCTTAGAATGGCTCATTCCCAGAGTCAGCATTTTCCACCACTCAATTTTAACTCAAAAAATGCAGTGACAAGCAGTAAAAACATGAAGTACAAGCAGAAAACAACAGCAATACGCTAGGAACCTGAATTAAGGATTTCCTAGCTAAGGAGAACAGGTCTGAGCTTTTCCAGTGAAATCTGAGCAGGCACGAAACAAGGAACCTGAGAAACCCGACCAAACAGGACTCTGGCCAGGAAGAGAGAAAACGGAGCACAAATCTAAGCAGAGAAGAGTATGCAGAAACAAGGGGGGCAGAAGTTGAGATATGTCACCATTTGTTTAATGCATAAATCGATTAACATGAAGTGAATAAAAAATAAGACATCAATACTTATAGTAACATTTCTTCAGGGAAAAAAATAGAAAGTTTCTCTCAATCATGGCTTTTTAGGGGGAGTCTTCATTAAAAACGCTCTGAATACTGAAACTTTCAGAAGTATTTAGCATTTTTAGTGATCAGAATGTACTTTTCACACAAAGCAGAAAATCCCTTGCTTCACTCTACTAGATGCGTTTTATTAAGTCTGAGAATACTGAATTGATGTTTTGTCTTAGTTACCAGATCTGAAATCCAAGAATTAATCAAAATAAGAAAGGGGACAGTTTACAGCTACACTCAAGACATGCATTTGCCAGAACAAGGGAGAAATGAGTTCTTGATCAATTTAACATTTCTAATGATCTGTTTACTCAACCATAAATGTTTTTCTTTGCTACATAGCTAAATATTTATTCTGTAAATGCAATTATATGTCCTACTATGCATAGCCATTACTCTGCTTTTCCTGTGCATTCATGTTTGTCTGTTCACAGTATCAGCCTTTTTCTTCCAAAAACTTGGATTTCTGAAAAGGTTCACTGCGAGTTTTGTTTGAGAGAGGCTTTGGGAGTGGAGTAGGTGTTGGAAAACAGTATAGCGGGTTCATATGACCTTTCTTATTCTCTTACAGTGTGACTGGGCTTCCATTTGTTAACCATATATCTGAGATGTAAGTCAGCAGGAGTCAGCGGAGCTAAAAGGAAGCAACCCATTTGGAAAAGGATGACTGTTTTCAGATTGGGTTAGCTACCTGAAGTTATGCAGCAGTTTTCACACAGCCAGCAGAGTTTGTATTGCCACCGAGCTAACCCTGACTGGACAAGCGTTCTGTACCTCCGTATATAATCAGTCCTGCGTTATTTTTTTTTTTTGTGTGCCAACAAGGCCCAACTTTTCAACAGTTCAAGTAACTCAGCCTATTACAGAGATGTTCGAGGGCCATTTTAACACAAGGTGCCCGTGTTTGTCATTAGACAGGCATGACTTACTTGTGTCTTGGCCTGACAGTAACTAGGAACAATCAGACAAAACAGCTCACATTGCAGTTTTCCCACTGCCTGCTCCACTCCCTTACAGCACCTCTCTTCATCCCCAGATAAGGGGAATCTGGATGAACTACTAATAAAATCTACTCAAATTAGTACTCCCCCCCAATAAGAAGACTGAAGGATACACCACTTGGATGCTCCAGCTGCTCTAATTTTCAACTTGGAAGCAGCTCCAGGAGACACAGACGTTTTCATTCAAATTCTATTAGTTTTTTTATTCTTTACAATGTTTTTGGCACTAAGACTTTCCAAATTAAAAATATATATATATAAAAATAACAGACAGAAAAAGGAGAGCCACTGGTGCATTTTTCTTCTTAAAATACCAAATTCCTTTTCCAACATTAACTACAGATTTGAACTTCTACAGTCCAGTGCAGGATTTTATCTTACTATGCTTGCTTTAACAATTCTATAAATATTAGCAGCTGCATTCAATTTTTAAATCACTCTACAGTCTTCAGTCCTCAGTCTCATTTAACAGAAGAAATGAAATCGGATAAACATACATTCAAAACAAAGAAACAATTCAGTTTCCTAAGACTCATTTTTAAGCAGTAAGATAGACTTTTGGAGGTAAAAATTTTGGAATACTTTCATTTTTCAGTCTAGCAGATAAATACGATCTATGAACTTTTAGTTATAAACTGTTCCTAAATGGGAAAGATGCTATACAATTCTGATTTTCTGCACTGAATTGAAACTGTTACTGCATAACCTGCAGGTATAGTAACTACCAAAAGGAACAATAATAATTTAATAAAATAGTGGTGTGGGAAAACTGGGGCTATAGTGCAGAAAATCAGGATGTCTCAAGACTACAAGGCAGCCTGAGAACAAAACTCTGTTTGGGGTGGGGTTGTTGCTGTTTTTAAATTAGAAGTTTTCCCAGATTAGGAGAATTGCATTATGTAACAGGAATGAACATGTATCTGGATAAACCTGAAACTGGTACAGCTCAACTGTGAAGAGTATGGTTCCTCCTCTCAGCTTACACCACCTCTTAGAAACCGTTCTCTGGGTTTAAAACAGATGGTTTGAAAGCAGATGCAAGCCCTCTGCAAAGAGATGCTCACACTTTTTTGAAACTTCCAGAGGAAAAAAATGAAGTCTTCCTATATTTATACTGATAATAGTGAGAGTTGATATTTGCCTAGACTGATGATTTTGTTTAGTAGCCATATATATATATATGCACACAAAGAGATACTCCCCAAAATTACTTATTTGCATATTTTGTTTTACTGTAGAGAAACATCTACCAACCCCAATAAACATGACAACAAATCCAGAGCAATGGCAGTTTGGTCATTCCTGTCCTTATGTTCCTGCCACAAAAGGCATTATCATCTCATACAGTTTCTTATATGCCAGAAACACAAGAAGACTCAGAGAACATGTATTCTCTTTCTTACTTTGCAGCAATGTGAGAAGATCTGACATATGTATTCCTGTGTATATCGAGACCTACTGAGCAGTGCCATGAGGTGGGAGATAACTGTAGCATCCTGGAAAAAAGCCAGAAAAGAAAAAAGTATTAAGACCATTTCAGCATTGTTTGTTAACAGTTTGCTACTTAAAGGAGTACTAATTCCATATTCTACACATTTCCTAATTCCCCATTCTTCATTTCCCAATATAAATTGTTCCAGACTGAAACACTGGAGTTCTCAATTCCATCAGGTCAAGACAGAAGACAAGACCATTAAAGGAGTACATGAGATACTGAAGACACAAATGACAGTTCTAAGAGGCACCCTCACAGCAGGGAGGATAGAGGAGTGACACAGGAGTCAGTGCCAGGTATAAAAGCTCTTGCTTCTGTGTCCAAGACCTTCACTTCATGGGAAAACAAAACCAAAAAAGAACTCCAAGTAAATCACAGCAGAAGAAAATCATTACACATGAAACTTCCCTTCTGAAAACACAGCCAGTTACTTCTTGAGCCTTATGGCAAGGTACAAAATGACACCATTTTAAAGCCTTCAGTTACTTTTACCAGTACCTCTCAGTTGGAGGGGATAACATTAACAGGAACACTGAGCATTTTAGTTTGGAAAGGTGAAAAACTAAACTACCGCCATGAGATGAAAGGTGCCAAACAGAGGAGATGAAAGAACTCAAGTTCTCAGACTCTGTTTTATCTGCAGGAGAATGACTAAGAAATTGCAACTCTCTTACCAGGGAAGAAGTGGATTAAAAGTAAAGCAAAATCTTCATGCTCATTAGCTACTTTTATGATAATGAAAGTAACAGTAGCCCTGTAACTATAATGACTACAGCTTCAGTGACACACAGTGATTTCTGAAATTTTATTTCTCAATTATTTGGGAAGTTTCTAGTAACACTTTTTATATGAGCAAAACAAACGTGCATTAAGTCTCTCTTATTGTATTTGTATCCATATTTGAGATTAAACAAAGCTTTTCAATATTTATTTTTACGATTTATATGTTTAAATGTTGTGGATTTAGCAGACTTTAGAAAATTTTGCTGCCAACAATCCAGACTTGTTCATCTCAACAGAAAACAGATAGACAGACCCAAGAAATGCACAGAGAACAAAAGTAACTTCTGTTTCAATTGTTTGTTTCTTAATCACTGGAAGGGATTGACATGGTACAGACTTATTTGCCTTTTCAGTGTCTTCTAGGAAAAGTTACTTACTAGGAACTGGAGTTCTTCCAGATACACCAGCTGTACATCCATGCTCACTGCATGCTTATGTGCATTGGAAAAGCAAAGGACAAACTATTCTAAGCAGTATTCTTAAAGTCTGGTTTAGAATAGCTCCACCTGATCTTCTGCCTTTACACATGGCATATAAACAAACACCCTGACTGATTCTCAACTGCAGCATCCAAGGGCTTGCAAGGAGTTGGTTTGGTTGTGGGACAACACTGGATATTAAACCCTCAAGTAGATTTTATTAGTGCTGGTGGTCATAATCATCACAAAGTGTCTTCTTGATTCTCCCTCACAAAGTAAGTCTGCAGTGGTGGGTAAACTAAACAGATACTGGGTTTGGGGCATATGAAAACCAGAACAGCAAATTTCAACAAGAAACCATACGCAGCTAATAAGCCAACCTTGCTCATAAGAAAAACACATTAAAATCTTCACAAGTCTTAACAGGTCTCAGAAACTTCTATGTGTCTCCTTCCTTAAGTTAAAGCAAAACAGACTGATGACGTCCCCAGGATTCCTCTGTGGTGTAACACATTTGACCCATTAAAACAGATTCTTGTCTTTATCTGTTAATTTTAGGAAGCTCCCAACTCTGTAAGCTTTAACACACTAGAACAGCATTATAATTAAAATGATAGAATAATGTGCTTACAACTTACAGTGTATAGTAGATCCTCTGGAGTTACAGGACTAATGAAAATGGTACGGAGACATCGTAGGCAAGCTTCAATAAACTTCAAATCTGGCGACAGTAATCCTATACATATAAGCAAAAACTAATATTCAGTTTCATTTCTTGGTTTAAGTACTTTAGAAACATTTACTTACACAGATTATAGTGAGTGAAAAGTACCTTGCAATAAGGCTGGAATAATATGGCAGTCTAGTAGGGATTTGACATTGTTCTCTGTACCCATTGCAAGGCTTCCCAGGACCACTGCACATTCTGTTCTCAGTTCTGTGCTGGAGCTTTCTTGCTGAAGCAAATACAGCAACCTGGAAACAGAACTACTTTTAGAAGAAAATTCAAATAGAAGAGTACTTGTCAGTCAAGTAAAAAAGTAATCTGAATCCTGCTATGTAAAGAAGATAAGGTTCTTAATACAAGGATGAAAACCAAACAAAAGAGTACGCTGAACATTTCTGTCGTAAGACTATTTTTACGCTGATGTTCCTATAAAGGTTTTACTTGCTGTTATGCTAGAAAGATACCACACTACTTTTTCTAAAAATGCCACTGTACCGAGATCCAGGAGAATGTCTTTCAGGTTACCAGGAATATCCCAAATTTGAATTAAAGGAAATGAGTCTGTAGTTTGATGTCAGTGGGAAAGGGAACCTCACACATGACCCCTAACACCTAGAGAAATAATTACTGCTGTTGTGATGTGTGTTATCTTTGGCAGCAACTTCTTCTGGATCACAGTTGCAAAATAATTCCATCATCGAGCATCAACATTGGTGCTGGGAGTTTGAACGCTGAGAAATTAGCCTACATGAACATAAAGCAAGCCCACAAAAGTTCTATATGCAGAACAGTGGCTGAGCAGTAGGTAAACATGATCACTTCAGTGCTAAAATAAAACAAACATCTTGCTAGATGTGCATCTTTGGGTTTCAATCACTATGAATAATTTGTACAGTGTCAAGATACCTAGGAGATCTTACATATTTTAGATCATATTGGTAGCACCCGAATCACAGCAGAGGTCACCGAACACTTTCAGTATAAATCCGAGTCTCACGAAGAACCCAGAGAGTAACCAGATTCCTACCTTGTACCAGCACAAAAGATAATCACTTTAAGATAAACATCATTTGTAAGATTCATTTATGTAAGGGTTCCCTCGTTACAAGTCTCAGCAGAACTGTAACAGGTAAGGTGACTTGGACATTGAGATACAATCCCCTGTGTATGCAAGATACACAGTCACTTTTCTAGATTTATTGTGCAAAGATAGGAATAGTCTCAATGTAGTAATGCACTGCTCTGTCTAGTTCGAAAGGGTCTCTTCTAAAACCGGGCAATACACCAAAGCCTCCTCCAGAGCACAAAGGCACCAGTCAACATCCATCCCATTGCTGAAGGGTTAAGAACTAGATGAACAGACCCCTGAACAACATCTTCCCAAAGCTGACTGCCTAAAAAAGGCAAGTGAAAAAATAACCAGAAATACAGTAGCTAAATGCAATTTATGAACACAGGACTGGAAAGGGCCAATTAGGGAAGTGCCATCAGCCCCACACAAACAGGTACACAGAAGGGTATCTCAAACACCCACTCCACATGCTTCCTGCTTACATGAGGCAGAACTGCTTCTTAGAATCCCTTAAGTTCAAAACCTAAAATAAGAGGTCAACTGACAAAACTATATCATGTTAGAGCAATAGTAAAAAAAATTTGACAGGAGTTGCCGTAAGCAGATCAGAAGATGACTAAACTCTTTGCAGTAACCTGTACAGCAGTTTGAATACCCAAGACTTGCCTTTCTTTGACCATTTCTGCCTTACACACACACTTAGCAAACATGTTGCAGCAGAGTTTTCAAAATATTCTACTAGTAACTACACTGCTAGAAACAATTACACATCTTGCATGATGCGTAGCACTTTATGACAAGTTTGGCAATCTTTTTTCCTGTTAGCCAGGAACAGAAATCAGCAAGGACATATGCATAAGCTTACATCTCAGCACAGGGAGTAGAGAGTAAAAAGAAAAGCCTGTTAACATTCAGCTTCAGGTATAAGTAGTTCATTATATATATATATATATATATATAAAAAAAAAATAATCATTTTAAATGATTTAGTATGTAAGAAATACCTTAAGTCTTCCTAAAACTAATTGCTGCTGCTGTCACTAGACTCTCTCAACCTGCTCCTTCAAATGCAGGAACATCAGAACTCCCACGGACTGAAGGTGTAAGACGTAGCCAGGCTCACATGGAGCCCATGCTGCAGTACGATGCATTTATGATGCAGGAGCACAAAACTGACTCAGTTCAATTCAGCATGTATGAAATAAAAACGAAACAACTTCCAAAATGGGACTAAAGGCTCCTTCCTCCCTAAATCCACAACCATACCCCAAGACAAATGTGCCTGCAGCATGCTGTAAGGTGGGTTGTTTTTATAGAGTGAAATGGGAAATAAGGGAAATACTTGTCAGAACGCTGGGGCAAAGCCAACTGCCAACAGCATCCCCCCACTGCCCCTGTGGAGGAATGCCTACACACTACTACAAACCACTACTAAAACTTGGAGACATGTCGAGTTTCTGTTTGGAATCATCTGAAGCACTTTTGTTACAGGAAAAATAAATAAATAAATAAATAAAATAACCTTAAATAAGGTATTTAAGGCAAGAAAGAAGCCAGTCTTTTCATTGATTATTTTCTAACATAAGCAGCCACTCAACAAGACATTGAGTTGTCTGGGAAGCACAGGGAGACTCCTCTGATGTAACCATGGGTAAATAGGCAGCCACCTGCTAATTGGATAACATCAACATCTGACACTTTTTTCCTGTGTGCGCGTGTATATGAAAAAAGCTTTCAATAACCTACACCTCAGTTTAGAAATGCAAAAGTATTTCCTTCCATTTTCAGTACTAATGTGCTGAAAAAAATGCCAAGATGCATCTTCTCTGTACATATCACACCAATAACTTTCTTGGATTAATAATTATTAATAATTATTGATAATCAATCTGTTCCTTGTACACAGAAATGATCAGTCAGACCCTAAAACATTCACTTCTATTTTTCTTAAAGGAAGTTTTACAAAATCCAAAAGCAGGCTTGATGCTGAAGGCTGCTCGAAGAGCCTAATTGCGGTTTTCTTTCCCATTAACACTCCACACTCGGAGCAGATGTGTGAAAATGAAACATGCTGACTATAATCTATGGTCTCTGTGTTTAAAATAGAAATACTTAACTCAGCTTTATAATTAGTGAGATGAAAATTTAAGTTCAGATTTTTACATACAATAAGTTTTTGAAATATTAATAATATCCTCTCCTGTATCTTTAAAATATGCTTGGGTTTCAATTTAGGGTTTCCATGGAAGTAGACATCCATATTATAACATTTTCTGTTGCTTTCCTTTAAAGAGAGAACTGACACCAAGTAACACTGAAAATTAACAAAGTTAAATGACAAACTGAAGAATCATTAAAGAATTCAGATGAAAAGAACCCACGTAACAGGTAAAGATGAAGCTATGCATTAGTAAACTACCACTAAACATTATGGCCAAAGACTGCATCCTTTTGTTGTGAGAAGAAACAACCCTTGACTGGTTTGCTGTTTCCAGGGTCCGGCACAGACAAATTCAGCAAGGACACAAATTTGTAATCCACTCCTCCCATGGATTAAGATTAAAAGGATAAAAAGGTAGAAAAATAGCATGTACATGTAGGGAGAAAAAGAATGTTGCAATTCAGATTTTGAAGATTTAGAAAAACAAATTACTGGGGTATTTGTCTTATCTCCAGCTACAGGTGTTGGTGCAAGGCTCAGAAACAGAAGTAGCCAGCCATTTGATTCCCTCTGAATGTGGAGGAAAACACTGGAAAAAAGCTCTTCTAGAATCACCATGATTCATTTTTGTAGAGCCTGAGAGCTTCAGGAGATACTAAAACCATGGAAGATGCAAAAAGGTGCTAACATTCTTGTTGAGTCACCCTTCAGGCACTGATCCCCCAGTAAAACTCATCCCGATGGGACAGATAATGAAATTAAGCTTAATGGGAAGATGTTGCAACATCTTCACGAACAATAATCCAAGGCTTCTGCTAGGTAATTTAGAACACAGTATTTGGACTTTTTCAAGTTTCTAGGTTTCCCTAAACTAATGTTTATGTGGAACACAATTTCTTCCATCTCTGCACTTTTAAGAGCAATACATTACAGCCTCTTTCTCAGCTGTCAGTAAAGGTACCCAGGCAATTGTAACTAAATGAGACAGGACAGTAAATCCAGCCAGAGAGATATGTCTAGGAACGCCACAAACAGCTACACCTAGGAACTGCAAATAAGGTCAGCTGGAGGCACCATGTATTTTGAACAACTGACAGGGATTCATCTAGGAAAACCATGCAATATTCTAGGCATTAAGGAGAAAACTTTTAAAGACTGTAGCTGCTGAACAAAAGATACCTACAGCAGCTTAGCACGGGAGATAAGCAGTTCATATTTCCCTTCCATTTAAAGATTATTGACATGCAGGCATTGCATCAGAGTTGTTCACCAAAAGATACTTGCATGATTTAGACCTCATCAGTCTGCTCTGACACAGACCTCACACAGCTAGCTAAAAATAATGGAAATTTCTACTCCCTGACATTCCATTCCACTTACAAGTTGTCACAAAAATCTCAGAAGTTCTTAAAATATCTGCCAAAGAGATGGTGAAATTCAGCTGTTAGTAACAGATAGAACATTTTCAGCGCTTCATCAAACCCCGTAAGCAGGCATGTGGAAAAAGAGCTCAGGGTAGTTAAGTTATAGTACCTTGTATCTCAAGATCTTTTAATTCAAGTGACTGTTTATCATCTCTAGACCAGTTCTGGTGAAGTATCACTTGGGTAACACAAACGCTTAACTGACACATGGATTACAGAGACAAACACCCTTCTACTTCTACAAGGGGATGTATTATGATGTTGCAAGTAGTAGGGAAGTGAATTGCAAAGAAAGTTTCTCTTTTAGGAACAAAATGAAGTCTCAGCTTAAAGCTCCTGTAACTTCTTGCAACATTTAGACATCTCCACTTACATTAATATTGTATGATTTTTTTCCCCTCTAAGAATTATGTAAATTCCATCAAATTTGATTTTTGCTGACAACTAAATCCAGTACTGGAGAACTGTAATACCTACCAGACGGTACGAAGTCGGAACTAAAGAAAAAAAAAATCATGTAAGAGTAAATAAGGACTAGGATCAAGTTCTTCTCACCCTAATGATCAGTTTCTTCCAAAAATGACTGCAACATGGAATAGCAAGAGTTATTTGCTTTTTTATAACATGAATTAAGCTATGTTTGACTCTTCATTCATCTGTGTTTGAAATTCCTCATTGTATACAAAATGGCTAAACCATATTTCTACTCTATATGACAGCATCTGTCCATCATTCGGTATTTGCACATGAAAGGTTCTTGAATACTTTTTATAGGGTTTGACTCTTATAGCTCCTTACAAACAGATTCCAAGAGATATCACAAAGCTAATTTTGCATGTTTGTTTGTTTTTTTTAATAAAAAAATGAATCTCAAAATTCCAATTAAATATCACAATTTAAAGGATGTCATTAGGAGTATTACAATGCCCTTTTTCTTACTACAAGACATTTCAGAGACAGAAGGCTATGAAGCTCTTAAAAAAACAGCTCTAATACAATTCTGCTGACATGAATATTTGCCTTGACTTACATGTACTTCGCAGCAGGGTTAGAAGAATACCTTGTTCCAGTTACACACAACTCTCATGTGAGAGTTATTCCTCGTAGAGAGGGAATGTAGATAGGCCCTGACTCCTGACTTGCATTGAAGAAAAAGCAGGGACAACAATGGCAGCCCTATTAGAGACTCTGCTCTCCACTCCTTTTACCACCCTAGTGTGGGCAAGGTGTTACAAATACCAGCACCACAGATGAAGCTCCTTCACCCATGTGCGCCAGCTGCTAAGGTCTTGGCACAGATCCCCACCCCATGGAGTACCTGACACAGGAAATCCCAAAGCGCAGCCAGGAACAGAAAAAGCTATCAGGAAACAACTATGCCCTGCCCTCCTAGGGATGGCTACGAAGTTCGGACAAAATACCTCAATAACATATATGAGGAGCCTAGTAATACTATGTCCAAGCATAGTGCCCAAGTTCTTGCAAGAAAGCTGGTAACATACCAGAGATCGTGAATGTTTCAACAGATGTGCCCAGCTGGTAACTGGTACACCTCTTACCGGGCCCACCAGCAGCAGCCACGCAGTACAGGCGGACCTGAACACCTTGCAACTTCTGCACGGTCAGCAGACAACCGGTGGGAACTGGGGATCACAGAACCAGAGCCGCGAGGGATCTTGACAGATCCTCTGGTCACTGCCCTCAGTTCAATGCAGGATCACCAATCAGTTGGTGATTTGAAGTTACCGTCTTGCTTGTTTTTCAACAGTTGCTGGAGATTTATCACACTGTCACTAACTGCAGCCCTTGCACTCTGCAGAGTACCTGTATTTCTCTACTTCTATGGAACTGTCATACAAGTCCAATTTACCACCCAAAACATACAAAAATAATATTGCTTGATTCATATCATCACATTTCTAGAGATGTTCTTTCTCTAGTCCTTGAAGTAGAAATCCTGCTTCACAGGTCTGCAGGAGCAACTGCAGGCATGCTTTTATCCTCTCATGCTTAAGAACAGTTTGGATTTTTTTTTCTCTTTTACAAATGGTGCTGCACAGATAAATTACACGGGAAGGAGTTGCAGTCTCCTCTCTATCAAAGGGGTAGACATTCCATAATGAGGTTTCTTCTCTCCTGTCCTTATCATGAAACTAACTGGCTGCTCCCTTCTCCCCTCCTCACAGCAAAATGAGAGTGGGATGGGTGGGAAATCTAGAAATGCCCCAAAGGTTCAGCTTTTCATATTTTTATAAATGTACTGAATGCTGGTAAGGTGTGTATTATTCATCAGAACTGGCAGACCTGCGATATTCTTCATCCTTCATCAAGGAAAACGCTGCAGTTAATGAGTTTTTTTTTCTTTTAATTCTTTAAAAAAGAAGCCAAGAGAAAGCATCAGATACAAAAACAGTCAAAAGCAGACACCATTTGCCATCAGTCACACAGAGGTTAAATACTTCTCATACCAGATATCACCATTCACCTCTTTCTACTTCACAGATACCAGAACTTTTCCAACAAAACTACTTTTTTGTGTTGGTGTAGCTACTTAAGATTAGAAAATAGAAAAGATTGAACAAATTACTGCTGAACCTAGTTGTATTTTTCTAGTAACCCTACCTTCTACTGCCTTGAAAAGAGAAGTTCACTCTCTGAAATAGCTCAACATTTTTACTGCCCAATGTACAATGAAGAAAAAAATGTCAGACCTACACATGGTAACTCCTCATCCACTACTGTGCTGTTCCTTCTTTACCAAAATTCAATACCGGAATCATGGGTTGCTGCATGTCTCCAAAGGTGGCTAGGCGAACTTCGGCCTAAAGCCCTTTTGTGATAGAACTGTATGCAATATTGCTGTTTCTAATCTGAAACAGCCAGCAATTAAAAAGAGATTTGCATGACCACATGAACCAAGCACAAGATATATATTTGCCTAAATACATTTTTCATGCATGATTTCAGCATATAAAGTTATGAATTAAGGAATCAAGACTTTCATAGAAACCACATTCCTTGCTCACAAGGGAGCGTTACCTTATCTAGCTAACGATGAATTTAGAGCCCAGTACTCAGTCGTGTGCTAACAACTCCTGTCTGTACCGGAGTGGTCCTGTCAAGCAGACACTTGCATTGCAACAGTTAGAGGATGGCCAGTCCTTTAGGAGTAGTATTATAAAGGACACTAATTAAAAGAACTCCCTAGAGGAAGTACCTGAATTCAAGGACAACCCCAAGCAAAAACCATACATGTAAAAGCAGCTCATCATTAAATCCTATCACAGGACTACAGACTGGATGATATTGGAAAGGACCTCTAGTTCAACCCCCTGCTCAACCCGAGATCAACTAGAGCACACTGCTTGACATCTCAACCAAGAGGCCAAGCTTTCCAGGACACAAACAGACATAATTTCTAGGTGTTAAACTAAACTAGTAGTCAATATATGCACAAATGTATTATCCCTAAATACCCAAGCATAGGAAATTTGATGCTTATCTTCTAATTAAAGAGGTGTTTTGTTTTAACTAAAAATGCTATCTGACATTTATCTGAGTAACTCCAAGAAAAGCTTTAGGTAACGGGGTGGTCTTTCACTCCGCAGTTCTGCGCCTGCTCCCACAGCAGAAGTACACCGTATTCCAGCATGAAAAGTATACAGGATGTGGAGGGTGCTCCTCTGCTTCTTAGGTTATGTGAAAGAATGGCAAGATACCTGGATCGTCCTGTTAAATACTTGAGCGAGAATCTTTACACCTAAGAATGACACCTAAGGTACAGGGGAACTCAAGTGGCAGGAATATGATTTTCAGCCTGAATTCAACTGCACACCAATGTTTTTCTGATCTCTATTGACTCCTCCAGAAAGGGGGGTTGATAACAGCCCACAGAGGATCGGGATCCAGCAGCACTACAGAGTAACTGCTACTAAGTGAATGCTATTTCACTAAGCCAGAAGTCTGATCAAGATAGCTTACAAAAAAACAATCTACATTTGAACCGGCTATTTCCAATGATTTTCCTGAAATTAAGGACACAGAAGTAACTGACAATATGCTCTGAATACTGAACTTGGATTCCAAAGAGGTGTTTGGCATTTTGATAGGCACAAAAATTCAGTGTTTGTTTTTATAAAACTGTCAAGTGAAGAAGTACACCAGTGATTGGGATTTTCTCCGTCTCTGCAAGTGCTCATATAGAGCAGAATGAAAAAAAAAAAATTGAAGAAAATAATTGAAGGACAGTACAAGAAATAAACCATCTTCGGGAAAAGCTGACTTTGTATATAGTTTCTAAGCCAGCTTGCCGCAGGAGGAACTAGATCTTAAGGCATTAAAATATTTTTTCCCCTGAACTTTAGAAATTATATTTTCTATAAACAGTAACAATTTCAAAAAGTAAAATTTCTCAAGTCCTGAGAGTAGTGCCTGAGGCCAGCATCTCAGAAGGATGTAAAGGAATAACTCAGGGCAATGCTTCATTCTGTGTAGAGGAAGGGATACAGAAAATCATTCCATAAGAAACAAAATCCACATATAGGCTGGCTTTATCTACATTCCTATCACCTAAGACCACATCGATATATCCATCTGTAGAGTTCTTAATACAAGAGTGCCCAGACACAACAATTCCGCTTAATGCGATTTTGAGAGCTTTCTTTAATAGCTTTTGTTTTTCTTAGCACCATCTTCAGAACAAACGGTCAGAAAGTGACCGCAGGTCAGACTGACCTTCAAAGGTACAAAGCAAATGCCATTTACTATGTAGATGTCTCTTTCTAAAGACGACACCACTCCACAGTCAGCTTACGGACACAGGAGGCCACTGACCCAGAATGGGAGTGATTCAACTACTCTGCGCCAGTAATTCCTTCTTGTATGGACATCTTGGAAGGACTTCACATTTCTTCCCAACCAAGTAGCAGCCTAATACATTAAAGCAGGTATTGCTTGTACAAACCATTAGTATTTGGCCTGATTTCAAACAAAAGATAATTCCTTGACTTGTTTCCAAACCTCATATGGATCTGTTCTAGTATAGGAACATGCTGCTTTCTTTTGCACCAAGCGACAGAAATGTGAAGCCATGCTTTGGATCAAAATGGTCTCTTCTCACCACATGAAAACTTTCTGCAGGAACACTTGGGGAAGCAGAGAAGAGAAGAAGAAATGTGTAAACAAGTAGAACCCCAGGACAAAGCAGTAGCAGCTGAATTATAAAAATCCCACAGTTACAGAAAGGAATCAGCTTTCCTTGGGAGACTGTGATTAACTATGACAAAGCGTGTAGTTAGCTTTGCAGAGTAGACTTCAAGCAAAGGATGCTAGCTTCCTTATACCTATTCTTACTGGGGAAAAGTTTGACTTTGCAGATTGGAATTACAAAGATTCCTGTACTCACAGTTTCAGTAGCCATTTAATGAACTAGAAGGCTTGTCAAAACACCCAGTGAATTCCCACTGCCTTGTTAGAGAAAACAGGAATTCTCCAATACAAATGGGCTGTAATCTAAATCTGTCTGCAACACCCCGAGGAAATTCTACAGCCTTCAGAAAGGCACTTGGAGGCGGGCAAAGCCACAAGTTTTAGCCAGTGAGAATTGTCTTTTCTCACAATATCATGGTCGATTTATGTTCTTTTGTACACCTATTCTGAAAAGCCATGATGTAAGAATTGGTGCCATTTGAGGATAACTTGTACAGAACTGAAAACAAGCTTGACCATTTGCCTTTTAAGATGTTTCAAACACGGCCCCTTCTTTGCATTAATAGGTTAATCATATCATTCACTTGCACAGCCAGAAGATATTAACAGAAAAGGCCTTCTGGATTTTCACTATTGGGCACAGAACAACTAAAAGGAGAAAGTAAGATAACTGAAGGAACATGAAGTCCTACAAAATTTAAGAAAAGGTGGATTCTAGATTTGAAAGTAAGAGATCCTCTGTTTTTAAAACAGAAACCACAAGAATAAATGTCAGTCACAGGAATCCCACAGGGCCTGTTGCAGAAAAAAAAAAAAAAATCCTTAAACTTTGCATAAGCTTTACCAAATGCCCACTTTGATCTTTACATCTCAGGTCAAGTCTTCTCTTTGCCTGCTTACATTTGGTCAAAACAGAAGATAATCCACCAGGTTTCGGAGAGTAGTTTCCCCACAGCTAATCCCTAGAGAATTTAACGGGCTAGCCTTAACACAAAACTCAGTCTGTAAATGAGAAGATATTCCCTGCAAACAAAGTGCATTTTTTGACAAGCCAGAAGAAGCTGCCGCAAGCAGGACAGTTTGAGACCAAGTTGCTGGTTAAGCAAAAGGATCATCAGTAGGTCCCATACTATTAGCACAAGTAATGCACTGTTCCATGTTTTCCTTCGCCATGGCTGCAAATTGTAGCTGAAAGAAAGCTGGAGGAGAAGAGGAGTGAAATGAAAGCTGTAGTAAGCAATTCAGTAGCTAAAGTTACCTGTTAAATTTGTGCTATTGGAATCAGGATCCAGCAAATGGTAGTGTCAGCTGAAGCAGTAATTCAGCAATAAAGCATGATCAATGGCTTTTAATCCTTTGATGCAGGTGGAGAAGAGAAGCAAATCATCTCAGATGCTTATTAGTATTTTTAAATTATACTTGAAACAACCTTACACATTTCCACTTGTGCACTCACCAGGATATTGGCTGTAGAACAGGATTAAGATACAACCACTTTCATCCATCATTAATGTTATCAAAGTTGAAAAACAGATTTAATTCCTGAACTGATAACGTTTAATAAAAAATACCAAGACTACTTGAAGGAACTCTATGAAATTCTAAAATAAAAGCATTACTCAACAGCCTGTTCTGTAACACATGAGTTTAACAGATATTCCAAGTCTCTCAGTTACATTAAAGAAAGTATGCAGTCAACTACAATCAAAGTTAAAACAAAAAAGTGCCTGTGATCTATGGATCATTATTCCAGACCTGTTGTGAATCAGTGAAAAGGAGAGTAGCAAAGGACATACCTTGGAACTGCTCCCAAAACAATCAAGTTGGCTTTTTGTTTGTTGTTTCCAATTACAGCATTTTTCATATCTCTGTAAATCCAGAAAGAAAAACAAACCCTGGTAAATTATGCTGAGGTACTGAGGGCTTAATCTATAGAATTTACTATTTCCATGAAGGCTTATCAAGCATCCTTTCACATCTTCATGCTGCACCTACAGGACTGTGCTCCAGTGCAGTTTCCACAGCCCACAGCCACATACCCCAGAGCTCTGGGATTCCATTACGTCCCAGCTTATGCAAGTAAGCAAAATCCCAAACTATCTCACATGCACACCAGACATAAAGAAGTCTCATTATTGAGCAAAATTAGACAGACTGGTTCTTTGTGACCATTTATTCACTAGACTTCTAAAAGGGAAATATATATATATATATATATTGCTTGGTAATAATTACCAAATGTTGGTAATTTCAAGTATTAATTGAATACTCTACTGGGTGCAGAACTAGACAAGTTAAAAAAAAAAAAAAAGGAGAATGAGCAAAGTTTTCATTCTCTTCTCACCACAAGCCTTGCCAATATCAGCAGGACACCTAAGCATCTGTATTTCAAAACCCCAGGAGCAAAGTTGAAACAAAAGCATTTCCCTATCTGAGAGTTAAAGGTAAAGGTAATCATACTGTGGTAAGTGAGCAAGGGGAGCATTTTCGAAAGCGGACACTGGTTGTGCACACTACCAAGTCCTATGAAAATGTGTGGTTTGCAACCTTATTGTTCAGAAAACTGTTACTATATGCTAAAAAGCATCACCACCTTCTAAAGTATTTTCCCCTAAATGTGAACACATTGAGCATATATGAACATCTGGAGAATCTGACAGAAAGCTAGCAACTTACAACCAGTTTCAGGAAAATCAATATGACATTTCTAGGAAACCTTCTAGCTGTAGGAACCTTTATAATATAAACTACAGGGAGGAGAGGGCAGAACAGTACAAATTAAGATATTCCTTTACCAAAATAACAAAGAGTTGTAAAATTAATAATCACTGGCTAACCTATGCTTATAATTCATTCAAATAATTTGGGAACTTTAGTGATTGCTTTAGTTAGTGCATATTGTTGCCATTATATCACTTCGACTTGTCTGCAAATCTTGAGAGACTTAGGGCAGCCCTGTTCTTTAAGATCCACCCTGGCCTGCATGAACATACCACTAACAGTTCTTCAAAGTTTCACTGCAATGAGCAGTTGGCCGAAGAGTTCAGCTCACTTCATGTGTTCTAAAGAGCTTCTTGGTCAAGGCAGGCAATAACAGGACTGGTGTTAACACAACCTATACAAACCTCAATTAGTAAAAGGTAATTGACGGTTGTTCCTGAAGGATTTCTCCTTGTGACTCACTCTCTGTTGCATCCAGTTACAGAGCTGCAGAAGAGTGCTCCAGGAATTTTAAGCAAAAGGAAGCAAGCTAAATTCTCAAGTTTGGCCAGAGATCCTGGAGTCCCAGCAAAGTAGCAGCTCTGAAAGCAGACCGAACTCCAAACTGCAGTTCAGTGTAACTCCTGAAACAGGCAGAGGCATGAAGCTACCAGACTTGTCAAGTGAGATATTACTTAATAGAAATCTGCTTGCATAGTTCAGTTGTATGCAGCTGGGTATCAGCAGAGAACACTGGGCTATCTTGTTACATCTCCCCTAAGTTTGGTGAGTTTGTACCTCATGACAGGAGATAGAGAACAAAGAGGAAAATTAGATGACTGGCTAAGCTGGAAATCCCCCAAAAATTAAGGAATGAACTTGAAGGCTGCATGGAACTCAGAAACTGTACATCAGTGGCTTCCATGGTGAAGGTTTAATATGAAAGTGTCCCAGTTCTTTTTTTAATGTTTTTAAAGCAGAAAAGTCATTTCAAATCAATGGCAAAATCAATGCTCCAGATCTCTGAAAGGAATTTAAATTGTACAACAGATGAGCTAGGTTCAGGTACTAAACTGCTCGGGCCACTCCAGGGCTATGTAACCTGTTATTCTTAGACCCCAGCTCTCAAAAATCATCAGAAAGGCTACATCATGTCACCTACCCATGAAGGCATCTTGAGAAGCAAGAGAAGGCACTTGCCAAGCACTCTGAAGAATCCTGAAGACAAGAAGCACTCTGAATTGCCAAGCACTGTTTTCTGGTGACAGTTTGATGCTCTCCTCTGATGATTTTGCACATTTTAGATGGTGCAAGAGACACAAAAGGGTCTTTTGACAACCTCACAACAGAATAACTTGCTACCTTTATATCCATTTAATACACAACGAGCACTGCTTATTAGAATTTGATTTAGAGACCCGTTCAGAAGTGGCATGAACACAGCCAAGTTCCATAACACGAATTCAGAGGTGTAGTGAGGTCACAGGCCTGAGCTGTAAAGGATTCAGTTGAGTTTCTCCATCCCAGTTCATACAGTTCCTTAGGAAGGTCATGATGAGTAGACAAGAAATATTGTAAACTTGAGATACCAGACAAATCCACCACAGGTTCAAGCAGTTCCAACTTGCAATCCAGTGAAATACTTTCAAATTGGTAAGCAGACCTAAAACTGTCGGAGGATCACTATGCTTTGTGTACATTATGTCTTGGCACTCCCAAGTTATGTGCCACAGCTCTCTCTTCAAATTTGCAACTACTAGAAATGAGTCTATTTAATACAGAAGAAACAGGAAGATACTGAAACCAAAAATATCCCTAGAGTTGTGTAACCCAAAGTTGAATAACAGTAGATTTTTATTTGGTTTACTATGAAAAGATAATTACACAATCCCATATTCTGTTTTATGGAGATTTTCTGGATCAGCAAGCTAATCTCCATAAGAAGTAAAGAAGTGCCATGTGCCGTCTTAGTCTACCAGGTCCTTGGTGAATCACGCACCTTGAAGAACTGAGTGCAACTCCCTTATTACTTGAAAACATCATCTCTAACAAGTCTGAACTTGACTGACTTCAGATCCAAGAAGACACGAGATTCATCCAAGAAAGAACAGTGAAGATCATTATCTTCAACAAGTGGTAACTAAGAAAGATCAGAAATTTGCAGTCCAAAACTGGATGCTTGCTTTGCTTCCAAGTATCACGCACACTGCTCCCATTTCCTACTGTGAAGAAGTCCTTGAAATGAAGGGGGAAGGAAACGGCAGCAATAACAATTATGAAGGCACGAGAACTTCCAAAGAACAATTAACCTATGGTGATTCTAGGCCTGTTCTCTGAGAAGACCGTGATCCGGAAGAGGAAGATACACAAGGTTCCCAATAATCAGTTCCAAGCTTTCAGATAGGTAACCAACCCTCCTGCCAAGAGCAGAGCATGAGCAGCTTCAGAAGAAAAATGTAGATCTTAAGAATAAACAGATGCAGGTTTCTCAGCCTCATAAAGGTAGCTTTCCACCCCAAACCGTTCTATGGTTCTATACTGTCAAAAACAATGAAGCTTTCATAAGAGGGAAGTCATAAGATGCTTTTGATTTTTTTTCCCTTTTCCTCTTTTATAATATCCCATGTCCTTATAGTTTCCATTCAAACTAAATTCAAAAACTCATTTAATGAAATAACTCAAATTACAATTAATTTTAATGCAAAGATGTAAAGTCTGGTAGGTGATTTTAATGCCTACATTTACTGTAATGCAGTAAAATAATTTACATGAAAAACAATCAAGCAGGGTAAGTAGGATGCTAGCAAGAGAATGTGGAGATGTCCTAACTAACCTCTTCGAAATACTCCTTCCTGAAGTGCTAAATCAGCTTTTTCCCTCTCTTACTGCTGTTTTAATCAGTAAGAATGCAGTTTCATCAGTTCAATCTTGTGACAACTCAGTCTGAAGTTATAGAAGTACATAGAAGTTGGAGAAACAGAAAGACTTGCTTTCTTCTTCCAAACTTTAGAAAAGGGGAAAAAAATATATCAGGTAAGGTTTATCAGCCGTAACAATCTATTGGAACATAAAAATCCAGAAATAATCATCAGTTCCATTAACTTGCTACAAGCAACACTTTCAAGATGAAACATCTGCTAGTTTTGTCAATATATGGTCATAGTATGATTGTTTAAAGTATGTTAGCATATTAAACTAAAAAAAATAATAATCTAATTTTCATACAAATGCAGTTGGACAAAGCTACAAGAGGAACTAATTTGCCTGTTTTGTATGGAGTTAATATGCTTTTATTCTGATTCTTAAGGTGTTCTTGTTTAAAAGTACCAGATGTAGCCCACTTCAGAGAAGCAAGAAGCAATAATAAACACAACAATTTGCAAATAAAATAAAATCTTTAGGTTTTAACGATTCCTTGCCAATAAAAATTAGTATTATGGGGTGTCTAAGTACTGAGAAAATTAGCATTCTAGGCTGTTGATGTAAGTTCTTACTATAGAAGCAACTTGAAGTGCTGACCTTTGTCCTAAGCAGAAATTACTTAAATTCAACATCTTCATGAAGTTTATTCTAAGTTTGGGACTCAAAAGAAAAAACAAAAAACCACGGAGGTGCCCTGTAATTAGCGCACAGTTCTCTTAACTGGTGCAAATTATCACCCCAGCTGAGGAAGAGCAGACCTCTACAGCATTCCCAGCAAGCCTTGAGACCTGTACCTCTTCTGAGAGGTACAAAAGACATTGTGAGAAGCAGCCCGGTACATGATCTCCTCGGTAAGATTTTGTTTTTACCTACCTTTCTAAGCACAATAAATCAAGCACAAACATCAGAAGCTTTACAGATCTTATAGGAAGCCCTGGAACTTTCCTAAATCACCTTCTAGCAATGCAACACCTAAGACCATGGAGCAAGCTAGACTGACTTGGTGAGGAAGAAGCAAAAGAAGCTACAGAGTAGAGGAAATGAACAGTCTGCGTATTTTCTCATCCTGCATGTCTTTTGAAAATAGAGTAGGTAGCCGTATTTAAAAGATTCCTACACGGGATGAATATCCAACATAAGACGAAAAATCACAGAAGGAAAAGTAGTCCAAGAAACTCTAGGCCAGAACTTTTACTTCTAATATGCAATAATTACAGAAGATTGTTAGAGGGTTAAGTGCACAGAGGAAGCACCCAAAACAATGCATTGTGAGACCAGAAGATTTATCTAGCAGAGACAGATCCAAATCAGAGTGATAGGATGAAACAAAGCATCCTTCTGGTAAGGTTTTCAAAAACTCAAAATTCAAATATCTGAAAGACATTTGGGATATTGCGAGGACAGAGCTACATTAAGAACCGTCTGCCCCAAGTTCAGAAGAGTTGCTCCGTTTCAGTATCACAGAAGCAAATGCCACCTGGAGCAGCTGGCCTTGGGACAGAAGCTGTCCAACCAAGTTGTTTTGACAACACGCTTTCTCCAGCTTTCCACTCTTCTTCCTTCTCCCTTATTCCCCCTCTCCCATTTTAATGTGCAGATGCAAAATAATCAACAGCAGAAAATAATTACAATTTGCACATGTTAAAATACCTCCGCTATTTGATAGTTAATATCTATGTGGATGCTACCACGGCTTGAACATCTGTTAAATGCCCAGCAGGAGAGCTGTTTTCTGTTTTTGTCAGGAAACCTATCTGTGCAATCACGATTACTACTCCAACCAGGTAAATACAATGCTAAAAACTCCTGCCAACTCAAGCAAAGCAAACCACAGAAATCAGAAAACAGCTTATTTTTAAAATTAATTATCAGGTTGGGAGGAAAAGTTTCAGTATTTCTAATCTCATTCAAAAAAATCTGTGTATCTAAAAAAAAAGACTCAGAAAAGAACAAAGTGCACACAGACACTTACTGGTACTCCACTTCTTTGTGTTTTAACACTTGGTAACTGTTACAGAAGTAACAGACCGTGCAAACTAAATAAACTCAACAATGAAACAAGGAAACCCCAAATCCATGGTCACTCCCAATCCTAATTCTCTGAGATTCCACATAAAATGAGAGTGCTGTAGAAAAAAAGCATGTGGCTGTATTTACAGCAATGCAGAACCGTACAATTTAACATAGATAACGCTAAAGGTGAGCATTTAACCCAGCTTCTCCACACCACAATGCCAGAAAAAAAAGCCTTGAACTCCTCTCTGAGGTATCCCATTTGGAGAAGTAACTTACCTTGTCAGAGGTTTTCTTGCCAAGGCAAGCGTCCCACATGGAAAGGCAAGCTGTTTCTAATGACCCCTACCTGTAGTCAGAAACATTCACACCTTATTCCCACCCTGAATCCATCTGAGGTTCCAGCACTTGCTGCATTTGCACGTGACTGCAGAGTCCTCTCATATCAAATTCTGTCTTCCACAGAAGAGCCGAAACCAGTCGATTCAGCAATACGACACAGAAGCTTGCATATTTACTCCACACCTTTCACTGCCCAAACTCATTTCAACTCACATTCCTTTCAAATCTCAAGGTTAACAGGCAAAATGGGAGCTGCTGCTTTTCCCACCTCTCTCAAGCATGTTTTCTTGCCTCATCCTTTGCAATTTTGTTGGTTCTGGCAATTGTGCTACAAGCCAGATGAGATCACTCATCAGCTGAAAAATTGCCTACTTAAACTTAAATCTGATGCAGCTTCAAACTTCAAATGCTCTAAGTCAGCGGAGGATGGGAGCTTAGCTAGCTTCTTTAGACAATCTTTTTTAAACTGAAAAACAACAACATGACGACGGTTAGTGCTCTGCACCATCCGCATTTCAACCTCAGAATCAAACCCCACCACTTAAATGAACTAGGGCGCAACACCAAAGACATCTGAACAGAGGCGTGGGGGAAACAGCTGCACTTGAGTAGGACTCCTGGAAACAGGTGCTCCGTTCTGGGACTGGGCAGCCAAAAGCAGCAGAATACTCTGTTCCAGCTGATCTGAAGCAGCAAGACCATGCAAGAAGCACTGCAGTTGCTTCAGATAAATGACTCAAACTATCAAATATATATCATATATATTCCCTCTTTTGGCTTTAGTCTTCTTTGCCCATTCTCCCACTTTGAACCCACCATTCAGTAGCAAAAGAATTTTGTCTACCCCAAGTCATTCATAGAGAGAAACCTAAAGTTTTATTCAGTACAGGAAAATACCTTAAAATGGTCTTAATGTACCTGGTTAGCTGTTCTCAGATGTGCAGTCACAAATTTTGGGTGGCACTGTCCGGATCAGCTTAGACCAGCGATCACCAAAGGATCAACAAAAGCTGTTTGTTTGACGTAACTACCACCTACTAGATTATAATCTCAAATCCTTCCTACATGAAAGTATTGCCTCAATTTTTAGCTCCAAACAGCTTTCAGCTGAGGTAGTGTACTGGCATCCATGTACTTAGGCATGCCTTAACTTCGTTTTTCAAACGGGTGCTGGTAACTGCTCACTAGGACAAAAAATTTTCAATACTCAGCTCTCTCATTTTACATTTGGGGGACAATTTCTGGATGTTTCAGACAACGCGTATTTAAAGCACGTTTTAACAAGTAATTTTACCAGCTACCCCTCCTGTTACCTTTCCATTCCCGAAGAAAAAAAAAAACAAGAAGCAAAAATCCCAACATATTTAAATTATCAGTTCATCACTAGCAATACAGCACACATACTAAAACCATTTTAATCATCTGTCAGACAAATAAATGTAAACAGATTTTTATCCTTTGAATGCCACTAGAAACATTAACCTTTTACAGGGAGATAACCTAGAAGAACACAGTTCCATACTGCAAATTGGAAACAAGCTTGTTTTGAAAGGGAAGCTTGTTTTTAAAGCCGATTCTGATCGGTTTGAATCAGAACCTCAGAATAAAAATCAAACACCAGATATTCGGAATCACAAACTCAGTAGCATTGCTGATTTTATGGCACACATTCCTCTCAAGCCCAACCCCTAGCTCAGTCTAACTCCCCCACACACGCAAAGGGCACAGTGACTATTTCTCCCTCCTATGCCTGCTACATTTCTCTCTCCCTTACAACCAGCTCTCCTCTATGGATTTGTTAGCCAACTACAAAGTCGAGCTAAACTCTGAATGACCTCAGTATTCAACTGGGCTGAGCTTGAAGTTTGCCACTCGAGACCTTTGCGACCAACACTTGCCTGATTTTCTCCAGGTACATCAGCTAGTCTGGTGAAAGTTGCTTCTCTGCTCTTACCCTGCTTACGGCCTGAAACCATCACAGCAACAGCATCGCTACTCTGAAGCTGGCACCAGGAGCTCAGTTTTGGAGAAGGCAGCTTCGAGCTCTTTCTGAAAGGCAGAGCCTCAACAGCTTCGTTGATCAATGCTCTCAGGCTCCGAGTAGCAGCCACAAGGCTTGAGATATTAAACAACCCCACTGGCCTGACGACTTCTAGCAAGGTATAATAGGTGGACCTGATTTCCTGTAATTTAGCCCACCTGCCCACCTCAAAGCTTTAGACCAAGAGTTATGACCCAGAATTTATTTGAAAAAAAAAAAAAAAAAAAAAAAAAGGCAATATTATGCATTTGTACCTTTTGCTACATTATAAAGCAAGCCCAAAGGGAGAAAATATCTTACTCTAAAAGAGGATTACACAATTTATTTGCCTTTATTATAGCTTCCCATCTTCTCTCTGTATCTACATTATTTTTCCACCTGACTCTGCAAAATCTATTATATTGAAAGCCACTCTTCACAGAACACTACTTAATTCTAAACAATGTTTGAGGCCCTTTCATTTTCATCCCCTGCCACTCTGAAAAACGTGCCTAGCTATTACATTCCTCAGCTTACCTCTTGAAAGGGAGGATCAACAAATGGAGTACTGCTCCCAGCTCCCTCTCACCTAACCCTGCTCAAATTTCCCTGTCAGATTCTGCATCCTAAAGAACAAGCTTTCAATTTCCAAGGCACAAAGAGCCTATCCCACAGCTCAAAAAGCATCACCATAAGACTCAGCAGTCTCTTCCCTCAACACATGAATGAAGCTACACAGAAACACTTTCATCTACAAGTTATCTAATTTTTCAAGTTCTGACCTGAAAAATTAGACCTGAAAGTTCCCTACTGCATCTGAATGAGAATATAGTTACCACAGAGTACCAAGTCCAGAAGATCAACAGAACTGATTGAAAACGTACAGAAGCAAAGCGTAACAGGAACCTCTAAAGATCTCTTCTTCTCATCGGGCCATTCTGGTGAAAATCAAGGCTAGGAATATGCAAAGAACAAAGCAAGACTCCTGCAGAAAATTTAAGTCCAGAACCAGCCACTGAGAGATGGAAAATGTGACTGTATGTATTTTGGATGCACAATATGAAAACAAGTGCCGTTTGCTGTGTGGAAGATTTTTGTTTGATGGGACATGAAGAACAAGAGGCAGAAGAAGCCTCTCTGTAACTGGCTGAAGGGGGTACCTGCTGCTCCATTACAACGGAGATGGGAATTTCTTCTCTTCCCACTCCATGAAGCTGTCTCTTATATTTCAGACAGCCTTCCCTGTAGGCATGTGTGCATTCAATTGCCACAGCTGAGAAATACAAGGCACTATAACAAAATCATCTAAAAACACCTGGAACATTTTTTCAAATCCAAAAATACATGAGTGAAGAAGACAGATGTAACAAATGCACAGTTTGAGGTGTTCCCAACAAATTTCAAAGCAACTGCCCACAGAAGAGACACAAGATAGGTTCCACAAAAGCATTGTTACTACTTAAAACACATGCTCATTTTTTTCCAGTTTGTGACTACTTTCTGGTATCTTCTCTTTGAAGAAGGCAGAAACCAGCAAGAAGTAAAAACGTCCTTGGTCAAATGCAAATACAAGTCCACTGTCCCTTAGAGGAGCTTTCAACTCACACCTCATAATTTTGCATCCAAAAACCTATGCAAAGGTAAGCCCAACTACATCTTGATTGTACCAAAATATCATTTTCACAGTCTTCAAAACACTGAGCATAACCACGAACTGCTGCAACACTGCCAGCCCAAGCCTGCAGGGACTCTGAGACATAACTGTCTGATTCAAAGTGGTCCACAAGTTCTGCCCCAGATGCCAACTCCTATACTTTCCATATCAAAAACACGGACTCTCAGACACTCAAAATCAGCCTGTGTAGGAAGCGTGTATGTCACCAATTAAATATACCACAGAGATCAATACCAGTATTCCCAGCACAACACTGGACACGCTCCACGGGAAAAAGGAAGGTCCTGGAAACGTACACATATCATAAACAGTACGCAGCATCATTTTGTAGGGTGATTCTTCCTTTTTCCTGGGAAATAAAACGTTCACACAAGTTTGGAAAATGCTTGTCTGTAACTCCAGCGCACTGGATGAGGCACTTCCAAAAAGGACAGAAACAGCAGCAGCATGGGAACTCTCAGAGCACTGCGGTGGTGGTTATTTACAAGCCATACAAGATGACACCCTTTGACTGCTAAGGAACAGCCTGATGAGAAACAGTTGGCACCTGGAGTACGCCAGATTTCTCAGAAAGAATGCTCCTTTCAAAACCAGGCTTTGTGATGCCATTTGCATAGCTTTCTGGAATGATGGATCGCCTTTGAAAACATCAGGCAAACTACGCGTGACAAAGTGTTTCTCAAAGAAGCCTCTGACCAGCAAATAAATTAGTGGACAAAAATAGGCCTTGGTCTCACACCTGAACAAAGTGGTCCTGAGCTCAAGCGTGGATGAAAACCAAACTGTAGTCTAATACAATGCCATGCTGCAAAGCACAAGCTTGCAGCAAGCATCTTGGGACACATGAAGCTCTTACAACAACACAAAATATACAGAGCTACGTTCTGTTCCTCTGCCAACAATGGCAAAATATTTCAGAGAACTTCAGAGAGAACACAGCATTTAATCGCTTACAGTATCTGTTCAGGGTGGTCTGTGCACTGTCAACACCAAATATATTCAGTAGCTGCATACCTGGCGCTGCTGCTGACCTTGCAGAATGCAGGCAGGGTATATTTGAGAACATTTGAACTGCAGAACAGTAATACAGAAAATGAAAGGCTTAGAAAAGCACTTAAGTAGACACAAAGCAAACCTGTAAGACCTCTCAAGCATACACACACACACACACCGAACAGTTTATGCTTACAGAAGGAAACTACTATGTTAAGCTTGCTCATTTATAAAGACAGTCAATAGAAAGGCAAACACACACGCTTCCATACAGATGTGGGCCTGCAAAAACAGGCCTTGTGCACTTCACAGTTCTCCATCAGGTACAGAGAAAGGCAGTAGTCATCCTTGTAAGAAGCCCAAAATTTCAAATCCTGAACTGAAGCTAATGATGTACTGACAGGTACGCACAATTCTCCCCTTCCAACCTACCATGAATACTTAGATGAACGTGACTGGACTGATGCAAAGAGAAGATCCCCAGGAAACTTGACATTTTGCAATAAGATCAACAGAAGCACATACGGCAGTACCGGACAAAGGAGACATGGTTTTCTAGTTTTCCCATGAGAAGGAACACAAAAAAGCCCCTAGCCAGGTAAAACTTCACTCTGTGGACAAAAGATGATTCTGAATATAACCTCTCCAACAAATCATGAAAAAAAAAGGGGGGGAAAAAAAGAAGAGAGTTGGTAGTTTAAAGACTTTCAGAATATGTAATTGTAAAGTCTTCTCCATTTACAAGACCACGACTGGATCGGCATGGTTTTCAAGTCCAAGAAGCATTTAGCTTTATTTTACCTTTAATCAAACCTCATTCAGAAGTTGGATTTCATTAAAATGTAAAAGGATGCAATTAAAGAAAGCCCCAAACAGACGTTACTCATTCAGATTTAAGAGCATGTGAAGAACAGAACAACTGTAACTGAAGACAATCTGCAGAAACAAAGCCTCTTAAGCCAGCCCTTTCTGAACTTTGATATTCATACAGTTCCATCAATCACAACAAAAATCTAGGTCATTGGGACTTTCAGCCAGGATGCAGGAAAAAAACAGCATGTCTTAGGAACCAAAGATTTTCAGGGAATTACACAGAATACTTGATAAAGCTTCTGAGACACTTCAGGTAGAACTTTAATCCTCTTCCACCCCAATACCTTCTACACCCCCCACCAGATCACCCCAAATCTCAGTTTGTTCCAACTTCAATACCTTTTCAGATACCGTAAGACAAAGGAAGAAGGGCAAAGTCATGTTCTTTTGCGCAAAAGTAATCTTGGACTGATTTTTTTTATATACACCACTCTAAATTGGACTGTAGCACATCCATCCACTAATATTTGGAAAATAACAAATCCATCACGCAGTGTGGCAAAGACACTCTCTCAGAATCAGGATTTTAACCAAGGTGTCGCACACGTAGCTTACCAGCCAAATCTGCGCTGTGATTTTTTTCCTCCTTTTTTTCTCCTGCACTCTTCAAAGACACTTATCCTATCAAATGGGCAGCTTTAAAAGGTCTAACTCTAAGAGAAGATAACTTTTGCATAAATTCCCTCAGCAGCTTCTAAGCAGCAGCACCAGTTATTTCAACCACTGCAACGCTGAGCCATTCTTAAAAGGATGGGTCTTCAAATGCTTCCTTACTCTTACTGCTCATCATCTCCCCATATCTCAGAGCGTTAGCTTGGGAAGAAATGGTTCAAGTACAAAGATCAACCTCAAAGACACCGCCTGGTGGTCTTCATGGTGCCAGTACCAAAACGCAAAGAGAAAAATCACAAAGCAGATCCATAAAGGACACGTCCAGGTACTCAAGAGAAAGGATGAGCTGAAAACGCTGTGTGATGCAAAGACCAAAATCAAGAGCTTAGAAAACTTTATGAGGCAAAGCAGTATAACATCTCCTGTATCGGAAACCAGACACTAAGGTAGCAAACTGAAAAGAAAGCTATTGCAAAATAAATTGGTATTTTGGTGTCTTTAAAAGGACAGATGAGGAACTTTAACTGGAGAAGCCAACTGTTCATCGAGATAGCCGCCCTGCATCAATTCATTTTTATTCTTGAACCACAGCAAAACTAAAAGGCAGCTCAGCATAGATTCCACGGTCTCCCATGGACAACACAAAGAATTTCAAGGTGTTAGCTAAGACAAAAGACTGCTCAAGACTCGTGGTTCTGGGAAGTCACTAGACTTCAAAAGATGCGAGTAACACCTCGGAAGATGGGGAAGGGATTGCCAAGACTTGTTTCCAGTTCCTTGGAGAAGAAAGGAGAGCAGGGAGGGAGCGCCACCCAGTGCCCAGCGGATCTGCCAAGGAGGCTTAGCCAGCCACGTGGATGTGGGATGAGATGCGTCCTCACCCTGGGACCAGCCAAGCCAGCTTTGTGAGTAGTGGACTAAGGCCAAGAGTGGAAGAAACGTTAGACTCTTCTACAGAGAAGAGTTAAGAACCTGCAAATAATTTACACTAATCAGTATAAAAAATTCTGGTACGTAAGAAGATATTTCAACAAATAAAAGTTTTTCCAAGGTAGTTTTATACTAGTGTTTTGTTTCACACATAATTTCAGAGGGATACTAATTCTGCTGGTGCCTACTCCACCCTTGGGCCACCTTCTGAAATACTTTCCATCTCCTGCCAGAAACATGTCAGACAGTCCTAAAAACACAGTGGATGTTCTTGGCTTTTTGATCCACTTGGTCCTTTGACCAAATCTTCTTGTGTTTTGCTAGATAACCACAGCCAGCAAACTGTAGGTAAGCCTGAGCAGGCCTGGCTTCACCAGCAGTCAGCCCTGGGCAGGGACTCGCTAGTCCCATCACGGTGTGGTTACAATGCAAAGCATATAGCCCAGGGACAGTGAGAACACAGCCCGATCCTTGCACCAGGTTTACCACCTAATCAACAGGGCAAGGCCTCTTCTTAATGTTTCAGTCCTTACCCACCATCATCGGCACGCAAAAGAAACACTGAAACATAACCTACGTCCAAATTAATTTCTGTGGAAGTAGCTTCTTTCGGCTTGCAGTTCCCTTTACTGAGATAGAAGCCATGCATCAAAAATCAACACTCAGGCATGGCAGCAGAGGAAAAAGGAAGAGGCAGGTACACTGACTTGGCAGTGGACAAAAAAAATCTTTTAATACAGAATTAGAAAAAAAGCAGACTTAGAAGAGAACCAAAAGGTGGCCAAAGGGAAGAAACATTTCAATTTTTTTTTTTCCTGAATGCTCACAGAACATTTAACCTCATTTCTGACACCTGTGAGGCTCGTTACATGCACTACATAGCAATAGGGTGCTAAAACAGTACTATGGTGTTTGTATTAATATTTTCCAACAGGATTTCTCAAAAAGAGACACAGCTTCTTCCTCTTGGCATACAATCCTAGCGGGATTCAAGTTAACCTAGCTTATGCACAACCAACAGCCCAAATGTGTTTCAGATGACTTACATGACACCTTGCAGAACTTTCTGGGGATCGAGGTCAAATAATCTGTCAACATAGTGGCGGCTACTGGCCGTAACTTCCTGCAGGGAAAAAAATGATACATATTTTTAATAGTTTGTATCAATTCATATAATGGCAGAAAAACAGGAATGACGAAAGCAACAGCAGGTCTACAAAACCTACCGGGCAAGACAGCAGCAAAACCACAGGATCACATTCAAACGCGCAGTATGTTACTGCTGGGCAACATCTGCACAAAGAATTAACCCCACGTTTAAGCATGACTTAAAGAATAAGATGTATTTAACGCAGATAACAATACGTTATGAGTCAAAGCAAGTTAAGGTAGTGCTGACAGGTATTTGTAGTTTATGAAAAGGACACCCAAAGGGGTCTATTTCAGATATCAGCACTGCCCTGAATTCCAATTTACTTATGTTCAGTTACCGCATAGAAAAACCACAAATTCCTGCAAGAAAAAGTTATAAGAGCTGTTAATGTTGCTCAAGAAGTATATTGACAAAATGCTCTTGAAAATACGGAAGCGCCTATTAAGACATTTCTGTGTAGCTTACCTTATCATACCAACTTCACACATTGCAGAGACTGTTCTTCTCTAAGACAGACTGCCTACTGCCCCACACTTACCAGGGACAGCAGCACAATATTCTCCATAACATTTCCCATGACTATTTTACAAGAGAAAGTGAACTCTCCTCTTGGTAACAGGACCATGCTTGTAAGCTAAACATTTATGCACTAGTGATTTGTTATTCTCTTTGAGAAGATCCAAAGCTGGAGATGAAAAGCATTCCAAAAAACATGGGTGGGAAAAGGGAAGAGAATTTTCCCTCCAGGTTCTCACAAACACGTGCCAGAAAGCATTTCCATTATCTCTCTTTTTTTCTCCCAGCTCAACCTTTTATTAGGCTTATCCTATTTTTTCCTTATGAGTTTTCCTTGAAAGGAACTATAAGGGAATTGCAAACTGTTCATTGCTTCACAGGTATCTAACTCTTGACTAAACCTGTGCCTGCTTCCCCAGAATCACCAGCAGCTCACTCGTGGTCTCACGTAAGCCTGAGAGAAAAATCTAGAGGCAGAAGAACTCCTTTGTCTACAAGAATACTATTAAATTATGCTAAATAAATTCTGCATGTAAGCATCCACCACATAACAAGGACAGTATTTTTGAGAACAGCAGTGGACTTTCACCTGCCCGATCTATGTATTTCTACATAGAAGTGTTCTGGACTCCAGCGATCCCACTGCCTTCCGTTTCTAAAACACCCTGGCTTTCACCTTATCAGCCTGCAGGGTTGTAATGCAGAAGGGCATTCGTATCCAGGCCAACAAGTTCTTCAGGCAGGCCCCAAAAATGAAGAATCTATCAACGTTATCAGTTTTACGGATCCCTTGCTCGGTAAGAAACCGTACTCCGGAGGGAAAAAAAACAGCACGAAGAGGACGCCCCGGGCTGCCCCAGGCAGCACCCACGCCGTGCCCTCCGCATTGTTCCTCGCAGCGCAGGGCTCGGGGGAGCAGCACCGGGGTGCCGGGCTCCTCCGGGAGACGGGCAGGGCCGGCAGCCGGCGGCCCCTTCCGCCAGGCCTGCGGCTGCACGGCCCCGGCCTGCTCGGGGCGCTGGGAGGGCCCCAACGGCGGCGGGTGCCGGCGGTCCCGGCCTGCCTGGGGCTGGGGGGGGGCGCGGGCCCCCCCCCGGGCGGCGCCGGGGGAAAGTTGCCGGGACGGGGCGCCCCCGCCTCCGCACAAAGGGCCCGCAGGTGCCCCCCGCAGCCGGCGGCCAAGGTCAGGCCGAGCCCCCCGCCGGACGGGCGGGCGGAGCCCGCGGGCACTCACCGAGAGGACGCTCATGCGGAGCGGCGCCTCCAGCACGCACGACGCCATCTTGGCGGCGCAGCAGCCGCAGCCCCGCCGCCGGCGGCGCCCTCAAGCGCGTCGGAGCGCCGCCGCCACCGGGCCCGGCCTCATGGCGGGGCGGGGCGGAGCCACCAGGGCCGGCTGGGGCGGGGCGCAGCCGGGCG